>CP139506.1:167411333-168611333 GCA_021014915.2 Artemisia tridentata subsp. tridentata | reverse complement strand
CAAACCATTTGAGATTTGTGATCCCAATTGATTTAAATACATTTAGAAAAATTTGGGAGAAAATGTGGCAGGTTTAAGTGTAATCTGATTTTGGAGCATACTATGCTCCCCTTGAAACAACGAGAGAGTGTCACTGCTGATGTTTGCACAAATATGGCAAGGTGTCGGAAATTTGAACAAATATGCTCCCCCTCAATTAATAACCCGTTTTCCATTAAAAGAGCTGTAGTCATTCAATTGAGCGACGGACATTTGTGAAAATTTAGTTCATTTTACCACCTTGTGTAACATCAAGACTCTCTTGAGGGATCTAACAAGATATAGAATCTTGATGAAAAGAAGACTTCTCTTCTTATATACGAAGTGATGCACTGAAACGTACATCAAGTCGGGAGAACATGGATATAAAGTAATCCATGCCCAGGTGAACATCACCCGGTTGGAGAAACAGCTGTCTTTTTGGCGACATGCTTTCCCCATTGTACAGTGCGGGTTGCAGTATGAAGTAACTGCAAGCCATTAAGACATGTTTTAACTGATTAGTATAACTTCTGCTCGAGCTTCATTTAAGAATCCGTGCCATTGTTGAATGACATTTCTAGATACGTAAATGTTATCGATAAACAGAAGACATGCCTAGGTAGAACTATTTTTGGTATTTTCTGATTTTTCGATTTTTATGGTTTTTATAGGTTTTATATTTTTGTATTTTTCTTTTTGATTTAAGATATATACAACTATGTACAAGGATATAAGAAGACAATCCTTTACTCCTCCTTTTCTTCCTGAAGACACTTGAGGGTTTCAGGAGTCATGCTTTTCATGCCAAGGCGTGGGAGAATAAACTGAAACCTTTCTCTTGGGAGGGCCTTGGTGAAGATGTCAGCTAACTGAAACTCTGTCCTCACGAAGTATAGCTCCACAATTCCTTTTTCCACCTGTTCCCTGATGAAGTGATGCCTGATGTCGATGTGTTTTGACCTGGAGTGCTGAACATTGTTACAACAAAGAGCAATGGCGCTTTTGTTATCACAATATAGGGGAATTTTGTTGTATGAGAATCCATAGTCCGAAAGCTGTGATCGCATCCAAAGGATTTGTGCACAGCAAGCAGACATAGCAATGTACTCAGCTTCAGTAGATGATATGGAAGTACTCATCTGCTTCTTAGAAGACCAACTAACCAACTTTTCCCCTAAAAATTGAGCTCCTCCTGAAGTACTTCGACGAGTGTCTTGACATCCCGCATGATCAGCATCTGCGTATGCCGTTAACTCCATTGCAGTGTCCTTAGGATACCAGAGACCCATATGAACCGTGCCTTGAAGATATCGGAAGATCCTTTTCACTGCTTCAACATGCTTCTTGGTTGGTCTGGATTGATACCGAGCACACATACATACAGCAAACAGAAGATCTGGTCTGCTAGCCGTGATGTACATCAAAGATCCAATCATGCTTCGATACTGTGTTATATCAACTGGAATCCCTGAAGGATCTTCATCCAGCTTCGTTCTATCAACCATGGGAGTGTCAACAGGTTCACTTGAATGGAATCCAAACTTTTTCAGGATCTCGTTGGCGTATTTGGATTGATTGATGAATATGCCTCCGGGACTTTGAGAAACTTGTAGTCCTAAGAAGAATGACATTTGTCCCATCATGGACATTTGGAATTTGGAATTCATCTCCTTTGAGAAACTATCACATTCACCAGGATCTGTTGAAGCAAAGATGATATCATCTACATATATCTGAACTAGCAGTAGATGGTTTCTTGACTTCCTGGTGAATAGTGTAGGATCAACAACACCCTTGGAGAATCTGTTTGCAAGGAGGAACTTGGACAATGTATCGTACCATGCCCTTGGCGCCTGTTTTAGCCCATAAAGAGCCTTCTTCAAGCGGTAAACATGAGTAGGGTGTTCAGCATCCACGAATCCTTCAGGTTGACTCACGTAAACTTCTTCCTTTAAGTCACCATTCAAGAATGCCGTTTTGACATCCATCTGGTAGACTATCATATTACGACTAGCCGCATTAGCTAGGAAGATTCTTATAGCTTCAATTCTAGCAACCGGAGCAAACGATTCTTCAAAATCAATGCCCTCTTCTTGTCTAAACCCTTTAGCAACTAGCTGTGCCTTGTTCTTTAAGACATCACCATACTCGTCAAGCTTCACTTTGAAGATCCACTTTAAAGCAATGATCATTGCACGCTCAGGAGGAGGCACTAATTCCCATACTTCAAGTCGATCAAATTCATGGATTTCATCCTGCATAGCCTGGAACCAGCAATCTTTAGTCATTGCTTCTTTGGCATCTTTTGGTTCGACTTTAGACAGTACGGAATTGAAGAAGCACCATAGTGCATCAGTGGCTAGTTGATTACGTGTGGATACTGGACGTGAAGGATTTCCTATGATGTTGTCGATTGGATGATCACTGGTCCATTTCCTGAGATGGTCGTGAGGTTGATGGTTATGAACGGACGTAGCAGTGCTGTGTTCCTCAGGTAAGGATGTGTCTGATGAATGTTCAGGAGCAAATATGTTTTCAAAAGGAACCTCTTCAACAGGAGCAAAAGGATTCACTTCCAAAGAATTATTATCTGAAGATTCTTGCATTACTGGAGTAGTTTGAGTGTTTGATGAAGATGGCGATTGACTGGCAGCAGGAGCATTGTGACTGACTGATACTGAAGCTGCAGGACCTTCTGAACCTTGTGGGGCTTGAACCTCATTCATAGGAATTACTGCTGGTTCACTCGGGATGGTTCCATTCGTTGGCTCAAAGTATTCATCAAACATAGGATCGAATAACTTTTTCAACTCCTCACATGTAGGTGGCACATAAGAATCTACAGGCGTGGAATTCTGTACAAGTCCTGAACTAATGGGTCCAGGAGACAAAAGGTGAAGATCGGGTCCAGAACTGATTTGTCCTGAAACAGGTAGCTCACTCAGCTCATCGAACGTAACATGAATGGTTTCCATGATTTTACGGGTTCTTTTATTGTAGATTCGATACCCTTTACTGTCAGGTGCATATCCAACAAAAATACCTATATCTGCTTTAGCTCTTAACTTTCCCAAGTCTTGACAATCGTTAGTTGGATAGCAGAGAGCACCAAACACACGCAGAAAGGAAAGATCTGGTTTCTTGTTATGAATTAATTCGAAGGGAGTCTTCTCATGAACCGGATGAATTAGGGACCGGTTTTGAGTGTAACATGCTGTTGCAATAGCTTCTGCCCAAAGAAACATCGGAGTCTTTGAAAATATAAGCATAGTTCTTGCAGCCTCCACCAGAGTACGGTTCCTTCGTTCAACCACCCCGTTCTGTTGAGGCGTGCGAGGGATACTTTTCTGATGCGTGATGCCAATACTTTCATAGAAATTACGGAGTTGTTGGTTAACAAACTCAGTACCATTATCTGTGCGGATGATTCTGACAGTTTTATCTAGCCTTACTTGCAGCTGTTTTATCAGTTTAATGATAACCTCTGGAGTTTCGTCCTTGGTTCTCAAAAACTTTACCCATGTGAACCGAGAATAATCATCTACTATCACCAGAACATACTTCTTTCCATTTATGGTTTGTATTCTCATTGGACCGCACAAGTCCATGTGGAGGGTGTGAAGAACTTCCAAGTTGGTGTTGACGGTTTTTAGGCTTGTGGGTTTGTTTCTTGCTTTTACCCAGTTGACATGCAGAGCAGAGATGATCTTTCTCATATTTCAGTCTGGGCATCCCTCTAACAAGATCTTTACGGGAAAGATTATTTATGGTACCGAAGTTCAAGTGGTTCAAACGACGATGCCACAGCCATGATTTTGTTTTAGAGGCTTTAGAAAGCAAGCATATTGGAGAGGACTTCAACATTTCTTCAATTGAGATGGTGTATAGATTGGTGCCCCGACTGCCCTTGAGGAGATCTAAACCATCCAATTCTCTAACGAAACACGTATGCTTTCTGAAAGCCACTTCCAGATCTGAATCACAAAATTGACCCACAGAAAACAGATTGTGTCCTAGTCCTTCCACATAATATACCCTTGAGATTACACTATTACCAAACACATAATCTCCATAACCCATAATAGCACCAAAGTGGTCGTTCCCAAATCTAACTGTCCCGATAAACTTTTTCACGAAGTTCTTGAGCCGTGAGCGATCTCCAATCATATGTTTTGAGCAGCCTGAGTCCAAATACCACAGGACGATTTGTACGACCTGCATTTGAAACCAGACAACAATGGATAACTGAAAAATGTGGATCCCCAAGTGCAATTGGGGTCCATTTGGTCAGCACACACATATTCAGGAACCACAGATTTCACAGATTCTACTATCTTTACTGTAGAGACAGAACTTGAGACAGGACAAGACCTAGATGGAAGGCATTGTGATTCTAAAGGCAAGATTCTACCAGTTGGTCTCCATTCCATATTCTTCACAATTCTATGCATATTCATTTTAGGTAATGGTCTCTGTTTTCCTAAATTGAATTTCCTTCCAGTGGGTCTCCATTCCTTAACTTTTACAATTTTATGCTTATTCATTTTAGGTAACGTGCACTGTTTTCCTAAATTGAATTTCCTTCCAGTGGGTCTCCATTGATAGCCTATGCTAGCAAATGTTTTTCCTGTTGATTTCCAAACCTTTTTGCATGCTTTAGTTATCCTACCATTCTTAACATGGGATGATACAGAAGACATCAGGAAAGACACAACACATTCATCATGATTAGCAGAAATTAAACAATTGTCGCAAGTTTTACAGATAGCATTAGAATTCGAATTAATTACAGTACTTTTGATACTAGAATCAACACGATTCATCCTACTCATTGTAAATTTATTGTTCCTAGGTTGGGCTTCTACATTCTTCAAGTGATCATTCTTAGCTGGCGCAGTCATATCCTGTCTTTCATTTCCTCTAGACCTTGACCCGCTAGCTTGGGTGTCACTTTTTACTCCTGTAGAAGCATCGAAGGTAACATTAGTTTGTTTTTCTGTCACATGCCTTCCTGATAATGATGTGTTGGGTTCTGATGTTTTGGGTGGTAGGTCAAAGGCTACATGCTTGTTCACAACATTGGATGATGATGCAACACATCTATCTCTATGGCCTCTAAACTTAGGAATTGAGCCTATGGCATATTCTAAGTTTTCCTGAATCCTTTTCGTGAGTTTGCATGCATAGACAACTGCTTGATCAAGTGGCTTGTCATTCCTATCTTCTTCAACTACCTCACGAAGTGTGTCAAGACCTTCTCTAAGATGATCTAGATATGTTTGATGGGCAAGGCTGTTATTTCTAAGCTTAAACGGAATACGCTCAACATCAACATCATACTTTTTACAATCAGTAGCCTTTGGTGTATCACAATTACAAGTGGTGCATGGCATTTTACCTTTCACCCGAGCCTTAAGATTCTCAACTTCATTTGTCAAAGAGGTTATTTGATTATTATGATTGCTTCTTGTAACTTTAATAGAATCATATAACTCTTTGAAATGTTGTTTAACCTTTGAATTTTCTTCTCGATAACACTCATTTTCATAATGTAACTTATTTATGGTGTTTTGATATTGAAAATTCTGAGAATCTGAAGATGAAGGTTTATTGGTGCCATATACTTCACACTTGTTGGATTTCAATTGGGCAATTTGGGCCCTCAGCAGTCGGATCGTGTTCGTGTGAGCTTGAATTGTTTCATCACGTTTGCTTAATTCAAAATATGTATCAAACTCAGGAGCATCCGTGGATGTCTTGACATTTGATATTTTGCATTTTTCTTCTAAGTGTTGATGTTTAAGTTGCAAGTTCAGATAATCAACTTCTAGTTTCGAAAAACGTTTAACCATGTTATCATGGTCATCATTTTGAATTTTTTCAAGCAATTTCAAATTCTCCCCCTCAAGCTCAACAACACGATTCTGGGTGACATTTAACGCAATAGCATACTCATTAAATTGACAAGCAGACAATGCAGAATCAGTGACAGTGTAAAATACATCTTGTGCAATACATTTAGCAATCAAGTTGTCGTTAGTAATGAGTATGTTTTTTCTTTCAATCTCTCGACTTTTAAGTTCTATTGCATGTTCATTCACCTCATTTTCCATATCTTTAAACACTACTTTCATTTCATTTATTTCGGCTTTAAGGGCAGTTTGCAACCCTTCAAAGTGTTCTTTAAGTAGTTTAAAGAATGGCATGACCTCAGTTAAGTAACACCTTTTTGCATGTTCAAAACACCTTTCCCCCTCAGTAATGCCAGTGGGTGTGATTCTCTTCTTACATGTTTTATCGAAATCAGCAAACAGTTGCCAAAGCACATATAAGCTAATAAAGGTTTTGCATTCAGTGGGAAGAGACAAAGGCACCAAATTCCTAGGTGTATTGGGAGGATACACCGTTATGGACGCAACTTTTCTAATGAGGGGGGTGTTGGCCTTAAGTTTTTCTACCTTAAGTTTTTCATTATCTTGTTTCCAAAATATCTGCTCAGGTGTTAACTTCTTTTGAGGAGCAAACACAGTCAAACGATTTTCTTCATAATAATCATGGGGTTTGATTATTATTCGTCTGGCTATGCACTCGGGATCCCTCATTTTCACATTCATTTTTTCCCTCGTTTTATCACTCAACTCATCATCTTCATCAGTGTAGATATGCTCAGGTTGGTCATGAATATGCTTAAGCATCACATTACCATCATATAGGGCTGGTTGAAGTACTTGCATGTCCCTAAGGATGGTTGACTTAGGTTCACCTATCATGATTTTACTGTGCTTATCACTCAACTTTCTGTGCTTATGAATCATTTGAGCAGTTTGTATAGTTTGATTTTGTGTGTACAACTTATCTTCAAGCTTATTTTTTAACGCCTTGAGTCTAGAGAAATCATTTAAAAGAGTTGTTTCTTTTTGTTTGAATTCTTGCTTAAGTGTGGTTACACACTTTTGTGCTTCCTGTTTCTGTTTGACAGACTCTTCTAGTTGACTTTTCAAAGAACTCATCTCTAATTTTAATGTTTCTTCTCGCACTCTAGACTCTTTAATAAGTGTACTCATTTGACCTTCTAATTTCTGCTCACGATCATTAAGCTCAAACTTAGCACGCTGTTCATACATAGCAACTTGTTCTTTATAGATGTTTAGTCTAGTGATCAAGTTATCATCAGGGACAGGCAATTTGTTCTCATGGTACGCACATGCATTATCTACACAACCCGCATTATCTAAGGCACATACATTACTCATAGCACACATATCATTATTGACAAAGGATTCACCATTTGATACATCAGGAGAGTTGTTGCTATTCAAATACTGTTCATATGAGACAATATTGCTATTTTCCATATCAACATCACTTGAGTCAGAAAACAACTGCCTGATGTACTTCTTCGGGAATCTGTTGTCCCTCGACAATATTATATGTGTCATAAATTTTTAGTACCTCAGATATCACAGATGCATTAGAAGGACCAGCTTGACGAGATGAGGCCAGGGAAGACAAGTTAGCCATGAAGATTGTTTGAGCAGTAGGTTCATCATCCACATCAGAGTCAAATGCATCACAGTCATCTGCCTTGAAGATGTTAGGATCATTAAGTGCTAGATCCTGAACAGGTTTCTCATCCACATCTTCGTCAAAAGTATTTCCTCCATCTCCTGCCAAGAATAATAACTCTTCCTCATCCAATACAGCTCCATTTTCTTGAGCTTGCATTAACAGCATCTTGTCTTTGAAGTAATCTGAGTTCTGAGGACGTTTAGGTTGATTGCAGTTTCTAGCAATGTGTCCAAGCCCCCCACAATTATAACACTTGATCTGTTTCCCTTGCCCCTGATTGGCATTCCCTGCTCTATTCTGCACAAAACCTCGACCCATGTTTCTACCAGCTCTCCCTTGCACATTCTGAACCACAATTTTCCCATCCTCCACCATTGCTAGATTGCGTGGGTTGGAAGAATTTCTTAACTGATTGTTGGTCTGTGGGAGTGATGCTTGAAACTGTTGTACCAGTAGAGAAACTTGATTGGTAAGGTTATCAATCATTTTGTTGGTCTGAGAGTAGCCTGAGTCAAGTTGTGAACTCATAGCAGGTACTTGTGAGTGAAGTTGGTGATAGCTTGGACTGGATGATGATTGGATTGTTGGTTGTACATTTGTTATGAAGGCCAGTGGGTCATTTGTAGTTGAAGGATTCAACTTTTCTCTCAGCACCCGATCATAGGCAGCATGCTTCTCATGTTGTTGCAAGTAAGCATAAAGCTGTTCATAGTTAGTCTCCCTTAAACCTTTGTTGAGTTTGACGGCAGTAACAAATCTGTCCCATTCAGGAGTCATGTTGTTCACAAACTTTGAGTTAAGTTGGATATTGGGCATAGTCATTCTGATCATCCTCATATCATTCACCAACTTATGAAATCTCACATAGTAATCTGTGACATTCTCTCCTGGGTTCATTTTGAAGTGCTCGAACTCATCATACAGCTGTGACTCACGATCTTCCTTTGTGAGTTCTGACCCTGCCAACAACATTTTAACGTTGTCCCACACAGCCTTGGCTTCAGTGTTAAAATTGATGAGCTTGTATACATCCTTTGGAAGACCTTGAATGACTATGTTTGAGGCTCTAATATCAGCATCATACCTCTTCTTTTCTTCTTCATTAAGATCATTATAGTTTCTAGGTCTATCAATGCCCAAAGTTACAGTCCCATCTTCACCAGTTGTAACAACATCTCTGGTGGTGCCCATCTGATAAGGTCCTTCGTCAATTGACTTAAGAATATTAACACCATTTTCTTTTCCCAAGCAGTAAAGTCTTATTCGTTGTGCCCAAGACTCATAATCCGTCCTATCCAGCATAGGTGGACGAGTATCAGATCCTGCTGCTTGAATATCATCTGATGATGTACTTGATGTGGTAGCCATAGTAACTACGGGATTTTACTGATCTTGTGATTTAACCGAGAAATCGAATCTTTCACGGGAATTTCTAAAATCACCAAGACACAAAACCGCATACAAGTCTGAGAGACAAACCGAGTAGATACAAACCGAGTAGATTCCACAGAGACAAACCGAGTCTATACAAACCGAGTCTACACAAACCGAGTACACAGCTGGGACAAACCGAGTAGGTACAAACCGAGTAAAATCCTTAGAGACAAACCGAGTCTACGTAGCTGGGACAAACCGAGTAGACACACAAACCGAGTAAATTTACACAAACCGAGTAAATTCTTAGAGACAAACCGAGTCTACACAAACCGAGTCTACACAAAGCTGGGACAAACCGAGTAGATACAAACCGAGTAAAATCCTTAGATACAAACCGAGTCTACGTAGCTGGGACAAACCGAGTAGACACACAAACCGAGTAAATTAACACAAACCGAGTAAATTCTTCGGAGACAAACCGAGTCTACACAAACCGAGTATGCACAGCAGGGACAAACCGAGTACGCACAGCAGGGACAAACCGAGTGGACACAAACTCCCAGGCACGTCACTTTCACTGCCTTTTGTCCTTTAGCCTAAACGAGTAAAAGGACAAACCGTGTCCAAGAATTGACACAAACCGAGTCCAATAATCGTCCAAAACAGACAAACCGCTGCCAAGAACAACACAACTACAACCCACGAATTTTCTCAAAATCACCACACCGTTCTTAGATCTGTGAATCCAAACACTAAATACCACTCTAATACTATTCTTAATCTAGAAAGTACAAAGAAAACCAACTTCTAATCACTAAACAAAGTACAAAGATGAAATTTATGCTACTTAAACAAACCGAACCAAAACTTAAAGAAAAACTACAAATCTAAACAAATCTAACCAAGGAAAACCTAAAGAACTACACAAATTCAATATAAAACAACCTCAAAACACTAAACAAAAACACAAAATGAAGCGTATGCCACAAATCGAACCGAACAAAGATCTTGAAAAACTCCAAATCGACCCAAAAGTAAAAACACCTCACAAACTACACAAATTCGTGAATACCAACTCTCATGGACCTAACCATGGCTCTTGATACCAATTGTAGGGTATTCACAATGCATGAATCACTAGCTTGAGGCTTGTATGGATCGAATGAAGGAGGTTTTAGAGAGAGAAATGGGAGCCTTTTAGTGAGAGAAAGAAACTAGAGTAATATTAGATTGAAAAGGTCCAACCCTTCCCATGTGTGGGAAGGGGTATATATACTACTACATATTATGTCCCTAGTGGACTGTGGAGCGAGCTGACAGAGGGGAAAGCCCCGACCCACTCCACAAATATAGATACAACTAATACTAATATTAATATTACTAATAATCCTATGAGCTATGATTATCTAATAAGTACTCGGGGTGACCGAGTCTTCTGCTGAATATTCATATTCCTAACAAAGTCAATAGCACCTTTATTATCACACATAATGGGGACGTCATCTAAATGGATGTCATAGTCTATAAGAGCTTGTTTCATCCATAGTCCTTGTTGACATGCCTTTCCGGCGCTTACGTACTCGGCTTCGGTCGTGGAGATAGCAAGAGCCGTTTGTTTCTTGGAGAACCAAGAAGTTATGCAACAACCCATGAAGGTACAAACGCCACTCGTACTTTTTCGATCCACATAATCTCCCGCATGATCAGAGTCGGCATAGACAACAGTTTCTACACCGGTCCCCTTGGGATAGAATAATCCCAAGTGTATAGTGCCTTTAATATATCGGAAGATACGCTTAACCGCTTCAAGGTGAGAGGTTTTGGGATCCTCTTGGAAGCGAGCACAAAGGCAGACACTAAACATGATGTCGGGCCTACTTGCCGTGAGGTATAGTAAACTTCCTATCATACCTCTATACTTAGTGCTATCCACTGACTCACCTTCTTCATCTTTCGTGAGTTTTATTTCAGTGGACATGGGAGTTTTCATAGGCTTAGACTCTTCTAAACTAAACTTCTTAAGCATCTCTTTACTATACTTAGCTTGATTAAAATACAATATACTTTAAAATCTTGACTGACGTGGCTTCTGATACCAATTGTGGGAAACTAGAAGGGGGGGTTGAATAGTTTACCGGTTTTAAGTTCTTTTAAAAATCTTGTTTTAAAAGTTGGATATTGGAAACTTTGATTCGAACTCTATGTGTAATCAATCAACACCAATATGAACTACACACTAAACTAACTAATGCTAAATAATGAAAGTAAAGAGTAGAGTTGGAAAGATCAAACCGAGACAAAGGATTTATAGTGGTTCGGCTACGAAGCTCTTCTTCGCCCTACTCCACTCCCCGAGTACCACACTCGAGAGTTTCAAGCACTATGTCAACAACCTCCCTTCAGGCGGAGAAAATCGTACACGTCGCTTATCCTATTACCGACACTAAGCTAAATGTCGAGTGCTAATCTTAGCTAGCACCAATCTACCAAGGTCCACGTGACCAATCACACAAGCCCAATGGCTACAAGAGATCACCAAGATCTCAACACGATCACAATGATCAACACTCTCTCAACTAACACTAATCTATCGACCCTTGATCTTCTTGATCAATCACACAAGCCCAATGGCTTTAAGAGATATCCACTATCTCTATAAGATCACACTTGATCTTCACTCTCACTCACAAAAGATAAATAAACTTGATGTATGCTATGATACAACAAGGTTGTAACAAGTGTTACAAAAACCTAACAACTATAACTCTTGTATCTTCTTGAATACTTTGAGTTCTTCTCTTGCTAATGAAGAGGAATGATAACACCTTGTATCAACTTGGATACTTGTGTTCTTCTCTTGCTAATGAAGAGGAATGAAGAGGATCTCTTGGTGGATGATTGGATCACTCTTAAAACAAAAGAAAACTAATCTAAATGATCTAAAGAAGGGAAAGGTGTGAGAGGTTTAAACTCAGAAGTTTTTCTGTGTGAAAGGGTGCCTAAAAACTGTGAATGAGGTTGGTTTTTATAGGCAAGAAAAATCTAAACGTTACAGAAAATTTTGTACGGACGGCTCCACTAAACATGCCACGACTCCACTAAATTTAGTGGAACCGTGGAGCCGTCCTAGACTAGGACGCTCTAAATTTTGTCTTTTCTGGTGAAAACTTATTTGGGGAAGGTTGGAGCTGATTTTGGGGGGAAAAATAGCTGTTGTGATTTTCAAACTTATTTTTCCATTAAAACATTTCTTAATAATTCAAAAATAATTTGTCATATATATTTTTGAAAAAATGTTTTGTCCCATTAAAATGTGAAGTCTCAAAACACAAATTCACTTCTTTGATCATTTGTCAAGTTGTAAATTGTTCTAGAGTGATTTGCGTAGAAACGGGATCTTCCGATTAAAAACTTGTTTACATTAATTTTAACGTAACGTGATTTCACATTTTGTCATCCTCAAAACGTGAAGTAATCGAAAGATATAAATAACGTTTTTAGAACATTATTGCATTTTTTTTTAACTATTTTATAATAATGTTAGACTTTTAAAATAAACTTCTTATTTTTTGGTAATAGGTCAAAATTTAGAAATTTTGTTATATAAAAAGATCTTTTAATTTCAAATAAAATGAGTTAAATATTGCAATGCTTTCAACTAACATTTAATAAAAATTAATGATTAAATTTTAAAATCAACTTCTTACTTTTACGGAAATAACTCAAAATGATTACAAATATTGAAGGATATAAATGGTAGACACCCCAATCAATAATTGTCTAGAGAAGAGTCTATAGATACGTTTTATTAATCAATAATTAGACTAGAGAAGAGTCTATATATACGTTTTATGAGTGTAATCTATTTTAATGAACTTTAATGGTTTCTACAATTACGTTTGGTTAATAGATAAAAAAAATATGAATTGCATTATTTTATTTAGTTATATCACTATGTGGACGTATAGCCTGGATTGGGCCAGGAATGGGTCAGGCCCGGCAGACAACGGCCCACTTTACGCCTAAACCCTAATCCATGCCCTATAAATAAATGGCTGGGATCCCCTTCTTCAGGAAGAGAATAACAGAACAGAACAGGTTATTCTAAACCTAACTCTTGTAGGCTATATCGCATCGATACTAACTTGACCGTCGGAGGTGGATCCTGGGGCTACGGCCTCGGGTCCACTCCTAACGGGTTCTCTTTGTTGAACAGGTCTACTCAGGGCTCGAGAAGACGACGAACGGATCAGGGAAAGTCGTCGAATCCAGCCCGCGCCAGATTTTGTATCAACAAGTTGGCGCCATCCGTGAGACCAGACAAGTTTCGTGCTCTCACATCACCGGAAAGCAACCATCGAGTTCAAAAGCCGGTATTTTGATCTTTTTAAATTGGTAATAAGATACTACCAATGTTTTCTAAAATTTAAAAAGATATCCCAATATTTTTTGTGCATGTCTTTTAAATCGGTAAGATATGTTATCTTTTAAATATTCAGAAGATTTTATGTAAATCTTTTAACTTGGTAAACACGATTTTATCTATAGTCGCACTAAGTCCGCACGATCGGACCTACTTTATCTTTTAGCCGCGAATTAATTCGCGCACATAATGTTTTTACGGTTGGTATGCTTGTTCGCGCTTGTTTGCACGTTCGAACGCAGTCACGATAAATCTACCCGCGTTAGGCTGTGCGTTCGGACATCTTCGCAGATTAGCTAGTCAATCGCCATGAGCACACTGGACAAAAGCGGGAACAGTACAGGCACCACGATGCTAGTCAATCGCCATGAGCGCACTGGACAAAAGCCGTGGTCATGTTATGTATCTTATCAGAAAAGTTTTTATCAAACAATATCACTATATGACAACGCATACAACTTATATAGTCATAAGTAATTAAATAATTTTAAATGATTATATCAGAAAAGTTTTTATCAAACAATATATTGCCGTAACGACTCGACTGAAAAATACCTTCAAGCAAAATAGCTTCACATTGACTAGATTAGATACGTACAAGAGTTAGTTACAATATTGGAATAAGTATTAATTACAATATTAATCATCGAGAGTTAGTTACAATATTGGAATAAGTATTAGTTACAATATTAATCATCGTCGTTAGCGTTACTTACTTTCGAGCCTCACATTGACTAGATTAGATGCTACAAGAGTTATATACCAATAGTATGTCCCTAAACGGCTAAACAAAGAGTAAAAATGCAAAATAGTAACTCAGACCGGTTTGTGTTAGGATTAGACTAGGTGTAATGGTGAATACGATCATCACTGTCAACTCAGCGCCAGATTAGTTTTTCACTTCACCACCAATATTACCACTGATATGTAATAAGACAACGAACTTCACCAACTACATATACTATTTTACACACAAATATATCCAACAAAACTCTATAGTCACACACAACTAACTTCAACAACTCGATCGTTCCGTCAACCTGGTTCTCCCAAAAATCACGTCACAAACGCTTCTCCGGCTTTAACACCGACACGTGGGGTGGTAATGCATGCGCGGGTCCAAGCCCTGTTACACAGAGTCTTAGGTTTTCCTTTTTCCTACTTGAACAACTAGCAAATTAGTTCCAGCATATAAATCCTCCCTTCTTTTATATGCTACTCCTTCTCCGTCCTAAAATTATTGTCATCCGACAAAAAAATACATTCTTTTAGAAAAATATCATTATCACTACTTTCTCTTTCTTATTTTTTTGCCAAATGACAAGTTTACCCTTAACCAATTAATTAACACTTCTTTAAAGTTTGCAATATTAATTTCAACCAAGGGTAATATAGTAAACTTTACCAAACTCCACTATCTATTCACTTTATATTTTGAGTATGTGACAATAATTTTAGGACGTTCGAAAAATGAATAAATGACAACAAAATTAGAACGGAGGGAGTATTTCTTATCCTTTATAAAAAGTATATTTAATAAAGTTTACAAGAAAGAAGACTCAAGAAGCAATCATACCCTTTTTCATGTATAAAAAAGAGGTTGGGTTCTTATAAAAATGACTGATTCCACATGTGGAAGCACTGAGACCAGATCCCCAGATCCCTCTTCTCTGATTACATTACCATTTTTTCTGGGGCATACTAACAAAACCGTAGTCTATGGGTCTAGGAGGAACCACTCCCCCCATAGACTACTGTTCATGTCAGATTTTTTTTTTTTTTTTTTTTTTTTTTTTTTTTTTTTTTTTTTTAACTTTTTTTGTAACTTTTTTTTGTAAAAGTTATACTAACAAATCCTTACTTTTTTTTTTTCCCAGTTCTTTTAAGTTTTTTTTTTTTTAATAAGTTTTTAAGTTTTTGTCCAATGGGTCCAAGTTTATGTCCAATGGGTCCAAGATTATGTCCAGCTGCAAATTCACACAAACACAACACAAAGTAAGGCTCGGATATGGTGTTTCGTCATCGCCAAACTGCAGATTCACACAAACACATCACAAGCACAAAGTTTATGTCCAAATTATTGTCCAACTGCAGATTCACACAAACACATCACAAACTGCAGATTTTTACTAAGGCTCGGAGTTGAAGGTTGCGAAAGTGATAAAAATCACTTTGCCATCCTTTCGGTTTCTAGAAACCAATCGTCATCGCCTTTTAAAAAATTATTTTGACCAAACTGCAGATTCTTAGCAAGGCTCGGAGTTGAAGGTTGCGAAAGTGATAAAAATCACTTTGCCATCCTTTCAGAATGCACAGCAGATTCAACACAAAAGCAACACAAATACTATGCTCAATAGTCCAGATTCTCACAAAAGCCTGCAAACCAGACACACAACAAGCTCACAAGATTCTCACAAAAGCAACACAAATACTATGCTCAACAGTCCAGATTCTCACAAAAGCCTGCAAACCAGCTCACAAAATCACAAGACCAAGTTGGGTAAGTGTTAGGTACAACAAAGGCTCGTGATATATTGAGCCTCACCACAAAGCAATCTCACCACCAGTATCACAAACAAAGCAACTCTCATCAGTATCACAAACAAAGCAACTCTCATCACCAGTATCACAAACAAAGCAACTCTCATCAGTATCACAAACAAAGCAACTCTCATCACCAGTATCACAAAGTAACTCTCACCACCAAACAAGTTACAACAAGTGCAGTTTCCACAACTTTCAACAAGTTACAGAAGATAGGGGTGGGTAATAAGCACCGGGGCTATTTTTTTAGTTTAGTACTAGGGGGGTTAAACAAGCAAGGGGGTTAAACAAGCCACAAAGAAACAACAATTTGCATTGGCTGCCGATATGTCTCAATCACCATTTTACACAGAACAGGTATCAATTTACACATTAATAAGTTAGAGATAACATAGGCTCAGATTATAACTTGTTTCACATATTAGCATATCATATATGGCTGCAACATCAAAGGTTGCAAAAATAAGTTTTTTTTGCCGTCCATTCGGAAATGCCATGCCAAAATCATTTTTTTTAAATCATCATTGCCTTATCTCAGTTTTTTTTTTAAAAAAAAAAACAAGTATCAAATCAGCTTAAAACAACAAACTGCTTATCAAGCATATAAGCAGTTTGTTATTCATTTTCTGTTACATAAGCAGTTTCATCACACGGTAAATCTAAAAAAATAGGCACGGTAAATATAACCTGAGCCTGTGTGCAATAAGCACATAAGCTCTTTTTTATCACAAGCCATGAAACCACACAGAGTCTGTGGACTGGGGTAGGCCAGAGCAGGTTTTCATACCACTCAAAGGTGGCAGATCAAGGTGTTAACCTACCCGTTTGCACCCACACAACTCAGGCAATTTCACATAACCATCAAAATCATAGATCTGGTCGACCTGAGCCTGTGTGCAATAAGCACATAAGCTCTTTTTTATCACAAGCCATGAAACCACACAGAGTCTGTGGACTGGGGTAGGCCAGAGCAGGTTTTCATACCACTCAAAGGTGGCAGATCAAGGTGTTAACCTACCCGTTTGCACCCACACAACTCAGGCAATTTCACATAACCATCAAAATCATAGATCTGGTCGACCTGAGCCTGTGTGCAATGAGCACATAAGCTCTTTTTTATCAAAAACATAGATCTGGTCAATTAACATCCAATTAACACTCAATAACACTCAATAACACATAAACACCCAAAACCCCCAAATATACCCAGAAACCCTAATTTTTAAAAGTTATACGAATCAAAAAAACAACATAGATCTGGTCAATTAACATACAATTAACACTCAATAACAATCAATAACACTCAATAACACATAAACACCCAAAACCCCCAAATATACCCAGAAACCCTAATTTTTAAAAGTTATACGAATCAAAAAAAAAACATAGATCTGGTCAATTAACATACAATTAACACTCAATAACACTCAATAACACTCAATAACACATAAACACCCAAAACCCCCAAATATACCCAGAAACCCTAATTTTTAAAAGTTATACGAATCAAAAAAAAACATAGATCTGGTCAATTAACATACAATTAACACTCAATAACAATCAATAACACTCAATAACACATAAACACCCAAAACCCCCAAATATACCCAGAAACCCTAATTTTTAAAAGTTATACGAATCAAAAAAAAAACATAGATCTGGTCAATTAACATACAATTAACAACCTATTAACACTAAAATAAACGTAATCACTACGAAAACATAAAAAATCTAAAGAAACTAGTAAGATTTTACCCAGAAAACATGAGAGAATAAGAAGAAAAAAAAATTTTGGGTGTTTTTTAAATAACATGTAAATCTATCAAATTAACACCTAAAATAAACGTAATCACAACGAAACTAGTAAGATTATTGTGAGATTTTACCCAGAAAATATGAGAGAAGAAGAAAGAAAGAGAGAGATAAGAGAGAGAGTGGTGGGTGGGTTAACGTGTGTGTGTGTGTGTGTTTAGGGGTGGGTGGGTTATACGCGTTTTTTTTTTTTTTTTTTTTTTTTTTTTTTTTTTTTTTTTTTTGTAAAGTATAAAATGTAAATATAAAATGTATATGTAAAATGTAAATATAAAATGTATTAATGTAAAATGTGTAAATATAAAATGTATATGTAAAATGATGCTTCGTTTCAAAATGACATCCGACAATTCACGGATAAGGTTAGCAAAGCTTCGCCGTTTGTCAGGAAAAATATGATAACGAAGTTGAAAGAGATAATGCACCCTGAATCTGTTGCCACAAAAGAACCTGCTGTCAAGATAAATACCCGTGGACGTCCAAGCGCAAAGGACCAAAAGGGCAAGGCTTCACAAGTCCCGGACCTGAATGATTTCCCCGACTTGAATGATTTCCCGGACTTGGATGAAGTACCAATTGTAGATCATCGAAGAAGTACCAATTGTAGATATACGCAAGTCCCGAACTTCAACAAAGAACCTGCCCGACATAGTTCTTTCACGGGTCCTAGTGATCAACAAAGTATGTTTATGCGTATGCTTCCACCCATTTGGCATCCATACATCACTAGTATATATAATGTGGTGGGTGACGGAAATTGTGGGTTTCGGTGCGTGGCCCATGGTGAGTGGGGACAACAACATCGTTGGCCCCAAGTTAGGCAGATGTTATTGCAACAAATGGACCAATATTGGCAGTTGTACATGGGTTTGTGGGGGATAGATGTTTTTAACCTTATTCGCTATACAATAGACTGGTTCGGAGATGGAAGTGCACCGCCTGATCGCTACATGGAAATGACAAACACGGGGTTGATTATTGCAGAACTGATTAGACGACCCGTTGCATTTATATCTATGGGGGGTTGGAATATATGTTTTCCGCTTCTTAGTGGTCCAGACTTCTCACAAAGAACTGACCCCCTTGTGATAGGCCGTGTGGGGGGCGAAGTAGGTCATTTCATTGTTCTGACGCTAGACGAACATTCTCCACTTCCGTATCTTCACCCACAATGGAGGAGGCACAGATCCGAAGCTGCATCCGAGTGGGAATCATTATATAGTCATCGATTAATGTAAATGATTAATGTTGTAAATAATATATATAACAAGCTTAGTCTTTCTATCCGATTATTTGTGAACACCCTATCTTGTATTGTTTAAATTAACAATACATTACTTATTTATGTTTATGTTGTAAATAACTGTTTGTATCATTTGAATTAATTATTTGGCCAGGTGGAACAAAATACTCCTTACATGTGTCGCTGTAAGAACGGATTCATTAAAGAGAGGATATCCCGTCAAGAACATAGTTATGGTCAACCGTATTACGCATGTCCTCTTTCAGTGGTAAGTAATCATATGTTTGCTTAGTTATGTAAATTATTTGTTTGTTAATAATACATTTCTTATTATTTTCTTAACATGTAACAGCCAGGAACAGATGACTATGGTTGTCGGTACTTTATGTGGAAGGATGAGTTTCAAAGGAGGCACTTTAGTCGAGCCTCTTCTTCAACGCAGTGCTCAGACTGCGTTGCTAACGCTAATAAGATTGACCAGCTTGAAGCAAGAAACAAGCTGTTGATGACAAGAATAAAGACGCTGGAGATGGAGTTAGAATTGGCAAGGAATCCTGAGGATCACGCTTGTCAGTCGAGTGCAAGGCTTCATGATCTTTTAAATAATATGAATAATCTTCATATGTCGTAGATGTTGTTGTTTTAAATGAAATGAATAATCTTCATATTTGTTGTTTTGAAATAATGTGTTGACGTTATCGTTCAATTTAATAATAACAGTTGTTGTTGTAGTTATTTAATGTAGCAATATTTAATGTGCTCCTTCATTTTTTTATTTCTTTTGCTTGATGTTTTTTTTTTTTTTTTTTTTTTTGTTCGCTATCCATCGCTATCCAACTTTTTTTATTTCTTTTGCTTGATTTTTTTTTTTTTTTTTTTGTTCGCTCGCTATCCATCGCTATCCAACAAAAGGAGGAACACGTGCCCCTTTTTATTTCAATATCTCACCTTTTTTGTTTTAGTCGCTATCCAACATAAAACAAAAACAAAAAAAAAAAAAAAAAAAAAAAAAAAACATGAAATGACAACCTAGGTACTAGACCCGGTTGGGTTAAAAAAATAGGCACGGTGCTTATAACCCACCCCTTTTTTCTTCTCTTTTGCTGCCAAATCTCTTCACCAGTCTCCATCTTTGGTCCTTTTTTTATTTTGTCTTTTGTACTTTATTTACGGCCAACTACATTAAATTTTTGTTTTTGTGACCTGGGTTTTAGACTCGGCATCGCGAACCGACTAATTCCAGAATGATTACCCTTTTGAATAGTTCGGAGTCGGCGCAGTTAACCTCCGTGCCCACAACGGGATTAATTTTCTCCCTTTAGATTCGAACCAACTACATAAAATTAGTTATGTTTTAACAACATTAACCAAACATGTCACACTGAAGTACTCACTAGTCACTATTGTTTGTAACAAATGGGTTCTTTCTGTGTCATCGTGCTCAAACCACATTAACAAATGCTACTTACGGGGGCAGGCGTATCACATACCTTAGCAAGGGCATGAGGTTTCGGCTCCTCAAGTCCTCAACTCATGTAAACTTACACATTTTAATTTCATACGTAACGACTCTTTGAGTTGTTGGGAGCTTTCTTCCTATTTTATCTTGTCTAGTATTAATAAGATAATGCCATATAGAAATTTTTAACAAAGTAAATAAAAAAGAGAGAAATTGATTAAATTAAATTATATAGCTCAGATATTAAATAACTCTTTGTTGATTTTTTAACATTAGAGTAAATTGCCAAAAACCGTCCCTTTTCTATGGCCAAATAATAGGTGTCATTCATACAACTTTTTTTTTTTTTAACTGCAATTTTTTGCATACATTACACCACTATCTCACATATTTCTCTAAGAAAACTTGAACTCATAACTTTTGGTTCGTGGACAACTCATGTACTACTAGAACAAAGTACATAAATAGTTTTTGTGAGAGCTTTAGCATACAATTAGACAAGAGAAGTTGAGAATGTATGAACTTTGAAAATCTTTGGCATGGACAATAATTGTATACCAAAATTGTTTACAATTACTGCATTTTTAGAGTAGTAGAAACTACTCATTTAAATTTAGGAACTACTCTACAACTCTTAAACATTAGGGTAAATTGCAAAAATGGTCCCTAAAGTAGCCCAAATACGCAAGGATCACACCGTGAGGAATTTTGTTGCAAAAACGACATTAAGGTTTTCTTTTTTTTAGAAAACAGCCACCGAGAGCTAATTTTTGCTAACGCCCGTTAGTCAACCCACCCGCGAGGGTATTATCGCCATTTCACTCGTTTTCCGCCATTGTCTAGCCACACTTTATTTCAAGGGCCAAATTTGCAACGAGTTAACTTATGTTTGACGCCTAAAACACATGGCAACTGAATAGATTGCCTGGGAATATTCATTTCAACGTCTTAACTTATCTATCCCGCTTATTTGTATGAACCAAACCAAATACACATATCCCAACCCTGTTTTTCCCCCAAAACACACATAATCCCAACGAACCAAATCACTAACGATGGCAAAAAATAATAGAGGGAAGGCTATCTGTTAATACAAATAAACTAAAAACGTTTATTTATATTTTACGATTTTCTAATGTTTTGTCGATAACAAACGTAAAATCATTTTTAACGAGATAGATGAAATACGTAACGCTTTGAGGCAAAAGTTTACTAACTCATTTCATTAAACAAATAAACCTTAAACATATTTAGCTAACAAGTTTACATAAAACCAAAACCATTTTATAAAAACACTTAAGTAACTTAGTTACTTACATTTTAAAAAATACATGTTACTTGTGAAAATAAACTAGGAATGACTTGGACTATCCATGAACTAAAACCAAGTCCATAACCCATAACCCATGGAGCTTGATCCATAACCCATAACCCATTTGCATGACATCATGCATGACTTCATAATGGGTAAAACCCATGATGCATGACCCAAAGTCCATAACCTATAACCCAAAGTCCATAACCCATGACCCAATATGTCTTTGACATCACATGAACCATGGATCATAACCCATAACCCAAAACCCAAAAATGTAACCCAAAATCCGAACTGTTGATACTAGATAGTCGGATCCCGGGGTTTTGTCTTGCCGGATCCCTTTGGGAAGGGATCCGCCGGATCCGGGTGAACAGTTCTCATAATTGCCTATAAATAGTGAGCCATTTATCTCTTACTTACCCCTTTTCGACATATCTTCTCTCTATGTTCTAAACTTTCTAACCTCAGATCCAATGATCTTTCTATGTAGTCTTTCTCTGTGATTCTCTAGGTTCCTTCTAAAAGGCAAGATCACGACCTCTCGAAAACTTGCAAGCTCGTGATATGAGTTGCTAGGATTCTTCTCTTCCAAGATCATAGAAGTGCATCTTGTTCTTTCTTTCTCTCAAAAGGGTGTTGTAGATATGTCGATTCGTTAGGTGTAAAAGGACGTTGGTTCCTTTAGTCATGTTGTGCTAGTTGTGTTGGTTTGGTACGCCGTGATAAGGACTCGGTATCTAGCCTTTTACCGGATAAAGTGTAGGCGACGAAGGTTTGGCTCTACCTCGTAGAAGAGCTCGGTATTTAGCTTTGTACCGGATAAAGTGTAAGTGACATTGTGTAGGCTTCTCCACCGGTGAAAGGAGTTAGTCTTGTGTAGTGTTTACGGAATTCTCAAGTTGGGTTCTCGGGGAGTGGAGTAGGGCAAGGAAGGTGTCCTTGTAGCTGAACCACTATAAATACTTGTGTTATGGTTGTGTCTTTCTATCTCTCTCTTTTAGTATAGTTTATATGCTTACACAACTATCAATATCCAACAACACAAAACTAGATTGACATAAGTCGATCTAAAAGTTTTAAAACGAAGTTTTAATCGGTAAAACTTTTCAACCCCCTTCTAGTTTTCTACAATTAGCATCAGAGCTTCGTTACCAAGTTTCTTAAAGTATATTGTACTTTAAAAACTTGATACGATCCGTGTATGTTTTGAAAACTACAACGAAAGAAAATCATTTGTAAAAATTGACATCTAACTCATTTTTACAAAAATAATAACACACTCTACACTTGGATATTGATAAAGTTGTTATAACATCTAAATGTTTCTAACATAGCTCCTTGTAGAAATCTTCATGTTGGGAAGCTCTTTAAAAGCTCATGAAGTATTGCTCATCTAGGAGTGCTCTCACTCTCAAAGATAATATAGCAAAGGTATGTTTATTTTTTCTTTTAAGTGTTACTTGTCTGTGATTGAAAAAGTGTTGATCTATATGGTACATATTTATTTGATATGCTTGTATCTACATGATTTGTCTTTGAAAATCCTTTTTGAACATTTATTTTCTTCAAAAAGGAGTCATATCAACACAAAAATCTTTTTAATCGAAATCACAAAACTCAAAAGTCTCTCTTGAATCATAAGGAATAGTATTCCATCTAAACTCCTTTCTCTTCACTCGATGCTCAAATCAATGTAAGGAAAAGGTTCCCTACTTCTTAGTCATACTTATGACATTCATCTATTCTAATCTCAAAACTCCTTCAAGACAAATAATATTTTTCTTTTTCACTTGCCTTTCATACAAACTCGTTGTCTAGAGCATTTAAGGAATTTCTCTCGAGTAAAAAATATTTTCAAAACACACAAGGCGTTTCTTAAATTAACCGGACAAATAATGGCAGAACTTGAGTTATCACAAACCATTTAACTTGTAAAATGTTATGTGACATTAAGAGGTTGACCTTTGATGTCATAATGCGTAACGCATCCTCGCGTCGAGATTAGCAAAATTAATGGTGTGCTAAGATACTCATAAAAACCAAAAACTTATTATACGTCTGCTGTAATACCGGATCCCTTCATCTTAAGGGGCCGGATCCCTTTCTCAAAGGATCCGGTGGAACCGGGAGTACAGAAAAATAGATTATATCACAGCCCCTCATTCTTTCTATCCACCCATACAAAATAAACATAAATATACTGCTCTTTTAGGATTCAATCCTCCCTCAGCTCAATCCTTCAATCACCTTTGTAAGTGATTATCCTCCTCTACATTTAACTCTATAATGTATCTTCGTAAATTAATTCGAGTAGGTATAGTTTAATCATCCCTAAAAATTCATGTTCTCATAATTAGACATTAGGAATGATATCTACATTAAAACATCATTCAAGGAAATTAGCATTGTTAATACAAGTAAAAACTTTATACTAAATCACTTGATTGATTATAATAAAAAGGAACATTTTTTTAATTCATCATAATGTTTAATCAACTTGTATAGGTCTCAAGATGCCACACATTTATGATTTCGATCATCATCCAACCAACGCCTATATTCCAAAAATCTCGTTAGAACCTTACACACCTATAGAGTTCGTTAATGGATTCGAAAACCTTGAGTCACGCTATATTCATGAAGGTCGGGTCTTGGATCCTCCTATAATTTTTCAGAGAGAAATTAAAAGAAGTTTTCGAGCTATTAACTTTGACTGTCTACTTACAATTAACGAACGAATTTGTCCACGTTTCATTTTAGAATTCTTCCGCGACATTAGTCTCATACGCAACGCGGATCGATCCCTCTCACTTTGGTTTTGCATTCAAAAATATAAGTTCTTCATGCCTCTCGAGCAGTTCGCTCAAATTCTTGGGATTCCAAATCTCGGGCAATTTGGCTATACGGAAGAATTCTCTCTTAACTCTGTGAGTCAAGAAGAAGACGGTCCATATTACAAATTCGCCCCGCCTGCCGGAGAATTAATCAATGTTCTCTGTAGCTCACCACATGTCAGAGATCCCGACAAAATCCATATGCTCGAACTCCGTCACTACCATCAACCCATGGCAGTTATTCTACTTGAAAATGTCTTGAGTCTATTAGGAGATCGTAAGTATTTGCCAGCTTGTTGTTCTTACATGCTTTACTGCATTGAACTTCAACAACCATACAATCTTGCCTATTTCTTCGCTAAGCGAATCGTACATCTCAAGGATAGTCCAAACAAATGATAATGATTTATTTGGTACCTTTTTAAGGGGCCATTTAAGCCTAAAATCGAGTAAATATTATCAAATATTGCCTCAAATCATTTCTTCTTGTATTTTAGGTAATTGGGACGAGAATTTTGAAAATCGGCACTTTTGGAGCATATTTGGACAAAAAAGTGAAGAAAACGAAGAAGTCGCGAAAAAACTGTCAGACAACAATGTCTAACGGCGTCACATGCTACAATGTGACGCCGTCCCTTGCAATTCAAGATGAATTTTCTAGTATTAAGCTAACAAGTAACGCCTCAGAGAGTTTTGAAAACTTTATAACCTGACGCCGTCAGGTGTTAAAAGAAGATGGACGTCACATTTTAAGTTAACAAGAGACGTCTCAGAAGGATTTTACAAGTGACAGCCTCAGATCCCTTTATGACGCCGTCAGAGCGGCGATTACACAGACGAATCCCTAAACCACAGCGAGTTGACGGCGTCAGAGGCTATAACCTGACGCCGTCAGAACTGTATTCCTATATATATTTTCGCAAGTTTTTATTGTTAAGGGGTGACATCTTTGGAGAATAAACCCTAGTCGAATTTGTGCAGCTTTGTAAGGGTTTTTATCCCTTGAAGCTTATGCTTTATTGAAGATAAGTTATTCATTTAATCATTCAGTATGCCTATGTGTTGTTTGATTAATTGTGACCCATAATAAGGAATACGACACTTCAAATAAAACAAGGACGTGACAATTCAACGAATCAATAGGAGATAACTAGGGAGTAATTAAATCAATGTAAACACGCTTTTCCTATCATAAGAAGTTCACCAATTTACTTTTTCTTGTTTTTAGTCTAATTTTAGTTTTATAATTAGATTTTGGGTTAGTTGATTAACAACTAATTCCACCAACTCCTTCAAAACCGAGATTTTATTTGCTTTCTAAAAAATATAAAAAAAATACAAAAAGAATCATCCCTCACCTCTAGACCTATCTCGTCATACATCTTGACCTAATGACACTATTCCCCTAGAGAACGATCAATCCCCCGAACATAACTATAATACACTACAACGATCAGGTACACTGCCTGGAGGATTGCAAGCTTCTCAAGATCCCTTGAGAAGTAAAACCTCTTGCGTGGACGCAATCCTCGCATCAAGTTTTTGGCGCCGCTGCCGGGGAATAGTTATTGTTTAGGTTCAATTTCTATCTCATTTAGGTCTACTCACTAGATTCCAATCAAGTGAGATTTTATTTTATTTACTTTTTATTAGCTTTCTTGTAATCTATCTTTTCTTTGTGCCCTTTTGTTTGTAAAATCATTTTCATTTGTCACAATGGTGGATGAAATTCCATTTAGATCATTAACAATAGAGGAACAATTATTTTACACAAATAGAGTTGCTACTTGTTGTTCCGATGAATTTTTTTATTGATCTTAGAGATATCCAAGAGGAGATGGGTGTAAAGTTTGATAGGTTTGATGAATTATGTGCATGTGTGGCTTCTATTAAACAATCATTGTTAGGATCAACTCCTTTTAGTGAGACCCTTTGGAAATTTTTTGAGGAAAGCTTCCTAGCCATAACCATAAGTTGAATGAATTGATGGGTTTGTATATATCACAATATGAGGATATTAATGAGGAAGATTCTTATGAATCGGACTTAGAATTTGAAATGGCTAGAGAAGGATTTGAGATACTTAGGAGTGTATTTGGGTTAGATTCTACCAAAACACATGAGGAACATATAGATAATCTAGATACGATAGAGGATGAGGTGAAAAATCCAAGCCCACAAAGTACCCCACAAGTCCTACCATCATTTGAGGAATATACACCGTCCGTAACTTACCCAGAGGAAGTAGAAGAGAATATAGGAACCCCAATAGAGGTAGAACCCTTGGACCAAACACAACTAGAGGATATAGGTTTGAATACTTGTAGTCATAACATTTCTCTTAGTTCTATGGAAGTTCCTAGTTATCATGAACCTGAGCCTCAACCAAAGTCGTTACCCAATTTTCCATCCTTAGATGTGAATTTAGGAATTAAAAAAGGCCCCGATCCACCCATCAAACTATATAGTCCGGGTATTGTCATGATAAAGGTAGTAAACTCTAAACCATGTGGAGTGGAAGCTAATATAGGAGTAAAACATGACCTTACATACTTACATCACCCATTTATGATTGACCACAAGAAAAATTATGGGTTTAAACCGGGTTAATTAGGTCAAGAAGGATTCCTAACTAGGAGTCTTTCGAAGTTGATAGAAGATGATCCCTTTTTAGGAGAAAACTTTGATTTACCCATTGGCCTAAATGAATTAGGTAAGGATAGGATGAAAGAAGCACACCCCTTTGAGCATATAAATCATCCATCACTCTTCCCTCATGTAGCATATTTTCACCCTAAGGTTGTGTATCGCTACTATCACCCGCACTTAATCTTAAGTGTAGGGAAAACCCCCCTTATATATGTTAAGTAAGGGTAGAGTCAGGATTGTGACTCGAACAAAAATAAGCGCTTCTTGGGAGGTAACCCATGTTTTTTTAATTGTTTGATGTTTTTATTTTATTTGTTTGTTTGTGTCATATATGCTTAGTCATAATTGTTTAATATTCATGTTTCGAATATAATTTGTGAAAATGCTTTATTTTGTTTTTAACTTCGTCTTAACTATATATAAAGGTATTTTACAAAAAGATAAGTGTAGGAAAGATCATATTTGTTTAATGAATGAATTCGAACATGAAAGATAACAAGTAATGATTAGCATATATTTATGTGTTTGTTTAGAGTCAAATGCTTGTATCGAGTCACAATGAATGTTCTGCAGTTTTTCTAGGTTTTAATACTCAGATTTTTCCAGAAACAAAACATAAAAAATACTGTCAGGTCATACCTGACGGCGCCAGGCTTAAACACTCGACGGCGTCAGATACTGTAGCAGCACAGTTTTCCAGATTTTTGTTTTTCTGCTGGAACTTAAATTTTTGAATTTTTTTATAAGAATTTTAAATTTCAAGGAATCTGTAGACATTTATTTTGCAAGCATTATATCCTTTTAATTTTTATATATATAGTGTTTACCGTCGATTTTATGCGAGGTTTTGTGTTTCGTTTTCTTAGTGAATGACAGGATATATCGGACAAGAAGATAAAGATGAAGTGTGTTGAGCTCTTATTGCATTTATTTTCTTGGAGGATGATCTAACCATGTTTTCACATCGTCCATGCCGAGCAAATCAGGGGAGTATTAGTTTCTTTCTCTATTTTATTTTCCCGTTATCATAACTTTGATACTTTTCAAGAATATTGGGGACAATGTTCAATTTAAGTGTAGGGAGGGTAAAATGGGATACCTTAGAAACTATAACTTCGCTTGATATTTGTTTTGTCTTAGAGTAAATGTGTAATAAAACTAAGAAAGATACTTGTTAGGGCAAATTTAGCACCAAATTTAAAATTTTTTACAACATATAGGAGTGAAACTTTAGTTTTAATAAGCGTCTCATGGATAGGAATTATATAGCTAGCACAAAAACCCTTCCACTCAAAAATTTCCACCTCAAAAATGTGAGGTTTGCCTTTAGATATATAGGAAAAGCATTCACCTTTAATGCTTATGAGTGTACCGGTAGTATATAGATTCTAGAACTTGCGTTTGTGATGCATCCCGAGACTACTAGTGAGACTACATTCGTGTAGTTAGGATTTACTAAATGATAAGAGGCATTAGGATAACTCTTGTTTTAAACCTGTATTATAATTATGTTGGCTTCACCGGTCAAGTAATTTTCCCACACCTTTGCGATGTACTCATCTTTAGTACACGATACCCCTAATACACCCCTCAGAGCCTATCTTTTTCGCGGTTCTCGTGATATTTCGGTGGATTCTGAAATATTAATGAAGAACATTGTTAACAATCCACCCCCAAATGTACACCCAAATCGCCTTAACCTACCTTGTATGCACTCATCTTTAGTGCATTATTGTTACAACATTTATGGTATACACTCAGTTTTGGGATGATTGGGACTCATGGGTAAAAGTACTAGTTGTTATGGAGTAATAGGGAAGAAAGTCAATGTTATTACCCTCATATGTGCGTTAATGTTTAAGTACTCCAAGTGTTTTGATTTTCTTAATTCGGGTCATTAGTTAGTTATGTGTAAAGTATGTAAAAGTTCAAGTGTATGGAGGTTGCAAGATCCCTTTGATGTATTATTTTGGATGGTAGGGCAAAAGTGTATAAAAAAAAGAGAAAAAAAAAAATCGAAGAAAAAAAAAGTGAAAAATATATAAAAAAAAGAGAAAAAAGGCAAGAATTTTTTTTTCCACAATCAATCTTGTGAAGGTACTCTTCTGCAGGATAGCATTAAGCCATCTGAAACTGTGCCAAGCTAGTTACCAAATAAGGAGGATAGCGCGGAGAGCTTTACCCTTCCACGCGTTATTGGTAATTCTGACTTATCTGCGTTAGCCGATCTAGGGTCTAGCGTCAATGTCATGCCACTCTCGCTATTTTTAACCCTTAGATTGACAAGTCTTAGGAAAACTAGTTTGGTAATTGTAATGGCAGATATGACTAAAGCAACTCCGGTAGGGATTGTGGATAATGTGATCATTAAGGTTGACAGATTTTTATTCCCTGCGGATTTCGTTGTTATTGATATGGCCAATATTCCTAAGGAACACCTAACCCTGGGAAGACCTTTCCTTGCCACTTCACACGCCCGAATTAAAGTCTTTGAAAAAGAAATCTCGTTAGGAATTAATAACGATAGGGTTGTGTTTAAAATGAATAGAGTTTTATGTCAAGAAAACAAGGAAGTAGCTAGTTCGTGCATGGCTGACATAGTGGTTGAGGAAACTCCTCCAGAAATATTTGGAATCTCCAATGACCTCTTTGCTTATGAGACTCCTCCGTGTTTAAGATATGAATAGGAGGTCAATTCCTATGAGAGCGATGGGTCTTTTTGGTATGATATTGATGAAGAAGATCCAGCATTTGAAACTGGGGATGATGAAGGAGGTCCTGTAATCGTAGCAGCAAGGCTTCATTGTTGTGCACCAATGGCAATTATGAAAGATGGGTCGAAATTAACTCTTCCAACATGTGACCCTTTTTTCAAATTTTGAAATGGAGGGGGCCAAATTAGGTTCAGACAATTAAAGAAGGAAGCAAACGTTTGGTGGTGCTTTGAAGATGCAAGTGTGATTAAAGAAACATGGTTCCGTAACCACTTCATGGGCATTAACTTAAACGAGAAGGTTGAATGGATAGTTCACTTTTGTAAACCGGCTATTATGACGTATAAAGGGACGGCCCAAGCTTGGCCTACATGTGATCCCTTTCTAAAGAAATGTAACGGAGGGAAGTTTCCCGAAGAAAATATGATGAAACGTAACGAATGGGCATGTTTTAATGAACACAAGAGAGGACAAGTCGGCTACCATGGGATATCTTTTGAAAATTGGGTCAAGGTTAAGTTCAGAGAAGTGCAGTTGAGTAAACAGGATGAAATTCAATATCGTGATGAATGGGTCAAGGCTAATTTTCTACAAGAAGATCAATATAGCTTAACGCCTTTTATAGCTCCGACGGTTTGGGACCAATCTTCTACCATTTGGGATAAGGGCAAGGGCGGACAAGCCCATCCACCCACGTAGCCGTGGCTTTAAGTCTAACTTAAAGACTCGTAAAATAAACAAAAGTTCTCTTTCGGGAGACAACCTGAATTATCCTTTTCTTCTTCATTTTTATTAGTATAGTTGGGTTTGGTGTATTTGTATTTTGCAGCAAACGGAGCAAGGAGGATTGCGTAATGACTCACTGAGGATGAAACCAGTCTGAAGAACCCATTCTGTGAAGCAGTTACGGCGTAATCCAGTTACATGGTTACGCCGTAACCATCCTCCCTATATTAGATGACTCCCAGGTTTACACAATTACGGCGTAACTCAGTAATGAGATTACGTCGTAACTTGTTCTGTAGCCATATTTAATGTTTAAACTTACACATCATAACCTTGTATTAGTTTTTAACGAACTTTGTGGGTGTGTTCATTGTAAACCCTCATGAGACTTCACTCGTTCACTCGGGACACCGAGTGGTTTAAAAGGCTTGTTGCATACGCTAAATGCAACCGTGATTCCTACGAAAGTGAGTTAGGTTTTTATGTGTTTTTGTTTTTCCTTTTTATTTTTTAGATTTATGCTTGTTGGTAGTGTCGTGATTTCATGGATTTGAAGTTTGCTCATGGAGGCAAGACGAAGGCACGGTTATTCAATGTGATCCTTTTTTCATTTTGGAGCAAATTTCAGGGGAGTTCTCGCCCCAATTCTACTTTTACCTCATATTTATTTCATGTTTAGTACAAAAGGGACTTTGTACATTTCAAGTGGGGGGGACGGGAGTAGAATTATAACTTGAACTTGTTTGCCCTCATTTTTTCTAGTTTATTTTGAAAAATTATGCCATTTTTTAAATTTTGACATGTTTTTCTTAACCTAACTAGAATAGACCTTAGCCGAGCACATTTAACCCTTGATTTCCATGGTGAGATTTTAGCCTTTCAGTTTCCCCCTATTTGCCCCAAATCCACCAAATATTGAGTGTGCCGGTAGTGTGTAAACTTTAGAAATTGGCCTTTACATCATTTCGAGACCATAGACGAGTAGTGTGTCGAGTTAGCTTGATACATTTGGAAGAGACAATTCAAAAAGGCAATATTCTAGGATTAACACCCAAATAGCCCATATGTGTATATAAGTGTGCGTTTATCGATTAGTCACCTCGACTTTTTGACCCCCGTGTTAAAACCCTTTTGTTGCACTCACCTTTAGTGCAAGATACCCCTAGATACACCATTCTGAGCCATTCCTTTCATTTCATACCCTTATCAAAATTGTTTCGATACACCTATTCGCCTTAGCCTACCGTGTAGTCTTAGTTTATGATTGGGAAGTCGCCGTTTGCTCATGTTTAAGGTTTAAGTAGAGAGATTCGAGAATCACGCCTACGTCAAAGACATATTTTTGAAGATCATCGAAGACACAAAAAATTTTCTCATATATGAAAGTGGGGGGATGTTATTATTCTTGTAGTTATTAACAAAAAATGTGAATTTCTGTTTGTATATAGTAGTATTGATGGTGCAATGTTATGAAGCACCAAGTTTCGAGCTTATCAGATTTAGTATCGAGGAGGCCACTTCAATCACATTTGAAGAATTGAGTTGGTGACGTGTTTACACCAACATATTGATGAAGACCAAGTAGTGTGCCCATCATGACGTCCGCTAATGGCACACTTACTTGTTGCATTATGATCCGGTTTTTGAGTCTTGAAGCTTGAATTTTGGATAGACGGCGGGCGGTGACGACTTAGTTATAGGCTAAGACTATTTGCTTCTTATTTTTCATTTTTCACCTTTTATGTGTATCCCATGTCTTATCCTACCCTTTAGTCGTAAAGCATGCTTAGGTGAGGGATTTGAGCAGTCATTGGTGTCTTGGCCAGCGTTCTGGTCATGTATCGATGGTCTTTGTCGCCTTCGCCATAGTATGCTAGTAACGACACTACACCCTAGCCTTATAATTTGTTCACCCAATATTGCCTTCGAAGATTTTGACCTTAGCTCTAGTGGTGGAGATATGTGTAACCGCCAAGCCTATGATAGAATACATGCTATGAAAATGAGCATAAGAGCAAAAGAAACGCAGAATTGGAAAAGAACTTACAAAGATACACAACTTAGTATGCTGAGAAGAAGTTACGGCGTAATTACACTCTCCATTTACGCCGTAGCTATGAATTCAAACACGAAGACCAAGTCAACGCTAATAAAGGATTACGGCGTAACTACCACATAAGGTTACGCCGTAATATTTTTGAGACTTAGAAGAAATTTCGTGTGTATGAAGGTTACGCCGTAACCAATGCAAGAGGTTACGGCGTAGTAGGTTCACAGTACGGGGTTTAAGATATTGACGAGATTACAGCATAGCTACGAAAGAAGACTACGGTGTAAATAAAAAGCCTAATATGATTACGGCGTAGCCATACATGAAGATTACGACGTAGTTGTGGCCGCCGAAGATTACAGCGTAACTAACCATCTAAGTTACACCGTAACCACCACTATTGGAAAAGATCGTCCAAGGATTACACTAGCTACGACGTAACCATAACTCAAGGTTACATCGTAGCCTTGACGGGCCTATAAATACCAGCCCTATTTTCTGAATTTTTTGATATCTTTCACACCACAACTCATCAAGGGACGAAGTAGGGTTCCACAAGGACGATCCACAGCAGCATACGGAGCATTTTCCAAAGGAGAAATCATGCCTTAACATCAATAAGTTTTAGTGATTCATATTTATTTTACATTTCGATTTCATGTCTTCATTTATCATGTAAAACATTGAATCGTTGGTACCTTTTAATATGACCGGCTAAGCACCTTTGGTGCTAGCCTAGTTATGATTCCTTTCATGTTTTGATTATATTTTCGTGCTTTTAATATTGCTTCTAGTGTGTGCATGCTTAGTTGTAAAACCCTAAAATTTGAATCATCATTTTTGTACCATTTTAAACTTAACCTAAGTATGATTAAATAACGACATGACAATTAAAACGATGCCTTATAATTAAATTACATAATAATATATTATATAAATCTAATCCTATCCTAAGCTATGTCCTTAAACACTTTATGCATGTGATTTGCTAGTGCTACATGTTTCCTATAGGTCTCCTTATTATGAAAACCAAATTTTTTTCCATACCTACTCCTTGTGTGTCGGTTGGAATTTAAGAGATAAGAACGAAACCATATAACATTCTCATTTTAAAAGATTGCATGATTGCTAGACCTTCCATAATATTCACACGGTTTTCCAAATAAAAACACATGCTTTGCCAAGACTTTGTTAAACCGTATAACACCTCTTGTGTTCTCCCCTTTTTGCACCGACCCAAAACACCAGAAAACTCACACATATTCCATATACCTTGCTGCCAAGAAAGAAGAAGAGAAGGAGTGCAAATCGTTGGAGGTCTTTGTGTGTAATCCGAGCCATAGGTTGTTTCCTATTCGGTTTCTTGTTTTCAAGTCGACACCAGGTTATGGTTTTCCCTTTTATACTCTTTTCATTTGACATGCACACACCTAAAACAAGACTACTAAATGTGTTTTACAAATGTTAAGAATCATGTTGGAAGGCTCTCATATGCCTCGTTATTTTATCACATGAAATCGTACATGAAATAACAAGTATACGCTGCCCATAATATTGTTTGTGTCGTGTGCATACGAGGCTATTTTGGCGTTGTTTTGTCAGCCTAGATTGACCTATATCACACCTAAAACAAGCCCTAATACAACCTTTAAATGAGACATTAAATGAAGTATGGAAACAAGAAACCCTAGGCGTAAATAACAGGTGTAACGAGGGCTTGGGTAATTGCGATTTCATGTGTGAAAGCCTTTGTTTGACTCATTAAACACTGGGACGTGTGGGCTGTTTTTGTCTGGCATTTGTGTGAGTCAATAAACAGGATTGCGATATGTTACTAGATCAAATTTAGTTAGAGTTTGATTCGTGTTTGTTACTGCTCGTTAAACCCCCTCACACCACTTTTATTCTTCCTCGCCCCACTTTGTCTCGTATAGTTGTCGTCTCGAAATGCCTCGTGGTTTGGTGGACTGTCATGTGTGTTCGTGTGTCGTATTAAAGGTCTAAAAACTGTTAATAACTTGTTGCTGCTAGGCATTAAAAGAGGGGTTCAAGTGTGGTTTAAAATCGATTGCATGCTGAGTGATATAACCAGACCATGATTAAACTTGATGTTGTATTTGATTTTTGCATGAGTGTGTCTCGCATGCATGTTAACATGATGCAATCTGTCATGTATAAAACTTTCATAATGAAGTCGAGTATATTTTGGTTCCATGCGTAAATAAAGAAGACTATGTACATAATACTTTCACGTTAGGATATGGGCTGGTGTATGCATGCATGAAACAAACATATAAATGACATGATATGGATGCTTACTAATATCAAGACTTTAACACGGACTAATTATAAGATATTCATGAATCATGGGACGAATATATAGTCACTTGTCATATATGTACATGTCCGTAATTGTTGGATAAAATGAATGGGTTTGTGGTTCGGTCTAGCCTCATTGGGTTTTGTGTATGTGGGCTGAGTTTTGGTGTCCCTTTATTTGTATAAATTTGATAAGTGTTCATGTTCGAGTTGGTGTACTTATGTCCGAGAATGGTTTCGAGATTGGCCTTGTTTTAGTTTCAATCTATCAATTATTCGAGTACATCTAAAATCTATGTTGTACTAATCTTGATCGAACCCTAGACATGATGATATAATATACACTAAACATGTTAAACTAATATTATGTGTTTAACGAATAATAATAAGGTACTAAGAACAATAATCCGTTACGTCATTAAATAATAAATGAACTTATAAATAATAGTCGATTCCTTAATTCAGGTAGATCATTGGAAGAAGGAGTGATTTGTGTTTTCGGGTTTACGTTGAGTTGCTTTTAAGGTACAGATATTCTACCCTTTCTCAGTAAGGGTTCTGATCTCATGACTTCTCGATCATTGACTTGATTCATTTGCTTTAATATGATTCCGTTTGATATGATTCCTTGATATTATCCGTTTGATAGGATTCTATTTGCTATCCATTCTGTAATGATGAGGTGTGATTGATCCATGACGTTCCCTTCTGTTCTGATATATATATATATATATATATATATATATATATATATATATATATATATATATATATATATATATATATATATATATATATATATATGATTATTGTGCACATGGCCATTCTGTTATATGTATGTATAGTCTCGTACTTGCATATGTATTCTGTTTTGTAGGGAGCGTATGGATGCATCCTAGGTATTTGTCTGTTTGGATATAGTTTGACTTAGTGATTGGTAGTGCGTGCCATGCACCCCATTTCACTTCTGGTACATTGGAGCTAGCTACTCCTTGTACAACTTATGATTTGAAATATATATATATATATATAGGTATGATATGATGTGATTATGTGACTAAGCATGTGGCATGCTTTCTGAGCTCGATGGGCATTTCTGTTCTGTTATATGTTTATTATCCTCTATTTGATTCCTTTGACTTCATTATGATCTCCTTATGTTTCGCTACGATTTGCTTCTTATGGTATATGACATTTTGTTCAGTTGATCCTTGATCTCTTATTCGTTTGGCAGATGATATTCGTTCAGCAGGAGCTTATGTTCCTTTTCCTATACTTATATATGTTCGATTATTCATTTTGTTTATATATGTTCACTGGGCTTTTAAAGCTCAGTCGTATTTCTTTTCCTGTGGTAGGTTTTATGTTGCAAGCTAGGATTTGAGTGAAGAGGGCATAGGAGTTCTTAGTGGACTACCCTGATGATAGATGCCTTTTACTTTTGGATTAGACTTGGATTTATCTCCAGTTGGGATTTGTATTTTATTTTGGGAACTCATTATGATTTAGAATTATATTCCCCTTAGTTTCACTTTGAACTTATGTAGCCTTATTATTAATAAAAGTCTTCCGCTTGCGTTTGTTCTGTTGACACCATAATGTGGCATTTTGACCCTTGTCGGGTTGGGGTGTTACATTAGTTATTTGTTAGATCCTCTAGTTTAGGTAGTTTTGAAGGTCGGTTGTACTTGTTGTATTAGGAAGAATTTAATCCATGACCCTAATGTAATAAGTTGCAAGGTGTTGGTAAGAATTGTATTGTAATAGGACGACCAACATTTATTGTGTGCGAGTGGACTTAGAATGCTCCATAGGATCACCCTCTGAGTTGGATAAACTTAAGAAGTTAGATGTGTGGTCTAAGTTCCGAGAGGCCGGATCACACAAAGAGTTATATAGCATGTAGTGACACTTAATGACTCGAACTAGTCTACCTACAACTTCGCTTATTAAAGAGGGTAGTGCCTTTGATTCTGGAGAGGATTCTAGGGAGATAGGCTAAGCGAATTTAACCCATGAGTCTAGTGATATTTATGCCCTACTTGAAGCAGTAGAAAGTTTAATTAGAAAACATAGTCATGGCATGATAGGATGACAACTAGGCTAGTACATTTTCTCCTTATTATTCACAACTTTATTTTAATTTTGTTATTTCATTTTTGTTATTAGTTTAATTCATCAAACAAATCATAAACCCCTTTTAAAATGTGACATAGACTTAAGTTAAAATCCAGATACTCATAGCTCTTGGGACGAACTTGGCTTTACCGAATACTACACTACACACGACCGGGTACACTGCCCGTTAGTGCATAAGGTAGACTGTAACACCCCGTAAAATTTTTGGTAACAGCGGAATACTTAAACGGGGTAGTACTAATTAGATCACAATCATAAGTATAAAAAAACAATCCAAAAGTAAAATTTCCATAAATTTATATCATTCAATGAAAACTCAATACTCAGAGTTACAAAACATTTTCCCAAAAGAAATAAGGTTTCACAAAAGTGATGGTGAGTTTGAAAAGAATAATATAATTATTTAAAATTAAAAGGAAAGTCTCTAGTGCCCTTGCCAACTCCGTGCCTTGAAATCTTTAGTTACCTGAGATAAAACATGCTTAAAATGTCAACACAAAGGTTGAGTGAATCCATAGTGTTTAAATTGAAATAGTTTGAACACAAGTTGATTAGTAGCACAACGGTGATATCGTTGAGTAAAACATAACTATTGAGTTGATCAGTAGCACAACGGTGATATCGCTGTGTATCAAATAGATATATTGCCCTAAGCCTCATGACACGCAAACGTTGACATAGTGTAGTATCATAAAATGATATAACTCACAGCATAATAATGATGCAAGTAAAAGGGGCCCTCGTAGCAGGAGTTTGCCATTCTCCTGGTTATCTCAAATAAAGTGCATTTGGGCTGCTAATCTAGCTAACACAAATGGGGTCGTCAACCCCAATAGATCTATCCACAATATTCGCGTTCACTCGCAGTGATTAATGGCTCATGATGTGAGGGACTTTTGGCAATAAAGGTAACTTAGGCAATATCATTCAAGATAGCATACAGAAAAATAATTGTGTTCGGGTTTAGAGCATGTATCTCCCCACGGTTTTAAAAATCATATAAAAATGTGGGACTATGAACTCACCTTAGTAGTGTAGAAATCAAATAGTGATCAAATGATGTAAATGAATAGCTCCCGACTTGCGACCTAAAATAATGTGATAAGTTTAGATTATCATTGGCCTTTCGACTTCAATGAGTGAAATGATGTGTGTGGAAATCTCCGAATGTGGTAGTGTCGTATTTGTGTGTTTTAAAATGTTTAGAGTTCAAAAATAAAGACTTATAATTATTATTGGTGTTTTGTGAAAAATATTATCGATTTAGAGTTTAGTAGCAAGTTTTTATTCTTATTTAATATAAGTAAATGAATGACAAGTTAAAATATTTATTTTAAATATTTTTAGTTAGTAAAAGTTAAGTTATATAAAATATTTGTATTATTTATTTATTACACGTTATTAATCGTTGGAAAAATATATTAGTGACATGATTATAAAATGTAATGAAATACAAGTCTTTCCAAAAATACAATATAGTTACAACAATTTCCCTTAACTTTATAAAAATTACATTTTTAACCCGAAAGTTAAATTATTTACAATTTTAGTCCAAAAATATTATTTTACACTTTTACCCCCATTTTTCGTTAATTACAGTTTTGGTCCTTCGTTTTATTTCAAGTTTTCCATTTTTCAGTTTCGAACACTATTTTTCCAGAATTTACACTTTTAGCCCATGTTTCGCAAAATTTGCAATTTTAGTCCAAAATTCTTAAAACACACTTTTTACCTCAACTTTCTGAAAATGACAGTTTATACCCTCGAGTTTTATCCAAATTTTATATTTTCAGATTCGACCAACTATTCTTTCAAATTTTACGGTTTACACCCCTTCGTTATAATTTTTGCAAAATTAGTTTAAAAGTAAGTTTTTTGAAAAGTTAAGTTTTATTTTTATAAAAGTTATCATTTTTAACTTATTCAAGCTTATGAAATTAGCTTATAGCTTTTACATCACACGAAAAATACTAAATTGGCAAAGTTTATACAAAAATGGTGTTGGGCTCGTTAGCCCACCAAGGCCCAAAAATAGTTTTAGGAAAAACATAGGGGTGTTCGACAGTGCTTAGGATTTGGATCGAATTAGTTTGTGTTTATGGTTATACGACTTGCATGATTCGACATCTTGGTCCATTTTAGTATAGAGATTCGAGTGGTGTACAAAAATATATGTGTCATACGTTTAAATAAAAAGATAACGAGGCAATCTTTAAGCATCTAGGTGATTTTTAACATGTTCAAGTCTTGAGTTTTATGATATTTATTCGATGTGTTAAGTTGCAATGCATGTTATACACTAAAAATAACGAAAGTAAGAAAATGAGCCAAGTATACTCACAATACTAAGAGATGTCGAATGAGAAGTGGTGGTACGAGTGGAAAGAAAACCAATACACGAGCTATAGATTTACTGGACCCTTCGAATGGTAACCCACGTCAAAACGCCTACCCCAAAGTAACTTGATATACCCAAATGACCTTGTAATGATTCAAGTACCCTTGTGTTGCTCCTTTGTGGCTCGACAATGACTAAAAGGAAAGGAAGTTGAGGTGTTTTGTAGTATTTTTGTTAAGTGTTTGAAAGTTTTTAGTGTGTGAGTAAGAGGTGAAGTTTGAAGGCTTTATATAGAGGAAACAATATACCATGCTTAGATTATTTTAAATGTGTTTTAGGAGCGTGCAAAGATATGTCCTGTCAAATGAAACAATAGGGTCAAAGGATCATGGTGTTCAAGTTATTTTAATCTTGCTTTGCATAGTCCCAAGATGAAATGTGAGGCTGAGTTTGGTTGCCTCAATTAAGTAAGAAAAGAAGGTCAAAAGGTTATGGAATAGTCATGTCGAATGGGGAAGAACTAGGTCCATCATTAGGGTTAAAGCTATGATGCTAATGACTTGTTTTTGATTTAAGTATGGTGCAAAAGGTGATGGGGAGTTGGTGCATGCTTGTCCCATGTCGAATGGAAGAAAAGAGGTCAAAGGGGCATGCTTTGGTATGGTCTTATCGATCTACGGTGGTGGTAGAAGCTTTGAAGGTTTGTTTGTATGGATACACGATGGGACGAAGGGAAAAAAAATAATGCATTCTTTGTACTAGTTGACATTATAAGGAAAAAGAAGAAAAAGTTGTGTGTATCATGTTATAGGATTAAGAAACACAAAATCCATTGGTTATCCATATTTATATTTGTTTAAGCTTTAGGTTAGGATTATGAGGAAACATTAGGGTAGCTTGGGTCTTGCTTGGTCTCACACGCAAGAAAAGAAAAAAGAGTGTTGAGTTGTGTTTTGAGTTTGAGGATCGTGTTAGTGTGTTGTTTGTGTCGAATAGATTCAAGAAAAGAAAGAAAAGAATAAATTTTGTATGTGCATGTTTTACTCACAGGTTTGGTTTTGGGCTTTGGGGTATTCGGCCCACAAGAGAAAGAAAATAATGTAAAATGTATTTTTGTGATATGTATATATATATATATATATATATATATATATATATATATATATATATATATATATATATATATATATATATATATATATATATATATAATATGTATGATGTATAGTTTAGATTTATCTCGGGTTTGTTTAACTTTTAGTTTCGGTGCGCAAGTGAGCTATTTGTGTCACGTCTCAAATTCGTTAAAGAGTGACTGGAGTTGTGATGTTTGTTATGTTGAAAAAAAAATTAACTCGTAAAATTGGGTTAATCAACTTTAAATTAGAATTACTTGGTAATTAACATTAATAAATGACAAGGGAAATTACAAGGTATTACAGTACCTACCCGTTAGACTGGATTCGTCCCGGATCCTAAGATGTGATAGTCGTTGGGGTTGTCTTATCGAATAGCTGAGGATATTTAGCACGAATTTGGTCTTCGCGTTCCCAAGTGTACTGTGGTCCTCTCTTAGAGTTCCATCTAACCTTGACAATGGGAATACGGCTTTGTTTCAATTGTTTGACATCTCTATCCAAAATTTCCATTGGTTCTTCGTTAAAATTTAGCTTATCATCAAGTCAAATTTCCTTTAAGGTAATGACAAGGGTGTCATCCGATAGGCACTTCTTCAAGTTCGATACATGAATGGTATTGTGTACTCTACTAAGCTCTTCAGGAAGTTCAAGCTTGTATGCCACTGGACCAATCCTTTCCAGGATTTTAAATGGTCCAACGTATCTAGGATTTAGTTTTCCACGCTTCCCGAACCTAATCATTCATTTCCAAGGCGATACTTTTATTATTACTTGTTGGGTCCTTCAGTACCCAAGAGTCCTTTAAACAAGATTTGAATACAAATTAAACTAAGTGTTAATCAACCGAAAACACAATTAGGTCATTGAGTGAACAGTCACTCAGTGAGTTACCTTCAAGATGCTCAGGACGAGTCTAAGAAGAAAGACTCACCACACAGGGAGGTGGATCTCCCTGAAGTGTTGCTTGAGACGAAGAAGAAGGTAATGGGTTCAGTGAGCGTTAGACAAGAGCTCACTGAACCCCAGTCTCCTTAACAATAATAAGATTAAAGAATGAAGACTGAAGGCGAAGACTGAAGAACCTAAAGCCTGAAAGAAAGGCGGGATTGAGCGGGAAGGTTTGAAGAGATAAGAACAAGTCTTATCGGGGTCAGACACAAACCATCCCTAAAGCGGCTAAAAGTCAAGAAGTGTCAGGACTGACACTCGAAGACTTTTTTGGCGCAATCCTATTGGTTCTTGGAAATGACAAATACTGTTGTAGTTGTTAGACACGCCTTCCTATTGTTTATATATTTTTAATCCTCAGTACTCTTAACATGTTTGCCTATAAATAGCAAACAGATGGAGAAAAGCGGGTTAGGTATTTTGTGCAATAAAAGCTTAGACTTTCACAATACCCCTTTTTCTCCTACAAAGAGTAACCAATCCCTGAGATAGCTCAGTGGGTCGAAATTGTTACCACTTAAGCATTGCTTGAGTTTAGATAGGAGACACCATACCTTGTCTATTCAATCCCAAGTGTTTTTTCAGCAAAACACTTGGGTAATAGATTCTTTGATTGATTTCTAATAAGAATTTAAACGTTGAAAAATATTGTGTTTATTTTTACGTTCTACTGATAAGTTGTAATTAATCAAATACATTGTATTAGTCATAAACACAAATAGATTAACTTTATAGTTAACTCTAAGCGTGTTAAGGGAACAACAAGTGGTATCAGAGCCTATGGTTTATAAAATCTTTCAAAAACTAAGAGTGCTCAAGGTTTTTAAACCCCAGCTAGTCGATAAAAAGGGTGGAAGCTTTTCAGCTGTTGCCCCAAGACTTCAAGCTGGTAAATTTATCAAGTGGAAAAAGCGAATGCTTTGCTACTTGACTGGTATGGAACCATACTACATCACTGATGCGCGTGATGTGTCGTTGCGGTTTAGCAGTTTTAATGCCTACTCAAGTTTTAAATTTATATTTAGCCGACTTATCAATAACACACACACTTAACGAGCAGTGTACCCGGTCAGTATGAAGATAATGGTAAGTAGAGTGTCGATCACTAAGAGTGGAACGTATTATCTCGTTATTCTAATCAGTATTTTAATATCCTAACGCAAGGGGGTTTCAGCCTGAGAGACTGGCACGGTTTGTTTGCAATTAAATAATAAAATAAACCAATAGGCACGAATCAGCAAGTAGCACACACGTACACAGATAAATACTTGAGACAATAAGAGGGCTGTCCTTATGATTAAGTAGATTGTCACTTGTTTTATTGATAGCTTTATATGAAGTGTATGTAGTTAACCCTTTCTCGTTGGTCCTAATCTTATCGGCGAGTAAACCCTTAATGATTACTTATGTCTAAAAGTTATTCCTAAGTGATCAATTTAGAAACAACCGTGGGAGCCACATTATGTCCCGCAGTCAAATGCCCGCAAGCCACTAATAAACACAGAGGTTATCAATGCACTAATAAGTAGTAACCAAAGACATCAACATATAAACTTTAATTGATGGGAAAGCAAGTATTAAAGGGAGTGCAATCTTTCGTTGTCACATTACACAAGCCACCAATCCTGATGAATTAAAGTTTGCTAACACAATAAAACAAAACTACTTAATGAATTAAACACATGCAGCACCTTCTTACAGCTCTTTTATCTTTGATTTGGGTGTGTCTTGTGCTGCCTTCTTGACTGAATTCGTCCTTTGTTCCTCCTGTTTGGTCTTCGGTTTTTTAGGTTTTCGGAACTTGTAATTCGTCTGGTCTACGGGGTATTTATAGTTTCTGTCTGAGGGAAGATGCGGCGCATCTACTAAGTAGATGCGGCGCATGTACTTAACTTCGCGTGGGGTCCAAGATTATAATATTCAGGAATATTCGTACACCGCCAGAAGATGCGGCGTAACTCCATGATTAGATGCGGCGCATGTCCTCTTGCATCTTGGATCGTATCTGGTGATATCTTGATAGAGATGCGGCGCATGTCGAGAGTGAGATGCGGCGCATCTGGAGCAGAATTGACTTGATCTTGTCCATGTCAGTAGACCTTCAACTTATGCACGTTTTGCTCCATTATTAGTCCAAAATCGCTAAGTTTCACCAAATACTTGTTTTTACCTGAGAATTACAAAAGTAAACGATTAAGTATCAATCCTCATACATAATATAGTAAAACAAGTCAAATTAATAGGATAAATGATAGTAATAAAATGTACTTATTTGAGATCATCAAATATCCCCCCACTTGAACTTTACTTGTCCCCAAGTAAACCTTAGAATTTCTTTTATGAAAATGTATCCTAAAAGATGTTAGGATTTATTTTTATATTTAAGCATGTATTCGTTCATTTCATAATCACACAACTAAACACTTAACGATTCAGAAGTAAAATAAAATAAGTCGATAAAAGCAAATCTAATCGTTTAACTGTCCAGTCGCGACGAATATTCTATCATAAGCTTGGCAAGTATACACATCTCCACCACTAAAGCTAAGGAATAACAAGTCTAAAGCGGTAAAAAGGGTTTTTAGGCTTAAGGGTTAATTATTCTCTTTCACTATCGATCTCAAATTCCAGAAAAGGCGACAAAATCACAAATACATGATCGAATCCACGAACACGATACTTGCAATTGCTCAAATCCTTAACTCGAATAGGCTAAAGATAGGTCCAAACTTCACCAATAATAATATATCAAAAAGGGCGACAAAATCATAAATACATAGCCGAATCCACGACTACGATACTTAAGATTGCTCAAATCCCTAATCTCAATAAATCAAAGGTTTGGTTGGATAAAGAATAGTAAAGGGCATGGAAAACATTTGGGATATAAATTGGTGCAAAAATAAAAATAAACAAAACAAATAAATTAAAATCCTAAGTGTGGTTAATCACTATCCCAACCATCCCATGAATAAGACTCATATCATCGAATAACTCACGCTTTAACACTTGAAACACACGCTTTAGGTAGACACGAATTATACTCAACAAGATCTTAATCAAAGAATAAACCTTAATTGGCGTTCCCATAACTGCCAATTCCCATTCAATCCATAGATATAGTACAACAAATAGTGGTGATATCGACCACTTACATAACTTTACATAAGTTGGTTAAAAACTAACTTCCAACTTTTCTTTCTTTCTTTTTCTTTTCTTATTTTTTCGATTTTTTTTTTTTTTTTTTTTTTTTTTTTTTTTTCATTCAAACATAAACATAGATGTGTAAAATTTCACCACATCACTATAACTTTCTTTCCGGATAATTTTTCCATACTTTTCATACTTTCAGAAATAACGGTAATAGTGAAAGTAGTAAACACACGAAAAATAAACTCAAAGATATACAATATTTACTTTCACTCCAATTGCATTGTGCAATTTCCCGACCTAACCATAGATAATGAATTACGCACGCGAACACAGGTAATGTAAGGAAACACACTTTGCCTATAGCAATCAACCAACCACGGATTCTAATCTACAGGGTAGGCTAAGGTGTAAGGGTGTAACGAAACATTTTAAACATAGGTGTAAGAAACGAAAGAAATGGTTCTGAGGGTTTTCTAGGGGTATCTTACTCTAAAAATGAGAGTAACAAAAGGGTTTATACGGGGGTTAACTAACCAGTGTAGTTAGTTAATAACACATAACATATAAGGCTATTTGGGTGTAATCCTAGAAATTTACCAAGTTAGACAAGTCATTCCAATTATATAAATAATACTTATTATGGTGGTCTCGAATAGTATACAAGCCAAGTTCTAAAGTTTACAAGTCACCGGCACACTCATAGATTTGTGAATTTTGGAAAATCACAATTTTTGAAAATAACGTCATGTGTGCAGCTATGCAACTTAGATCTTAAACAAAAACATGCTAAAAAATTTTTAAGTTTGATATATTAAGCACATTTTAAGCATAATTTTTGAAAAAGTTTAGGACAAGTAATTGTTAAGTGTTCTAATTCTCCAATCCCCCCACTTAAGTTAAACAACGTCCTCGTTGTTTGTATAAAAGGTTAAAAATTGGAAAATAAAAGAATTAGAACAGAAAAACTCCCCTGAGATTTGCTCGGTATGATCCTCCATTTGTATTAGAGCAAAAATCAACTTCTTGTGGATTAGAACGTTAAAGCTTCATACTTGATGTATCCACAGGAAATCCAGGAAACTATAATACCACCAATACTTTAAAACACACCTAAGATAAGAAAGGTTCAACTTGCATAATACATTAGTAGTTAGGAAAAATAAAACTTAAAAATTAAAACTGAAAATCATCAGGTCAGTCGATGCGCCGTATCTTATTGAAGAAGATACGCCGTATCGAGCCTGGAATAATACGGATCAGAATAAAGATGCGCCGCATCCTTAACCAGGGATGCGCCGCATTAAAATAAACTGATAAATAGTTTTAAAGTCGAAAATAAAAATGCAGAAAAATAAAATAAGATATGACCATTGCAGGAGATGCGTCGCATCTCAGAATTGAGATGCGCCGTATCCTCATGCGGCCTGGACTGACTCGACACAGAAAACAGAATAATAAAAGATAAATCTCCGGGTTGTCTCCCGGTAAGCACTTGTCTTTATTCCAGAGTCTTCAAGTTAGACTCACGTTCAGCTCTTTAATATCGATCATTGAAGGAGTCGGAAACATCGCGCTCCTTCATCGCCAATTCAGTAATATTGAACACTCCTTGCCCTTCCTTAATTTCCACGCCGTTCTTCTTCAATATCTGTATGAACAAAGTCCTGTCCCTTTCGGGCGGAGATGACAAAATGATAGACGGGAAATTCTTATTATCATATAGGCACAAATAAGCAAGGTGGGGTGGTAGTTCAATAAACACATCATTGTTCAAATTCGTTGTCTCAACTATTCTCCTACGTTTATTAATTACTACACAATCATACCACTCATCATCAGAATCATTAACAACATTGCGTCTAAGTTCGGTAGGTACATTAAGGTCAATGAATTCCTCAAAGTTCTCATGATTAGGATTAGTTGAGTTGTTTTGAATCAATGTTTCTCCCATAAGTCTAGCTTCAAGATCGAGGTCCATACGCTCTCTTAATCCTAGCACATAAACACCTCTAATTATGCTTTTAACCGGATCTTGGCACTTATAGACTAGTTTATTATTACCTACCCTTAATGAGATTTTTCTTTTAAACACATCAATCTTAGCATGGGCAGTAGACAAGAAAGGTCTTCCGAGGATTAAAGGAATCTTAACATCCTCGGGCATGTCTAGTATAACAAACTCTACGGGAAAAATAAACTGCTCAATCTTAACTAGCACATTATTAGCAATCCCTTCAGGTCGTTTTACCGTTTTATCAGCCAATTCAATAAGTAACTTAGTTGGTGCTAATTTTCCTAGTCCTAGGGTAGCGAATGTCTTAAGAGGCATAACGCTAACACTAGCTCCTAAGTCAGCTAACACGTTATTGAAAGATATATTATTAATAGAACAAGGTAGAGTAAAACTTCCTGGGTCTCTTTCTTTATGAGGCAAGGCATTTAAGTCGGTTGCAGAGCTTTCTTCTTTCATTGTTGCCTTGATCTCCTCTTCAATCTTTGTCTTTTCTTTTAGTAGTCTCCTTAAACTGATCGAAGAATTAAAGAAAAATTCGGGTCTTGCACCATCATTACCATTCATCGATCTTCTAGGTATATTAGGAGTGACTTCTTTAGTGGTGCTTATGGCCTTGACATGATCTCTTGGGTTGGTTTCAGTTGAGCTCGGTAAACTTCCATATCCCCTTTCTTGAAGAACTTTGCTCATTTGACCAATTTGTTGTTCCAATGCTTTGATCGAAGCTCCTTGATTTCTTGTAGTAGTGTCCGTTGAAGCTCGAATTTCTTTGATCATAGCAGTATTCTCTTCATGTCTTTTAGCAGCATCGGCCATAATTTGCTTTAAAGTATCGTCTAAAGTCTGCCTCCTTTCTTGATAAGCGGGATTGAAGTTGTTCTTTTGATAGAATCCCGTACTAGCTTCCCTAAATCTCCCCGAAGGTCGGAATGGTTGACCAAATTGGGTGTAATATGCTTCTTCAAATGTCTCACTTTCATTCTTGTTCGGGCAATATTTAGTGTAGTGAGGTCCTTCGCACTTTTCACATCCAACTTGGGCAGCATACGCTCTTTCATCTCGCTTCTTCATCTCTCTACTAATTTTATCCAATTGAGCTTGAATAGCAGCAATCCCGTCAAAATTAGTGCTGCTCTTAGATCTAGTAGAGGTCCCATCGTGCCATTTCTGAGAATGATCAGCAGCTTCTTGGATCGCCTTCCTAGCATTAGTTGCACTCATCTGAGGTACAGCTCCCTTAGCATCCAAAATCTGTCTAGTTGGCACGTCCAGTCCCTGATAAAACAATATTATCTCCTGCATAGGGGTTAGATAGTGTTGAGGACATTTTATCAATAAATCTTTAAACCGTTCCCAAGCTTGATAAAGGGTTTCATCAGGCTCTTGCTTGAAACTATTGATAGCCTCCATCTTTTTAGCAGTCTTAGCAGGTGGACAATATCTCTTCAGGAATTTGCTCTTCAAACCTTCCCATATAGTGATTGAACTAGCAGGTTCATTCCTTAGCCACTTGTTAGCAGCTCCTTTTAGTGAGATTGGGAAGATTCTTAGCATGAGTTGATCGGTATTGACACTTTCTGAAGTAAACAAATCTGCAATCTCCAGGACCTTTTCAACATGCTCATTAGCATCCTCTTGTTCCGTCCCACTGAAAGCATTCTCTCTTAGCTCTTTGAGAAACTGACCCTTCAACTCAAATTTTGACTTGTCATCAAACTTAGGTCTAGCAACTCCTGAAGTGTAATCAGCACGGGTATTGTTCATGTATTCCTCCATAGTAGTGTTTTCGCCCATTGTTTCTGTTTCAACTTCCTCTTTTTCTTCAGAAAAGTAATCAAGCTCGAGTGAACTTGAAAGATCAAAGCTTCTTGTGTTGAAAAGCCTTTTAAGCGAATGTAGGGCTCGTTCAGGATCTTCGAAAGGTTGAATCAAGTTCTTCGTAGAACTCCTGGTCATGCACTTCCTGAAATCAACACAAAAAATATCAGTAGGGTATGCTCGAGAAAGTAGTATATCAGAAAATTAACAACGAAAACGGAATACGAAAAATTTAAAGTTACTGATATCTGCAGACGATGCGCCGTATCCAAAAAGTTGGATACGCCGTATCTTAATACGTTAAAATTAAATCAGACTTTATTCAGAAAATAGATACGCCGCTTAGAATTTAAGAATGCGCCGTATCGAATTAATTAATCAAAAATCAGCTTATCTAATTAAAATTAAATGCGTCGTATTAACGAAAGTTAATGCGCCGTATTTTCGTTACGTTTAAAAATAAAAGATTTTTGATTCAGAAAGATGCGCCGTATCGTCAGAGATCGATACGCCGTATCTGTTTAATAATTCGCAAACTGTTTTTAATTAAAATAATAGATACGCCGTATCTGCTAAAGCAGATGCGTCGTATGGCGTTAACGTTTAGAAAATTTTTTTTATCGAAAAACAGATACGCCGTATCTGCTAAAGCAGATGCGTCGTATTACTTTATCGCTTAGAAAAATTTTCTTATTAAAAACAGATACGCCGTATCTTGGGGAAAAGATGCGTCGTATCGAATTAATTAAACGCGTTGTATTAAAAAAATTAAACGCAATACGCCGTATCTGAGAGATCAGATGCGCCGTATCGTTTGATTTAGCACAGTACAACGATAGCAGAACAGAAAAATAAAAAAAAACAAATAAAACACACAACGAAAATAAACACACAAAAATAAAAGAAAACAATTAACACACAATACAACAAATATGCAAAATAGTACAATGATGCAATTAATCTAATAAAAAAGAAAAACCTAATTAAAATACTAATCAAATTAACAGATAATAACAATTCACTCCCCGGCAGCGGCGCCAAAAACTTGATGCGCGTGATGTGTCGTTGCGGTTTAGCAGTTTTAATGCCTACTCAAGTTTTAAATTTATATTTAGCCGACTTATCAATAACACACACACTTAACGAGCAGTGTACCCGGTCAGTATGAAGATAATGGTAAGTAGAGTGTCGATCACTAAGAGTGGAACGTATTATCTCGTTATTCTAATCAGTATTTTAATATCCTAACGCAAGGGGGTTTCAGCCTGAGAGACTGGCACGGTTTGTTTGCAATTAAATAATAAAATAAACCAATAGGCACGAATCAGCAAGTAGCACACACGTACACAGATAAATACTTGAGACAATAAGAGGGCTGTCCTTATGATTAAGTAGATTGTCACTTGTTTTATTGATAGCTTTATATGAAGTGTATGTAGTTAACCCTTTCTCGTTGGTCCTAATCTTATCGGCGAGTAAACCCTTAATGATTACTTATGTCTAAAAGTTATTCCTAAGTGATCAATTTAGAAACAACCGTGGGAGCCACATTATGTCCCGCAGTCAAATGCCCGCAAGCCACTAATAAACACAGAGGTTATCAATGCACTAATAAGTAGTAACCAAAGACATCAACATATAAACTTTAATTGATGGGAAAGCAAGTATTAAAGGGAGTGCAATCTTTCGTTGTCACATTACACAAGCCACCAATCCTGATGAATTAAAGTTTGCTAACACAATAAAACAAAACTACTTAATGAATTAAACACATGCAGCACCTTCTTACAGCTCTTGTATCTTTGATTTGGGTGTGTCTTGTGCTGCCTTCTTGACTGAATTCGTCCTTTGTTCCTCCTGTTTGGTCTTCGGTTTTTTAGGTTTTCGGAACTTGTAATTCGTCTGGTCTACGGGGTATTTATAGTTTCTGTCTGAGGGAAGATGCGGCGCATCTACTAAGTAGATGCGGCGCATGTACTTAACTTCGCGTGGGGTCCAAGATTATAATATTCAGGAATATTCGTACACCGCCAGAAGATGCGGCGTAACTCCATGATTAGATGCGGCGCATGTCCTCTTGCATCTTGGATCGTATCTGGTGATATCTTGATAGAGATGCGGCGCATGTCGAGAGTGAGATGCGGCGCATCTGGAGCAGAATTGACTTGATCTTGTCCATGTCAGTAGACCTTCAACTTATGCACGTTTTGCTCCATTATTAGTCCAAAATCGCTAAGTTTCACCAAATGCTTGTTTTTACCTGAGAATTACAAAAGTAAACGATTAAGTATCAATCCTCATACATAATATAGTAAAACAAGTCAAATTAATAGGATAAATGATAGTAATAAAATGTACTTATTTGAGTTCATCAATCACTTATGTCAAAGATGGTCCCTATGTCCCAAAGACTGCTGAAGGGCTAAACAAGCCTGAAGCTCAATGGACCATTGATGAGAGGAGGGTGGTCAATCAAGACCAACACCTGAAAAGCATCATTATATCTTGTCTTCCTGACGATATAATGGAATCAGTCATCAACTGTTCAACAGCCAAGCAAACTTGAGATGACTTGATCAATAGCTTTGAAGGACCCTCAGATACCAAGGAAAACAGGATTATGGACCTGAAACTTAAGTACAATACTTTCAGGGCAAAGGACTCTGAAAGTCTCTCTCAGACTTATACCAGATACAAGACTTTGATAAACGAACTATCAAATGATGGTGTTGTGTTGTCTAAGCATGAGACAAATGTTGGCTTTGTCAACAGTCTCCCTGAGAAGTGGCTAAACTTCTCACAAGGCCTCAGGAATGCTAATCACATTCAGACCCTTGAGCTCCCTGAGATCTATGAGAAGTTTGTCTATGAAGACAACTTAATCTCAAGGAGATACCCAGACTCAAAAGCTCTTGAGACCAAAAAGGCCTTAACCTCCACACCCATATCAACTGCCTTTTATACTAATGGTGTTGTGCAGGATTTTCAAGAGGATTCTGAAGATGAAATTGATGAAAGGACTAGTGATGAGTACCTAAATAATTTAAACTTGGAATTCCAAGAAAGGGCACTCCTTGCTAGTTCAAAACGTTTTATCAAAAGAAATCAGTCCAAATTTTCTAAAGCAAAAGCAAATGAAACCACTGAATGCTTTAATTGTGGTAAAAAGGGTCATTTTGCTAGAGACTATTATTCTAAAACCATCCCAGAACCCTCTTACAAATTTTCAGGAAACAGTTCCTCAGGAACTCGGAAGTTTCAACCAAGAATGCTTCAGTCGACCCAATATTTTCAAAACAATAATGTTCAAAAGGGTCAAAAAGACTTTGAAGCAAAATACAGGAAAGCTAAGGCTAAACTTGCACTTCTTGAAACTAATCCCTCAATGTCTCAGGCTGCTCAAATATCCAAACCTGTTCAAACAAAGAACAAGGTTGTTGTAGTAGAAGCTTATGACTGAGATGAAGAAGAGGTCTCCTCAGAAGATGAGGAAATTAGAGTGAGTGCACTGATGGCACTCTCTGAAGGTGATCAGGTGGCTGTTGGGAAAAGCCATGCAAGGAATGGAGAGTGGGTGAACATAACCATGAAGAAGGTAAACACTTTACTTTCTATGGATGATAATTCTGATTGGCAGTCCTATATGAATTATATTTGTGTAGATCTTAAGTTTGTTGAAGAACAAAGGCTTAACTTGTTTTCAAAATATAACAATCTTGTGTCATGATTGAATAAGTGTAGAGATGAATTGCTTGTACTAAAACAAGCAAAGTTAGAAACAATTACTCTACAAATTCAAAACACTGAAATTTTGAAACAAAACCAAGCCCTACAAAATGAACTTAACAAAGAAAAGGCTGTCATTCAAGGCTGGACTAAAAAGAACCCCAAGGTCTTTGATACTGTGGGTTTAATTCCTAAGAAAACAATAGAAATTGACCATCTCACTGAAACCCCAAGTGAGAGTCACAGTGAAATGACCTTTATTCCAGCTGGCATATCTTTTGAGCAAGAAATGCTACCCAAGTCAAATGACTGGATTGTCAGGGACAACCCAGTCAGTAAGTTACCAAACTTTGAGACTGGGAAAATCTTGCTTCCTGAAAGTCAGGCTCTGAAAAATATGCTTGGACTCACTGACCAACCCAGTAATACTGAGTCAGTCAATGAGTCTGAATCAGAATCATTCACACCACTCCCACCACTGAATATCCTTCAGGGTGCTGCACCATGCTCAGACCTCCCACCATTGGTCTACTCTCAGTATTCTCCAAAGGAGAATCCAGGAATGGGAAAAACCATCCTAAAAAGGCAAACCCTTGAAGTCTCAGTAAATACTGATGACTCATCAACTTCAGTCCCTTCTGAAGTAAAAACTGACAGCCCTGACTCAAAAATTGATCAGTTAGCTGAAATGGTCAGGAAGCTGAGTGAGAAGATTGAATCTTCTAAGAAACCCTCTCAATCCAAGAAGAAGGAATCCAAATCAGCTTCCTCAAGCACCAAACCAAAACCCTCCAAACCCCTGAAAAGATGTGAGCTGTGTCACTTTACCAATCATTACACTGATGATTGTTAAAGAATCCTTTACTGCAAGATTTGCAAAATGGATGATCACAGGACCTCTGATCACAAAACATACACAGCCACATCAAAGATGGCAAGCTTTAAAGCTCAGGCTTTAAAATACCCTTCTGATTCTAAATAGAAACAGAAACAAAAGGCCAAGCCTTTTGCACCTTGCCCTCATTGTGGATTCAATGACCACCTTCCTAAGGATTGTTTAATGGACAATTGCTGTGAAATTTGTGGAGATCCCACTCATAACATCTCAGGACATGATAAGGTCATTCATCCCAGAAGAGGTATGAACAAGTCATCCTCTCATTCTACTGAGTCTACCTCAGCTATCAAATGCAAAATTTATGGTAGCTCAGTCCACTCCACCACTTACCATGAATCAATTATCAATTTTAGAAAGACCCCCAAAGTTAAGCCCTCCAAGAAGTGGAGTCCTAGAAAGAACTAACCCAGTTTACCATTTGTGAAGAGGCATGCCAGGGATCCTGTTTGGCATCTGGATAGTGGATGTTCAAGGAGCATGACTGGTGTGAAAGAGTATCTGCACAAGTATGTGGATGAATCAGGACCCAAAGTGATATTTGCTGATAACTCATCATGTCTCACTGAAGGTTATGGCTCAGTAAACTGCAATGGTATAGTCTTTACTAGGATAACTTATGTTAATGGTCTTAAATACAATTTGATCAGTGTCAGTCAACTATGTGATGCAAAATACATAGTTCAGTTTGATGATAAGCAAGGAATAATCTTCAATGCTAATAAGGAAGTTGTCCTTATTGCACCAAGAAGACAAGATGTTTATGTGTTAGACATGTCCAGTCTAACTCAGAATGGAACCTGTCTCTTTACTAAAGCCACTGAAACCCTCAACTGGCTTTGGCATAAGAGACTCTCCCACCTGAACTTCAAAAACATAAACAATCTTGTGAAACAAAACAAGGTCCTTGGCTTACCATCACTTGTGTTTTCAAAGGATAAACCATGCTCTACCTGTGAAAAAGGAAAACATCATAGAGCATCCTTTAAAACCAAAACAAACTTTTCCATCAGGAACTGCCTTCATCTTCTCCATATGGATCTATTTGGGCCCATCAGTCCTAGATCCATTAACCATGAGAAGTATACTCTGGTCATTGTGGATGAATACTCAAGATACACTTGGGTGTACTTCCTGATCAAAAAGAGTCAGGCAGCTAAAACAATCATGTCCTTTGTCAAGAACATTGAAAATCAAAATGACATCAAAGTCAAACAAATTAGGAATGACAATGGAACAGAGTTCAAAAACTATGAACTTGAATGTTTCTGTGATGAGAGAGGAATTTCCCAAAACTTTTCCACTCCTTACACACCTGAACAAAATGGTGTGGCTGAAAGAAAAAATAGAACACTCATTGAAGCAGCCAAGACAATGCTAAATGGATCAGTCCTTTCCAAACACTTTTGGACTGAAGCAGTCAAAACTGCCTGTTATACACAAAACAGATCCATCATTGTCAAGAGACATAGCAAAACCCCTTATGAGTTATTCAAGGGAAGGATCCCTGACATCAGCTATTTTCATGTCTTTGGGTGTCCTGTGTTTATTCATAATCACGAGGATCACTTAGGGAAATTTGATGCTAAAGCTGATGATGGATACTTCCTAGGATACTCACTTGTCTCAAAGGCCTTCAGGGTGTTCAACACTAGGATACAGCATACTGAGGAAACATTCCATGTTACCTTTGATGAGGGCATTGATGCAATCAGTGTCTCTAACACCTCAGTGGAAGAGATAGGCATTGATGATTCATCAAGATACCCTCCTGATGAACACCATCCTGAAAATGGTCCTTCCACTCAGTACCAAACAAATGCTGACATCTCCTATTACATCATCCCTCACAACCTACCTTACCCAACCATCACTGAGTTTGTTGAAGCACAAAGAAATACTGATGCAATCATTCAGTCTGAACAAAGTGCTCAGGAACCAAACAATCACAGTGATGAGTCAACCCACTCAGACACTTATGATACTGAAGATCATCATGTGTCTGATCCTGACCCTACCCATCAGGCCTCTACAAGTTCTAATCAGTTTCCAAGACCTCAGGACAGTTGGACTAGGTCTCAGGATATAGAACTTGTTAATATAATAGGAGAGCCTACTGAAGGCATGCTGATTAGAAGCATGGCTGCACAACTGAGAGCAGCCTCAGCCAATGAATGCCTATTTGTGGACTTCATCTCCACAATTGAACCCAACAGTGTCAAGGAAGCACTTAATCATCCAAGTCGGGTTCAGGCCATGCATGATGAACTGGAACAATTTGACAGAAACAAGGTAATGACCTTGGTCAAGTGTCCTGAAGATGCTTCAGTAATTTGCATGAAATGGGTATTCAAAAACAAATCTGATGAAAATGGCATAGTCATTAAAAACAAGGCCAGACTTGTAGCCAAAGGATATAACCAACAAGAAGGCATTGACTATGAAGAAACATTTGCACCAGTGGCAAGGATGGAAGCCATCAGGATCTTCCTTGCCTTTGCTACCTACATGAACTTCAAGGTGTACCAAATGGATGTTAAAAGTGCATTCTTAAATGGGTCACTGAAAGAAGAAGTTTATGTTCAACAACCTCCTGGATTTGAAAGCCATGAGTTTCCTGACTATGTCTGCAAGCTTAACAAAGCCCTTTATGGACTGAAACAAGCTCCCAGGGCATGGTATGAAACTCTCTCAGCCTTCCTGATCCAAAACAAATTTGTCAGAGGCAAGATAGACAATACATTGTTTATCTATAGGACAAATAATGATATCATACTTGTATAAGTATATGTTGATGACATCATCTTTGGCTCAACAAGTTATAAACTTTGCAAACAGTTTGAAAAAATGATGGCAAAGAAATTTGAAATGAGCATGATGGGAGAACTGACTTACTTCCTTGGACTGCAAATCAAGCAGACTGATAAAGGAACCTCTATCAGTCAAGAGAAGTATGTCAGGAGCCTACTAAAAAAGTATGATCTCAGTGACTGTGCCTCAGTCAAAACTCCCATGGTACCACCAAACAACCTTGGTCCTGACCTTACTGGTAAACCAGTGAATCAAACTCTCTTCAGAGGAATGATAGGATCACTGATGTATCTATATGCATCAAGGCCTGACATCCAATTCTCAGTGTGCTTATGTGCCAGATCTCAATCTGACCCAAGAGAATCTTATCTCACAGCTGTGAAAAGGATACTCAGGTACCTGAAAGGTACTCCAAACCTTGGATTATACTATCCAAAATGTTCAGGCTTTGATCTCAAAGGATACTCAGACTCTGACTATGCTGGATGCAACATGGACAGAAAAAGCACCTCAGGCTCCTGCCAAATCCTTGGTGGGAAATTAGTCTGTTGAAGTGCTAAGAAGCAACAATCAGTTGCCATGTCCTCAGCTAAAGCTGAATATGTTGCAGCAGCAAGTTTTTGTGCAAATGTACTCTGGATGAAAAGTCAACTCAGTAACTATGGAATTCAATACAAGATGGTTCCCATCTTTTGTGATAACACAAGTGCAATTGCCATCTCAAACAACCCTGTTCTTCATCAGAGAACAAAACACATTGATATTAGATATCATTTCATCAGGGACCATGTCATGAATGGTGACATTGAATTACACTTTATTCCTTCTGAATATCAGCTAGCTGATATATTCACCAAACCATTGGATGAACCAACTTTCACAAGACTGAAAGCTGAATTAGGAATGTTGGATATTGAGATTCAGTCCACTGATTGAGTCCATCCAACTAAGTGTAAATTCTGAAAACCCCAGGTCCCTGACTCAATGTGTTCCTCAGTGAAAAAGATCACTGAATCACCTTCCCTGAACTTCAGGAACTAAACCCAAGTCCCTGAACCCTTGTACCTCAGGAACTAAACCCAAGTCCCTGAACAAGCAGGATAACCTTCCCTGAACCCTTGTACCTCAGGAACTAAACCCAAGTCCTGAACAATCAGGTTCACTGAATGAAGAGTCATTCAGGGCCCTCAAGTGACATTCAATGCTAACTTAAATGCTCTAAGTATCTAGTTAGTAAATGTCCGAGGTTGGTAACTGAATTCTTATTTAATATAAGAATATTTGTTCTTTTGCCTTTCTGGCATGCACCTCATGGGCCACCACATTCCCACTTGGCATTTAATGCCTCTCCAATCACATAACAGATATGTGATGACTCAACTCTGCAAGTTATATGTTTTGCAGACGGCACAACTGTTTGCCTTGATAGTTGCGCAAAACAGGGATAGCGGAGTGGTTAAGCATTTAATGCGGATCTCAAAAGTTTTATTCAAAACGGTTTTCAAAAATTATCTTTTGAGAAATTAAACCGCTTAATGCCTAAAATACCCTCCATTTCATTTCCCTATAAATACCCCCCAAACAAAAAACACACACACGTTTTTTTGAAAATTCTAAGCAAATTCTTGCCCTTTTTCTTTCAAAACAAAATTTTGTGTGTGTGTTCTTAGCTTTTAGAAACCCCAACCATCTTTGTTACCCAGACTTACCCAACAAAAATGGCTTCTTCTAATGCTATTACATACGCCCCTAATATGGAATTCCTCATTGAGGGCGTAGACATGACCAAGAACAATGTGATAGGTAATTTTGCCTATCCCCAAAAGTTTTGGGCGTACAAGAATGTAGTTAAGTATCTACAAAACTGCTTTCTTGCTACGGCATTTACAAAGACCCCCTCAGTCATATACCATGACTACTTGAGGGAATTTTGGTGTACAGCAGTGGCAACCAGCCCTGAGGACACCAAAGACTCTATAATCACTTTCTCAGTAATGAATGGGAGAAGGACCCTCTCCCTTGATTACAAAACCTTCATCAAGGCCACTAGTCTTGATTTCGCTGAGAATTTTGCGCCCAATCCCACTGACCAAGAAGTTAAAGCAGAATTGCTTTTTCTAGGGCCACATGACCCCAAACAACCTAATGTGGCCCCAGGTTCATTATTGGCCAAGGCACCAATAATCAAGACTTGGTTCTCTCCCATCTGGAGGATGACAAAAATTATGTCATTTAGGTCCTTGGAGGGAATAAATCCTCCACGGAGTGATTGAACTTATCCCAACAATTGATGGTGTTCAGTCTCCTGGAGGGTAGAAAAATTGACATCGGAGGAATAATCTTCCGTGACCTCATTGCCAAGCTCTCAGGAAAATCTAGGCAAAGACACATGTCTTACCCAAGGTTCATTTCCTGTGTGCTTCAGGATTTACTTGGCCCTGATTATATTAGGCCTGACGCTCAAGGATCTAAACCTGACGTCCTACACAAGGCCAATTATACCAGTGGCATAACAGAGGTACAACCAGTCGCCCTGACCAACTACATGCTGGTAGTCATTCAGGGTGACAAAGCAATCTCACCCATTCCTTCTCCTGAAAAGCAGGAGAAGAAGAAAAAGAAGGCAGGGACCAAGAAGGTGGTTAAACCCAAATCACCCGCCCTTGGATCTTCTGCCTCAGAACCCTCAGAAGGGGAAACAATGGCCAAGACCTCAGAGACACCCATCATTGAGACCCTCTTGACCCTAAAACAAACGCCAACGGAGGTCACTGATAAATCATCCTCAGTGTCCTCGGGCAAACCCCAGTTTCCTCATGACTCTACTGACATACACAAGTCACTAGGGTCAGGAACCTCCACCCAATCACATCCCGATGAAGGCACTGACAAATCACAATCAGTGCCTGAGGGAGAAAAGGGTCCTGAATCCTCGGTAGGGCAGCACTACTCTACTGAGAAGGGGACCCACACCCAATCACATCCCGCTTACGGCCCTGAGAAATCACACTCAGGGTCTCAGGGAGTCAAGGACCCTAAATCCCCAAAAGGGCAGTACAACCCTGATGGGAAGGGGGTCCATCAACAATCACAAAGTTTGCCTAGTGATAGTACTGAAAAACACCCATCAGTGCTTGAAAGCGCACATGGGGACAAAGACTCAGGGGGCATGCAACCACCCGCTGATATGGAACCACAACCCCCTCAAGGCGGATCCATTCCCTCGGGAACTGACCCCAAACGCCAGGCTGAGCAAACCCACTCAGTTATTATGGCAGGGTCAGGACCTGGCCAAAACCAGTTGCAGATTCAATCCGTGGCGGATATTCAGGCTGTTCTCTTTTCTGATGAAGTGCTCAGTATTGACAGTGAAGAAGAAGTGTTTGAGGCAGGTGATGATATGGAAACTGATGCACAACCCACTAAACAATCGCATCAGTCTTCTCCTCCACAAGGTGAAGAATCAGCTTCTCAGGCTGATCATTCTTCGGAATCTGAATCATCCTGCCCAGCCAATCTCAGAAAGTATGAAACATTCTTCCTCTCACTGAAAGACAATTGGTCAAGTTCTTGCAGAAGGCCAACAATGCTCTCTTTCAAGGGCTCACTGAAGACATCTTTGACCAACATTGTGAAGCTGCAGTTCACTATGTTAACCTGAAGGAATCTGTTGAACTTTATCGTGATGAAGTTAATGAGCAACAATCAGGGATTGTCTACTCCTTGACAACTCTTGATCAGAATCTTCAACTGTTCAACGTACCCTTTCCAACATTACTCAGAGCGTTGCAACTATTCAAGAGTCAGTGAAAGATGACCCTGAGCTCAATAAGAAGATTCTTCAGGCTTCTGAGACTTTTCAGCAATAGTCAGATCAGTTCACTGTGCTTATCAACATGCTGAAATCCTCCAACCTTCAGGGTCTCAGCTCTTCAGTGGACTCCATCAAGTCTTCTCTGGTTCTTCTGGAGGCACATTTGGCATCATGGGCCAAATCTTCAAATTCCTTGCCCTGGAATCTTGGGCCTAGGATGACTGCTATCGAGGCTTCTCAGGCATCTCTTGAATCCAAGGTATCCACACTTCAGCAAGACACCTCAGAAATCAAATCCATGATGACTGAAATCTATCAGGCTTTCAAAGGTCAGGCGCCTCCCTCAACTTCAGTGAGCACTCCAACTCCTGCTCTTACAATGGCTCAAGCAACAGTTGAGGGGGAGAAAGTCACTGAAGCTTCTTCCAGCCAACAACCTCCTTCTCACACTGAGGGGGAGATTCCTGAAACAACCCCATCATCAACTCAAGATAAAGGCAAAGTCATTCTCACTTCTACTGAGCCTGAGCCTACAATATTGGCGCCTGCTTCCTCATGAAGAAGGATTGACCCTAATGAACCAATCAAGGTCCCTTATGAGATCAATGGACTGATGCATCTTCTCACTGAGGCTGAAATTCAGGCTCATATGGAGAAGGAAGAAGGGTTGAAGAAAGCAGCTGAAGAAGAGAGGCAGAACAAGTCTGCCCTCATCCAGGTGGTCAGAGAAGAGGCTGAGAAACTTGGAATTGAGCCAAAAGATCTTGCTAGAAGGAAAGGTGGTCAGAGCTTTGTGAAAGCTCAGGATGCTGAGATGACTGCTCTCATAATGAAAAGAGAAGAAAGGTTGAAAAAGACTGAGGAAATAAGTAAAAAGAGGATTGAGAAATACCAAAGGGTTATGACAAGCAGACTGAGACCTGAACCTATCACTGATGTAAAGATTCATCAAAACACCAAGCCTGCTGTCATCAGTGTCTTCAGAGGTCCTGACAAGAGGAACTTTGAGATTCATGAGCCCTTTAGATTCGCTGACTTTGGGATCACTGAATTGGATGAATTGGGTCCAATCATATTCAAGATGTCGAACGTTGTTGTCAAAGAACTGATGAAGTCCCTGAAGCTAAGATATGAAAAACTAGCAACAACACCTCAAGAACTTGGTATTCCCTCACTTCTCCCAGCTCCAGCCAGTCAGCCTGCTCCTACTCAGTCCTCTAGATGAAAGAGGAAGCAAATTGAGTCTGAGCCTGAGATCAGAGTTCTTGGCCTTAAATGCAACAGAGCTCTCCCTGAAAGAGTTTAATTTGTGAACAACCAGGTCATTGAACTACCTGAAAGGGGTCTCTTCTTCACTGATGAGTTTGGAGACCCAGCCTTCCAAAGATGGAGTGATATTGATCAGGCTGGAATCAAAGCCATGCTTGGTTTTCTCATGATGGCCTCCCCAATCTAGAGTCCTGCCAATGTGAGGTTCTGCAATGACCTGAGAACCAAGATTCAAGAACATCCTGATCAACATGAGCTGGAATCCAAGAGACCTAAGCTTGAAGCCCTTGGTTACAAACTGGACTGAATGAATTTGCAACACCACTATCTTGTACTTATTAGTTGTTAGGACTTGTGTAATGAAATTAATAAAATGATGTCCCTTTGTTTTGTTATTTCAGTGTCCTTAATTACTTTCTAGTACATTCAGTATGAGAAGAAGTCGTTAGCTCACTCATTACTGATCAAAACACTTAAGCATAATTTATATCCAAATAGGGGGAGATTGTTGGGTCCTTCAGTACCCAAGAGTCCTTAAAACAGGATTTGAATACAAATTAAGCTAAGTGTTAATCAACCAAAAACACAATTAGGTCACTGAGTGAACAGTCACTCAGTGAGTTACCTTCAAGATGCTCAGGACGAGTCTAAGAAGAAAGACTCACCACACAGGGAGGCGGATCTCCCTGAAGTGTTACTTGAGACGAAGAAGAAGGTAATGGGTTCAGTGAGCGTTAGACAAGAGCTCACTGAACCCCAGTCTCCTCAACAACAATAAGATTAAAGACTGAAGACTGAAGGCAAAGACTGAAGAACCTAAAGCCTGAAAGAAAGGTGGGATTGAGCAGGAAGGTTTGAAGAGATAAGAACAAGTCTTATCGGGGTCAGACACAAAGCATCCATAAAGCGGATAAAAGTCAAGAAGTGTCAGGACTGACACTCGAAGACTTTTTTGGCGCAATCCTATTGGTTCTTGGAAATGACAAATACTGTTGTAGTTGTCAGACACGCCTTCCTATTGTTTATATATTTTTAATCTTCAGTACTCTTAACATGTTTGCCTATAAATAGCAAACAGATGGAGAAAAGCGGGTTAGGTATTTTGTGCAATAAAAGCTTAGACTTTCACAATACCCCTTTTTCTCCTACAAAGGGTAACCAATCCCTGAGATAGCTCAGTGGGTCGAAATTGTAACCACTTAAGCATTGCTTGAGTTTAGATAGGAGACACCATACCTTGTATATTCAATCCCAAGTGTTTGTTCCACAAAACACTTGGGTAATAGATTCTTTGATTGATTTCTAATAAGAATTTAAACGTTGAAAAACATTGTGTTTATTTTTACGTTCTACTGATAAGTTGTAATTAATCAAATACATTGTATCATTCATAAACACAAATAGATTAACTTTATAGTTAACTCTAAGCGTGTTAAGGGAACAACATTACTCGATCTCCAACCTGAAACTACATGGGTTTTCTTCTCACATTGGCATAACTATTTTGTCGATTACAAGCGGCTTGTAAATGTTGACTGATTTGTACTATCTCCTCAGCTATTTCATGAATAAATTAGGTCTTGAAATCGGAACGTCTCCAACTTATGTCCAACAAATGGGCAATCGGTGCTTCCGACCATAAAGTGCCTCAAATGAAACAGCCCTCCTACTAGTAAGATACCTAGTGGTTGTAGGAGGATTTGATTTATGCCGAATAGCTTTCCCAACTATATCAACATTCATTCGCTCATGCTATTAATGTGTCTCCTAGAGACTGTTTGTGTCCTCCTCTTTCGAGGGAGGTAGGTGTAGTTGTCGACGCCAAAATGAAAGGGTGGATCCCATTTGAGTTAGAACAATGAGGCTAGATATCGCTATTATTCTTATAGAGGCTATAGAGAATTTAAGCGAAAAAGTCCCTTGGTGTGAATGACAAGGAATAACATGTCAGAAGGCATACATGGCTAGTCAAGGGTGATGGTTCATGAGTCTAAGGGAAAATTCGAATGCCAATGATTGGGAACGCTCAAAAGTTACCATCAGATAAAGCTCGTGATTTCAAGTGCTTAACTTGTTAAGGCAAAACTATGGTGTATTGTGTCTCGAGATCGTGGCATAGTGGTCTAAGTCAGGTGGGTACTTTATCGATGGATGTTTGTCCCGTTATAGAAAGAAGTTAAAGGTCTTAGGGTCAGATGTGACCTTTTATTATCCTAAGTGAAAGTGATGTCACGTGCCAAAGGGATTATGCTACCTAAAACTATGAAAGGGCTCATCGTCTTGTGAGTAACCGCTTATTCAATTTCACGCGCTTCTACTAGTGTAAGAATCTTATCTTACAGGATGAGTAGGAAAGTTGCACTTCGAAGGAATAGTGTTAAGGTATGGCATATCGCTATTGTCAATCTTAGGCACTTCGAGGTTTGATCCTAATATTTGTTCTGAGATTGTGCGTTTTCTTGCTTAGAGGTATTGATAAAAATTGTTGTTCAAATTTTTTTATTTGAGTACGCGTTTACGCGAATCCGACCAAATCAATACTTTAAAGACACAAATATCTTTGTTTGAGGTTAATATTCGAGTCAATTAATGCGACCCTGAAAGATTTAAAGTTTAGCGAAACGAATTTTAAATGCGGTGTAGATAAGACAATTTCACAGAAATCAATGTTTAGACATTTGTTAACATACGAAAGCTTGATAAGATCTGTCCAAAATAGACATATAATTTCGTAGTGTGGATTTTTAAGCATGGTGTAGATAAAATAACTTTACAAAAATTAACACTTAGTCGCTCTTTAATATGCAAAAGTTTGATATAGTTTGACCAGAGAAAACCTTTAACTCACAAAATGAGTATCTCGGAGAAATACTTTTGTAATTGATATAAACGCGTTTTTAAAGAAAGATTCTTGAAAGTGAATTCATCAAAAATGAAAGTATAGTTGGGTATGGCATCTATATGAGCTTTTGAAAGTTTTAGGGCGGAGTCTAGTTTCCAATGTTTGATAGTGTTTGGTGGTTGAATATCGGGTGAAGTTTATAAATTCACTAGGACAGTATTGGGATGTATCATGACTTATGAGTGAGTCGGATATTGTTTCATGGGGCATTTCCTTGGCTACAAGTGTAAGTCATGTATCAATGGTCGTTCAGTACGTTGAGACCGCTTGGTATTTCAGCGTGGGAGTGAGGTTAATTCAAAATGGATTTTTGAGGCTGAATAATCTAGAACTCCTAGGGGATACGTTGTAAGGGTAATTGTATATTGATTATCCAATCCAAGGTATCCATTACTTATAAGGGAAATTTCATTATACGGTGTGGAGAGGGTGAATTGTACATTGACCGAACAGTGTCAAGTTATGGTATTTTGTTATTCCTAATCGCGGACCGAGATGCTTGATTTACTTCTAAGTTTTGGTTTTCTGAATATCGATGTTTTGGATTACTCTTACGTTCCAGCCAGACTAATACTCTCAAAGAATTTGTGAAAGATTTGGCAATTTCCCCATATAGTGGCTCGGTTTGCTCTGTAAGGTCTTAAGACTTTTGTTAGGTTATAAGTCATCCCATTGTGTGTTCCTAGCCCTTGTCAAGAGTTTCATTGGTCCTTTCATTGTTTACTTCCCTCGAGGGGTCCTCATCGCATTGTTAAGATCCTATTACTATAAGGTACGCGGACGAGTTTCTCATCGTGGATAATTCAGTAACTAGACTAAAATGATTAGGCCTCAAGTTCTATGGACACTAAGTCGATGTCTTATGGGTATCTAGTAGGTTTAGGCTGCAACCTCAAAAAATGACGCCGGTTCTATTAGCAGTCAAATAGCTAGTTCGGTGGTACACTTAATACTTAACGCGAAAGGTAGAGTCTTGAAGAATGGTGTGGATTGTTACCGGAAATCAGTTGGTTGATTCGTTAGTGTACTGAGTGTTCAACTTAGAAAGCACAATTTTGATTTAGGGGCTAAATGAAATTATCATCCCGATTAACATCAAGTACAGTGAGGGTAAGTCTTAGTCCCGCTTGGGGTTATGAGTCATTCGGTAGTTATCGAACTTAGAGGTTGTATGTTTGATGGTGGAATCCTTCAAAATCGAACGATGAGAAGTAAAGTGAGATGTCATAAGGTTAAGTCTCGTACGAATTATTATGGTAATGATCGTAGGTAATCCCGTTGATTGTGGCTATACTCATTGGTAGTTTGTTTCTATAATGGCTAATGATGTAACTAGTCCTTGTGGATTAAAATGTGCGGCGAGACCAAACTGATTTCATGTGTCAAGATGGGGTCGAAGTCTATTTGGTTATGGTATTTCTTAGTACGGATGCCCATGACTTGCACAACTTTCATGTGATTTCTCAAAAATGGTAATAGAAATTTTGACTTTTGGCAAAAATTTTAGACAACTATCCCTAGCATAACATGGTCCTACTTGAATTATACATAGGTGATCAGGCTTTGCATAATTAAAGTTCAACGATGCAATGTTGGATTTAGTTTAAAGGAAAGTATCGGTAATTCTGTTCATAAAGTGATAGTTTAAAATATTTTTCAAAGAGGATTTAGTTCATAGGCTGATTTTAGAATAGATGATAAAACGGCGTGTAGAATAGTTTATAAACTGGTAGTGGAAATTTTTGAATAAATGTATCATAGTTTACAAAATGTTGGCGAAACTGTTTGTTGGTCTATGGAATATTATTAAAGTAGCAAATAAAATAGTTCATAAAATAACATGTGAAGTAGTTTATTGGACAATAGGGATGACACTTCAAAAGTTGGCAGTAAGGTCGCAATTTTTGATTTTAGTGGTAGTAAAACAGTTCGTAGGATGGCGACAAATTGGTTTGTAATGCATTTGCGATCTAGTTTGTTGTTTTATCAGTGGTTAATATGGTGCTCAGAGGGGCAAAATAATTTATAAGTCAATAATAAAACCTGTAGGGTATTTGCAACATAGTTTTCAGGGTGTCAGTAAAAACATTTGTTGGTTTATAGACAAGTAGTAGGGTAGCAAATTTTGTTTATTGTGTTTGTATCAAATAGTCTGTGGGATGATTCATAAAATAGATTGTATGTTGTTTGCGACACTGTCTGTTTTATAAGAGGGTAGTAAAGTAGAGTGACGAAATGACTAATAGGATAGTGATAAAAAGTATATAAAGTTTTAGCAAAATGTTTTATAAAGTGATAGTAAATGATTTCACAAGATAATAGCGAAACGGCCTGTAAGGTGTTTACAAAATGGTTTATATGCAACCTAACAAAACAATTCATAAGTTGATAGTGGTAGGGTATCAAACTGGTCTCTTACATGGTAGTAGTTTGTAAAATGGTATAATAATAGTTTATAAGATACGTGGTAAAATATGGAGTGCAATGGGTGACTGTTGGCACATCTAGTTGATATGAGATTGTACACCAATTCTATGCAATATGACAAGGTTTGCTCAAACATGATAAGGTCGGAATAAATCACGACTACCATAATATGATATCATAACATGAGTAGATACAATCACCACACATATGATGGAAAATCTTGGCTCTTATAGACCGATATCAATACATAGCATAATCAAACCACATGTACAAATGATAACTTGTCTCAAATTTGTTATACAACAAAGAGGTACTACAAGCGTCACTAATTTGGCCACACATCCCGTGGCTAGGATAGAAGCTATTGATGATAATAGTGTAGTCTAAGAACTACCTGGTGCTCCTCTGGGTGGATCCTCGATGGTGGTATGATGTGGTGGTCGTGGCACTATACATAGTGAGTTATCTAAATCTTCATAGGTAGGCATGCCAAGGGTCCATGATGGTAGTAGTGGTGTGAGTGGGCGCACTAGGCGACTCCTGGTGTGTACCATCCTGGGTCCAGCGGGGTAATATCGGAAAATGTAATGGGGTGGGACATCCCTCCCGGGCCTGATAAGTATGGCGGGTTTAGTAGGTGGTGTGGATGATGTAGGTACAGCGGGGTGTGGTGAGGGAGGTGTCGGATCAGTGGTGGATGAGCAGGCATCCTCGATGTCGGGGTTCGTAGTGATGATGATGGGATAAGATGAAGAAGACATGACTTCAGATGGGGCAACGGTATGAACAACTGGTAAGGTGGTATCTGTCTCAACATCTGACAATATGATGATAGTAGTTGGTGGGACAGCTAGTGGTGCTGGTGGAGTAGCATCTGCCTCAACGTCTGACAGTATGATGATGGGAATCGAAGGGGAAGACATGGTACTGTAATATCCCAATGTAAGTCATTTAATAATATTAATGTTTAGTTATGAAGTATGATAGCTATAACATTCATAAGTGATAATATCCATCGTTATGCATAATCTGCCAAGCAAATCTCAATGCATGTGTTCATAATTGATAATATTCATTCGTTATGCATAATCTGCCAAGCAAATCTCAATGCATGTGTTAGTAAAGTGTTGGCACGGAGGGCGTAAGGTGGTAAGGTTTAAAATGGTCCGTTTAGAAATCGTAGTTATAGTCCAGTGTTTTGAAAATCACTTGGTTCTCTATAACCGAGGCTCTGATGCCACTCTGTAACACCCCGTAAAAATTTTGGTAACAGCGGAAGATTTAAACGGGGTATTACTAATTAGATCACAGTCATAAGTACAGAAAAACAATCCAAAAGTAAAATTTCCATAAATTTATATCATTCAATGAAAACTCAATACTCAGAGTTACAAAACATTTTCCCAAAAGAAATAAGGTTTCACAAAAGTGATGGCGAGTTTGAAAAGAATGATTTAATTATTTAAAATTAAAGGGAAAGTCTCTAGTGCCCTTGCCAACTCCGTGCCTTGAAATCTTTAGTTACCTGAGATAAAACATGCTTAAAATGTCAACATAAAGGTTGAGTGAATCCATAGTGTTTAAATTGAAATAGTTTGAACACAAGTTGATTAGTAGCACAACGGTGATATCGTTGAGTAAAACATAACTATTGAGTTGATCAGTAGCACAACGGTGATATCGCTGTGTATCAAATAGATATATTGCCCTAAGCCTCATGACACGCAAACGTTGACATAGTGTAGTATCATAAAATGATATAACTCACAGCATAATAATGATGCAAGTAAAAGGGGCCCTCGTAGCAGGAGTTTGCCATTCTCCTGGTTATCTCAAATAAAGTGCATTTGGGCTGCTAATCTAGCTAACACAAATGGGGTCGTCAACCCCAATAGATCTATCCACAATATTCGCGTTCACTCGCAGTGATTAATGGCTCATGATGTGAGGGACTTTTGGCAATACAGGTAACTTAGGCAATATCATTCAAGATAGCATACAGAAAAATAATTGTGTTCGGGTTTAGAGCATGTATCTCCTCACGGTTTTAAAAATCATATAAAAATGTGGGACTATGAACTCACCTTGGTAGTGTAGAAATCAAATAGTGATAAAATGATGTAAATGAATAGCTCCCGACTTGCGACCTAAAATAATGTGATAAGTTTAGATTATTATTGGCCTTTCGACTTCAATGAGTGAAATGATGAGTGTGGAAATCTCCGAATGTGGTAGTGTCGTATTTGTGTGTTTTAAAATGTTTAGAGTTCAAAAATATCGACTTATAATTATTATTGGTGTTTTGTGAAAAATATTATCGATTTAGAGTTTAGTAGCAAGTTTTTATTCTTATTTAATATAAGTAAATGAATGACAAGTTAAAATATTTATTTTAAATATTTTTAGTTAGTAAAAGTTAAGTTATATAAAATATTCGTATTATTTATTTATTACACGTTATTAATCGTTGGACAAATATATTAGTGACACGATTATAAAATGTAATGAAATACAAGTCTTTCCAAAAATACAATATAGTTACAACAATTTCACTTAACTTTATAAAAATTACATTTTTAACCCAAAAGTTAAATTATTTACAATTTTAGTCCAAAAATATTATTTTACACTTTTTACCCCCATTTTTCGTTAATTACAGTTTTGGTCCTTCGTTTTATTTCAAGTTTTCCATTTTTCAGTTTTGAACACTATTTTTCCAGAATTTACACTTTTAGCCCATGTTTCGCAAAATTTGCAATTTTAGTCCAAAATTCTTAAAATACACCTTTTACCTCAACTTTCTGAAAATGACTGTTTGTATCCTCGAGTTTTATCCAAATTTTATATTTTCAGATTCGACCCACTATTCTTTCAAATTTTATGGTTTACACCCCTTCGTTATAATTTTTTCAAAATTAGTCCAAAAGTAAGTTTTTCGAAAAGTTAAGTTTTATTTTTATAAAAGTTATCATTTTTAACTTATTCAAGCTTATGAAATTAGCTTATAGCTTTTACATCACACGAAAAATACTAAATTGGCAAAGTTTATATGAAAATGGTGTTGGGCTCGTTAGCCCACCAAGGCCCAAAAATAGTTTTAGGAAAAACATAGGGGTATTCGACAGTGCTTAGGATTTGGATCGAATTAGTTTGTGTTTATGGTTATACGACTTGCATGATTCGACATCTTGGTCAATTTTAGTATAGAGATTCGAGTGGTGTTCAAAAATATATGTGTCATACGTTTAAATAAAAAGATAACGAGGTAATCTTTAAGCATCTAGGTGATTTTTAACATGTTCAAGTCTTGAGTTTTATGATATTTATTCGATGTGTTAAGTTGCAATGCATGTTATACACTAAAAATAACGAAAGTAAGAAAATGAGCCAAGTATACTCACAATACTAAGAGATGTCGAATGAGAAGTGGTGGTACGAGTGGAAAGAAAACCAATACACGAGCTATAGATTTCCTGGACCCTTCGAATGGTAACCCACGTCAAAACCCCTACCCGAAAGTAACTTGATATACCCAAATGACCTTGTAATGATTCAAGTACCCTTGTGTTGCTCCTTTGTGGCTCGACAATGACTAAAAGGAAAGGAAGTTGAGGTGTTTTGTAGTATTTTTGTTAAGTGTTTGAGAGTTTTTAGTATGTGAGTAAGAGGTGAAGTTTGAAGGCTTTATATAGAGGAAACAATGTACCATGCTTAGATTATTTTAAACGTGTTTTAGGCGCATGCAAAGATATGTCCTGTTGAATGAAACAATAGGGTCAAAGGAGCATGGTGTTCAAGTTATTTTAATCTTGATTTGCATAGTCCCAAGATGAAATGTGAGGCTGAGTTTGGTTGCCTCAATTGAGTAAGAAAAGAAGGTCAAAAGGTTATGGAATAGTCATGTCGAATGGGGAAGAACTAGGTCCATCATTAGGGTTAAAGCTATGATGCTAATGACTTGTTTTTTATTTAAGTATGGTGCAAAAGGTGATGGGGAGTTGGTGCATGCTTGTCCCATGTCGAATGGAAGAAAAGAGGTCAAAGGGGCATGCTTTGGTATGGTCTTGTCGATCTAGGGTGGTGGTAGAAGCTATGATGGTTTGTTTGTATGGATACACGATGGGACGAAGGGAAAAAAAATAATGTATTCTTTGTACTAGTCGACATTATAAGGAAAAAGAAGAAAAAGTTGTGTGTATCATGTTATAGGATTAAGAAACACAAAATCCATTGGTTATCCATATTTATATTTGTTTAAGCTTTAGGTTAGGATTAGGAGGAAACATTAGGGTAGCTTGGGTCTTGCTTGGTCTCACACGCAAGAAAAGAAAAAAGAGTGTTGAGTTGTGTTTTGAGTTTGAGGATCGTGTTAGTGTGTTGTTTGTGTCGAATAGATTCAAGAAAAGAAAGAAAAGAATAAATTTTGTATGTGCATGTTTTACTTACAGGTTTGTTTTTGGGCTTTGGGGTATTCGGCCCACAAGAGAAAGAAAAAAAAAAAGGAGAAAATAAAGTAAAATGTATTTTTGTGATATGTTTGAGTGTGTGTGTGTGTGTGTGTCTATATATATATATATATATATATATATATATATATATATATATATATATATATATATGTATGATGTATAGTTTAGATTTATCTCGGGTTTGTTTAACTTTTAGTTTCGCTGCTTAAGTGAGCTATTTGAGTCACGTCTCAAATTCGTTAAAGAGTGACTGGTGTTGTGATGTTTGTTATGTTGAAAAAAAAATTTTAACTTGTAAAATTGGGTTAATCAACTTTAAATTAGAATTACTTGGTAGTTAACATTAATAAATGACAAGGGAAATTACAAGGTATTACATAGACCATAGTTAGACGAGACAATTATAAATATTAAAACCTGGTCAAAAATCCTGCATCATTCTCCAAAGATGGCACACTTTACAATGAAAACTTTTGAAAATATATATAGGAATACAGTTCTAACGGTGTCAGGGTATAGCCTCTGATGCCAACAACTCGCCGTGATTTAGGGTTTTGTCTGTGTAATCGCCGCTCTGACGGCGTCAGAAAGGGATCTGAGGCCGTCGCTTGTAAAATCCTTCTGAGCCGTCTCTTATTAGCATCAAGCGTGACGCTCATCTCCACTTTACACCTGACGGCGTCAGGTTATAAATCCTTCAAATTCTTCTGAGGCGTCACTTGTTAGCTCAACACTAAAATGCAACCGTGATTCCTATGAAAGTGAGTTAGGTTTTTAAGTGTTTTTGTTTTTCCTTTTTATTTTTTATATTTATGCTTGTTGGCAGCGTCATGATTTCAGGGATTTGAAGTTTTCTCATGGAGGCAAGACGAAGGCACGCTTATTCAACGTGATCCTTTTTTCATTTTGGAGCAAATTTCAGGGGAGTTCTCGTTCCAATTCTACTTTTACCTCATATTTATTTCATGTTTAGTACAAAAGAGACTTTGTACATTTCAAGTGGGGGGATTCTAGTTTATTTTGAAAAATTATGCCATTTTTTAAATTTTGACATGTTTTTCTTAACCTAACTAGAATAGACCTTAGCCGAGCACATTTAACCCTTGATTTCCATGGTGAGATATTAGCCTTTCAGTTTCCCCCTATTTACCCCAAATCCACCAAATATTGAGTGTGCCGGTAGTGTGTAAACTTTAGAACTTGGCCTTTACATCATTTCGAGACCATAGATGAGTAGTGTGTCGAGTTAGCTTGATACATTTGGAAAAGACAATTCGAAAAGGCAATATTCTAGGATTAACACCCAAATAGCCCATATGTGTATATAAGTGTGCGTTTATTGATTAGTCACCTCGACTTTTCGACCCCCGTGTTAAAACCCTTTTGTTGCACTCACCTTTAGTGCAAGATACCCCTAGATACACCATTCTGAGCCATTCCTTTCATTTCATACCCTTATCAAAATTGTTTCGATACACCTATTCGCCTTAGCCTACCGTGTAGTCTTAGTTTATGATTGGGAAGTCGCCGTTTGCTCAAGTTTAAGGTTTAAGTAGAGAGATTCGAGAATCACGCCTACGTCGAAGACATATTTTTGAAGATCATTGATGGTGCAATGTTATGAAGCACCAAGTTTCGAGCTTATCAGATTTAGTATCGAGGAGGCCACTTCGATCACATTTGAAGAATTGAGTTGGTGACGTGTTTACACCAACATATTGATGAAGACCAAGTAGTGTGCCCATCATGACGTCCGCTAATGGCACACTTACTTGTTGCATTATGATCCGGTTTTTGCGACTTGAAGCTTGAATTTTGGATAGACGGCGGGCGGTGACGACTTGGTTGTAGGCTAAGACTATTTGCTTCTTATTTTTCATTTTTCACCTTTTATGTGTATCCCATGTCTTATCCTACCCTTTAGTCGTAAAGCATGCTTAGGTGAGGGATTTGAGCAGTCATTAGTGTCTTGGCCAACGTTCTGGTCATGTATCGATGGTCTTTGTCGCCTTCGCCATAGTATGCTAGTAACGACACTACACCCTAGCCTTATAATTTTTCACCCAATATTGTCTTCAAAGATTGTTTTGACCTTAGCTCTAGTGGTGGAGATATGTGTAACCGCCAAGCCTATGATAGAATACATGCTATGACTGTGCGTTGAGTGATCACCCCGAAATTGACACTTAGATTAGAGAGAGTGTGAGTGTTTGTTTCCCATTTCGTGAGGTGTTCGGCTTTGAAAATTCTAGCATAGAAAATTTTTAATCTCATATTTCCCGAATAAGTTGGGGGATATCTTTTTAGAAGTGATTCTAATAAGGTCTACTTGAGGGCAAGTAGAGTTCAAGTGGGGGGATATTTGATGACATCAAATAGACCTGATATTTAAGTGTCAATTTTCCACTAATATGCTCATTATTTGTATCGTTTTACATGGATATATGCTTTGATTTCTTTATATTTCATTTCCAGATTGAAAATGAGCATAGGAGCAAAAGAGACACGGAATTGGAAAAGAACTTACAAAGATACACAACTTATTATGCTGAGAAGAAGTTACGGCGTAATTACACTCTCCATTTACGCCGTAGCTATGAATTCAAACACGAAGACCAAGTCAACGCTAATCAAGGATTACGACGTATGATGAACTCAAATAAGTACATTTTATTACTATCATTTATCCTATTAATTTGACTTGTTTTATTATATTATGTATGAGGATTGATACTTAATCGTTTACTTTTGTAATTCTCAGGTAAAAACAAGCATTTGGTGAAACTTAGCGATTTTGGACTGATTATGGAGCAAAACATGCAAGAAGTTAAGAGTCTACTGAAATGAAGAAGATCAAGACTAATCTGCTCCAGATGCGCCGCATCTCACTCATTACATACGGCGCATCTCTATTAAGATATCACCAGATACGATCCAAGATACAAGAGGACATGCGCCGCATCTAATCATGGAGTTACGCCGCATCTTCTGGCGGTGTACGAATATTCCTGAATATTATAATCTTGGACCCCACGCGAAGTTAAGTCAATGCGCCGCATCTACTTACTAGATGCGCCGCATCTTCCCTCAGACAGAAACTATAAATACCCCAAGACCAGACGAATTTCGAGAGCAATATATTAGATTCGAAGACCGAAGCAGCAGAACCCTAGGACGAATTTAGTCAAGGAGGCAGCACAAGACACACCAAACGAAGATACAAGAGCTGTAAGAAGGTGCTGCATGTGTTTAATTCATTAAGTAGTTTTGTTTTATTGTGTTAGCAAACTTTAATTCATCAGGATTGGTGGCCTGTGTAATGTGACAACGAAAGATTGCACTCCCTTTAATACTTGCTTTCCCATCAATTAAAGTTTATATGTTGATGTCTTTGGTTACTACTTATTAGTGCATTGATAACCTCTGTGTTTATTAGTGGCTTGCGGGCATTTGACTGCGGAAAATAATGTGGCTCCCACGGTTATTACTAAATTGATCACTTAGGAATAACTTTTAGACATAAGTAATCATTAAGGGTTTACTCGCTGATAAGAATAGGACCAACGAGAAAGGGTTAACTACATACACTTCATATAAAGCTATCAATAAAACAAGTGACAATCTACTTAATCATAAGGACAGCCCTCTTATTGTCTCGAGTATTTATCTGTGTACGTGTGTGCTACTTGCTGATTCGTGACTATTGGTTTATTTTATTATTTAATTGCAAACAAATCGTGCCAGTCTCTCAGGCTGAAACCCCCTTGCGTTAGGATATTAAAATACTGATTAGAATAACGAGATAATACGTTCCACTCTTAGTGATCGACACTCTACTTACCATTATATTCATACTGACCGGGTATACTGCTCGTTAAGTGTGTGTGTTATTGATAAGTCGGCTAAATATAAATTTAAAACTTGAGTAGGCATTAAAACTGCTAAACCGCAACGACACATCACGCGCATCAAGTTTTTTTGGCGCCGTTGCCGGGGAGTGAATTGTTATTATCTGTTAATTTGATTAGTATTTTAATTAGGTTTTTCTTTTTATTAGATTAATTGCATCATTGTTTTATTTTGCATATTTGTTGTTTTGTGTGTTATTTGTTTGCCTTTATTTTTGTTTTTGTGTTTATTTTGTTTGAGTGTTTTTATTTGTTTTTATTTTTCGTATTTTTTCTGTTCTGCTATCGTTGTACTGTGCTAAATCAAACGATACGGCGCATCTGATCTCTCATATACGGCGTATTGCGTTTAATTTTTTTTAAATACAACGCGTTTAATTAATTCGATACGACGCATCTTTTCCCCAAGATACGGCGTATCTGTTTTTAATAAGAAAATTTTTTCTAAGCGATAAAGTAATACGACGCATCTGCTTTCGCAGATACGGCGTATCTATTATTTTAATTAAAAACAGTTTTCGAATTATTAAACAGATACGGCGCATCGATCTCTGTCGATACGGCGTATCCTCTGAATCAAAAATCTCGTATTTTTAAACGTAACAAAAATACGGCGCATTAACTTTCGTTAATACGACGTATTTAATTTTAAATAAATATCGATTTTTGATTAATTAATTCGATACGGCGCATTCATAAATTCTAAGCGGCGTATCTATTTTCTGGATAAAGTCTGATTAAATTTTAACGATTATAAGATACGGCGTATCCAACTTTTTGGATACGGCGCATCGTCTGCAGATATCAGTAACTTTAATTTTTCGTATTCCATTTTCGTTATTAATTATCTGATATATTACTTTCTCGAGCATACCCTACTGATATTTTTGTGTTGATTTCAGGAAGTGCATGACCAGGAGTTCTACGAAGAACTTGATTCAACCTTTCGAAGATCCTGAACGAGCCCTACATTCGCTTAAAAGGCTTTTCAACACAAGAAGCTTTGATCTTTCAAGTTCACTCGAGCTTGATTACTTTTCTGAAGAAAAAGAGGAAGTTGAAACAGAAACAATGGGCGAAAACACTACTATGGAGGAATACATGAACAGTACCCGTGCTGATTACACTTCAGGAGTTGCTAGACCTAAGTTTGATGATAAGTCAAAATTTGAATTGAAGGGTCAGTTTCTCAAGGAACTAAGAGAGAATGCTTTCAGTGGGACGGAACATGAGGATGCTAATGAGCATGTTGAAAAGGTCCTGGTGATTGCAGATTTGTTTACTTCAGAAGGAGTGACTGACGATCAAATCATGCTAAGAATCTTTCCACTCTCACTAAAAGGAGCTGCTAACAAGTGGCTAAGGAATGAACCTGCGAGTTCAATCACTACATGGGGAGATTTGAAGAGCAAATTCCTGAAGAGATATTATCCACCTGCTAAGACTGCTAAAAAGATGGAGGCTATCAATAGGTTCAAGCAAGAGCCTGATGAAACTCTTTATCAAGCTTGGGAACGATTTAAAGATTTATTGGTAAAATGTCCTCAACACTATCTAACCCCTATGCAGGAGATAATATTGTTTTATCAAGGATTGGACGTGCCTACAAGACAGATTTTGGATGCTAAGGGAGCTGTACCTCAAATGAGTGCAACTAATGCTAGGAAAGCAATCCAAGAAGCTGCCGATCATTCTCAAAAATGGCACGATGGGACCTCTACTAGATCTAAGAGCAGCACTAATTTTGACGGGATTGCTGCTATTCAAGCTCAATTGGATAAAATTAGTAGAGAAATGAAGAAGCATGATGAAAGAGCGTATGCTGCCCAAGTTGGATGTGAAAAGTGCGAAGGACCTCACTACACTAAAGATTGCCCGAATAAGAATGAAAGTGAGACGTTTGAAGAAGCATATTACACCCAATTTGGACAACCATTCCGACCTTCGGGGAGATTTAGGGAAGCTACACCGGGATTATATCAAAGGAACAACTTCAATCCCGCTTATCAAGAAAGGAGGCAGACTTTAGATGATACTTTAAAGCAAATTATGACCGATGCTGCTAAAAGACATGAAGAGAATACTGCTATGATCAAAGAAATCCGAGCTTCAACGGACACTACTACAAGAAATCAAGGAGCTTCAATCAAAGCATTGGAACAACAAATTGGTCAAATGAGCAAAGTTCTTCAAGAAAGGGGATATGGAAGTTTACCGAGCTCAACTGAAACCAACCCAAGAGATCATGTCAAGGCCATAAGCACCACTGAAGAAGTCACTCCTAATATACCTAGAAGATCGATGAATGGTAATGATGGTGCAAGACCCGAATTTTTCTTTAATTCTTCAATCAGCTTAAGGAGACTACTAAAAGAGAAGACAAAGATTGAAGAGGAGATCAAGGCAACAATGACAGAAGAGAGCCCTGCAACCGACTCAAATGCCTTGCCTCATAAAGAAAGAGACCCAGGAAGTTTTACTCTACCTTGTTCTATTAATAATATATCTTTCAATAATGTGTTAGCTGACTTAGGAGCTAGTGTTAGTGTTATGCCTCTTAAGACATTCGCTACCCTAGGACTAGGAAAATTAGCACCAACTAAGTTACTTATTGAATTGGCTGATAAAACGGTAAAACGACCTGAAGGGATTGCTAATAATGTGCTAGTTAAGATTGAGCAGTTTATTTTTCCCGTAGACTTTGTTATACTAGACATGCCCGAGGATGTTAAGATTCCTTTAATCCTCGGAAGACCTTTCTTGTCTACTGCCCATGCTAAGATTGATGTGTTTAAGAGAAAAATCTCATTAAGGGTAAGGAATAATAAACTAGTCTATAAGTGCCAAGATCCGGTTAAAAGCATAATTAGAGGTGTTTATGTGCTAAGATTAAGAGAGCGTATGGACCTCGATCTTGAAGCTAGACTTATGGGAGAAACATTGATTCAAAACAACTCAACTAATCCTAATCATGAGAACTTTGAGGAATTCATTGACCTTAATGTACCTACCGAACTTAGACGCAATGTTGTTAATGATTCTGATGATGAGTGGTATGATTGTGTAGTAATTAATAAACGTAGGAGAATAGTTGAGAAAACGAATTTGAATAATGATGTGTTTATTGAACTACCACCCCACCTTGCTTATTTGTGCCTATATGATAATAAGAATTTCCCGTCTATCATTTTGTCATCTCTGCCCGAAAGGGACAGGACTTTGTTTATACAGATATTAAAGAAGAACGGCGTGGAAATTAAGGACGAGCAAGGAGTGTTCAATATTACTGAATTGGCGATGAAGGAGCGCGATGTTTCCGACTCCTTCAATGATCGATATTAAAGAGCTGAACGTGAGTCTAACTTGAAGACTCTGGAATAAAGACAAGTGCTTACCGGGAGACAACCCGGAGAATTTTTATTATTCTGTTTTCTGTGTCGAGTCAGTCAGGCCCGCATGAGGATACGGTGCATCTCAATCCTGAGATGCGACGCATCTCCTGCAATGGTCATATCTTATTTTATTTTTTTGCATTTTTATTTTCGACTTTAAAACTATTTATCAGTTTATTTTAATGTGGCGCATCCCTGGTTAAGGATGCGGCGCATCTTTATTCTGATCCGTATTTATTCCAGGCTCGATACGGCGTATCTTCTTCCATAAGATACGGCGCATCGACTGACCTGATGATTTTCAGTTTTAATTTTTAAGTTTTATTTTTCCTAACTACTAATGTATTATGCAAGTTTGAACCTTTCTTATCTTAGGTGTGTTTTAAAGTGTTGGTGGTATTATAGTTTCTTGGATTTCTTGTGGATACATCAAGTATGAAGCTTTAACGTTCTCATCCACAAGAAAGATGATTTTTGCTCTTATCAAATGGAGGATCATACCGAGCAAATCTCAGGGGAGTTTTCCTGTTCTAATTCTTTTATTTTCCAGTTTTTAACCTTTTATACAAACAACGAGGACGTTGTTTAACTTAAGTGGGGGGATTGGAGAATTAGAACACTTAACAATTATTTGTCCTAAACTTTTTCAAAAATTATGCTTAAAATGTGCTTAATATATCAAACTTAAAAATTTTTAGCATGTTTTTGTTTAAGATCTAAGTTGCATAGCTGCACACATGACGTTATTTTCAAAAATTGTGATTTTTCAAAATTCACAAATCTATGAGTGTGCCGGTGACTTGTAAACTTTAGAACTTGGCTTGTATACTATTCGAGACCACCATAATAAGTATTATATTTATATAATTGGAATGACTTATCTAAATTGGTAAAATTCTAGGATTACACCCAAATAGCCTATTATATGTTATGTGTTATTAACTAACTACACTGGTTAGTTAACCCCCGTATAAACCCTTTTGTTACTCTCATTTTTAGAGTAAGATACCCCTAGAAAAACACTCAGAGCCATTCCTTTCGTTTCTTACACCTATGTTTAAAATGTTTCGTTACACCCTTACACCTTAGCCTACCCTGTAGATTAGAATCCGTGGTTGGTTAATTGCTATAGGCAAAGTGAGTTTCCTTACATTACCTGTGTTCGCGTGCGTAATTCATTATCTATGATTAGGTCGGGAAATTGCACAATGCAATTGGAGTGAAAGTAAATATTGTATATCTTTGAGTTTATTTTTCGTGTGTTTACTACTTTCACTATTACCGTTATTTCTGAAATATGAAAAGTATGGAAAAATTATCCAGAATTATCATTATAGTGATGTGGTGAAATTTTACACATCTATGTTTATGTTTGAAAAAAAAAAAAAAAAAATCGAAAAAATAAGAAAAGAAAAAGAAAGAAAGAAAAGTTGGAAGTTTGTTTTAACCAACTTATGTAAAGTTTTGTATTAAGTGGTCGATATCACCACTATTTGTTGTACTATATCTATGGATTGAATGGGAATTGGCAGTTATGGAAACGCCAATTAAGGTTTATTCTTTGATTAAGATCTTGTTGAGTATAATTCGTGTCTACCTAAAGCGTGTGTTTCAAGTGTTAAAGCGTGAGTTATTCGATGATATGAGTCTTATTCATGGGATGGTTGGGATAGTGATTAACCACACATAGGATTTTAATTTATTTGTTTTGTTTATTTTTCATTTTACACCAATTTATATCCCAAATGTTATCCATGCCCTTTATTATTCTTTATCCAACCAAACCTTTGATTTATTGAGATTAGGGATTTGAGCAATCTTAAGTATCGTAGTCGTGGATTCGGCTATGTATTTATGATTTTGTCGCCCTTTTTGATATATTATTATTGGTGAAGTTTGGACCTATCTTTAGCCTATTCGAGTTAAGGATTTGAGCAATTGCAACTATCGTGTTCGTGGATTCGATCATGTATTTGTGATTTTGTCGCCTTTTCTGGAATTTGAGATCGATAGTGAAAGAAAATAATTAACCCTTAAGCCTAAAAAAAAAAAACCCTTTTTACCGCTTTAGACTTGTTATTCCTTAGCTTTAGTGGAGGAGATGTGTATACTTGCCAAGCTTATGATAGAATATTCGTCACGACTGGACAGTTAAACGATTAGATTTGCTTTTATCAACTTATTTTATTTTACTTCTAATTCGCTAAAGTGTTTAGTTGTGTGATTATGAAATAAACGAATACATGCTTAAATATAAAAATAAATCCTAACATCTTTTAGGATACATTTTCATAAGAGAAATTCTAAGGTTTACTTGGGGACAAGTAAAGTTCAAGTGGGGGGATATTTGATGAACTCAAATAAGTACATTTTATTACTATCATTTATCCTATTAATTTGACTTGTTTTATTATATTATGTATGAGGATTGATACTTAATCGTTTACTTTTGTAATTCTCAGGTAAAAACAAGCATTTGGTGAAACTTAGCGATTTTGGACTGATTATGGAGCAAAACATGCAAGAAGTTAAGAGTCTACTGAAATGAAGAAGATCAAGACTAATCTGCTCCAGATGCGCCGCATCTCACTCATTACATACGGCGCATCTCTATTAAGATATCACCAGATACGATCCAAGATACAAGAGGACATGCGCCGCATCTAATCATGGAGTTACGCCGCATCTTCTGGCGGTGTACGAATATTCCTGAATATTATAATCTTGGACCCCATGCGAAGTTAAGTCAATGCGCCGCATCTACTTACTAGATGCGCCGCATCTTCCCTCAGACAGAAACTATAAATACCCCAAGACCAGACGAATTTCGAGAGCAATATATTAGATTCGAAGACCGAAGCAGCAGAACCCTAGGACGAATTCAGTCAAGGAGGCAGCACAAGACACACCAAACGAAGATACAAGAGCTGTAAGAAGGTGCTGCATGTGTTTAATTCATTAAGTAGTTTTGTTTTATTGTGTTAGCAAACTTTAATTCATCAGGATTGGTGGCCTGTGTAATGTGACAACGAAAGATTGCACTCCCTTTAATACTTGCTTTCCCATCAATTAAAGTTTATATGTTGATGTCTTTGGTTACTACTTATTAGTGCATTGATAACCTCTGTGTTTATTAGTGGCTTGCGGGCATTTGACTGCGGAAAATAATGTGGCTCCCACGGTTATTACTAAATTGATCACTTAGGAATAACTTTTAGACATAAGTAATCATTTAGGGTTTACTCGCCGATAAGAATAGGACCAACGAGAAAGGGTTAACTACATACACTTCATATAAAGCTATCAATAAAACAAGTGACAATCTACTTAATCATAAGGACAGCCCTCTTATTGTCTCGAGTATTTATCTGTGTACGTGTGTGCTACTTGCTGATTCGTGCCTATTGGTTTATTTTATTATTTAATTGCAAACAAATCGTGCCAGTCTCTCAGGCTGAAACCCCCTTGCGTTAGGATATTAAAATACTGATTAGAATAACGAGATAATACGTTCCACTCTTAGTGATCGACACTCTACTTACCATTATATTCATACTGACCGGGTACACTGCTCGTTAAGTGTGTGTGTTATTGATAAGTCGGCTAAATATAAATTTAAAACTTGAGTAGGCATTCAAACTGCTAAACCGCAACGACACATCACGCGCATCAGCGTAACTACCATATAAGGTTACGCCGTAATATTTTCAAGACTTAGAAGAAATTTCGTGTGTTTGAAGGTTACGCCGTAACCAATGCAAGAGGTTACGGCGTAGTAGGTTCACAGTACGGGGTTCAAGATATTGAAAAGATTACGGCGTAGCTACGAAAGAAGACTACGACGTCAATGAAAACCCTAATACGATTACGGCGTAGCCATACATGAAGATTATGACGTAGCTGTGGCCGCCGAAGATTACGGCGTAACTAACCATCTAAGTTACGCCGTAACCACCACTATTGGATAAGATCGTCCAAGGATTACACTAGCTACGACATAGCCATAATTCAAGGTTACGTCGTAGCCTTGACGGGCCTAAAAATACCAGCCCTATTTCCTGTACTTTTTAATATCTTTCACACCACAACTCATCAAGGGACGAAGTAGGGTTCCACAAAGAAGATCCACAGCAGCATACGGAGCATTTTCCAAGGGAGAAATCATGCCTTAACATCAATAAGTTTTTGCGATTCATATTTATTTTACATTTCGAATTCATGTCTTCATTTATCATGCAAAACATTGAATCGTTGGTACCTTTTAATATGATCGGCTAAGCACCTTTGCTGCTAGCCTAGTTATGATTGCTTTCATGTTTTGATTATGTTTTCGTGCTTTTAATATTGTTTCTAGTGTGTGCATGCTTAGTTATTCGCTAGATCATCTAGTTTCGGTAGTTTTGAAGGTCGGGTGTACTTGTTGCATTAGGAAGAATTTAACCCATGACCCTAATGTAATAAGTTGCAAGGTGTTGGTAAGAATTGTATTGTAATAGGATGACCAACATTTATTTTGTGCGAGTGGACTTAGAATGCTCCATAGGATCACCCTCCGAGTTGGATAAACTTAAGAAGTTAGATGTGTGGTCTAAGTTCCAAGAGGCCGGATCACACAAAGAATTAATCTAGCATGTAGTGGCACTTAATGACTCGAACTAGTCTACCTGCAACTCCGCTTATTACAGAGGGTAGTGCCTTTGATTCCGGAGAGGATTCTAGGGAGATAGGATAGACGAATTTAACCCATGAGTCTAGTGATATTTATGCCCCACTTGAAGCAGTAGAAAGCTTAATTAGAAAATATAGTCAATGCATGATAGGATGATAACTAGGCTAGTACATTTTCTCCCTATTGTTTACAACTTCATTTTAATTTCGTTATTTCATTTCTTTTATTAGTTTAATTAATCAAACAAATCATAAACCCCTTTTAAAACGTGACATAGACTTAAGTTAAAGTCCAGATACTCATATCTCTTGGGACGACCTCGGCTTTACCGAATACTACACTACACATGACTGGGTACACTGCCCGTTAGTGCATAAGGTAGACCATAGGTAAACGAGACAATTATAAATATTAAAACCTGGTCAGAAATCCTGCATCATTCTCCAAAGATGTCACACTTTACAATGATAACTTTTGAAAATATATATAGGAATACAGTTCTAACGGCGTCAGGTTATGGCCTCTGACGTCGTCAACTCGTCGTGATTTAGGGTTTCGTCTGTGTAATCGCCGCTCTAACGGTGTCAGAAAGTGATCTGAGGCCGTCACTTGTAAAATCCTTCTGAGCCGTCTCTTGTTAGCATAAAGCGTGACGCCCATCTCCACTTTACACCTGACGGCGTCAGGTTATAAAGCCTTTAAATTCTTCTGAGGCGTCACTTGTTAGCTCGACACTAAAAATCTTCCATGAGTTTACAAGGGACGGCGTCACGTTGTAGCATGTGACGCCGTCAGACACTGTTGTCTTTCAGGTTTTTTACGACTTCTTCATTTTCTTCACTTTTTCGTCCAAATATGCTCCAAAAGTACCGATTTCCAGAATTCTCATCCCAAGTACCTAAAATACAAAAAGGCACGGCCCATGGGCAACTCCTTGCTACATGTTTCTAGAAGGAATAAGCTAAAAGGAACGGCCTATCGGCCTTCTACATTGGGCCAACCATAAAAAAAACTTAAAGACCAATTAAAGTTAGCAACCTATTACATAAATGAATGACCAAGCCTTGATATTAAATAAATGAGTTCTCAACAATCTCCCCCTAAGGGTTGGTCATCAAAGGTTGCTTGATGTCTTCTTTGATTCTTTGGATTTGACGTCTCTAGTATCTTTGTTCTTAGTTCTTGTTCTTTATGATATGGTAATATAGTGATCTGCCTTTCATCAACATTTTTGCCTCTGGTGTCTTTATGCCTTTCCAACATGCTCATACATCTTTTGACTTTGAATCATCATACTTAAACAGCTCTTATTTCATCGTATTGATCTTTGTCTTTCAACTTTGTAGATTCTTTTGCATGAATTGGAATATTTCGTTGAACTTTGCTTTGCTTAGATCATTGTGAGAACTTTCTTTGACTTTGTGATGTCCATATGAGCATGTGGAAACTGATGTAATGCTGATGATGGTAATGGTGGTAACGGAACTCCCGGTCTCCATGAGTACCTACATGAAAACAGTTAGCAATAAAGTATCCAACACTTACAGGTTCAGACTTCGAGATCATTAAAAGCATAGTGTGAAAATTTTCTCTAACCCCTACCAAGGCTGTTCTTGAATCGAATACCCCCGAGAGGGCTTACACAGATATACCAAAGTATATCAACAATTCAGGTGAGCCGCTAAAGTATACCGAAGTATCACTCCACGGCTGTAGACCGTTTGAAACCACCGCGATCACTAAGTGTAACCCACAAGGGATTACCGAAGGGACTTGCTGTCAGGGCTGTTTGATGTTGACCCGGGCGTGAATTTCCATTAAATCACCGAGAATTACAATTGTAAATTCTCTCATGAATGTTCTGGCAGATTGCTAAGATCTGCGTAAGGCTCTTTAATTTACACATGGTGTCCTTAATGTCGAACAACCAGTGTAGAAATATCATGTGTTCCTATGAGATCTTTTAGATTTATCTTGTGGCTCTAGACTCGATGAGTGCAATTTTAGTAGTCGGAGACTAGACCGGTGTCTCCTGTTTCAATATCAACACAACTCGTAATGAGAGGTGGATGGATTATGCAGGGTTCCTCGTGAGAATAAAACAAGTCCTTTTGATAGAACTTGAGTGACTAGAAGGTTGTGCAGTGCGTCATTGGGTCCATGACATCTTTGTCTTCAATACCGGTGTCACCTTAGTAACAACAAGTAGCATATGAATTGAACTCGGTTTCTGCCCTAACGTTGTTCATTTGGAGGGCTATTTCTTTTCACCCTTTTTCGTAACTTTTCTTTTTAATTCTTCAACCCCTTCTTTCTCCTTTCATTCTTTACTCCTTTTTTCAATCATACCTAAGGACTTCTAGTACTAAACTATAGGTGTTTTCCTTGGGTAGATCCCTCCGGCTCTGGCGGATCATAGGACGTATTTCCTAACCTTAGTCACCTTATAACTCTATGACTATCCTATGTTGCCATAACAAATAATCATTTGCAAATCTCTCAAAGTGTTTGTGATTCAGAAACTTATTTTGTTAACACTTTGAGAGTTTTGGTTCTTTTTAGAAATACTCCCCCTTCACATGTGCTCATACATTTTTAAGATAAATTTGCACATGTTGGGTAGAGTTCGCACTTTTGAATTGATCCACTTTCAATGAACAAGACCGATTTGAGACACGCTTATATCACTAGTTAGACTAGCTTGAAATTATTACCCGGCCTGGTCATGTTCAAGGAAAGTTTCTCGAAACGGTACACTCTACTCAGACAAGTCCTATTCGAGACATGCTTACATCACTAGTTAGACACCTCCAACTACACCACCAGTATCTCCTCCAATTCCTCAAGATACACCTCTTGTTTCCCCTCCAGTCTACCATCCCGCATCAAGAAAAGATACAGACGCAAAGGTCGTCAAAGATTCTTCAATTCCTGAATCATCAACTCACTCATCACCACCACCAACAAAAACAACATCAACACACAAATTATTACCCGGCCTTGTCATGTTCAAGGAAAGTTTTTTGAAACGGTACACTCTACTCAGACAAGTCCTATTCGAGACACGCTTACATAACTGGTTAGACCAGCTTGAACGTATTACCCGTCCAGGACAAGTCCTTTCGATTACTAACATTTGAGTTTCACCAATTCATGGGTTAAATCTGAGTCGAGCTCATACGAGATTCCACATTTGTTATCATATTTTAATCACTTTTGTTTTTCTCCCCCTCAAAAATAGCATATCGATGTTGTTTTTGAAGAACATTTTGATAAAAAAAAATATGCTTTTTGAGGTTTGGGGGAAGAAATGAACAATAACTTGTAGTTTTGAACAAAGATTGTTTCAAATACTCCCCCTCAATAAGTGATATATATATATATATATATAATATATAATATATATATATATATATATATATATATATATATATATATATATATATATATATATATATATATATATATATATATATATATATATATATATATATATATATATAAGGTTTAGATTACGAGAGGGAATACTTGTTCTTTTGAGTAGAATTATGAAAAACTTTTGATTGATTCTACTCAAAAGTAAGAAGCTTTCGCTCCTTATATTAGGATTGAGGCACTGAAGCGTACCTCAGGGTCTTTTCTTTACAAAGATCGGGTTGTACACTGAGATGTGTGCACAAGCTATAATTTTTTTTTACAAATCAATCAAAAGAATTCACAATTTACTCACAGACTTAAACATTACTCAGGCTGTTGGAAGGTACGGATAGGAAAGCTCGGTCTTCCTCCAACATAGCTCTCTAGTTGTCTGATCTGGTCACGTCGTTTCAACATTTCTTCAATCTTCTTGATGAAGTTGCGTACCTCTCTTGACTCTTTAGAATCCACCTTTGACTCTTTCTAAGTGTGATATGATTCAACCTATTATTCAAGCCATCTCGAACCATCTTCAGCGTATCATCACAGAACTTGTGGATCTCGTCAAATCGCATGAATCTGATGTTTCCATGAGCACTCCTGTAGGTGAAACCGAAGGCAGGTTCTCTCTTCAGCTGATATTGTGATGCTTCATGAATTCCTGGATACTAAAGTTGTGGTCTTGCCAGGTTGAGTTTTCGTTGGTAGCTTTCAACACCTAATTGGAGATCTTCAACTCTCTCTTGAATAATTACATGCCTTATGAAGACCAGAAGAGATGTGATGAACTTGTATTGTAGATCAGTTGAAAATCGTCACATTCTTCCTTGAACTTTCTCTAGATACATGTCTTCAATGTCGTTCAAATTCAAATTTAGGAATTCAGCTTCGCAGAACATATACTCCTTTTCATCTTATTGTTTGACAATGATCTTCTGCATGTAATCAAAACCAAACTTTGTTGTAGATTCGAGATTCATGATGGCGACAATTTGCTTCGTGCTTTTAACATCATGTCTTGACTTTACCCTGCTGCGATAGTAGAGTTGTCGATGATCAGGCCAATGGTGAATCCCAAGCAATGCATCTCTGTCATATGGGACTACCTCGTCAACAAATACCTCAGTTATAGTTTCTTCAATTGCAGGGTGGTCGAATCTTGCAGCAAGAATCCAATCGGTCAAGGAGGTTGCATATTCTCGGTCGGTCTGGTTTCCATGTTGAAGGTATTCCAGGTCTGTGTTGAAGAAGAATCTGAAGGAAATCCTGGGTTTGTCTGGTCTTCCCACCATCGGTAACGGCTTGGTCCAGTCAGTGAAGTATGGTCCACGCTTTTCGGAGGTGTGATCGACATTAGACTCAGGGTTAAGCCAGTCGATATCATTAGACATTGCACGTGCAATGTTCTCTAAGTGACATTCCAGTTCGGCTGCACTTCCGGATCTTTCTTTAAGAATATTGAATGCATCATTCTTGATCTGTCTTAATTCCTTATTCGTCATCTTCTGAATACCAAACTCTTTCTTGAGTGTTTGGGTAAATTCAACTGTGCGTCCAGAGAGAGGTTCTTCATCTTTAGGTAGAGGGGGTTGAGCGTTAATCATCTCATCACACCACCCATACTCAGCAGTGTTGTCATTGTCAAGCTATGTGACAACTTTTGGCTGTTTGCCTTTACTGCCTTTGCTTTTGCTTTTTCGTTTACTGCTTTTGGGGGTTGATGAGGGACTAGATCCTGATTCAGGCTATTCCTCGAAGTCGTCACCAGTGTAAGCAAAGTGATCTTCATCGTGTGGTGCTAACCCGGATGCCTGTGGTTGATGTTGTGTGGTTGGTGAGGGCTTGGCCGGTTCCTTTTGTGATGTGGAAGCTCCCCTGGTTAACTTTGGTTTCTTGAATTGTGAATTTGGATCGGGGTATTCATCTCTTCTCGGCCTTTTGTGAGTGGCAGCATCTTCATTGCAAGCAGTTTTTAATAGATTAACTGAGACAATAGTATAGATGGCATTTTCTTCAGGAGTTATCTCTTCTTTGTTAGTTAATTGATCAAACATCTAGAGTTGAAGTTCTTCAAACGAGATCTCTTTTGCTAGAGTGGAACTGTGTGAATTATGAGAGGAGCCGCAGAGATCACCTCATTGACGATTTTTTGAATGATAGGCTTGAGTTGCCCTCGTAATGGCTTTAGACACTCTTTCAAGTCCTGTTGAACAACTTGTGATAAGTTATCTTCTAAGAACTTTTATGTGTGGTCCATGATGAGTGCATCCATATCCCTTTGAAGAATGTCATCTACCTGCTATTTCATTCCTTGCAGTTCATTTACTGGCTCTATTAAGCCGGTGACCATGCTTGTCAAGGTTGCAAGTTGATCTTGAAGCTTCTTTTCTTTCTTGAGTCGAGCTAGCTTCACGGCTTTCTTGATTGTTGCTGCTGCGTGTAAGATCATAGTTTTAACAAGCATCTTGATTGATTTGTGTGTTGATGTTGTTTTTGTTGGTGGTGGTGATGAGTGAGTTGATGATTCAAGAATTGAAGAATCTTTTACGACCTTTGCGTCTGTATATTTGCATGATGCGGGATGGTAGACTGGAGGGAAAACAGGAGGTGTATCTTGAGGAATTGGAGGAGATACTGGTGGTGTAGTTGGAGGTGTCTGAATGTAGATGCCAGCGGTCCTTTTAGCTAACTCTTCTTCCTCTAGTTGTTTTAAACTCTTCTCTTCTTCTTCCTTAGCTGCCTGTTCGATATCTTCTTCAGTCACAAAGAAGTTACCATCCATGTTATCTTCCTCATTACCATGCTCAGACTCAGTATCCATGGCTACATCTTCAGGATGTTCTGATTCGGTCATGGTGATGTTGCCTTCCTTGTCCTTTGGTTCTTTGTTACCGGGTTGATTAACCGAAAGGAGTTAGGTGCCACTGCTTGTACCTTTTTCTTCATTGGGTTTGAGAACCGGACTGGGAGAAGGTTGAGGAAAGTTTCGGCTTTCTTTAGTAACCTTGATGAGTTCATCAAGTTCTGTCTCCTTTTCGGTCCGAGACTCGAAGGCAACGCTCTTGAGTTTCCTCTTATCAAACGAAGTTGATTCATCATCATCTTCTTTTTTATCATCACCCAATTCTTTATCAATCTCTTCGAAGAGAATTCCTTTTCTTCTTTCTTCATATGTCTTTAACAATTATAAGCTTAACTTCTTGGCCAATTCTTCATCTGTTGCAGCGTCTTCTCTGTGAACCACTTCTACTTCTTCTGACGCAGTGTCAGAGTCTGATCCATCAGAAGGTTCAGGTGTGGGTTGAGGTGAGGGTTCATCCTTGAGAAGAGTCGCCGGGACTTTTCTTCTTCTGACTTTGGACAGTGCTGGCTTCTTTCGTTTTAAGCTTGTAGTGCTTCCAGAGCTCCCAGTCTTAGCTTGTCTCTGTAACAACCGTGATTTTAGCAGGTTAGTTTGACTAATAGTCTCAACCTATTTAGCTTTTATGTGGTGTGTACTATGTGCTTATATGTGGTATATGTGCGGTATATGGGTAATAAGTACGTGTGTTAGCACTAAATCCCTTGGTGTGAGGTTTTTTTCATGATTGAGTAGTGCCGAATTTTGGGATAAGTTCATTTTGATCGCCTTGGTGGTGTAGAAATGACTTTTGTAGTTTTGGTGTTTTGTGGTTTTGCGTAACAAGGCTTCGTTCAATTATTTCAGCGTTAGTAAGTTACGTGGAGGTTATTTTTATGGGTTATATTAATGTTAAGTGTGAAATTTCTATTTTTGGAAACTTTATTTTGAAAATGATATTTTTCTGAGTTGTCGTAAAATCGGAAGTTTATCACGTAAGGTGTTGATTTCGGTATAGGGTTTTTATAAAATATAAAGAGTACAAGATTTTTAGTGTAATAACTAATATTAATAAAAAAAATTATATATATATATATATATATATATATATATATATATATATATATATATATATATATATTGGCTAAAAGGGTTTTAAGGGGGAAAAAAGGAAACCAAATCTTAGTACAATTACAATTCCTAATTAAAAGGGGTATCTAGAATCATCCATAGGGTATTATAAATACAAAACCAAAACCCTCATTCCCCTCCAATTGAAATTTTCGACCAAACCTAAGGGAGAAGGGAAGAAGAGTTTTTTTTTTAGGGTTTTCATCTTCCATTAATCAAGGTAAATTTATAATACTTATGTTACTTAAATTTTTATGATTCATGTAATACAAATTGTGATGGATCTAGGGTTTATAGGTTTCCGTAAATTAAGGATATTAAACATGTAGGGATCATTAATTAATAATATTATAATGATTGGTGAAGTAATTAGGGTTTAAAACTTGTTAATTAATGAGTTGTGAATCTGGCAGAATAATAAGGCTGTAAAGATTCGAATGCATTTAATAGATGGAGATGAGTTAGATCACGAATTTTATATCTAAATTATATTTCAATGAAAGAGCTTTTCCAAAAGTCCGACCACAAGTGTTTTCGAGGTCGGGAAGTCAGTCAAACGAATTTTATAAGTTAAGGTGTCAAAACTGTTAAACCGGGACAGAATTAGGGTAAAAGTATTGAGGTCAAAGGTGGCTTTGAAAGTGGAATTTGGGTTAGGCCTTCTGTGGGAATTAAGTTCTATATTATATTTGACTTCCACACGAAAATTAGATGATGATAAGTTATACAAGTATGTCTAAGAGGTCAAAACTTTTTGATGTCCGATCAGATCCGAATCTGGATAGTTGTCATGTTTGATTTTTCATTGAGTGCTTGTGTGTGTTTTTAGTGCATGGACTTCTGGGACAAGCTTGTATGCTTATGAAGGATCATGGTGGATTTTTGGTGTGGGTTGTGAAGCTTTATTCGCTGTGATTTTATGTGGGTCAAAGTACCTTAAAAATCTGTGTTTTCTGAAAGTTTTAATTAAGGGATTTAGTGAGTGTTAAGTATTGGGTGATGATTAGTATGGAGTCTAGGTGATCCATGGTGGGTTATATGAACCTTATACATCCATCATATATGTGTTACATGGACTGTAGCTTTTAGCTTGGTCGCGTGTAATGTGGTAATATTTTGTTTGGATAGATTTGCGTGTTGATAATTTGGAAGCTGTAAGGTTGAGGTGAGTTCATAGTCCCATATTTTTACTTTGTTTTAAACTTGGGATGGAGATGATGCTTGTTAAAATTGTTTTTGAGTTACTGTGATTATGTGTTGTTAAAATGCATGGACTTGTAATGGTTATTGTATGTATACTGCATGTTATTGTGGTGTTTAATTGTGGTGATTATTTGAGTGGGAAAGTCCTAGTGGCTCTACTCATTATAATTATCTTGGATCGGTGGGCACGTTCCGTCCCAATTGTGGTGGTATTTGGATCGGTGGGCACGTTTCGTCCCAATTTGGATCGGTGGGCACGTTCCGTCCCGTAAGCTGTGATTGCATGCTAGTTGTATGATAACTATACTTTTACTGTCCTGCTATGTTTTATAATCACAGTGAACTGGTAATTGAGGTGTATTGTGTGTCTTAAACCTATTAATCTCACCAACATTATGTTGACGTTTTTAAGCATCATTTTCAGGTGAGCATTCTAAGGCTAAGATAGAAGGACGCGATTAGAAGAGACTAGTTTGCATTTGAGGATGGCTTATCTTTAAGTTTAGTTTGATTAAGTTGGATTTTGTTTGTGATACTTGAATGTCTTTCATTTTTACTTTATGTTTTAATGAAGATACCTTGGAGATTGTTTTGGTTATTTATTTTGGGTTATCGTTACGACACTTTGTGTCTGTTCTTTACTCTTTATATTTGTATATAGTAATTCTCTATATAGACGCCATGTGTTGTGATGATATCCATGATGTTGCACTCGCGTTTCCGCCATCGGCGAGGTGTGACAGTCTCTGACTTCGTGTTTTCACTTGAGACGGTTCAATGTCATCCTCAGTGAAACTGACTTTTCCCTTGATGAAAGCTGCATCGTATTTACGATAATTTGCAGTTTGTTTGATTTGTTCATCAAGGAAAGAATCAGGAAGCCTTTTTCCTTGTTTACGTGTGTTGGTGGGTAGTGTTTTCACCAAATCAATCTTACGATCATCAATAAATTTGTGAATCTCCTCTGTTGGATCATGAAGATGACTCATAAACTCTAGTTGATTTTCTAATAAATGTGAAATGATTAACTTAGTGAAGCTAACGAATGTAATCTTGGTCATACTCCGATTCGACTGAATCTGATAAACCATGTCTTCCATTATTGGTTGAGCGAAGTCAATCTTTCTCATGTTGACAATGCCCCAAAAGATTTGAAGGTGTTGTAGCCGGGGATGCTCATGTCCGCTTTGTCTTCCAGAAACAGAGCGTACGACGATCAAATAGAAAGTTCTCCAAGTTTGTGGTAGAAACCTCACATCAAACCTGGAGTGTTTGGTCAATGGTGTGTCTTCTAGAACATCATACCCTAAGTCAATGAGAGAGTCTAAGGCGTCAGCTTCACTGGGTATCGGAGCATAAGCATGTTTTGGTCGTGGCAAAAGAAGTAAAGTGCGAAGCAGCTTGACATCAACAGTGTACTCTTGTCTGTCCAAAGTCACAGTGAAAGAGTTGTCGTCCAGATTTACCCTTGCTGTGTGCCAAAACTGATGTAGGTAGAAAGCTGGAACCGAAGCAGATTTATTAAGCATGTCATTGCACGGGTGAACAAGAAGAATATCTTTGACAATTCGGCATGATTCTTCAGGAATTATGAGATTGTTGAAGTCAACCCTTGCATTGTTCTTGTCGATGACTACCTTGTAGTCTTCAGGGACTATATCTTTCAGATTAATTCTTGGAAGTGGTTGTGTAGGAGCAATCACATTTTGTTCAACCATTGTATTCTGAAAGGAACAAATCATAAAACAAACATCCAAAATATGTTAAGTGTTAGCACATTTTTCGTTTGAGTTACTGATTTTATTCCTTATAGTGAATACAAAAGTTGTTGATATAAAATGACTTAAGCTTGAACATTTTGATTGTTTGAAGTTTAAGTGTTTAACAAAATGTGGTCTAAGTCCTAAGTATGCATGAAATGATCACAAGTGTTTGGATTTAGGAATGCTAGATAGAAACTATGTATTTAAGTGTTTGTTCGAAACATGGTTGTATAATGTTTGTTAGAAACATTTTGCTAGTTATGAATTTTTATGCTTGTTCGAAACTTTGTGTCTGTTCGAAAATTTTGGTCTCTTCGGAAAAATTGTGTCTATTCGAAACATTTGGTCTTTCCAAAAAAATTGTTTCTGTTCGAAACTCTTGGTTTTGTTCAAAAAATTTCTCACTAGTTCAAAATTTTCTCACTAGTTCGAAAATTTGAGATTGCTCGAAATTTTCGTGCTAGTTCGAAATTTTAGAGCTCGTTCGAAATTTCTCATGACACTTCGAAAATTTCTTATACAAGAAACTTTGAACACACGTAGACGTACTTTGTTCGAAAACAAGAAATTTCAAATTCCTTGCCCTGTGATAACAAACAAAAAAACCAGGTGTTATAATTCATTCTAATGACTCTGATGATCATCACAATTAACAGGTTATTCATCCAAACATAACAGATGGCTAGTTCGAAATTCCAAGAACTCAAGAATTTCTAACACAATTCAAAACTAGATCAGAGCAAGAATAGTTACTTCCAAAACACCCCTTATATAAATCATAAGCAATCTGAAACATAAAACATGAACTCCTAACACAAATACACCCAATTCGAAAATTTAAGAACACATCATAATCGAATATCACATAAATCAAGGTGTTGTTGCAATCCATTTTGTACGAGTGACATATGGTAGATTCTTAACAAATCCCACCAACTTAATTAGCCTCAAACATACACAATCAAAAATCCCCAATTCGACCATAAACCCTAATTATCTAAATCCAATCAATCATGTTTCAGGGAACAATTAAAGCATTGGAACATGATTAAGACTTGTTAAATATCATTTCCCACCAATAACATTAACCATAAACCCTCTGAATCACAAAACCCCAATTCGTGATAAACCCTAAAACTTAGGATTGAAAAAATTGGAAAATCTAACCGTTGGATTGTAAAATGATTAAAACCCCTTTCTTATTTTTGAACAATGATTATAAAAACACTTACGGATATAGGATTCAAAGCACGGATTTGTAGAATGAGTGTGGATTGTCGATTTTGGTGGTTAGGGTTTTATAAAATTTTGCAGGTGCATTTAATGGGGTGAAATTTTGTTTTTGTTAAAATTTTTAACTTTCAAACTTTGTCACTTTTAGTCCCTTAACGTCTCATTTTGCATAGTTAGTCCCTTTTAATACAAAATTTTGACTAACACACTTTTGGCAAGAAGCAAGTTTAACACTCCCCCTCGACTTAGGATATATAATATATTTTGATATCAAGGAGGGTATAACAAGGATATTTAACCAATATTTATACAAACAACATCTTTTTAGAAATATGCAAGTACAAGTTTTAAAAAAAAAATTTAAAAGTGAATTTCATTCACCCCCTCAACACTTGTTCGGAAAAATTGGTAATTTGTTTAAATGAACAAAGTGTTGACGGAAAGTTTGTACTTGCATTTTTTTTATAGAGAAAGAAAATGAAAATCTTTTTGTTGTTTTTGATAAGATATTTACAAAACATTTTGGTGTTTGACTTTCTTAGTTGTTTTTAAGAAAGTTGTTCAAATCATCTGGAGTCAAACACCGCATACCAATTTGGTGAACTAATTCCACAAATCTTGCATGGGGCAAGGCTTTGGTGAATAAGTCCGCTAATTGGTATTCAGTACCCACAAAGTATAATTCAATTGTACCCTTTTCAACATGCTCTTTGATGAAATGATATCGGAGTGCGATGTGTTTTGACTTTGAATGTTGAACCATGTTGCATGAGATGGCAATGGCACTCTTGGAGTCGCAGTACATGGGAATCTTATTGTAAATGTAACCGTAGTCCATCAGCTGTGATCGCATCCTGATGACTTGAGCACAACATGCTGACATAGCTACATATTCTGATTCTGTTGATGACAATGAAGTGCAATCCTGCTTCTTTGACTGCCAAGATACAAGTTTGTCTCCTAGAAACTGCACTCCACCAGATGTACTTTTGCATGTGTCTAAACACCCTGTATGATCAGCATCTAAAAAGGCTATTAGTTCAAAACCAGAATCCTTCGGATACCAGATCCCCAAATGGATGGTTCCCTTTATGTATCGAAGGATTCTTTTAGCCTCAGAGAGGTGTCTTTCAGTTGGGCGTGACTGATATCGGGAGCAAAGATATACAACAAATACTATATCTGGTCTGCTGGCTGTTAGATATACGAGGGACCCAATCATACTTCGGTATTTTGTAGGGTCAACAGGTGTCCCATGTAAATCAGCATCCAGCTTTGGGGATGATGCAGTCATAGGGGTTTTATAAGTATCACAACTTGTCATGCCATGTTTCTTTAAATTTCAAGAGCATACTTGGACTGACTTAGAAAAATTCCACGGGGTGATTGATGAACTTGGAGTCCTAAGAAGAACGTAAGTTCACCCATCACGGACATGTCAAAATTTTGTTTCATTAATCTTGCAAAAGCATTTGAGTATTTTTTGTTCGTAGAGGCAAAAATAATGTCATCGACATAAATTTGAACAATTAAAATGTCCTCCCCGTATTTTTGAATAAACAATGTTGGATCCACAGAACCTTTAGTAAAGTGATTTGTAAGCAAGAAAGCAGTAAGTTTATCGTACCATGCCCTTGGGGCTTGTTTAAGTCCGTAAAGGGCCTTCTAGAGTCTGTACACATGATTGGGATGCTCTGGATCGACGAATCCCTCTGGTTGACTAACATAAACATGCTCACGTAACTGACCGTTCAGAAATGCCTTTTCATGTCCATTTGATAAACAACCATATTCTTGTGTGCAGCGTATGCTAGAAAAATACGGACAGCCTCAAGCCTAGCCACTAGAGCAAAGGACTCTTCAAAATCAATTCCTTCTTGCTCAGTGAATCCTTTAGCTACTAGGCGCGATTTGTTACGAATCACTGTGCCTTCTGCATCTAACTTGTTTTTCCAAATCCACTTCAGTTCGATGACAAAGACCTCATCTAGTCTTTCAACTAATTCTCACACTTCTAGTCATTTAAATTAGTCGAGTTCTTCTTGCATTGACTCAATCCAGTTGTCGTATGTCAGTGCTTCTTTAATGTTTTTGGGTTCATCTTGACAAACTGTGAGTGCGTAGATGCAGTTTTCAGCATCGGTGTGAAGTTTTTGTCTTGTCATAACTGGAGCTGAGGGATTGCCAATGATGTTTACTAAGGGGTGATCTTTAGTCCAATGATGTGTTGAAGGGTGGTGTTGGTAGAACGTATGCAAATTAGCCGGGTCCAAATTGCGTGTGGACGACTCTGCAATGTCAGGAACGGTTGGAGTCGCTGCAAATGGATTAAAGAAGGCATTTGGGTCATAATTTGCAGGTTCGGGTACTGGTTGTTGTTGAAGATCTTCAGCTGCATTGTCAGTGTTGGAGGCGGTTTGTTCTGCTGTTGATGGAGATTCAATTGGAGGTGCATCTGTAGCAACGATTGTTGTTGTTGGTGCAGGTGTATTAGGTATTGGAATATTATCAGGTTGTGCAACGGAACTAGTAGATACATCTGGTGCACGACTTGCAAAAGAATCATCAAACAGTGGAGCAAACAGTGTTTCTAATTCTTTATGGTTGAGTGAGAGAGGTGCAGCTGATTGATCTGGAAAGTTTAGACGGTTGGTTGCGGGTCCTAAGTTGTTATGCTCAGAAGCCATCTCTGTAAGTTTGATATGTGTCTAAATACACATATTTATTACCCTGTTTAAACCCACATAAACGACCAAAAGCACACAAATAACCAATAAATGTTATAAATATCATGAAAATGTGTTTTTATGTGTTACAAGTGCAAAAGGATTGAAAACTGATGAAAAACAACAAAGTTTACATAATTTACAGTTTCAGTCCTTGAACTTTCATAAAATGGCAAAACTAGTCCCTGGATGTTCAAATCATGTAAAAAGTCATTTAAGGTCCTTAGGGATTCTTTAGTTGTCAAACTTAGTCCTTGGAGTTTAAAATTGCAAAAATGACAACTTAGGTCCCTGAAGTTTTGAAAATGACATAAATGGTCCTTGGAAATTTAAAATGGAAAATAATTACATTTATGGTCCTTGATTTATCATATTTGGCAGGTTAGGTCCTTGAAGATAATTTGGAAACTTGCCAAATCAGGCCCCCATACTTTCAGAAAATTACAAGATTGGTCCCTATGAGTTAACTAAATCCGGATCCAATCAATACCCCAAAAATCCAAATCCTAACTAAACCCAACTATAAAATAAAACCCAATCCATATCCTAACCCATCCCTTGGCCCAACAACAAACCAGCCCACACCCTAAAATAATATCCCAGGGTCAAACTATGTTTGACCCGTCTCCTTCCCTCCACCTCACTGGTTTCACCCGCCAAAACCACTCAGCCCACCATTTTTCACAACACCACCACCAATCACACCCTTATCCTGACAATCCATCACCCCCCTCCTCCTTAGCTACCCACTATCCCACTTGCTCAGGAAGAAGCCAAAAATTCCACATGTCTAGTTTTCCCGCCAAAAATGCAATGGAAGGCTGAGATCATTTCAATTCAATTAAATGGTGGGGATGTGTTCGGAATTCATCAAGAAAGCATTTGGGAGTACTATAAAAGGAAGAGAAGCAACAAGAAATAAAGTGTCGGTAGATTAGGACCAAAATTAGTATAGAAATTAGATAAATGTCATTTCAGTTTCATGTAAGGTTTTGAGTTGTAATTTCAAGTTTGTTTCAAGTATTATGTATTAAGTTTCTTCTGTATTGTAATTATTCCAAGTAGTAATAAAATTTCAAGTTCTTAATTTCTCTGTTAATTCGAATCAAGTTCCACAGTTGTTAGAATCAATCACAAACTCAAACAAACCCTGTTATAAGCTCTCAGAAGCTCACTATAGCTTTTTGGAAGTTTATATTAGATTATAATCATTTTAATTTCAAGAATTCAAAAGTGGTCAACGAAAGTCAAATACAGTGGAATAAGCTCTTATCAGGGGTTAGAAGCAATTCTGGATGGCTTTCTGGTTTCTAGCTTGTTGACAATAAGCTAGGGGTAGTTTTTAGTCCTTGGTTCCTTGTTTCATTGTCCAAATTCGACTGTAAGCTCATAAGTTCAAGTTCTTTTTCTTCATTTTTCATTTTACTATTCTATAAGCTTGTCATTAGCTTGTCTTCATAAATATTAGCTTATATATAGTTCATAAACATATTTCATTTAGTTTAAACTGCCTTGTTTTCATTTTCACTTAAAAAATCTTAAAAAAGCCAAAAATAGCAATAGCTTATTAATAAGCTGTTTTTCCAGATTTTATTGCTTATTAGTCCTTAAACAAGTCAAACCAACTTAGTTCATCATTTATCTTAGCTTGAATTGGGCTGAGCTAGAGCAAAAACCAAATCCTTCCCTGGAAAGGAGTGTTTGGCATAAGCAGTTTATAGGGCCAAACAAGCTCTTTACTGTTCATTTGCTTCTTGTTCAGTTTAGATTAAGTCCCAGGATGAGTAATTAAGTTGTTTGTATCACATGTTTAGCTGATTTTAGTGTTTTTAGTATTTTGAACCCTTAGGTGAAAATTGAGAAGCTCAACTGAGCTGATAAGCTCAGAGTAAGCTCATGCTTATTTGTTGTTATTTTCCTGTCACTTTAGTTCTATTAAGTTAGTATGCAAGAGTAGAATAGGAGCCTTTAAGAATTGCAAACCAAAAAACCAAAAAAAAACCACTCTGCTGCTCAGTATATACTGAGCAGCTGATGTTGCTGATCTAGGCATCAATTGGGCATCAATTGGACATTTTATGATGGGGCTTTTTGTGTTTTTAGATACTCAGTACTACTAGCTAAGTTTTGCCCCCATTAGTTCACATCTCAGTTGCTTATTTATCAGCTTAAACTAGTCTGCAAGTCTGTTCCATTTTTGCATTTTCTGCATAAGTATTGCAGCTGATCAATTGCTTATCTAACTTATTCCCTATAGCTTATTTGTATTTTTAAGTTGTTTCATGCTTTATATAGTGTATTAAGTCTGTCCTAATCATTTGGTTGAGTTTAGTGCTTATTTGCTTATATTTGGGCTTATTCCAAACTGCTTATCTGCCCATTTCTGCTTATTTGGCTTATTAAACTTTTCATTTTATTTTTCATAGCTTTATAATAATATTTTAGATTTACTCAGAAAGTTTCATAATTTTCTGAATAGTTTTGATATTTTTAATCATTTTAATTAGTTTAAAATAGTATTTAAATCATAATAAATAGAAAAATAATCAGAAAAATATAAATCCAATTTTCATAATTTTCTTTTGTCATTTTTAATCTAGGAAAAATATAAAAATATTTTTAGACCTTAAGAAAATCAAAAAATAGAAATAAAGTGATAGCTTCTATTTAATAGAATTTATCTTTTTAAATTTTAATTAAGTAATTTTCATTTTTATAATTTTCTTAGCTTTTATTTACTTATTAATATTTTTAGAAAAAGTTTTAGATTTTTCTTTTTCCATTTAGTATTTTTTATAAATTTAAATAATTTAATTAGTAATTAAATAATAAATAAATTAATAATAATTAAATAAAAAGTATAAAAAAAATATAATTTAAGTTTTTAAATATGTTTTAAGTAATTTTACATTTTTAAGTTTTAAATTTCATAAATTTTGTTTTAGTCCCATTTTAGCTTTCTCGTTACGCGTTTTAGTTTAATTTTATTCGCGTTTAATTTTCCTGTGTATATCTGTTTTTATTTGTTATTTATTTAGAATTGTTTAAAGCAAAAATCAAAAGCAATCTAAATCATCAATCACTCTAATCCTAGCTTTTCACAGTTTTCCATTCACATCTCGTTGGGAAACGATCCGGGTGATCACTTGCCTGGTTTCACACACTACACACGAGCATTCGTTCTGAGACTGTTTGCCTTTTATCATTTATTACGGTTGACCATTCACAAGTGGTTGACTTGTGTGATAGAGAAATAAAAGACGACCGTTTTCAGACGGATCAAATTTTGGCGCCGCTGCCGGGGAGGTGTGCTGCGACTGTTGTGTAAGTTTTAGCGATTAGTGATTCGAGATCCTTCTCCCAAGAAGTTCCTATTTCTCAAAAACAATATAAAATACAAAAATATTTTCTTTTCTTTTCTATATACATTATTACTATTATTATCATATAAAAATTAAAAACCCAAAAACATTTTCCGTTTTCTTTAATAATAAACAATAAAATTAACCATCGAAAATCAAGACTGAGTACTACCTAACTGGGGGTACGACCATAATAAGTTCCCAAACCTAAGATTAAAACTTGCCTTTGTGTCGCTTGCGAATTCGGCTCACCTTTGATTGATAAACAAACTCTAACGGAGGTTCTAGGATAGTCTGACATTAAATTGTCGGACTGAAAGAAGCGGGTTTTTAAGGAGCGTAATTGCCCACCTTTGCTTCTCCGCCACTCTGTGCGTTTTTCAGTCAGAGAGCTACCGTACGCTGGTTGATTTAAGGTTTAAGTTCCTTGTGTTGTGCTTTGATCTTGTTTTAATTGAAAAACCAAAAACCCAAAAATATTCATCTTTACCCTCTTTACCCTTTTTGATTCTTTATCCCTTTACCCTCTATCCATTTGATTCTAAACTTCTTATACCTTTCTTCTATGTCGTCACTGGGCTATTGCTGCTTTCGTTGTAGAGGTCCAGTGGGTGATAATCTTCGTTGTTTCAAGTGTTCGTGTGAGAAGTGTGGAAATGATGCACCTAACGGATCTTGTTATTGGTGTGATTTAGCCCTCGAAAGAGAGCTTAATTCCATCAATGATTCTCAAAGTTCTTCCGACTGCCCTTCACAGCCCAAGATACATGCTATTAATGGCAAACAGTCAAGAATTAATCCTGACCTTTCACAATTTACGGTTAAAAGTTTGTCAAGCAAACGTACAGAGCTTAGAACGGTAACTAAAAAGAACGACTTGCCTAATCTTCACGTTATTCAAAAACAAAAACCAGAGACCATAACGGAAGTGGTGGAAATTCCTAGCTCTCAGAGCACACCACTTGTCCCACCTCCGGATTTTATTCCTTGTGTCGGTTGTGGTGAGCCGCTTTTTGGTTTGCCATGTCATTGGTGTACATGCGAACAATGTGGTAATGATATTCGAGACGGAAGTTGTTTGTTTTGCGGTTCAAGGGATTCAATTACTTATAATCCAAATTCTTTCAATGAACCGCCAAATTTCTCCGACTACTCTCCACAGCCCCAAATGTCTTCATCTTACAACTATGGTTGTGAACAGTGTGGGGGACCTTCTAATGGTGGAAATTGCCATGGTTGTAGCATTGTGAATCCGGGAAACGGGTTTGTCTATGACCAATATCCTTATGATTCGCCAAATCAGTCACAGCAAATGTATTGTTGTGAGTACTGTGGTGGTCCACATTATGAATCCGATTGTCAAACGAGGACCCCGCTTGTCTATGAGCATGGCCCTTGTGACAATTTTGATCATTCTTATCAGGACCAACTTCCACAGTATCAAATGATTCAACCTCAGTCATCGCCTCTTGAAGAATCTTTCGAAGATGTATTACAAAAACTTAAAAATTTTGTGGATACACTTAATGATTCGGCTGTTAATAATGCCCAAGAAAATTCACATGAGAAATCCATGGCAGAATTGTTAGCTGAAGAGCGGGCTGCTAAAATAAATTCCCAAGATGCATTTGAAAAATCTATTAAAGAATCAATTGCAAAAGAAAAAGCAGCCAGATCTAGCTCTCAATTTCGTTTCATTCCTGATGACAGTGATGATGAAGATATCTTTGATGATGATTCATCAAGTTCATCAGTTGAAACTCAGTCTGTTGTTATCACACCCGAGGTTCCCACTGACTCTCTAAGCATGGGAGATGAGCATCTTAACACTGTTCCTGAAAAGGAATCGGACGAATTCATAAAGTCTAGTGTTGAGAACCTTGTCCCAATCCCAAGTGAGTCACAGGGAACTTTTGATCAAATGTGTGATATCCCTCCTCCTTTTGATTTTTCAAAAGATCATATTGAGATGTTCTCCGATTCCACTAATGATGATACTTTATCATGTGGAGACATCATTTATATGGAGGAATTTCCTTCTGAGCCAGTCAGCTTAGAAGAAGAGAATGATGAAATTGACACTGAAATCAAAGATGAAGCTCTTCGAGCAACATTATTGAATGTCAGTCTTCTCATTTCTAAAATCGAGGCTTTCAAAGAAAAAACCCATTTCATCTCCTATCCCCATAAAGGATAGTGACATATTTTCCGATGATTCTATTCCGGAAATGGAAGCCTTCTGTTTTGATCAGATGGGAGAGAAAATTAGTGGCAATACCACTTCTCATTCTCATAATTCTCTCCCCGATTATGAATCATTTACATTTGAGGAATTCGCTGATGAACTCACTCATATCATATCTCCGATGGAGTATGATAACTTCCACTTTGATCTTGACAAAGATGTTTTGTGTGCCCCTGAGGGAAATGTTCTCAACACTGAGAATTTGATTGTTATCAAAATCCCATCCCTCCCACCCAGAATATGTCTTGATCATCTGAGCTTAAATGATGAGATTCATGATACTGAAAGCATGAATTCTCTTTCTTATGATGATGAGTTAGTCATGATTTTTATCATGACTTTCTTTCTTTTCTTCACCTACACGGTGACTTCTCCTGTTCTTCACTCCTTAGGGAATGAAGACACTATCTTTGATCCCGGCATTTTCATTTATCATTTATGAGCCGGATCTCTGTGTATATCTCATCGGAGTGGAACTTTCAAGTACTTCAGTGTTTATCCAAACATTTTTAATGAAAGTCCGATGGAGATGGTTTCTTCCACTTACTTCCCCATGAACCAATGAATTCGGGGTCGAGTCAAGCTAGCGACTCGGTGATCAAAAACATTAGCAAAACATGGGTTTTCACCCGTGTCTCTGTTTTCTTTCTCTGTTCTACCATCTAGTGTGGGGGAGATGCCCCACATGTTGTATATATGTAAAGTTCAAAAAAAAAAAAAAAAAAAAAAAAAAAAAAAAAAAAAAAAAAGTGTGTATATAAAATAATGGCTAGTAGTATTTCCTTTTCACGTTCTAAGTGTTGGTTTAACAGCCGGTACTTTGAATATTGAGGGCAATATTCAGTTCTAAGTGTGGGGGGGAATTCTTGCGAATTTGATCAAATGTACCATCTAGTACCCCCATTTTAGCCAAAATTTTAAAATTTTTTCTCACTTAGAACGCAATAAATGGTTATCAGTCCGCCATGTCTAACCCACATAAGGATTGGCTAATCCGAGAGCAAACGGCTCTTGGTAAAGATGTCTCAAATCCGTTGATGGCTTACAATTTGCCGAAAATTGTATGGTATTCGACTCACCATATCTTCATAAGTGAAGAGTTGGCTAGCCCGCGAGGTTATGGCTCGTGGTTAAGGCAGTGAAAATTCATGATTGGTAATCAGCTCACCAAAGATAATATTGATAATTTATCTAAGAGTTGGCTAGTCCAGAAGCAAACGGCTTCTGGTAAAGACAAATCAAAACCGTTGACAGCTTGTGGTTTGCTCAAAATCACTTGGTTATCATTGTACCAAAGTTCTTACTTGAACTGAAACAATTGGCTACTCCAGAAGTAATGGCTTTTGGTAAAGAGACTTTAAAATCCATTAAATCTTCATAAAATATTGCTAGGGACTAGCAATAGTTTAGTGTGGGGATTTGATATGTGTCTAAATACACATATTTATTACCCTGTTTAAACCCACATAAACGACCAAAAGCACACAAATAACCAATAAATGTTATAAATATCATGAAAATGTGTTTTTATGTGTTACAAGTGCAAAAGGATTGAAAACTGATGAAAAACAACAAAGTTTACATAATTTACAGTTTCAGTCCCTGAACTTTCATAAAATGGCAAAACTAGTCCCTGGATGTTCAAATCATGTAAAAAGTCATTTAAGGTCCTTAGGGATTCTTTAGTTGTCAAACTTAGTCCTTGGAGTTTAAAATTGCAAAAATGACAACTTAGGTCCCTGAAGTTTTGAAAATGACATAAATGGTCCTTGGAAATTTAAAATGGAAAATAATTACATTTATGGTCCTTGATTTATCATATTTGGCAGGTTAGGTCCTTGAAGATAATTTGGAAACTTGCCAAATCAGGCCCCCATACTTTCAGAAAATTACAAGATTGGTCCCTATGAGTTAACTAAATCCGGATCCAATCAATACCCCAAAAATCCAAATCCTAACTAAACCCAACTATAAAATAAAACCCAATCCATATCCTAACCCATCCCTTGGCCCAACAACAAACCAGCCCACACCCTAAAATAATATCCCAGGGTCAAACTATGTTTGACCCGTCTCCTTCCCTCCACCTCACTGGTTTCACCCCGCCAAAACCACTCAGCCCACCATTTTTCACAATACCACCACCAATCACACCCTTATCCTGACAATCCATCACCCCCCTCCTCCTTAGCTACCCACTATCCCACTTGCTCAGGAAGAAGCCAAAAATTCCACATGTCTAGTTTTCCCGCCAAAAATGCAATGGAAGGCTGAGATCATTTCAATTCAATTAAATGGTGGGGATGTGTTCGGAATTCATCAAGAAAGCATTTGGGAGTACATAAAAGGAAGAGAAGCAACAAGAAATAAAGTGTCGGTAGATTAGGACCAAAATTAGTATAGAAATTAGATAAATGTCATTTCAGTTTCATGTAAGGTTTTGAGTTGTAATTTCAAGTTTGTTTCAAGTATTATGTATTAAGTTTCTTCTGTATTGTAATTATTCCAAGTAGTAATAAAATTTCAAGTTCTTAATTTCTCTGTTAATTCGAATCAAGTTCCACAGTTGTTAGAATCAATCACAAACTCAAACAAACCCTGTTATAAGCTCTCAGAAGCTCACTATAGCTTTTTGGAAGTTTATATTAGATTATAATCATTTTAATTTCAAGAATTCAAAAGTGGTCAACGAAAGTCAAATACAGTGGAATAAGCTCTTATCAGGGGTTAGAAGCAATTCTGGATGGCTTTCTGGTTTCTAGCTTGTTGACAACAAGCTAGGGGTAGTTTTTAGTCCTTGGTTCCTTGTTTCACTGTCCAAATTCGACTGTAAGCTCATAAGTTCAAGTTCTTTTTCTTCATTTTTTATTTTACTATTCTATAAGCTTGTCATTAGCTTGTCTTCATAAATATTAGCTTATATATAGTTCATAAACATATTTCATTCAGTTTAAACTGCCTTGTTTTCATTTTCACTTAAAAAATCTTAAAAAAGCCAAAAATAGCAATAGCTTATTAATAAGCTGTTTTTCCAGATTTTATTGCTTATTAGTCCTTAAACAAGTCAAACCAACTTAGTTCATCATTTATCTTAGCTTGAATTGGGCTGAGCTAGAGCAAAAAACCAAATCCTTCCCTGGAAAGGAGTGTTTGGCATAAGCAGTTTATAGGGCCAAACAAGCTCTTTACTGTTCATTTGCTTCTTGTTCAGTTTAGATTAAGTCCCATGATGAGTAATTAAGTTGTTTGTATCACATGTTTAGCTGATTTTAGTGTTTTTAGTATTTTGAACCCTTAGGTGAAAATTGAGAAGCTCAACTGAGCTGATAAGCTCAGAGTAAGCTCATGCTTATTTGTTGTTATTTTCCTGTCACTTTAGTTCTATTAAGTTAGTATGCAAGAGTAGAATAGGAGCCTTTAAGAATTGCAAACCAAAAAACCAAAAAAAAACCACTCTGCTGCTCAGTATATACTGAGCAGCTGATGTTGCTGATCTAGGCATCAATTGGGCATCAATTGGACATTTTATGATGGGGCTTTTTGTGTTTTTAGATACTCAGTACTACTAGCTAAGTTTTGCCCCATTAGTTCACATCTCAGTTGCTTATTTATCAGCTTAAACTAGTCTGCAAGTCTGTTCCATTTTTGCATTTTCTGCATAAGTATTGCAGCTGATCAATTGCTTATCTAACTTATTCCCTATAGCTTATTTGTATTTTTAAGTTGTTTCATGCTTTATATAGTGTATTAAGTCTATCCTAATCATTTGGTTGAGTTTAGTGCTTATTTGCTTATATTTGGGCTTATTCCAAACTGCTTATCTGCCCATTTCTGCTTATTTGGCTTATTAAACTTTTCATTTTATTTTTCATAGCTTTCTAATAATATTTTAGATTTACTCAAAAAATTTCATAATTTTCTGAATAGTTTTGATATTTTTAATCATTTTAATTAGTTTAAAATAGTATTTAAATCATAATAAAAAGAAAAATAATCAGAAAAATATAAATCCAATTTTCATAATTTTCTTTTGTCATTTTTTAATCTAGTAAAAATATAAAAATATTTTTAGACCTTAAGAAAATCAAAAAATAGAAATAAAGTGATAGCTTCTATTTAATAGAATTTATCTTTTTAAATTTTAATTAAGTAATTTTCATTTTTATAATTTTCTTAGCTTTTATTTACTTAGTAATATTTTTAGAAAAAGTTTTAGATTTTTCTTTGTCCATTTAGTATTTTTTATAAATTTAAATAGTTTAATTAGTAATTAAATAATAAATAAATTAATAATAATTAAATAAAAAGTATAAAAAAAATATAATTTAAGTTTTTAAATAATTTTTAAGTAATTTTACATTTTTAAGTTTTAAATTTCATAAATTTTGTTTTAGTCCCATTTTAGCTTTCTCGTTACGCGTTTTAGTTTAATTTTATTCGCGTTTAATTTTCCTGTGTATATCTGTTTTTATTTGTTATTTATTTAGAATTGTTTAAAGCAAAAATCAAAAGCAATCTAAATCATCAATCACTCTAATCCTAGCTTTTCACAGTTTTCCATTCACATCTCGTTGGGAAACGATCCGGGTGATCACTTGCCTGGTTTCACGCACTACACACGAGCATTCGTTCTGAGACTGTTTGCCTTTTATCATTTATTACGGTTGACCATTCACAAGTGGTTGACTTGTGTGATAGAGAAATAAAAGACGACCGTTTTCAGACGGATCAAAGTTCATCAAAATTAGCATGAATGGTTTCCACGATTTCTCTAGTACGACGATTCCAGATGCGAAAGCCTTTAGAGTTTTCATAGTATCCAATGAACACACCAATGTCAGCTTTAGCTTTGAGCTTGCCAAGGTCTTCACGATCATTATTTGGGTAACACAGAGCACCAAATACATGAAAGTATTCTATATTTGGTTTTCGATTATGGACAAGCTCATAAGGTGTTTTGCAGTGGCGTTGGTTGATCATACAATGGTTTTGAGTATAGCATGCAGTTGAGACAGCTTCAGCCCATAAGTAATCCGGAAGTTGAGCATTAATTAACATCGTTCTTGCTACTTCCACTAACGTCCTGTTGCTCTTTCAACAACCCCATTCTGTTCTGGACTTCTTGCAATGGATGTTTGATGTTCAATTCCTACTGCTTCAAAATATGCTTGAAGAGTTTGATTCTTGAATTCAGTGCCGTTGTCTGTTCTAACTTTTCTGACCGTATTACGAAGCTGAACTTGAATTTTCTTGAGAAAGGTGATGATCATAGAAGGAGCTTGAGCTTTACTTCTGAGAAAATAAACCCAAGTCCATCTAGAGTAGTCATCAACGATTACAAGAATGTAGCGTTTGCCGTTAATCATCTGCACGCGCATCGGGCCACACAAATCCATGTGAAGTAGTTGAAGAACATGATCAGTAGTGGGTTCTGTTTTAGAGGGAAAGTGTGCAGGAGTGCTTTTTCCTTGTTCACATGCGGGACATAAGTGATCTTTGGAAAACCAGAATCTTGGAAGACCGTCGACTAGCTTGTGACGTGCAAGATCAGTCATGGTTTTGAAGTTCAAATGAGAAAGACGTTTGTGCCATAACCATGATTTTGTCGAAGTTGCTTTGGAGAGCAGACAGATTGGAGAAGAAGCAATCATATCAGACATGTAGATTGTGTAAAGACTTGTTCCACGAGTGCTTGACATTAGATCATTTCCATGTAAATCACAAATGAAGCATTTTTTTCTCCCTAAATGCTACTGCCAAATCCCCATCACATAATTGACCGATTGAGAAAAGATTGTGACCAAGGCCTTCAACATAATACACACGACTAATTTCGATGTTGCCATTGACAAAATATCCATAGCCCATGATAGCAGCAAAGAGATTATTCCCGAATCTGACAGTGCCGATGAACTTTGCAACAAAGTTTACTAACAGTTTGAGATTGCCTGTCATATGTCGGGTACAGCCGCGATCAACAATCCATAGAACGATTTGTATCACATGCATCACACGAAGACGACAAAGGTGGAATAATGGTAAGGGTGGAACCCGAAGAATTTATGGGTTCCGTTGGGTTGGAAACACATATATTAATGACTTTAGGTATCCATTTAAAACTAGGTTTCCATTGTAACCAACATTTCCATGTCCAACTTGTTCGTGCTTTCTTCTTAGTGAATTCGGTAGGTGATGGCACTGTCTTAGGAGGTGTATTCGCAACTATGAGAGTATCTAATGCATTAGAAGAAACTACACTTGGCGGTTTTCCTAGCACAGACTTAGAAGCAATAGAGGGCCTAGAGGGAATGCCAGATGTACGTTTCTTATTACGAGTTAAAAGGGAGTTAGCTACACATTTTGTATGATCACCAGATAATATACTATTACGATAAAACACACAAGATGTATCAATATTCAAAACATTCAAATGTTCATCATTCGTTACATTGATAGTATGATTACAATTTGCCAAATTAGAATCTAAATTAGATGCGACATGAGTTTTATTCAAATTCCTAAGTTGATCTTCTACTTCTGGGGCTTCTAATTTTCCGTTTATACGTTGCAAGATCCTATTCTTCCATTTGTTGCTCTTACACTTTGATCTACTAACGCTAGTAGTGGGGACTATTCCTGTAGAAGTGGAAGGATTCAAATTAGTAGTCCGAGTGGATGTTTGCCTAGGTGTTGTGTCCATTTTGTACATTCCAGGTACAATCACATTTGTGTTAACAAACTTTTCTTTTTCTAGTAACTGAATTTTCTCATTTAATTCAATGATGATGTGTTTCTGTTCCTGTATTTTACTCTTAAGTTCTCTATTTAAGCAAACAATGGCTTCACGTTTTTTCTATAGTCAACATTTTCTTTCAAAAGTTGAGACCGAGTCTTTTTCAAAGAGTCAAAAATTGTTTTGTATTCATTTTTTACATTTTCAATTTCTTGTTCATATTTAAGTAATTGACACTTTAAGACTGCGTTCTTATCATCAAGATTTTCAACTTTGGATGACAAACTGTTTTCAAAACCTAGATTATCTTTTGGTGTTGTAATGCTAATTCAAAATCAATACTTTGAGCCTCACACCATTGAAGTTTCTGTTTTAATTGAAAAATCTCTTTTGAAAGGTTACTTTGAACATTATCATTTTGTTTAATGATTTTCGTATTTTCACTTTTTAAAGTCTCAATCTCGTGTCTTAACATTTCACAGTCAGCAGTGTGATCATCAACAAGCATAGAATTACAAGACTCATAAATAGAATTCATAATCACAGAGATAATATCAGAACTTAGAACATCTTCTAAGAGTCGATCTGCTTCATTTTATAAAACTTTGTTTTGATGTTTTTGTTTTGAAATCGAGTTTCCAGTTGCATTAAAAATGTTCATCATGGATGTTACTTTTTTTTGGAGTTCCTGTTCCCAGTGTGTAGCACAAAGACGCAAATGTTAAACATGTGGTAAGAATTGTGTTTGAAAAATTTCTCTCTTTTCTTTTTTGTAAGCTGATTGAAAAGTTGAAACTTTTATCTCTGAGTTACGTTCAATTACATGTTCTAAAAATTTGATGTCTTCCATAAACTTATCGAAATACCTAAGTACAAGACAACGTTTAGGTAATGGTGTAATTTCACCATCGGTTGGTAAAGGGCACTTTATTTGTGCCACTGGTTTAACAGGACCAACATCATAAGAAGATTCATGAAATTGCATTACAAACCATGGTTGTTTTGTTTTATCTCTTTGAGGAATAAAGGTGTCAGAAATATGAGGCACGTTTGAATAATCAAATGGTATAACATATGGTTTAAAGCTCATTTTTGATCGACTCTCTCCTTCCTGTTCCTGTTCTTCCTCACAATCATGTACAACAATACGCACTATTGAATCATCAAGTAACTGTTTTGCATTATACAACTTTGGATTTTCTTTGAGTGCTGTGTGTAGAAAACGTGGTTTATTATCACCAAGAGCAAAACCATGACCTTTGGGACTTGGTTTTAAAGTGAACTTTTGTATCGTTGTTATACACTCGCCAGTTTTGTAAACAACGTTTTGAAATTCTTTTAATTTGCATTCCAGTTCGAAAATTTCATCAAGGTAAGAATCAATTTGTTTCCTTGACTTTTGTTTGTATTCAGAAAAACTAGCTTGACAAGTGGACATCTCGGTTGTTGTTTTCAAAAGTTTTGAATTGAGATGTTCAACTTGTTTTTTGAGCTCACTTTTTTCTTGTTCCAATTTAGAAACCAATTTACTATTAGAAACAATTAATTCTCGTATTTGATGTTGTAAGTCTTGTTCTTTGAAATAAGCTTTTTGAAATGCAACTTCAAAGCTTTGTTCTCATTTTTCTTGTGTTTCAAAATTTGTGAGTTGTATTTTATAGCACTCAAGGTCCGCAGTTAATGATGCATCTTTTGCTTTTAATGTTCTATTGATTTCATTGCATTTTTCAATCAGAGATTTTTGTGAGTCCAATTGGATTGGGTGGTCAATAGTAAGGTCATGAGTTCTAGATCTAGACCGGGCGAATGTTCATTTTGTTCAATTTGATCATTGTTATCGTCATCAATTGGATCATCAAATGTAACAACTGGGTTAATTTGATCATCATCATCAAATGTAACAACTGTGTTCATTTGTTCATCTTCTTGAGGAGTTAATAATGAATCATTTTGAACAACTTGCTCTTCGTCTGATGCAGATGGTGATGCAATTTCATGTATCAAACAAGTGTTTGAGTCAGGTACCTGAGACAGACCACCAGTGTCATACATTGGGCCTGTGTCACTCATGTGAAGTTCCTGCATATTTGCCATTAGCATCACATCTGCATTTGCTTCCAAATCCTCCATATCATCATCCGAATATGTATTTGCCATGAAGTTGTTTTCTTTGTCTATGAGAGTGCCTCCTAATTCATCCTTTAGAGCTAGAAGTAATGCCTGATTATGAAATTCACTGCCTCTAACCTTAGGTTTAGGACATGCATTTGCCAGATGGACTTTCCCATTGCAGTTATAGCACTTAACCATAGTATTCCTAGTCTCTGTATTCTCAGTTTCAACAATTTCAACCCTTCTCTGAGGAGCACCTGCATTGTTTCTATTTCCACCAGTTGCATTAAACCGTTGTCCATTTTCTGAATTTCCCATATAACCTCCTGAGCTAGTTATTCCATAAGTACGATTCTGTATTTCAACCCTTCCATCTTGTACAACAACTTGATTCCTTATGTTAGATGAAGTGCGGAGGCGATTGTTGGATTTATTTGAAAATTTGTTGAAATCACGAGCAATGAGTTCAAATCCTTCATTCAAAGATTTGAATGCATCGTCTTCGTCATTGTTTGTATTTGTGTAGAACATGGTGTCAGTGTTGTCATATGAGACTAGTTGATTTTCAGTTGATTGCCGTGACGAATCATATGGAATGAGTTAGGTTTATGGGTTTTGTTGAGAGTAGTTAAAGTGATGTTGTTGAGATTTTGTTACACTTGTGTAGATGATGGATCTTGTAGATGGTTATGAAGTGTGATGTGTTGTTTAGAAATTTAAGTCATTGTTCGAAATTCTCTTGAATACATTGTTCGAAATTTTCTTAATACCTTGTTCGAAATTTTCTTGAGTAGTTTGTTCGAAACTTTGCAACCTTGTTCAAAAGTGTCCTTGTTAGAAACTTTTTGGAGCCTAGTTCGAAACTTTTTAGGCTAGCTCGAAAGTTTCAACTTTTCGAATTAAACTTTCTAATTAATACAAATTAGAAAGATTCCTAAGTGTCGATGTGTTTTCAAACTTATACAAGAGAGAAAAACACAGAGTAATCCAACAATGTTGCTGAAGATCCCTGGAATGCTAGTTCGAAAGTTTAGGGTTTAAGGTCTAGTTCGAAAGTTGAGGGTTTTGAGCAAGTTCGAAACTTTGACTGTTTTTTGAAAAAACAATTAAAGCACACTAAAAACAGGTTTTAAATCCAAGATTCTTGTACAACTATCCTTAAAAACACTAAAACTAATAGAAAGTTGTAAACTTGAGGGTTTTTAAGGAGGGTTTTGTTTGTTCAACAATATTGTAGAACAAAGAAAGTATGGATTCAAAAACCTTAAATTTAGCCAAAAAATTTGAAAATTTCTTGTTTAACAAGGTGTATAACACTAGTTTGTAATAAAAAAGGTGTTAAATACCAAGAAATAAGCAAGAAAGAACAAAAAACCTAAATAAAATACGAGTTGAAAAAGTAAAAAAAAAAAATAAAAAAAAAAAAAAAAAAAAAATAAAAAAATACCTAGCTCGAAACAACACAATAACACTTATAACCTTCTTCTAGCGATTGATACCACTTGCTAGGTCACCATATTGTAAACACACAAGTATAGATATGAAAGAAATAGATAGAGAAATAGAAGTGGTCGATTTACTCAATATGAGAAGTAATATGACAATAGTTTCACTAGCATATGAAATAAACCAACAAGAAATAAGTGTGTGTTACATGGGTATTTATAAGAGTGCTAGCTAGGGCCACTCCTTGTTACATGTTTCTAGAAGGAATAAGCTAAAAGGCACGGCCCATGGGCCTTCTACATTGGGCCGACCATAAAACAAACTTAAAGACCATTTAAACTTAGCAACCTATTACATAAATGAATGACCAAGCCTTGATATTAAATAAATGAGTTCTCAACAGACTTTCTTCCCCATTACTCCATAACAACTAGTACTTTTACCCATGAGTCCCAATCATCCCAAAACTGTATGTACAAGATATGACTCGACGTAGCAACCATGTAACCGATTAGACAATTAACAGAGGGTTTAACAAATATGATGTAACAATAATGCACTAAAGATGAGTGCATACAAGGTAGGCTAAGGCAATTTCGGTGTACATTTGGGGGTGAATTGTAAACAATGTTCTTCATTAATATTTTGGAATCCACCAAAATATCACGAGAACCACGAAAAAAATAGGCTCTGAGGGATGTACTAGGGGTATCGTGTACTAAAGATGAGTACATTGCAAAGGTGTGGGAAAATTACTTGACCAATGAGGCCAACGTAGTTATAATACAGGTTTAAAGCAAGGGTTATCCTAATGCCTCTTATTATTTAGTAAATCCTAACTACACGAATGTAGTCTCACTAGCGGTCTCGGGATGCATCACAAACGCAAGTTCTAGAATCTATATGCTACCGGTACACTCATAAGCATTAAAGGTGAATGCTTTTTCCTATAAATCTAAAGGCGAACCTCATTTTTTGGGTGGAAATTTTTGAGTGGAAGGGTTTTTGTGCTAGCTATATAATTCCTATCCATGAGACGCTTATTAAAACTAAAGTTTCACTCCTATATGTTGTAAAAAAATTTAAATTTGGTGCTAAAATTGCCCTAACAAGTATCTTTCTTAGTTTTATTACACATTTACTCTAAAACAAAACAAATATCAAGCGAAGTTATAGTCTCTAAGGTATCCCATTTTACCCTCCCTACACTTAAATTAAATATTTTCCCCAATGTTATTGAAAAATATCAAAGTTATGATAACGGGAAAATAAAATAGAGAAAGAAACTAATACTCCCCTGATTTGCTCGGCATGGACGATGTGAAAACATGGTTAGATCTTCCTCCAAGAAAACAAACATGATAAGCTTCACTTCCAATGTATACTTTCATCTTCTTGTCCAATATAACCTGTAATTCACTAAGAAAACGAAACACAAAACCTCGCATAAAATCAGCGGTAAACAATATATATACTAAAACTAAACTAGAAAGCAAAGTAAGATATAATGCTTGCAAAATAAATGTCTACAGATTCCTGAAAATTTAAAATTCTTAGAATTTTTCAAAAATTTAAGCTCCAGAAGAATAACAAAAATCCTGAAAACTGTGCTGCTACAGTGCCTGACGCCGTCGGGTGTTAAGCCTGACGCCGTCAGGTATGACCTGACAGTATTTTTACGTTTTGTTTCTGAAAAATTTCTGAAAAAATCTGAGTATTAAAACATGAAAAAACGACAGAACATTTATTGTGACTCGATACAAGCATTTGACTCTAAACAATCACATAAATATATGCTAATCATTACTTGTTATCTTTCATGTTCGAATTCGTTCTAATAAACAAATATGAACTTCCCTACACTTATCTTTTTGTAAAATACCTTTATATGTAGTTAAGACGAGGTTAAAAACAAAATAAAGCATTTTCACAAATTATATTCGAAACATGAAATATAAACAAATAAAGATGAAGCATATATATATAAACAAACAAACAAACAATTAAAAAGCTTAGGTTGCCTCCCAAGAAGCGCTTTTCTTTATTAACGAGTCTTGTAGCTAGACTCAAAGTCATGCCTTATTATGTGTTCTTGCACAACTTGTGTGCCCATTCAAACTTCTTAATCTAACCTTCATCACGCCTATACTCCGGACCTAGACCTACACAACCCGAATAATAAGTCCTTTTTCTTCCATAATAAACATCATCATCAATTATATCATCTTTAACTTCATAGGCTCGAATTACATCAGCTTCCAAATCCTCAATGTCCTTCAACTCTTCCCTCTTATGGGGCATCTTAAAAGTGATCTTTTCTACTCCATCAGTAAACTGAACTATCCCTTCATCATAATCGCAAAGCATCTTAGACACTTCTACAAATGGTTTTCCTAACACAATCTCACCTAAGTATTGGTCTATGATACCTCTAGCGTCTTCTAGGATTATGAAATCACATTGATAAGTGAAATTTCCTACAAAGATATGTAACCCCTCAAATCTCCCAACAAAATTGCATAATCCATTAGGGTTATAAGGATCTTTTCTAGGGTTCAACTTTTTATTCATGATCTAATTGTAATAGAGCCTAGACATAATATTCATAGGTGCTTTTAAGTCAATGTATGTGTGCTCTCTATACATATAACCAACCATGCAAGGGATTTTGATATTCATTTAATTGTGCTTCCTAATCCATGGTTTCTTCCTATATCTCAAGGGACAAGGGTACTTCAAAAGGAACTTATGATAGGCCAATTCCTCATATGTCGGGAAGAAATTTCTAAAAACCCTATAGTCATCATCTAGTTCCTTCTCCAAGTTATTACTAAGGGTAGTGTTATCCGTACAAGGACTGGTTCTAAACTCAATTTCTCTCTTAACTAACTCATTAAGTTCCCTAAGTTTATTGATTTCCCTCTCAATTTGGTCACGTAATGAAGTAATGGCTTTGGGTGGGACGAACTGAGCAAGGAAACGAGAAGTGAGATCATCCCAAGATGTGATGGATCCCAAGGGGAAACGCTCAAGCCATTGACTAGCTTGGTCACGTAGAGAGAATTGGAAGAGACGCAAGCGTGTCGTCTCTTGAGTTGCAACATCAAGGTCTATGGAATCTACGATTTTGAGGAAATCCTTGAGATGTTGATTTGGATCTTCGAAACGAAGTCCATGGAATGCACATCCACTTTGCACCAACCGGATGGTGTCGGATTGCAAGGGAGACACATTGGCTCTTTGGGGGATCTCAATGGTGTTTCGATAGCCTTGGTGGCTAGGTAGGGAATACTCACCTAGAGTACGGGATCGAGGTGGGTCTTGGTTAATTGGTGGGTCTTGGTGTGGTTGTTGTTGGTTTGGTGGAGCTTGGTGTTGTTGGTTGATAGGTTCAAAGATGGCTTCACCCACCATGATGGCGAATGAAGGGATACGTAAAACCCATAAAATTTGAGCAAGTTAAATACCCAAAATACCCCTCAAATTTAAACTTTTGAAAGACGATTAAATAACCTAAAACATTTAATTATATTTAACCTAAGTATTATAAACACTAATGCTTGAACATTTCACAACTTTACTAATCTTTAAGACTTATGATAAGTAAAAGTTACAACCATATACATGTGTATTAAGTATCACACGCCTAATATGTTCCTTTTTGGGCCGAGTATATTGAGTTGATTTCAAGTGATCATAAACATAAACAAGCCCAAGTCCATTATTGAAACTAAATAAGGAATGAGATATCACAGTTCCATATATCACGGCATTCCTTGATTTTCCTCTATCTCATCACACGTTTCCCTCCTACCTTTTAATACCGAATATTTTCTCACCTTGCAAAACCCTAAAACTACTCACACCAAATAATCGACTGCTGCCTCCTTTTTGTCTTTCCTGGTCCGAAATCAAGTGCAAGGTGCAAGGGTGTTTTGATCGTGGTTTTGGGGTGCTTTGGACGTGAGTGAATCCTAGTTCGACTGGTGTGATTGGTTCGTGGGTTTAGAAGCTATTCAAAGGTGATTGTGGGTGATGTTTTGGCTGGAGTAGTTTGTGTTCGATCCTTGTCCTTTGTTTGTCCTTCTCGTTAGCACGCATCAAGGGTAGAGTTTCCAAACCTTGTTCAATACAACTCCTTCTTGTTCGATTCTTGTTGTTGTTTCGATTTCTGTTTCGGTTGTCACATCGTATGCATGAACACATAAGATCATAAAAACGTTCACATAAAATCATAACATTTATACATGAAATAACGATTGTGATAACATGTAAATTCGACCTATAGTCTTGTGTATTCGTTCCTGCTGGTCACGTTGTTTTATTGTATCTTTGGCTCGACACAAAACTTGGAATAACCATTTGTATGAATCGAATCAAAACAGAAAAGAAGAAAGAAGGCATGCATGTTATACTATATAAATAAGCCACATGAGATCAATCTAAAACATACTAAAACAATGTGTACTCGACCTGATGTTCCTGCTGGTAATCGACCCACTTTTAATATGATATTTAAGTGGTTTAAAAACCTGGATAAAACTCAAGTAGATAAAGGAGGGGCGTACATAATTATATACGTGAATAAGAGTGTGCTTGTGGTTTCTTGGTGTGAGTGTGAGTTATGTGAATGCGTATGTGCTGTGGTTTGTAAATGACTTGGTTCATGTATGTGCTCGTTGGTTATGTTGTGTGCGTAGCATGTGGTTTTGGACGTGGGTTCACACAGGTTTTTGAATCTCTTTTGTCCTCTTTTATTCGACTTATGCAAGGGTAAACAAGATAATAATCACGCTAGGAAACCAATTTAAATCATGCTTATATATACCTTACGGTCTTGATAAACTATCACATTAAATCAGGAAAGTGTACGCCCCTGCAAACTGTTTTGGTGTCGTGTTTTCAGCCCCTATGTCGACCATTAATACTGAATAAACATGCCCTAAAATCTGTCCTAAATGATTATTAATGATGCGTGTGAAAGCTAGAAAACCTAGGTTGTCTTATCTCGCGAATACTATGATTTTATGTGAAGGTTTCGTGGTGTTTTTGCATCGTTACAAACTGGTGTGAGTGGGCTGCCTTGTGTGACAATTGTGTGAATTTAAAACCAGTTTACATGTGCTAATCGGTGTCAGGTAGTGTTGAGTTATTAGTGTGGTGTTTTGCTGCTCATTTTTCTCCCTCGCGTACACTTTAATTCGGATCGCTAAACATTGGTGTCGACTTGTAATATCAAGAAGGGTGTTGGTTTATGTGTGTTACGCATGCATGGGGGCTGAGTTGTGTGTCGTGAGGATTTATAAACAAAAGTCAGACATGTGTGTTCCTTGCCATTTTGTATGTGGGTCTTATGATGTTAACAGGATACAAGACATGGGCATACATATCTGTTATCATGAGTTAAGGTGCTTGGAGGGTGTGTGATTTTTATGTGTTTATTGTGTGTGTCTCGTTATTAAATTATTACATGCATGTATGACTGATTATTAGTAAACAAAAAGATATTAAACTTGTAAAGGCATGTGAGTGTGTATGCATGTTTTGTCACGTGATAATTAGGGTGTGTTCGGTTTGGTTATGTCGTGAGTGGTATTGGAGTGTAAAGGGCTGGAAACGTTTTTCGTGTGTGCGTGAAAACAAGGCAAGATGTTGTATTGATAATGGTTCGTATTATTGTTCGAAAATGGGTCTTTTGGTTTTGGTTTTTGGTTTGCAAGAATGGGTTGCAATTAAACGAGGTCGAGTGTGTATTTTGAGTGTGTTGATGCATGTAATCCAATCGGCTAAAAACTAAGAATGATCATATTTTTTTATATAATTTGCATATTAGACCCGAAGCTTGTTATATTGACATTTTGAACCCTAAAATATTATAAGTTGTTATATTAGACCTCAAACTATAATATTGATCATATTAAACCTTTAAGTTCATTTGATTGTCATTTGTAACTCCAATTTACAAAACTAACTTAAAATGGAAACTTATTAAATCGGGAAAATTAATACTTATGGAAGTTATTTGATCTTGAAAGTTACTAATTCAGGATACTTACTTAATTCGGAAAGTTACTAAAAATAGATAGAAACCGAAAATGGAAAGTTACTATATTTGGCAAGCTACTAAAAATGAAAAGTTTCTAAAAATAGAAAGAAACCTAAAATGAGTCATCTAATTTAAAATAAGTTATTCGTGAATTCGTGTAGATTCGCTGAAGAAGGATGTGACTTCCTATTCTTATGTTATGATTTCGTTGGCGATTAAGGTACAGATACTCTGCCCTTTTTCAGTAAGGGTTCTTATGTTCTATACATTGACTTTGAGTTATGATTCAGTAAGATTTCCCAAGCCATTGCTATGTTCCCTTTGAGTGAACCTTTGATATTACTTTTGATATGACTTTGAGATGCACCTTTTGATATATGACCTTTTGTGATGACTTTAAGACCTGACTCTTAGTTTGATACCCGAGCCATTTTGTGATTTTCCTAGCCAGGAAGGTAACCTGGCCATGTCTGTGATGCACCACTGGCATGACTCCCGTGTGGGGGAGTGATTTCTCACACCGTCCCTTTTATATTATCTGCTATGGCCATTATGACTTTGAGATTATGACTTTGAGTTTGGGGCGTATGGATTGCAATCCTAGGCTTGTTTGTGAATTTGAGTATGACTGTGAGTATGACTTTGAGGTGACTGGTGCTGTGTGCAATACACGCCTTTCACATTTCTGGGAGCTGATCACTCCACTATTATGATACATGAGGACACCCCTCATATTATCTGGTTGCCTAAGAGGTATCCCCTCTGATTGTGAGACTATGACTTTGAGATGTTGACTTTGAGATTATGACTTTGAGTTTCTGGGCTCGTGGTAGATGACTATCCTACTCTTCTCTTATTATCCATTTATTTCTTTTATACTTTATGACATTCCATTACCCATATTATATTTCTGTTTCGTTATTCTTTGCTTTGTATATGTATCTGTTCACTGAGCTTTTTAAGCTCAGCCGCACGTTTTCTTTTCGTGTGCGGCAGGTAATAAGCAGGACGACGGGTTTGGGTATGAGTGAAGAGACTTTTGGACTTAGAAGACTTTGATAGTGTTCTGAAGTAGAGACCATTAGAAGGAGTTGCTTTTGCAGACTTAGTGTTTAGTTTTGTTTCCGTTGTAACCATGTAAATTTCTGAATTTCATTTGTAACCTTTGAGAATTTCTGTATTTCTTGAAATGTAAGCTTTGTTTTGATCTGATGTGAAACCATTAGTGTGACATCTTTACCCTTTTTGGGTTGGGGTGTTACAATTATGGTATCAGAGAGACAGGCTGCGATTCGTAATACATTTACCCTTGACCTGTGTAAGTTAGGACCACTAAGTTTTCCCTGTAGGCGCTCTCAAGACAACCTTTGAAAATTTGCTTTAGGATTTCTCATAGGAACCTAAGTTTTGACTGGTGAGGAACGGGTAGACTATAAGGCATTTGCTTAAGTATCTTTGCTTCTGCATCACTCTGATTCGTGCCTTGCTTTTGGTTAGATCCTGTTGATACCACGTTTGAAAAGCGAAAGCTTATGTTTTGCACCACCTAAGTTTTGAACCTGATTAAATCTTGAAGGCATTGAGAATTTCATAATAATTGCCTGACACTATTTGATCCTCATCTTTAGATTTTGACTCTGGTCTTTGATCCTTTCGTTAATCATTTTGACGCCTCTTCGGGCACTCTGAGAACCTCCATGGAGATGACGTACTGGATATGTTTTGTTATTTGCCTTTTGCTTTTGATGAGTATCTATGAATCTTCCGACACCATCTGATTTTGTTTCACCCATCTCTGTCCTTACGAGAAGTCTTGTGGTGTGTAACCACGAGTATAAGAATGTTTCCCCCTCACTTTTGAATGATAAAGCTATGATTTGCGAACCGTCTTTCTTTGAATAGTTAACTTCGATTTTATTCTGACAAGGAAATTGTGGGATGATCAGTCAAATATTGACAACTACCTTTCTATGTCTCACCTTTGGCGTTTGCAACAATTTTAAATTTCCGACTACGATTACCAATTGTCTAACCCTTTGCTATCTCTGTTACTCTGGAGACGCGTGTGTTACTTTAACGGTTATGAAGTTTTCCTAGAAACCATTTCGTACACCAACAAATGAACCTCATCGTAGAAGCCTTTTGGCACCTTGAGTTTCCTGAACATGAACCTTGTATTGAACGTTATTTGGCACCCTGAACTTTTGATTATAATCCCTGTTGGACCACCAAGTTTTTCCACCGGAGTATGAAGTAAGATTTGACATGATACCGAGAGATTCTAGTCACTAAACGAAGATGTCTTTCGGATCATACCAATTGACTGGAGCAACCGGGAAGAGCAGCAACCAAAGACCAGGAAGTAAGTTTACTTAAGTGTATCTTCTGGGCATGTTTTAGTTTTGTTTGCGATAAAGAAGGATGGTAACTGGAAATATGTATGGAAGCTGAACCGTATTACTGTTAGGAGCCAATATTCCTCCACCCTGGAATGGCTATGTGTTTTGTTTAAATTCAGAGCGCGAAGTTTCCTTTCTGATGAATTGATTTTATTCTTGAAATCGCCTTCCGTATTCGTAAACGACTGCTATGACGGTTAGTGACGCTAATGGTATTAGCTAAAGCTCTGACAATTTTGTGAAGTTGATAGATGATATTTTCTCATGAATACTGGGCATATGGTCATTGTATGACTTAATGGTACATTCGGAGACGAGGAAGAACATGAAAATCATTTTTGCACCTTGTTAGGAATTGACGATCATTTGTGTATTCTGAGAGATTGATGTTTGTTGAGACAACGGTGTTCCTTGCCTGACCTGGAGTTAACAACAACGGAGGCTACCCTGAAGAGTGAAGACATTCCTTTCAATACAGAAGTGTGGGCGGTACAGAAGACCTAGTCAAGATGGCGAACCTGGAGCTGATGAAGACGTACAGTCTCACTTCCCTATTTATCTTGGTTGTACTAAGATGAATTGAGAGCGGAAGTAGACTGGATGATGGAGAGACTGAAAGATCGTGCCAGAAATCCACAACACTCCATCACATTCCAAGAAGAAATGCAGGAGGCTCGACGAACCAGACACCAGTTCCCGATTGTGGTTTCACTCCCGATTGATAGACAGACGAAGACAGAATTACCGGACTGGAAGAGATTGGATGTGTTGAATGAACGGAGTTTGAAACAGACCTTTCATATTTGGAAGAATTGATTCTATGAAGATCGAAGTTCTTAGCGACTAACTTTCATTCCGTTGATCCTCTTAAATTTCATTAAATAGTAATAAGATCCTCTTGTGATTTAAGTTTCCTAGAAGCACTTCAGTTCGTGTTCATTTTTCGTATGTTCGGTGATGGCTTTGTTTGAGAGATTTTGGCCAGCTGTGGAAGATATGATGCTTATGACGGCATACCTTACTTCTGCTAGACGATCTGGGATTTTGATACTCTGGCGAATAGTTTTGGTTTTCCCTCTTGACTATGGTATTCGATTTTGGTTGACCTTTGAGACTATAGAAGTACTAGGTGGATTAAGATAGGTGGTTTAGATTACGACTTGAGATAAAGTATGACCATCATGAGGGCATATTTATATGATGCCGGTATTATGACGTCTGGCCAACGTGATAATACTTACATCATATAACGTGCACTTGTTGTGGGCATAGGATATCCTGGGGAGTACCTATGAGGTTAGAATTTGAATCTCCATTGGATTATCCGTGAATATTGAGACTTTGGGTTCATCCTACCTATGCGTATATTCTGCTTTCGTTCATCAAATATCTGGATGACTTTGGACTCTCGTGTTGCATTCTGTTGACCTCAGTTATAAATCTTGAATTCTTGTAAAACTCTCTTCTGTTGATACAGTTAAGTGATCTGAAATCTTGTTCATATTCCATATGAGCTTCCTGAAGATTCACCTATCGTCCATTTTATGTTGCATGGACCTTTTGATCAGAAATCAACTTATTTTGTTTCCTTCTGAGAAATTTGTAACCCACCTCGTTTTGATTTGAGCCATGAGGAACTATTTGGTCTGAAGATCTTTTTGGAAGAACCTCCCCGAGCTTGATGATAATTGTGACGATATTTTGTGATTTGCTACGACTCCGTATAACTTTAGTGACTTCAATTTCGCGGACGAAATTTTCTTTTTAGAGGGGAAGAATTGTAAAACCCATAAAATTTGAGCAAGTTAAATACCCAAAATACCCCTCAAATTTAAACTTTTGAAAGACGATTAAATAACCTAAAACATTTAATTATATTTAACCTAAGTATTATAAACACTAATGCTTGAACATTTCACAACTTTACTAATCTTTAAGACTTATGATAAGTAAAAGTTACAACCATATACATGTGTATTAAGTATCACACGCCTAATATGTTCCTTTTTGGGCCGAGTATATTGAGTTGATTTCAAGTGATCATAAACATAAACAAGCCCAAGTCCATTATTGAAACTAAATAAGGAATGAGATATCACAGTTCCATATATCACGGCATTCCTTGATTTTCCTCTATCTCATCACACGTTTCCCTCCTACCTTTTAATACCGAATATTTTCTCACCTTGCAAAACCCTAAAACTACTCACACCAAATAATCGACTGCTGCCTCCTTTTTGTCTTTCCTGGTCCGAAATCAAGTGCAAGGTGCAAGGGTGTTTTGATCGTGGTTTTGGGGTGCTTTGGACGTGAGTGAATCCTAGTTCGACTGGTGTGATTGGTTCGTGGGTTTAGAAGCTATTCAAAGGTGATTGTGGGTGATGTTTTGGCTGGAGTAGTTTGTGTTCGATCCTTGTCCTTTGTTTGTCCTTCTCGTTAGCACGCATCAAGGGTAGAGTTTCCAAACCTTGTTCAATACAACTCCTTCTTGTTCGATTCTTGTTGTTGTTTCGATTTCTGTTTCGGTTGTCACATCGTATGCATGAACACATAAGATCATAAAAACGTTCACATAAAATCATAACATTTATACATGAAATAACGATTGTGATAACATGTAAATTCGACCTATAGTCTTGTGTATTCGTTCCTGCTGGTCACGTTGTTTTATTGTATCTTTGGCTCGACACAAAACTTGGAATAACCATTTGTATGAATCGAATCAAAACAGAAAAGAAGAAAGAAGGCATGCATGTTATACTATATAAATAAGCCACATGAGATCAATCTAAAACATACTAAAACAATGTGTACTCGACCTGATGTTCCTGCTGGTAATCGACCCACTTTTAATATGATATTTAAGTGGTTTAAAAACCTGGATAAAACTCAAGTAGATAAAGGAGGGGCGTACATAATTATATACGTGAATAAGAGTGTGCTTGTGGTTTCTTGGTGTGAGTGTGAGTTATGTGAATGCGTATGTGCTGTGGTTTGTAAATGACTTGGTTCATGTATGTGCTCGTTGGTTATGTTGTGTGCGTAGCATGTGGTTTTGGACGTGGGTTCACACAGGTTTTTGAATCTCTTTTGTCCTCTTTTATTCGACTTATGCAAGGGTAAACAAGATAATAATCACGCTAGGAAACCAATTTAAATCATGCTTATATATACCTTACGGTCTTGATAAACTATCACATTAAATCAGGAAAGTGTACGCCCCTGCAAACTGTTTTGGTGTCGTGTTTTCAGCCCCTATGTCGACCATTAATACTGAATAAACATGCCCTAAAATCTGTCCTAAATGATTATTAATGATGCGTGTGAAAGCTAGAAAACCTAGGTTGTCTTATCTCGCGAATACTATGATTTTATGTGAAGGTTTCGTGGTGTTTTTGCATCGTTACAAACTGGTGTGAGTGGGCTGCCTTGTGTGACAATTGTGTGAATTTAAAACCAGTTTACATGTGCTAATCGGTGTCAGGTAGTGTTGAGTTATTAGTGTGGTGTTTTGCTGCTCATTTTTCTCCCTCGCGTACACTTTAATTCGGATCGCTAAACATTGGTGTCGACTTGTAATATCAAGAAGGGTGTTGGTTTATGTGTGTTACGCATGCATGGGGGCTGAGTTGTGTGTCGTGAGGATTTATAAACAAAAGTCAGACATGTGTGTTCCTTGCCATTTTGTATGTGGGTCTTATGATGTTAACAGGATACAAGACATGGGCATACATATCTGTTATCATGAGTTAAGGTGCTTGGAGGGTGTGTGATTTTTATGTGTTTATTGTGTGTGTCTCGTTATTAAATTATTACATGCATGTATGACTGATTATTAGTAAACAAAAAGATATTAAACTTGTAAAGGCATGTGAGTGTGTATGCATGTTTTGTCACGTGATAATTAGGGTGTGTTCGGTTTGGTTATGTCGTGAGTGGTATTGGAGTGTAAAGGGCTGGAAACGTTTTTCGTGTGTGCGTGAAAACAAGGCAAGATGTTGTATTGATAATGGTTCGTATTATTGTTCGAAAATGGGTCTTTTGGTTTTGGTTTTTGGTTTGCAAGAATGGGTTGCAATTAAACGAGGTCGAGTGTGTATTTTGAGTGTGTTGATGCATGTAATCCAATCGGCTAAAAACTAAGAATGATCATATTTTTTTATATAATTTGCATATTAGACCCGAAGCTTGTTATATTGACATTTTGAACCCTAAAATATTATAAGTTGTTATATTAGACCTCAAACTATAATATTGATCATATTAAACCTTTAAGTTCATTTGATTGTCATTTGTAACTCCAATTTACAAAACTAACTTAAAATGGAAACTTATTAAATCGGGAAAATTAATACTTATGGAAGTTATTTGATCTTGAAAGTTACTAATTCAGGATACTTACTTAATTCGGAAAGTTACTAAAAATAGATAGAAACCGAAAATGGAAAGTTACTATATTTGGCAAGCTACTAAAAATGAAAAGTTTCTAAAAATAGAAAGAAACCTAAAATGAGTCATCTAATTTAAAATAAGTTATTCGTGAATTCGTGTAGATTCGCTGAAGAAGGATGTGACTTCCTATTCTTATGTTATGATTTCGTTGGCGATTAAGGTACAGATACTCTGCCCTTTTTCAGTAAGGGTTCTTATGTTCTATACATTGACTTTGAGTTATGATTCAGTAAGATTTCCCAAGCCATTGCTATGTTCCCTTTGAGTGAACCTTTGATATTACTTTTGATATGACTTTGAGATGCACCTTTTGATATATGACCTTTTGTGATGACTTTAAGACCTGACTCTTAGTTTGATACCCGAGCCATTTTGTGATTTTCCTAGCCAGGAAGGTAACCTGGCCATGTCTGTGATGCACCACTGGCATGACTCCCGTGTGGGGGAGTGATTTCTCACACCGTCCCTTTTATATTATCTGCTATGGCCATTATGACTTTGAGATTATGACTTTGAGTTTGGGGCGTATGGATTGCAATCCTAGGCTTGTTTGTGAATTTGAGTATGACTGTGAGTATGACTTTGAGGTGACTGGTGCTGTGTGCAATACACGCCTTTCACATTTCTGGGAGCTGATCACTCCACTATTATGATACATGAGGACACCCCTCATATTATCTGGTTGCCTAAGAGGTATCCCCTCTGATTGTGAGACTATGACTTTGAGATGTTGACTTTGAGATTATGACTTTGAGTTTCTGGGCTCGTGGTAGATGACTATCCTACTCTTCTCTTATTATCCATTTATTTCTTTTATACCTTATGACATTCCATTGCCCATATTATATTTCTGTTTCGTTATTCTTTGCTTTGTATATGTATCTGTTCACTGAGCTTTTTAAGCTCAGCCGCACGTTTTCTTTTCGTGTGCGGCAGGTAATAAGCAGGACGACGGGTTTGGGTATGAGTGAAGAGACTTTTGGACTTAGAAGACTTTGATAGTGTTCTGAAGTAGAGACCATTAGAAGGAGTTGCTTTTGCAGACTTAGTGTTTAGTTTTGTTTCCGTTGTAACCATGTAAATTTCTGAATTTCATTTGTAACCTTTGAGAATTTCTGTATTTCTTGAAATGTAAGCTTTGTTTTGATCTGATGTGAAACCATTAGTGTGACATCTTTACCCTTTTTGGGTTGGGGTGTTACAATTATGGTATCAGAGAGACAGGCTGCGATTCGTAATACATTTACCCTTGACCTGTGTAAGTTAGGACCACTAAGTTTTCCCTGTAGGCGCTCTCAAGACAACCTTTGAAAATTTGCTTTAGGATTTCTCATAGGAACCTAAGTTTTGACTGGTGAGGAACGGGTAGACTATAAGGCATTTGCTTAAGTATCTTTGCTTCCGCATCACTCTGATTCGTGCCTTGCTTTTGATTAGATCCTGTTGATACCACGTTTGAAAAGCGAAAGCTTATGTTTTGCACCACCTAAGTTTTGAACCTGATTAAATCTTGAAGGCATTGAGAATTTCATAATAATTGCCTGACACTATTTGATCCTCATCTTTAGATTTTGACTCTGGTCTTTGATCCTTTCGTTAATCATTTTGACGCCTCTTCGGGCACTCTGAGAACCTCCATGGAGATGACGTACTGGATATGTTTTGTTATTTGCCTTTTGCTTTTGATGAGTATCTATGAATCTTCCGACACCATCTGATTTTGTTTCACCCATCTCTGTCCTTACGAGAAGTCTTGTGGTGTGTAACCACGAGTATAAGAATGTTTCCCCCTCACTTTTGAATGATAAAGCTATGATTTGCGAACCGTCTTTCTTTGAATAGTTAACTTCGATTTTATTCTGACAAGGAAATTGTGGGATGATCAGTCAAATATTGACAACTACCTTTCTATGTCTCACCTTTGGCGTTTGCAACAATTTTAAACTTCCGACTACGATTACCAATTGTCTAACCCTTTGCTATCTCTGTTACTCTGGAGACGCGTGTGTTACTTTAACGGTTATGAAGTTTTCCTAGAAACCATTTCGTACACCAACAAATGAACCTCATCGTAGAAGCCTTTTGGCACCTTGAGTTTCCTGAACATGAACCTTGTATTGAACGTTATTTGGCACCCTGAACTTTTGATTATAATCCCTGTTGGACCACCAAGTTTTTCCACCGGAGTATGAAGTAAGATTTGACATGATACCGAGAGATTCTAGTCACTAAACGAAGATGTCTTTCGGATCATACCAATTGACTGGAGCAACCGGGAAGAGCAGCAACCGAAGACCAGGAAGTGAGTTTACTTAAGTGTATCTTCTGGGCATGTTTTAGTTTTGTTCGCGATAAAGAAGGATGGTAACTGGAAATATGTATGGAAGCTGAACCGTATTACTGTTAGGAGCCAATATTCCTCCACCCTGGAACGGCTATGTGTTTTGTTTAAATTCAGAGCGCGAAGTTTCCTTTCTGATGAATTGATTTTATTCTTGAAATCGCCTTCCGTATTCGTAAACGACTGCTATGACGGTTAGTGACGCTAATGGTATTAGCTAAAGCTCTGACAATTTTGTGAAGTTGATAGATGATATTTTCTCATGAGTACTGGGCATATGGTCATTGTATGACTTAATGGTACATTCGGAGACGAGGAAGAACATGAAAATCATTTTTGCACCTTGTTAGGAATTTGACGATCATTTGTGTATTCTGAGAGATTGATGTTTGTTGAGACAACGGTGTTCTTTGCCTGACCTGGAGTTGACAACAACGGAGGCTACCCTGAAGAGTGAAGACATTCCTTTCAATACAGAAGTGTGGGCGGTACAGAAGACCTAGTCAAGATGGCGAACCTGGAGCTGATGAAGACGTACAGTCTCACTTCCCTATTTATCTTGGTTGTACTAAGATGAATTGAGAGCGGAAGTAGACTGGATGATGGAGAGACTGAAAGATCGTGCCAGAAATCCACAACACTCCATCACATTCCAAGAAGAAATGCAGGAGGCTCGACGAACCAGACACCAGTTCCCGATTGTGGTTTCACTCCCGATTGATAGACAGACGAAGACAGAATTACCGGACTGGAAGAGATTGGATGTGTTGAATGAACGGAGTTTGAAACAGACCTTTCATATTTGGAAGAATTGATTCTATGAAGATCGAAGTTCTTAGCGACTAACTTTCATTCCGTTGATCCTCTTAAATTTCATTAAATAGTAATAAGATCCTCTTGTGATTTAAGTTTCCTAGAAGCACTTCAGTTCGTGTTCATTTTTCGTATGTTCGGTGATGGCTTTGTTTGAGAGATTTTGGCCAGCTGTGGAAGATATGATGCTTATGACGGCATACCTTACTTCTGCTAGACGATCTGGGATTTTGATACTCTGGCGAATAGTTTTGGTTTTCCCTCTTGACTATGGTATTCGATTTTGGTTGACCTTTGAGACTATAGAAGTACTAGGTGGATTAAGATAGGTGGTTTAGATTACGACTTGAGATAAAGTATGACCATCATGAGGGCATATTTATATGATGCCGGTATTATGACGTCTGGCCAACGTGATAATACTTACATCATATAACGTGCACTTGTTGTGGGCATAGGATATCCTGGGGAGTACCTATGAGGTTAGAATTTGAATCTCCATTGGATTATCCGTGAATATTGAGACTTTGGGTTCATCCTACCTATGCGTATATTCTGCTTTCGTTCATCAAATATCTGGATGACTTTGGACTCTCGTGTTGCATTCTGTTGACCTCAGTTATAAATCTTGAATTCTTGTAAAACTCTCTTCTGTTGATACAGTTAAGTGATCTGAAATCTTGTTCATATTCCATATGAGCTTCCTGAAGATTCACCTATCGTCCATTTTATGTTGCATGGACCTTTTGATCAGAAATCAACTTATTTTGTTTCCTTCTGAGAAATTTGTAACCCACCTCGTTTTGATTTGAGCCATGAGGAACTATTTGGTCTGAAGATCTTTTTGGAAGAACCTCCCCGAGCTTGATGATAATTGTGACGATATTTTGTGATTTGCTACGACTCCGTATAACTTTAGTGACTTCAATTTCGCGGACGAAATTTTCTTTTTAGAGGGGAAGAATTGTAAAACCCATAAAATTTGAGCAAGTTAAATACCCAAAATACCCCTCAAATTTAAACTTTTGAAAGACGATTAAATAACCTAAAACATTTAATTATATTTAACCTAAGTATTATAAACACTAATGCTTGAACATTTCACAACTTTACTAATCTTTAAGACTTATGATAAGTAAAAGTTACAACCATATACATGTGTATTAAGTATCACACGCCTAATATGTTCCTTTTTGGGCCGAGTATATTGAGTTGATTTCAAGTGATCATAAACATAAACAAGCCCAAGTCCATTATTGAAACTAAATAAGGAATGAGATATCACAGTTCCATATATCACGGCATTCCTTGATTTTCCTCTATCTCATCACACGTTTCCCTCCTACCTTTTAATACCGAATATTTTCTCACCTTGCAAAACCCTAAAACTACTCACACCAAATAATCGACTGCTGCCTCCTTTTTGTCTTTCCTGGTCCGAAATCAAGTGCAAGGTGCAAGGGTGTTTTGATCGTGGTTTTGGGGTGCTTTGGACGTGAGTGAATCCTAGTTCGACTGGTGTGATTGGTTCGTGGGTTTAGAAGCTATTCAAAGGTGATTGTGGGTGATGTTTTGGCTGGAGTAGTTTGTGTTCGATCCTTGTCCTTTGTTTGTCCTTCTCGTTAGCACGCATCAAGGGTAGAGTTTCCAAACCTTGTTCAATACAACTCCTTCTTGTTCGATTCTTGTTGTTGTTTCGATTTCTGTTTCGGTTGTCACATCGTATGCATGAACACATAAGATCATAAAAACGTTCACATAAAATCATAACATTTATACATGAAATAACGATTGTGATAACATGTAAATTCGACCTATAGTCTTGTGTATTCGTTCCTGCTGGTCACGTTGTTTTATTGTATCTTTGGCTCGACACAAAACTTGGAATAACCATTTGTATGAATCGAATCAAAACAGAAAAGAAGAAAGAAGGCATGCATGTTATACTATATAAATAAGCCACATGAGATCAATCTAAAACATACTAAAACAATGTGTACTCGACCTGATGTTCCTGCTGGTAATCGACCCACTTTTAATATGATATTTAAGTGGTTTAAAAACCTGGATAAAACTCAAGTAGATAAAGGAGGGGCGTACATAATTATATACGTGAATAAGAGTGTGCTTGTGGTTTCTTGGTGTGAGTGTGAGTTATGTGAATGCGTATGTGCTGTGGTTTGTAAATGACTTGGTTCATGTATGTGCTCGTTGGTTATGTTGTGTGCGTAGCATGTGGTTTTGGACGTGGGTTCACACAGGTTTTTGAATCTCTTTTGTCCTCTTTTATTCGACTTATGCAAGGGTAAACAAGATAATAATCACGCTAGGAAACCAATTTAAATCATGCTTATATATACCTTACGGTCTTGATAAACTATCACATTAAATCAGGAAAGTGTACGCCCCTGCAAACTGTTTTGGTGTCGTGTTTTCAGCCCCTATGTCGACCATTAATACTGAATAAACATGCCCTAAAATCTGTCCTAAATGATTATTAATGATGCGTGTGAAAGCTAGAAAACCTAGGTTGTCTTATCTCGCGAATACTATGATTTTATGTGAAGGTTTCGTGGTGTTTTTGCATCGTTACAAACTGGTGTGAGTGGGCTGCCTTGTGTGACAATTGTGTGAATTTAAAACCAGTTTACATGTGCTAATCGGTGTCAGGTAGTGTTGAGTTATTAGTGTGGTGTTTTGCTGCTCATTTTTCTCCCTCGCGTACACTTTAATTCGGATCGCTAAACATTGGTGTCGACTTGTAATATCAAGAAGGGTGTTGGTTTATGTGTGTTACGCATGCATGGGGGCTGAGTTGTGTGTCGTGAGGATTTATAAACAAAAGTCAGACATGTGTGTTCCTTGCCATTTTGTATGTGGGTCTTATGATGTTAACAGGATACAAGACATGGGCATACATATCTGTTATCATGAGTTAAGGTGCTTGGAGGGTGTGTGATTTTTATGTGTTTATTGTGTGTGTCTCGTTATTAAATTATTACATGCATGTATGACTGATTATTAGTAAACAAAAAGATATTAAACTTGTAAAGGCATGTGAGTGTGTATGCATGTTTTGTCACGTGATAATTAGGGTGTGTTCGGTTTGGTTATGTCGTGAGTGGTATTGGAGTGTAAAGGGCTGGAAACGTTTTTCGTGTGTGCGTGAAAACAAGGCAAGATGTTGTATTGATAATGGTTCGTATTATTGTTCGAAAATGGGTCTTTTGGTTTTGGTTTTTGGTTTGCAAGAATGGGTTGCAATTAAACGAGGTCGAGTGTGTATTTTGAGTGTGTTGATGCATGTAATCCAATCGGCTAAAAACTAAGAATGATCATATTTTTTTATATAATTTGCATATTAGACCCGAAGCTTGTTATATTGACATTTTGAACCCTAAAATATTATAAGTTGTTATATTAGACCTCAAACTATAATATTGATCATATTAAACCTTTAAGTTCATTTGATTGTCATTTGTAACTCCAATTTACAAAACTAACTTAAAATGGAAACTTATTAAATCGGGAAAATTAATACTTATGGAAGTTATTTGATCTTGAAAGTTACTAATTCAGGATACTTACTTAATTCGGAAAGTTACTAAAAATAGATAGAAACCGAAAATGGAAAGTTACTATATTTGGCAAGCTACTAAAAATGAAAAGTTTCTAAAAATAGAAAGAAACCTAAAATGAGTCATCTAATTTAAAATAAGTTATTCGTGAATTCGTGTAGATTCGCTGAAGAAGGATGTGACTTCCTATTCTTATGTTATGATTTCGTTGGCGATTAAGGTACAGATACTCTGCCCTTTTTCAGTAAGGGTTCTTATGTTCTATACATTGACTTTGAGTTATGATTCAGTAAGATTTCCCAAGCCATTGCTATGTTCCCTTTGAGTGAACCTTTGATATTACTTTTGATATGACTTTGAGATGCACCTTTTGATATATGACCTTTTGTGATGACTTTAAGACCTGACTCTTAGTTTGATACCCGAGCCATTTTGTGATTTTCCTAGCCAGGAAGGTAACCTGGCCATGTCTGTGATGCACCACTGGCATGACTCCCGTGTGGGGGAGTGATTTCTCACACCGTCCCTTTTATATTATCTGCTATGGCCATTATGACTTTGAGATTATGACTTTGAGTTTGGGGCGTATGGATTGCAATCCTAGGCTTGTTTGTGAATTTGAGTATGACTGTGAGTATGACTTTGAGGTGACTGGTGCTGTGTGCAATACACGCCTTTCACATTTCTGGGAGCTGATCACTCCACTATTATGATACATGAGGACACCCCTCATATTACTGGTTGCCTAAGAGGTATCCCCTCTGATTGTGAGACTATGACTTTGAGATGTTGACTTTGAGATTATGACTTTGAGTTTCTGGGCTCGTGGTAGATGACTATCCTACTCTTCTCTTATTATCCATTTATTTCTTTTATACTTTATGACATTCCATTGCCCATATTATATTTCTGTTTCGTTATTCTTTGCTTTGTATATGTATCTGTTCACTGAGCTTTTTAAGCTCAGCCGCACGTTTTCTTTTCGTGTGCGGCAGGTAATAAGCAGGACGACGGGTTTGGGTATGAGTGAAGAGACTTTTGGACTTAGAAGACTTTGATAGTGTTCTGAAGTAGAGACCATTAGAAGGAGTTGCTTTTGCAGACTTAGTGTTTAGTTTTGTTTCCGTTGTAACCATGTAAATTTCTGAATTTCATTTGTAACCTTTGAGAATTTCTGTATTTCTTGAAATGTAAGCTTTGTTTTGATCTGATGTGAAACCATTAGTGTGACATCTTTACCCTTTTTGGGTTGGGGTGTTACAGATACGAACACAGGGAACGAAGAAAAGATAGACTAAAGAAAGCTAATAAAAAGAAAATAAAAATCTCACTTGATAGGAATCTAGTGAGTAGACCTAAATGAGATAGAAATTGAACCTAAACAATAACTATTCCCCGGCAGCGGCGCCAAAAACTTGATGTCAGGATTGCGTCCACGCAAAAGGTTTTACTTCTCAAGGGATCTTGAGAAGCTTGCAATCCTCCAGGCAGTGTACCTGATTGTTGTAGTGTAGTATAGGTATGTTCGGGGGATTGATCGTTCTCTAGGGGAATAGTGTCGTTAGGTCAAGATGTATGACGAGATAGGTCTAGAAGTGAGGGATGATTCTATTTGTATTTTTATATTTTTTAGAAAGCATATAAAATCTCGGTTTTGAAGGAGTGGGCGGAATTACTTGTTAATCAACTAACCCAAAATCTAATTATATTACTAAAATTAAACTAAAAACAAGAAAAAGTAAATTGGTGAACTTCTTATGATAGGAAAAGCGTGTTTACTTATACTTAATTACTCCCTAGTTATCTCCTATTGATTCGTTGAATTGTCACGTCCTTATTTTAGTTGAAGTGACGTATTCCTTATTATTGGTCGTGGGGAGGTGCCGAAGTGTGACAACCCGAAATTTTTCCAGACATATTTTTATACGAGATTATCCCTGTTTTTCATATATGAACTTTATTGAACTCATTGGGTTTAAAAACGTGAAGTTATCTCGCGAAACGTGAAATTTGTACACAACGCGTACTGGCACAACCGACGATTTGATTTGATTATTTTATTATTTGTGAGAAACGAGGCGTATGAATAGTCGTTTTTACTAAAAAAAATATTCTGAACGCAATGGTGAAATTCCCGTGTCTTGAATTTATCGTTTACTAGTCTAAATGAGCCCCGGACTTGATTTCGTGAAACATTTCAAAAAGTCCAGAAATAGTCCTTGTGGAATTTTACACCCGCCGCCCTAAACTTTTGTTATTTACAGCTTGGGTCCCTAGGGTATTTCACAACTTTTAGTAGCCTATATAAACACCATTAACTCATTTCTAGGGTTTTATTACCCATTCATTTCCGGCAGCCCCCTCCCTTCTTCCGGCCACCATTCTCCGACCACTCTACCACCTCCGGTCACCCTCACCACCCACTGCCATCACATACCGCCAACAACTATCATCTCCACGTGATCCCCTTATCACGTTTTGCTACCGTACGCGCCTTCATCACATCGTTCCTTCTTGTGTCTCGTTTATTATATTGAAGATAAGATAGATCGGAGCAAGATGAGTTTTGTTTGGTGGTGTTTGGAGTTACAACGCTGAGAAGCTGCCGACACCACAGCCGCCACGGCTGTCACCACTTCAGTTTCATGTCCATCTCGCGTCTCTCTCTCTCTCGCTCTCGTTGTACGGGTATGTAACCACTCTAGTCCTCAGTCTCTATTTATTTCCGATTATAAATATGGTGTTATTGTTTTCGTGGGATAAAAAGAGATTAAAAATGGTTATTAACTTTTGCGGATGAAACTTGGATTAAAACACATTCTTACAAATGTTTTGTGGACTAAACCGGATTTAGAAACGGATTTGAAGGTATTAAAAATCAATTTGTGTGGTAAGAAAACTTTGTGATGTTGTTTGTGGTTACAGGTCAGGTCGACCCACTTGGGTCTCATATTTAATGTTGGATCAGTTTTGATGTTCTTCAGGTTGTTGTTATTGATGGGGTTAGGTCCAGTAAGGTTTTTGTCAGGTTGGTTGGTCTTACTCGCGGCCTAAATCCACAGCCGAGACCTCGTGGTCTCGGCAAGATAAGATTAATGTTGGTTCGATTGGTTATGGTAGTATTGTAGTTTCATTTTTTGCGTCTCATTGTTACCAGTCGAGAAACTCACAAGAGTCCGTTGTGGTTTGGTTATTTATTTACTGAAATGGTTCTGGTTGTGTTTTGGTTCGAGCCGTGTACACATAGGGTCCATTTGGGTCTATTATTGTCGACAGATTTGAAGCCGAGACCTCTCATGGTCTCGGCATGAGAAGAGTTGTTACACGTTCTTGGTTATAGGTTGTTGGATGCTTAAATATTTTCCCTGCTTGGTTACATAGTATTGAAGTTGGCTGTTGGTTTTCAGTCGCTTAGGGTGAGTTAGTCGTGGTCTATTTGTGTTGGTTTTGTCGTGTGGTTTTGAATTAGAGTCCACAAAGAACCCTCACATGGTGCGTTATTACTAACCAGTTAAGGGTGCGTTTGTTTGGACTACAAATGGGCCGAAGCCCATGCTACATTGGTTACAAGTTGTGTTAACCCACTTGGGGTAAAAATATAATTAAGGGTGTGTTAGTTATAACTTATTCTGGCATCATATATGTGACTAACAAGATTCTTTGTTTAAACATTGATACTCATTGGTACGTTTCGGATATATCGGGACTAATAATTGAACTTGGAAATGTGATTTGGATTTGAATAATACGGATACATAACAGATTAAATACTTGATTTATGACTATTATACTTGGAAATTTGGACGATAATTTGGAATTATCGGATAGACATTTGTTGAACATTGGATATTGGACAGTTTGGACTTATTGGACTTGGAACGAATACAATATATTAGACTCTAGACGAATTTAATATATTTGATTCGCAACGAATATACAATAAGGAAATAATGTCTAATAATCAATGTACACTTTTTAGTTATTTTCTATTAAACTGTTTTGAGTAAATCAATTTTATTAAAGTCTCATGGTATTGTTTACAAATTATTTGGGATATCGAGGTAAATACCGAAACGCACAAACTAATCTATTTTATTTGAGGTGTTTATTTGTCGTTAACTTCTAGATTGGTCTTCTTTGGTTTGATTTTCCGTCAGTATTCTCTCGATTATGTCAATGTCTATTCTCTTTGGCGTGAGTTGTATCTAGAGTCTATGTTTTCTTACCACACCACACGAAACGTTGATACTAAGCTTTTGATGAGTTTTGAAATTGAGTAATCCACGAAAACTACGACACGTTGTCTTTTATAGACTTTATTATTTTGCGAGACGTATTTTGAGATAACCGTATACGTATTAGGTTGTGCCGATCCTAGACCCTTGTGTACCGCTGTGCTTGTACCTCCGTGTACCGCTGTACCTATCTTCTGGATACTGTTGTGTTTTGCTTCTCGATGCCAGTCGTGTCAGTTGTGATCTTTGCATTGTTGTGGCTAAGGTGAGTTCATGTCCCTTACTTTTACTTGTTTTATAACTGTTTTGGGGGAGAATACATGCTCGTTTTTAACTAAACTCAATGCTTTTGAATGCTTTCATGCTGTGAACTACTGTGTTACATGATTTTGGATATATACGTGTGATGATGCGATTATATGTTGTGACATGTTTGTTTTGTGAGTACATGATGGCGCCACTGTTAACTCTCTGCTGAGGGCCCACAAAGATAGGTTCAGTTAGTGTAACTGTTAACTCTCTCTTTGAGACTGGTTATGAGTATGATGAACACAATAGGTTTAGTTGGCGCGTCACTATATGAGTGTAGTATCTATATGATTGATTATGGCTCGAGATGTTTTGAATTGTGATATTGTTTGCGGATTGGTTTCTGTACTGTGATTAGGCAGTGTGAGCCTATGTTGAATTTGACTTGTTTGTGAAAGATGTTTTGAACTCGGAACCTTGTGGTTCAACCATATTGTTTTAAACTAAAACCTATGAACTCACCAACCTCGTGTTGACACTTTTAGCATGTATTTTCAGGTTAAGGCGATAGGTTATTTTTTTGAGGTGCTTGGCAAGGGGCACGGTCATAGACGACTCTGATATACTTGTTGGGACAACTTTATTTATTTATGGGCCTTACTTCCGCACTATTTTTGAATGATGTAAATTTAATACTTTTGATAATGAATCTTATTCTAAACGGTTGAGGTAAAACCGTTCTTGGTACCCTGTGTTGTGATACAAATTGAGTAGCACCCCAGTGACATGTATGCTTCCGCTGGACCCGATTTTTGGGGTGTGACACGAAGTCCCCAACTCTATGAATATTAGTCTCCCCTAAATCCCTTAACATCCATTAAGTTTTCTAGGATCTACAAGCCACAATTCACGCAATAAATACAACGAAAAAAACCAATAGTGCCCTATACGGTTGCGTTTTTAAGACGTTCAAGCTAGTTACATATAAGAGGTCAGCCAGTTTTCTTAACCTAACCCGATAACAATCAACTAAACAAGAGACAACAAATCAATATTCAATAACTAGGTTTCATTAGACCTAAACAAACACAAACAAACTTAAGCTAGCATGATATATAGAAGAAAAGATAAACAATTAAACAAATAACACATAGACATATTGAATGATTAAACGAATAACTTATCTTCAATAAAGCATAAGGTTCAAGGGTTGAAAAACCCTTACAAAGCTGCTGAAATTCAACTAGGGTTTATTCTCTAAAGATGTCACACTTTACAATGAAAACTTTCAAAAATATATATAGGAATACAGTTCTAACGGCGTCATGTTATAGCCTATGACGCCATCAACTCGCCGTGGTTTAGGGTTTCGTCTGTGTAATCGCCGCTCTGACGACATCAGAAAGGGATCTGAGGTCGTCACTTGTAAAATCCTTTTGAGCCGTCATTTGTAAGCATAAAGCGTGACGCCCATCTCCACTTTACACCTGACAGTGTCAAGTTATAAAGCCTTCAAATTCTTTTGAGGCGTCACTTGTTAGCTCAACACTAGAAATCTTCCATGAGTTTACAAGGGACAGCGTCACGTTGTAGCATGTAACGCCGTCTGACACTGTTGTCTGACAGGTTTTTTGTGACTTCTTCGTTTTCTTCACTTTTTAGTCCAAATATGCTCCAAAAGTGCTGATTTTCAGAATTCTCGTCCCAAGTACTTAAAATACAAAAAGAAACAATTTGAGGCAATATTTGATCACATTTACTCGATTTTACGCTTAAATGACCCCTTAAAAAGGTACCAAATAAATCCTTATCAATTGTGCGAAGGCAAGGACGATCGATGTCATATAACTGGAACTATAAGTCAACGAGTAAAGTGGAATGAGATTGTGAGTAATTTGCTTGCCTGCCAACACGGGGTTTGTGAATAAGTGGTCGGGATAGTGTGGTAATAAGTTAGGGCGGCAGAGCCAATGAGGATTGTCTCTGAAGATGAAGGGGTAGATAAGTCATTTCATATGTATTTGACCATGACTAACGAGATAACTAACGGGCGTTAGCAAAAAGTAGCTCTCGGTGGCTGTTTTGCAAAAAAAGAAAACATTAATGTTGTTTTTGCAACAAAATTCTTCTCGGTGTGATCATTGAGCATTTCGGCTACTTTAGGGACCATTTTTGCAATTTAGCCTAAACATTATTTATAAGAATTCTTACAAAAGTATGTGTGTAACATAGATAATTTATGATTTAAAATAGAGTAGAATATTATAGCACATGAGTTAAGATCCTCTACAAAGTCAAACTATTCTAAAAAGCATAAAAAGTGATTCTGGTCGTCCGATCTATTAAAAGATCCCCGATCAAATGTGAAAAACTAGAATGGCAAACATGTAAATAACTAGAACTTGATAAGAATTAAAAAGTTAAATGGAAGGGCATTTCTGGTATTTAGTCTACTACCAGTAGTCATCTCTACGCATCAACAGATTGTACCTCACAATACAACATAAAACCTTCATAACTGCAGCCCCAAATTTCATTCTTTTTGCAAATACGTCATTCAAAAAGAAATTTCAAAAATAGGGCTTGAATTTACACATCTTCACCAATCATCACAATCCAAGGTAAATTACTTAAATACCTTTTAGGGTTTTAATTCCAATAGATGGTGATTACTGTGATGAAGAAAATCGAAAAGAAACCAAGATCTGGGAGTTGACCAGTATGTGATATGATGAATAAGGTTGCAAAATCAGGTACAAGCTTTTCAAAGAAGGTGTTTAGATATTTTTGTTGGGAATTGAAAAGGGTTTTTAGTTTGTTTGGATCTATGAATCGCGTTTCATTTTCTGGACATGGGTTTGTTTGGAAATGTGATGAAGATCCCATTTTGGGGGGTTTCTTGATTTTCCGGTAGGGTTTGGTCGGAAAATCAGGTACAAGTAATCAATTGTACTTGATTTTACTTTTGCGATATAGATCTCATTTTGGGGAGTTGACCAGTTGGTAATATGATGAAAAAGGTTGCAAAATCATGTACAAGTAAAATCTTGAAAATTTGTAATATAATGAACAAGAAGTTTGATTTTAAATGGATATGTGGGTAATCAATTGGTGTAATGATGACCTATAAGATTTTGATGAATATGTTAGTAGATAAAGGAATGGTCTTGTGATCTTGGAAAATTTGCGTGTCATGAATTTTGATGGAAACAAATTGTTAGCAATAAATGGTAATGCTTCAGATTGATGAACATAATAGGGAGGTAAAAGTGAAATTGTTGCTAAACGCAATATGTTTGTGTTTACTGGAATGCAAGTAATATTAGAGAGACAATTGATGAACAAAATCTTGTTGTGATGATCAGAAGTAAGTCGTCGCTATTGATGAGCAAGAGTAAAACGGGTGGGGACTATTGATGAACACAAATAAAATGGACGGGACAATTGATGAACAAATTCTCTTTTGATGAACATAAGTAAAACGGTCGTGGCTATTGATGAACTAGAGTAAAACGGTAAGTGCTATTGATGAACACAAGTAAAATGGGTGAAGCAATTGATGAAAAGAATATTGTTTCAATGAAGAAAAGTAAAATGGTCGTGGCTATTGATGAACATAATTACAATTGGCGGGGGCTACTGATAAACACATGTAAAATGGGTGACACAGTTTATCAACGAAATCTCGGTTGATGAACATAATTAAGAGGGTCGTGGCTATTGATGAACCAAAGTAAGACGAGCTTGGCTATTGATGGACACAAGTAAGACGGGCGGGGCTATTGATGAACACAAAGTACAAGGGGTAGGACTATTGATGAACAAAAGCAAACTGGGCGACTGATGAACAAAATTTTGTTATAACGAATAAAAGTAAAATGGACGAGACTATTGATGACCAAAATTTCATTTGGATGAACAAAAGTAAAGCTGGCGGGAGTATTGATGAACAAAAGTAATACACGCGATGAACAAAATTTCGTTTTGATGAACAACATTTTTAGACATTTTTTCATCGAATTATATTCATGACCAAATGTTATACATGTTAAAGAGTGAAGGAATTTTGTTGCACAATGTAGTGAAGGAATTTCATCATTTTGGAATTCTACTGTATATGTTTAATAATCTTAGCAATTCGCCTTCATCATTTCATAAGTTTTATTTTTCTTTTTTACACATTTCAAAAGAATATAAGGTTTGATATTTTCAACAGTTTCAGGTAATAACTGTATGTACTGTAATAATTTTGTAGGCATAAGTTTCCATCATGTTATTTGCAATAAACTGGTGTGTTAGTGCAAATATTACGATATTTAAACTAAACGGTTTCTTCAGTTTTAATAATGACAAACATGTAAATTGTAATACATAACGTAAAATGTGCAAGTTACTTGAAAATACAAATCATCAATGCATACTTACATCAACACCTCCTGACGTCTCAAGTATGCTTCAACAAAGTTGTATATTTCTATCCCGACGAAAATCACTCAAGGTATGGACAAACAAGTCTACTACTTAACAAATGATCAAAGGATTATATTTTTCTCTAAACTTCACATTTTTAATGTGACAAAACATTTCTTTTAAAAATATATTTTACAAATTATTTTTGAATTAAAAAGAAATGTTTTATTTTGAAAAATAAGTTTAAAAACTCCCAACAGTCAATTTCCCCCCCAAACAGCTCCAAACATTCACAAATAAACCTTCCCCACTAAAATCAAACGAAAGAGCGTCCACGGTACCACTAAAGTAAATTTAGTGGAGCCGTCTGACAATTAGTGGAGCCGTGACTCTGTAACGGCTAGTTTTCCCCTTGCCTATAAATAGTGGACCATTTTACACTTCCAACTTGATTTTTCCAGTCAGTTTTCTCTGGTCTAATCCCTCCTCACTTAGAATAATTTCTTTGATCATTTAGAGAGTCTTAGTTTGTTTAAGAGTGATCATTTCATCCCACCAAGAGATCCTCTTCATTCCTCTTCAAGTGCAAGAGAAGAACACAAGGTATCCAAGTAGATACAAAGTGTTGTCATTCCTCTTCAAGTGCAAGAGAAGAACACAAGGTATCCAAGTAGATACAAAGTGTTATAGTTGTAGGTAGAAGCACTTGTAACATTTGTTACACTCTTGATTGTATCATAGCATACATCAAGATCATTTTTCTTTTGAGAGTTTGTGAGGGAAGATCATTGTGATCTTATAGAGATATTGAATATCTCTAGTAGCCATTGGGCTAGTGTGTTGATCAAGTTGATCAAAGGTAAATAGGGTAGATTGAGTCAAGTGAGGGTTGATCATTGTGATCTTGTCGAGATCTTAGAGATCTCTTGAAGCTTGTGGGCTTGTGTTATTGATCAAGAAGATCAAGGATAGATTGGGTAGATTGAGTCAAGTGGGAGTAGATCATTGTGATCTTGTTGATATCTTGGAGATCTCTTGAAGCCATTGGGCTTGTGTATTGATCAAGTGGGTCAAGGGTAGATCGTGGTAGATTGGTGCTAGCTAAGATTAGCACTCGACATTTAGCTTAGTGTCAGAAATTGGATAAGCGACGTGTACGGTTTTCTCCGCCTGAAGGGAGCTTGTTGATTAGTGAAGTAACTCTCGAGTTGGGTACTCGGGGAGTGGAGTAGGGCGAAGAGGAGCTTCGTGACTGAACCACTATAAATCACCGTGTCCGGTTTGCGCCTTCTTACTTATTTCTTTACTTTAATTTCATTCTTTATCGCTTTATATTTATATTTGCATGACGTTTATGTTTATGTGGCTAGTTGCTTATGTTATGTTGATTAAGTATGTGTCATGGTTTGATTGTGCTTGTGTTGTAGTTTACTACATTCATCTCTAGATGTTATATGACCATAGTTGACACTTTTCATATTATGTCACACTTGATCGGGTGTTTGATACAAAAAGTTTTTAAGTTTTAAATGGAAACGTATTCACACCCCCCCCCCCTCTACGGTTTCCACAATTGGTACCAGAGTCACGTCGCTCAAATTTTTAAAACAAATGGTTTTCAAAATTGAGTACGATCCATGTATCAAATTACCCATGAAGGTGATAAAATATGAAATGTTTTTAGTTGCTTAATACTTACAAGTTTTGTTGTTAAGTATACTTTGTCATACTAGCTTGAAGGTTTTCTTAAACCACTAAAAGAATAGAGTTTGTAAGTGTCCGGTCATGTCTATAGAACGAGTCGTAAAATGATGCGGTTGGTTTTGTTCAAAACTGAAATAACAGGTACGGTACCGTTAAATACAACGTACGGTACCATTAAATACGTACGGTACCGCTAAATTTAACGGTACCTTCGTCTGTTTTTCAGAATTCGGTAATTTTCAAAAATTCGTATAAAATCAACCGTAAGTCCGTAGGAGTCGTGCCACCTATCGTTTTAAACGTAATTGAGTCTACTTTCATTTAAAAATACTTTTAGAAAATGATTGTAAAGTAAAATTTACGAGAGTCTTTGATTCGTAACAGAGAGTCTTTTCCGGGCATGCCGATTGCACAAATTTTTTTGTCAAATTACAAAGAGAACATCACACATTGATATAGTCATATTTTCAATGTGTTGAACTTGATCAAATTTTGAAATGGGGTGGAAAATAATTTATTTTCAAATAAAATCAAGCTAAGTGTACATTATTATACTTAATACACAAAATGACGATAAGTATTGTTGTGTGTTATGCTAAATGACTACTTGTTTTTCTTTGTGTCTTAGTATTGTTAGTTAATATTTTTGTATGGTTATTGTTATCTTTAGTTGAGCTAATTTTGTCTATAAGCATAAGTGTCTTTCATGCCTTGTTGCTATTTGTTTATTATAGTTTTCCGGTTTATGCATTTATAAGGCTCATGCTAAATCACTTGCACTATATTGAGTAATTAGTTTGCATTGCATATAGGCATAGACCATTTTTCTTGCATATGTTGCAAGTTTTTAAAATGGTTTAGTAACCTTCTTAGGAATAGAAACTAAGTTGGTTGATCATGTGTGTCGAAAAATATTGTCTTACACAATTATTTTTCCAAATGTTTAAGTGTAAAAAGTATATCACCCCAAAATACTTAACACTTTCATTAAATCCATAACCTGATCTCTTAAACATTACATCATTTTGTCTTGCTTGACCATGGGTTGTCTAAACAAGATAAAAGATAATATTAATACATTAGTATTTAAGCAAAAGAAAATGTATTAAACTTGCATTAATCTAACACACATACAAAATGTTTTAAACATTTATTTTACGTATGTAGTATAAAAATAGTTAAGATAATTATTTTTATACTAATGAGGTGTCGAAAAACCAAGAATATTATACTTAATAATATAAATAGTTTTTCGCAAACAAAAATAAATGACAATATCGAAGTAGTAACTTAATATGACATTAACCTCACACATACAACTAGCATTAGAATAAATGGAACACATTCCCTTAATTTTTATTTTCTTTTTAAAAGGAGTGATCGTGAGGGTCATGAAAGATTTCGAGTACATATCAATTCATTATTCAAATTATGATTGATATCATTATCGAATCTAATTGACAAGTTTTCAAGTGTGGACATGAAATTGGAGTCATTATTTGTCTAGCTTCAAGATAACATCAAAATGTGATGAAATATATTATCTTGAATCTACATACTCAATCACACTCGATTGTTATGAAAATAATGACGTCCTCTCAAGACGAAAATAATATGCATCGGATCATAACTCACACTTGTGTTGAAGATGCCATATTGAGTCTTTTTGTCCAATAGTTGTGTTCCAAACATTAAACTAATATGTTTAAAAGATGCATAAAATACACAACTAAGTAGGATTGACAACTTGGATGTTTCATCCGAAATATACAAGTAATTTACATTGCAATGCAATTAGTAAATGTGTCATTTCCGAAAAACCAAACACGAGCAAACAAACAACATATGTAAACTTTGCTCATGAACGACTCAACACTCAAAATCACATGTCTAGTAAAAGTGTCACACATAAGATGTTATTAACTATTATTTACGTCATCAATCTTCGAGAATATCACATGTATTTCTCTTATCAAAAGATTGACAAAAGATAACTTATATCTTATGCATCTTATTTTCTTTGTAACATGAATGGTTATGTTACAAGAGAATACATTGCATTCTGTTAACAAATATAGGATATTAGAGTTGAATAATAACCTAATACAACATCTGTCATTGCATAAACAAGTAAAATTGGTCATACACTAAAATGCTTGTTTCACTAAGCATTCGTAAGAGTGATAAGTTTCCTCTTAGAAAAGCATATTTGTTGAAATATACAATATGTCTCATTTCAAATATAATACTCACAAGATCTACTGGGGTAAATAACCTTTACTAGATTCTTTCCTCAAGATATGCAAAGGAGCATTCTTGAAACACACACGATGTAGTAAATTCTACATTGTATCACATTAGAGTGTTTCTTGGTTCTAGGAAACCAAATCATGTTAAAATAACATGTAACAACTCAACAAACAAAGATGTTGTCCAAGAGATCATAAAATGCACCATCTCCATCAAATAACCTCTAAATCTCAAACACGAAATTAAAACATTTCGCTTGCCTTTGTTAGGAGTTGTGTAAGACATGTCACTTTCTTAACCGACTTTCAAAGTATGCTTAGTTGAGTCATATTAGGCCATGTATTAGCAAAATAAGCTAATATCATCTTTGCTATACTTCAATAGGAAAATATAGGAATTTGAATTTTTCTAACATTAGAATGACTACTGGAGAACCTATCGCACTAGAAATTCAATTTGACCTAACGGTTGAATTGCTTCCAGGAGAGAAGTTGGGTTCGTGGTATAACCCGTAAAAATGGTCGTGTTTAGCCTGAATTGAGCACCACTAGTGATAGTCTCATACTCATTCTCTAACTTGAAAAATTTTCATTCCTACATTTGACTAGAGATAGTTTACATCGGTGAACTTTATCTCCCGTTAGAATTTCATTTTAAACAAGTAGTAATTAGGATCTGCCTTAGCAAACCTAGATTGCTTGCATCCCACGTGCGTGTTTCAAAATGATAACATGTTCTCATAAGATATGATTAAATGTCTTCATGATCTTAAATGCTAAATGATTATCATGTTTTGCATGATGTTTGCATTTATTCCTTATGTGCATTTTATATGATTTGCTTGTAAAGTTTGCACCCACACTATGTCTCTTTGACATATTAGGAATTAGGTATGCCTATCACTATGAACCCTTAGAAGTCATAGAGTCATACACTAGTGTCAAAACCTATAAGTCAAAGTAGTCGCGAAGTTATCCTAATTCCCTAGTCATCACTTCGCCTTCTTCCAAGTAATACACCCTTTTGTCATGGGAATGTTAGATACAAACCTAGTAGAACTCGGAGTAGGGTTGACAACTGAAATATTTCATCTGAAATATTCAAGTAAGTTTAACTTGCGATCGCAATTGTTAAATGTCATATCCGAAACATCATATTCATGCCTTTTAACAACATATGTTAAAACGCTCATCCAAAAGCTAAAAGCTAACATCAACCCTCGGGTGACAAAGGACTCACGAATCAGTATATAAGTGATTAGTAGTTTCCTTTCATCCTCGTGTGATTACACACTTCTTAAGATCCCAAACCCTGCTGCGAATCAACACCATAGGCCTAGCTTTATGTCTTTCAAAACCCGTGAAACACTCGCGTGTGAAGCACATCAAAATCCGTAAATCAACCAAACCACTCAACCGAGAATCCCCTAATCATCTTCGTCTAGGTCTAGGAATGATGGAACATATTCCATAAATCTTATGACTATTTAAATATTTCACTGGAAATATTAAAGTCATCCCTTGTACCCCTCTTATGACTACCTGAATATTTCACTGAAAATATTGTAGTCATCTCATGCGTCTCGTCTCATGACTCTTTAATTATTTCACTGGAAATATTGAGTCATTCTTTAAATCCCTCTCATAACTATCTAAATATTTCACTGGAAATATCAAGTCATTCCCTCTATCTCATCCCATGACTTTTAGATATTTCACTGGAAATATCAAGTCATTCCTTGTGTCTCGTCTCATGACTTCTAAATATTTCACTGGAAATATTAAGTCATCTCTCACGTTCCTCGTATGATCACTTGAATATTTCACTGGAAATATTGAGATCATCTCTTCTATTTCATGTCATGACTTTTAGATATTTCACTGGAAATGTCAAGTCATATCTTGTGTCTCGTCTAATGACTTTTTAAATATTTCACTGGAAATATTAAGTCATCCTTCACATCGCTCTAATGACTACCTATGTATTTCCTCGAAAATATAAAAGTCATCTCTTCTCGTCCAGTACCGTTCAAAGAATTTATTAGGTATAAATTCTCTCCTCGTGTCGAAAAATCTCACTAAATCAGCGAGATTTATTCGTAAAATCCTCTTAAACTCTAATGACGACTTAAATATTTCATCCGAAATATTTAAAGTATATTTAATTTGTGAAATTCAATTAAATGTCATTTTTTGCTCTCGATTAACGTTCATCGAATCCCGTTGGATTCATTCATAAAAGAATTTATTCGGTATAAATTCCTTTAATCTAAGGTCCAGAAAAATCACAACATATGTGAAATTTCTTTGTTCAAAAATCTAATTCTGGGTCAAAACTGACCTCAGCAGATCACGGCACCCTTAAATAGGGGACGGTACCGCTAAATTTAACGGTACCGTAGGACCGTTGTCTGCTGAGACAGTTTATTTCGTCTTCAATTCTCACCAACACTATCAAAACCCACTCGATGTACTCTTGAACCAGAACCGTCTCCTATCATAATAGATTCTGTCTATCTTCTGATTCCTTAGATTTTTCCCCTTTCACTTCCGTATGGTACTGAACACACCATATGTATGGTTACTTCCGTATCCATTATCTTCCCAACTTATCTACACCTTTCAACCTTAGTTCTACACTACCAATGCTTCCATATCCCACTCACCTTCCACACACTTCAAGCGAAGAACCTCTAGGATAAGTTGAGATAACCCCACTAGAACCTTATCACTAACCTCACAACCCTGAAGATTTTATCTTCTTAACCCTAAGGATATCTCCAAGTAATCACATGCCTCATCATATAAATATTCTATGAATATTCACGATGATTGAGAAGAGCTACGTGACTTCAAAGGTGAAGTTTATCGTATGCTATCCACCACTTGTCATGACGTTACTAAGCTCATCGCTTCCGTCAACGTTTGTTTTCCTCTTTATCTTTTACATCTTGTCTGGATGGTCATAGTTTAAGGGAGAGCGAAAACACACTCATATAGTCTTTCACCAAACACTCTCAAGAACACACAAATGTGGTTCTTATTCCATAGGAAACTTCCCTTTAGCTGCACAGAACGAGGCTGCACAGGAAAATTCGTGACTTCCAGGTCACGGTACCGTTAAATAGGCCACGGTACCGTTAAATTTAACGGTACCGTGTAGTATTTAGTGGTACCGTGCCTATGTTTGACGAATTTTCACTGTTCCCTCCAGATCCCTACATCCCTAACCTCAAACCTGCAAAATTTTGCAAACTCACATACACCCTAGGATTCCCTCACTACACCATAGGACTCTACCACCAACTTTAATTCGAATCCCACAACTTTTGCCTATACAAGGCATCACCATTGCAAGCTTACCTTGCATCTCATCTTCAAACCTCATATTAACATCATTCCTCATCACACTCAACCCTTATAACTAAACTTCACCCTTGACAGTGATAGTTAGTCTAAAAACCTTCAACCCTTATATCAATCCCACTCAAACCTTTTACCTACACTTCACTCTTGACAGTGATAGTTAATCTAAATAACCTTCAACCCATCGATCATCACACTCAAACCTTACAACTATTCCTCATTTTGGATAAGTGATAGTTAGTCCACCAACCTTCAATCCTCACAATCACACGAAGATCAAGGGTAGATTGGGTAGATTGAGTCAAGTGGGAGTAGATCATTGTGATCTTGTTGAGATCTTGGAGATCTCTTGAAGCCATTGGGCTTGTGTATTGATCAAGTGGATCAAGGGTAGATCGGGTAGATCGTGGTAGATTGGTGCTAGCTAAGATTAGCACTCGACATTTAGCTTAGTGTCGTAAATTGGATAAGCGACGTGTACGGTTTTCTCCGCCTGAAGGGAGCTTGTTGATTAGTGAAGTAACTCTCGAGTTGGGTACTCGGGGAGTGGAGTAGGGCGAAGAGGAGCTTCGTGACCGAACCACTATAAATCACCGTGTCCGGTTTGCGCCTTCTTACTTATCTCTTTACTTTCATTTCATTCTTTATCGCTTTATATTTATATTTGCATGACGTTTATGTTTGTGTGGCTAGTTTCTTATGTTATGTTGATTAAGTATGTGTCATGGTTTGATTGTGCTTGTGTTGTAGTTTACTACATTCATCTCTAGATGTTATATGACTATAGTTGACACTTTTCATATTACGTCACACTTGATCGGGTGTTTGATACAAAAAGTTTTTAAGTTTTAAATGAAAACGTATTCACCCCACTCTACGGTTTCCACATGGTGCACTAATGTTCATCAATAACTATTTATGAACTAAACAACATTGTTTCATCAATTGATGTATTGATAAACTATGAAAATGATCATCAATTGATAACAGATTATTGATGAACTGAACAAAAACTGATGATATAAACCCTAAACCCAACACCCAAAACCCTAAATCCTAAACTGATGTGCTGATGAACTAATGTTCATGAATAAAAATTGATGAACAGGGTAACTGAAGAACTAAACAAAAACTGATGAACTAAACCCTAAACCCAACACCCAAAACCTTAAATCATAAACTGATGAACAAAATATCATCTTTAACGTGTGATATCTCACTCATATGACATCGGATTTCAGTGAATAAAAAACATGAGTAAAGATTGACCTAAAATCTATAACTTTTATGTTTTATAATTTTTCTAATTCGAATTTAATATTGGTCAAATTTATGGTAAAAAAACTCAATAAAATACAATACGTATATTTAAAAAAAAAAAAAAAAAATAAAAAAAATTTAAAAAAATCACTTTTTTAATCTTACATTAATAAAATGATTAATGATGCGTTGTGGGACAAAAATTAATGCATTTAACGCAGTTTTAATACTAAAAATCTAAGCTAGACATTTCATCAAACACCTTGTGTGCAACAAATATGAGTAAAACGTCCACTTTAACGTGTGATATCTTACTCATATAACATCGAATTTGATTGATTCAAAAACCTGTGTAAAGAGTGAACCAACATCTAAAACTTTCATGTATTAAGTTTTTCACGATTTAGCATTTATGAGGGTAAAAAATAAGGCCGGAAATGAAAAAAATAAATAAAGAAAATCAAGACCCATTTGATATGTAAAAAAAAATGTTCGAAATATTTAACAAGATTTATACCAAATTAAAGAGGATTGAATTTTAAGAATTATCGTGAAATCGGTTTTTTTTTAAAGTTTGTCGTTTAAAAGATATGTGCGTTTGAAAATTGAGTTGGAAAAGTAAAAATGAGTAAAATTACGATTTTGCCCCTACATGGATTTTTTGAGTAAAAGAGGTTGGTGACATATGTGAGTTAGTTACTTTTTATATTTTTAAAAATTTTTCCACTTTCTAAGGGTGTTGTCAATCGAAGAATCCTCCCAGCGTCTTGGGGGGAAGACGTCGGTGAACACCGCCGCCAACCCCAAGACTCCAGAATCATAGCATTCGGAATCCCAGCCAAGACGCTGCGTTGTGGGGAAGAGACAAAACATTTTTTGGACCATTGGGGCTTTTAAGTGTTTTTTTTTAGGCATAATTCCGAATCTTCCCACTGCCAACAGTTTTGTCTTTAGAATCCTCCATACTCCTCCTGACACATGCCACTCTGTGATTGATCGGTGGAAATCCTCCCATGATTGCGCGTGTTGGGTTGGCATCACCCTAATAGATCCTTCCTATAGCACATTGGGGTCTGTGAAAGGCTGGGTAAGGAGAAACATTTCTCCTTGATTAGCGCAAAGTTGTTTTGGGGGCTGGTACGAATAAAAGCAACACGGGTTGCTTGTGTCTCCTACTACTCCGTATCTTTTATCAGATTATGGTAAGAAAAAAAAAAGGATACAATGAGTTTTCTTTTAAACAAAAGTAACACAATGTGAGACATGGAGACACACTTTAGTTTTGTGGAATGACTAGATCGTAAATGCTTGAGTGATAAAAATATAAACAACTGAGTATCACTCCGAAACGGTGTATATACTATTTAGAAGTGTAGAAATGAGATGTTTTTTTGATGATAAAACTTCATGTTAGAGGCGAGTGGGTGAAAAAATGCAATGGATGGCTTTCAAGTCGTGTCTTTTCAACAATCGTGTTTCATGAAGTGATGCTCACTTGTGGGTGCTCATTGGTTAGAAATGATTTTTCATTCCAAAGTTTGAGAGGTAATTTGCACACTCATATTTTTATTTAAACACTTCAATCTGTGTTATAAATAGTTGTACATTTATTATATCCTGCTACTTCAGATTGTCCATTAAAGTGTACAAATCAAAAGTGATAGTGTGACAATCAACTGCCATTAAGTTTTTTATAACCTCTTTGTTGGTGACCACTTATCTCAATTCATCAATGAAATTTAGACCATTTCAAGAAGAAAAGATAAAAGTATAAAGCTAAAACGGTTAACGATTTGGCTAAATCGTTGCACTTACTATGATTTTGCGAGCAATTTAACCTCAAAGACCAACCCTTTGATAATGATCAGATTCTACAATACTTCCAAACGAACATCTCATATCTTAAAAGAACGAAGCTATTAGACAACCGAGTGCGACTTGGTGTTAAGGAGATTGGTCCAAGGTGCAAACTTAATGCAAATCCCACTCATTGCTAGGTTATTAAAAACCCCACAATAGTCACTTTAGACTAGAAAGTCGATCCAAATCCTTGTAACATCCCAACTAGAAAACCAAATGAATCAGACGAGAGCCATTTTCAGCCTCAATATCAAATTTTACTACTTTTAAGAATACTCAGGACGGATCTATGGCTTGGCTACTTGTGGCGCATGCCACACATACAGTGGCGGATCCAGAAATTTTATGAATGTGTGGCACATAATGGCTGACCCCAAAAGATGCGTTTAAAAATGATATTCGTAATAGCTTTTCAAAAGAAGCCATTTTCTTGTTCAAGCAACATACCAAAACTAGTTACATTACGTAACATCTTAAACCTGTAATCTGCAAGACAAAGTTGTACTAAGATATGTTAAAACTCATCTATCGTATACAAAGTCCTGTTGATATTCTAAGTCCTTTTATAATTCGTAATGTGAATTTACTGCAACTTGTAATATGAATATACCTGCCAAGTTCTAAAAACTTTATATTAGTGATGTGCACGTGGAGACATTAATTATATATTGAATGAAAAATGTTATTCCAAATATTTTTCCTTCGTAATTTGTTAGGAAAACTAATATAGTTGTTGTAGTTGCGACTTAATGTGTCAAAATAACACTTCATAGTTTTAAGTAAGAAATTGTTGTCTGACCATGATACACTGAACATTTTGTGTTCCAAAATGTTAATCAAGACCTTAAAGGGGTCAAACTATAACAATGTTCGATTGGCCCATAGATAAGTTACATTATGTCAGTTTCGTAAAGTAATAGCTAAATTGTAAAAGTTATAAAGTTTTTGGGTGAAAAATAATTCCAACCAGTTATAACAGATTAAATTCCTGGTTGGCATTAGATGGTCAAGTGCCAAATTCTTATTTTAAATTGCATCTAGCCCAAATTAAAGAGCCTACAAATTTGGATGAAGGCCCAATGCTTTTGACACATACCAACAACTCGTTTTTGCTTATACTGACAGCTCACGTGATCCGAATAAATGAATTTTGGTTCATGGAAGTATGAAACCAATATCAAACATGAGTAAACTACAAAATACATCCCTGTGGTTTGGTCAATTTCACACGATACATCCCTCCCAAAAAAGTTGCGCCATACACATCCCTCCGTTAGTAAAAGTCAAACACGATACATCCAAGAGGACGAACGGTGCAAAGATTGTGTCGTTAAGTTGGACACGTGGCAGTTAACTTTTTTAAGCAAGGGTATTTTAGTCCTTTTAACACCCACACCTACTCACTTACTCTTCTTTTAATCATAAACACAAACACAAATCCAGATCTAGATTCAAAACCCAAATCAAAATCAAAAATCAAAACACAAACACAAATCAGAAACCCAAATCCACAAACACAAACAAACCCAGATAATTAAGGTCTAAGGTAGGTTGTGTGATTCTTTTATGTGTTAACCGAATGAAGAACATATGTAGACCAATTTGGTTTTTGTTTGTTCTTAAAAAATTCGTATATTAGGAAAGAAGTATAACTTCGAAAAAGATCAGTGATGAATTATGTGTTCAACCTCAGAAAATCTTTAAAGCTTTTAAATAAAAGTTGAACAATATCTGAGATCTTCCGTTTCTTTTTCTTGTTTGTTGTTTGAGTAAGGATTAGTTTAGATATTGATGAGAGTTGATTGGGAGATTGTGATCTAAACTGAAAAAGAAAATCAGATCCGATCTTGGCTTAGTGTTTAATTTGTTCTGATTTAGCATTTGGATCGGGTGGATTAAAAGAAGAGTGATTGCGACTGATTGTGTTTGATTTGTTATGATTTATCTAAACTGAAACCTTGAAATTTGATCTTTGGGATCAAAGAATTTGCGACTGATTCTTTTTTTTCCAGACCAAGAATTAAGATTCTTGATTATGCAATTGATCTTTGGCTTAGTGTTTAATTTGTTATGATTTAGCATTTGGATCGGGTGGATTTGATAATGACATAATGCCTTGCTTTTGTTTTTAGGTTTGGATAATTCTTGAATTTGAAGTCACTTGGTGGGGTGATTCTTTATTTTTTGGATCTTGGTGCTCGTTGTTGAAAAGGGGATCTTATTAATCTTGTGGATATAACTGCGTGTATCGTGTGGTGTATTTGATTGGTGCCAAACATTTACCAGTTGGCTTCCACCTGCTCTTAGACAATTAAGTGATGAAGAGATTGCTTCTCATGTTGTAATTAGTACAGTAACATTTTGAACACCCCTCCAATGCCAACCAAAAATCCCAAGATTGTTTGTGTTTGCGGATTTGGGTGTTTCTGGATTTGTGTTTGTGTTTGTGTTTGTGGATTTGTGTTACTGGATGTGGATTTGTGTTTTATGTGATACCCAGATGGTTTTGTTAAAGTGAAAAGTGATGAAGATAATCTTGTGAAATTGGGTGGTTCTGATTTGAAACTTACTAAGCTTGGTTCTGAATTAAATATTTTATTACCAGGATTTGTATTTGTGTTTGTTTTTAGAAGAAGGGGGTGAAAGGACTAAAATACCCTTGCTTAAAAAGAGTTAACTGCCACGTGTCCAACTTAACGAGACAATCTTTGCACCGTTCGTCCTCTTGGATGTATTGTGTTTGACTTTTACTAACGGAGGGATGTGTATTGCGCAATTTTTTTGGGAGGGATGTATGGTGTGAAATTGGCCAAACCACAGGGATGTATTTTGTAGTTTACTCATCAAACATTTATACTCCCTCCGTCTCATATTAATTGTTCAGTTTGACTTTTTGTAGTCTTTCTTCCTCAACTTTGATCTTAAATTTTTTTATTTGTATTATATAATACTTGATGCAAAATATATGAATAGATTGTGTTTTAAATGTATTTTAATTGGTATAATTTTCATCAAATATTATATAACACAAACAGAAATATTTAAGGTCAAAGTTGGAAAAAAGAAACTACAAAAAGTCAAACTGGACAATTAATATGGGACGGAGGTAGTAAAAGCTTAAGCTACACGAACAAACAAAATGGTGTAATATTTATTTATGATTATCAAAATCATGATCATGATCGTACCACCTTACGTTTCTGATCTAATAATATTGAATAACACAACCGGATGTAAATATCATTTAGTAGTACATAGGATTAAGGCTATTCGTAATGGGGCGCTAGACACCCCAAAAAAGCCCCCCTCGCGCCCTTTCACGCCCCCCCCCCCCCCCCCCCCGCGTTACATATGGGCGCTAAAGCCCAAAAAATTGTCTTGGGCGTGACCCCCCTCGCGCTGGTGCCCCTCCTTTTTTTCAAGAATTATAGCCGTTCAACGGCTCTTTGATCTTGAAGCTGTCTTCTTTGATGCTATGTTGCAAAAGATTTCGTTCTCATTTGATGATGAAGAATGGCAAGTCTTTGTGAAATAACTCCGATGAGAAGAAAAAAGAAGGCGTTAAGAAGGAGCCCTCGACCGGCAACAGATAGAAGAGGATTTATTCAATCACATAGTTTGGGCTCTTAGAATATGGCGCCCTTGATGTTGATGATGGCGGTATAAAGAGACGGGTGTGAGAGATGATGTGAAAAAGAGAGGCGGAGTATTCTATCAAAAATTGGCTGAAAAGGGAGGCGGAGTATTCTATCAAAAAAGGGAGGCGGAGTATTCTATCAAAAATTGGCCCTTGATGTTGATGGTGGCTGTGTATTTGAGATATGTGTTTAGGGTTACAAAAAATGATATTTGGGTTGCAAGATTCTATCAAAAATTGGCTGAAACTGGGCTGCAACTCTATTAACCTGTTATTGGATCCGATTACTTGGATTTGGGCTTTGGATTAGATCTGATATTGGGTTGCAATATTCTATCAAAAATTGGCTGAAATAATTATATTCAATGTAATTTTTTTTTTATTTTTTTAATTAAAAATGTATTATTTGGTTGATTTAAAAAAAGTAAAAAAAATAAAAAAAGACTGCCACATGTCGCATCAAGCCCCACCCACCATTACACACCTAAAAGCTTTGGAGCCCCTTGCTGACTGGGCGTCCACATGTCGCAAAATGCCCTATGGAGGGGCTCCATGACTACACATAGCCTAATAGTAGTATCTGCTATATGATAGCATTTGACAGTCTGATAAAAAAAATATGGCCATTAATAAGGATTATGCATTTAAAGATCTCTGAATTCTTCATCCGTTTCTTTTTAGGACAAATCGCATAAAAAGATACTATATTTTAAGTCGATTTAAATATAAGGTATACAACTATTCTTTTCTCAATTTAAGATATCGAATTTAATTTTACGTGCAATGTTAGGTTATTTGAGTTTTCAAAATAGGTTATTGGTCAAAATTTTAGCCGAAATAATTTTCAAATGCTCAATAATAATAATACATCACATTACTTAACTATTTCAGTGAAAACAATGACCGGAAACCTCTTTCGAAAAGTAGAAAAAACCTCAAAAAACCATACATTACACATAAAATTAATTTCGATACCTTAAATTAAGGAAAAAAAAAGTTAGATACTTAAAATTTAAATTGACCTAAAGTAGAGTACTTTTTTATGTGATTTGCTCTTTCTCTTAAGGCCATGTAGTAGGCAACCAAAGTACGTAATTGGTTTCGTTTATTTCACATCCGATCATTTTTTGCCAAAAGTCTGTGAGATACTAAGTTTAACATATTAACCTTATATTGACAACAATTTGAATGTGAAATAGCACGTATGCCTTTTGAAATCGTTTTTAATTAAAAAATGATGCGCTTACTAATGTGCAAAGTAGAAGGCTCCGTGTACATATCAGTGTCCATTTCTTAAACTTATCGTATTGTTTTAGCTTTGTCATAAGACTAAGTGTAGACTAACACTGTGTTCTCGAGTCTCAATTAAGGAAGAAAATGAAAGAAAATGAAAAAAATAGAAAAAGTTGTGTTCTTGAGTTTCACTTAAGAAAGAAAAGAAAAGGGAAATGAGTGAAAAATAGTGTAATTTGGTTGATTTTGAAAGTAAAGTGTTTTATCCCAAAAGTGGGCTGAAAATGTTTACTTTTAGTTTACTTTTCTTTACTAAAATAAACTCAAGAACACAGTGTAAGTGTAACAAGGAATCCCAAGTGATCTATATCTTCTTTGATACCTCAGTTTTCTCTCTCTAAGACTACTTCATGACCAGCTTAGTGTAAGGCTGGACACAGTCGATGACTAAAGTGACCTGGGTCACCGGGTGTCACGTCAGTTTTCTCTCTCCGGTGACCAGACATGACCAAAATGCCACAGTTGAATAATTTTTTTTTTTTTTTTTTTTTTTTTTTTTTTTTTTCACACAAACTGTGACAAATGGTAAATTTGCCCTAATATTTAATTTATAACTGTCCATTTAGTATGACTAAATCATCAGATTAGGGATTTATATGATTAGAATGGTAAACAGACCCGCACACTGTGACACCCGGAAATCTCACCAAGAACAGTGAAATTATCTCATCTCACATTTTACCCAATATAATGTAGTAAAAACGGGAGGTTATCTCATTTTTACTCAGAATGACACCACACGCGTACCGATATCTAAACAGTAATAAATTTAAAACTCAGAAATTATTGTGAATTCGTAAAACTCTAAATTCATTCAAGTATTATGAAAACGTCTCTAAAAATCCATTATTCCATATTTATTTCGGTTCCATGGAGGACCCGAGTTAAAACTCAGTTTAGCGAGACGCGGGTATAAATTACTCACTCCTTTAATTAAATCCATCATATTATATACTTAAAATGAAAACCTCCCACCCACACATAAATTTAGAAAAAGTTGTCTTCTTCTTTCCCCTAGGGATTCCTTTTTGTCCGCCCCCTTCTTATCCCCAAAAATAAAAATAACTCACCCACACTTTTCCCCAAACTAACATCTGCCTTCCTCTTTTCCTTTGTCTTCAACACCACAAAACCACGCTCCTTTTTAATCCTCACCATCAAATCTCCATTTATTTTGAGATTAGCACCTGGTCAACACACGTCTCTATCCCTTTTCTCCTATCCCCAAAGGAAGTCACGGGGTGAAAGATTTAAGATGCCCAGGGAAAACGATGTATACTCGTTTCAGACACATCTAGAATCGAAGCCAAGAAAGAAGATTTCAACCCATTCCAAGTATTCTCCCTTAAATGGCCGAACCATATCAAGTCAATCCACACCAAAAACCATTCGATCACTCAAGGATTTCTGAGAATCGGAGGGGATTAAAGGTCGAAGGTTAAGGCTATGTTTGGCACAGATCTTTTTGAAGCTTTTTTGGGCAATGAGCGGTGAGAATAAGCTTTTTTATTTTTTATGTTCGTTTGGTAAGAGAGCAATGAGTTGTAGCAATTTTTTAGGAAAGCTTTTTTCCCAATGTTTTCTTTTGAAGCTGTGGATATTTACAAGAGTTGTGGGAATATTCAATGACTAAAATACCCCCTACCCCATCCCTAATAAAATCCCTAATATATATCACGTATGTCAAACATAAGTAGTATAAATCTTATTTCTGTAAGTTTATTAGAAACTTGTTAACTCATGTATCTATTCTTGTAATGTTTGTTTACAGTTGTGGCAAGAAAAGCATGCGGTGGTGTGGCTTATCAGTAGATGTGTATCGCAAAGTCATCTCCCTCAACCTCTACTGTCGTGTTATTCTGTAAATTCATCTTTTCAAAATTACTATAATACCCTCTTAAACATCATTCAGTTTTCACCCATGGGATCCAATCGTTTTGTTGTCATCCCTTGTTACTGCCGTTGGATTAGTTGAAAATCTTGATCAAGATTTAATCTTTTTCGTCTTAGTTGCATATATCCTTTTATGTCATTTTACATATATATAAATACAGCTACAGCTATGTTACCAAACGTTTTTATTTAAAAAACAGCTACTGCTCACGGCTACTGCTCACAGCTACTGCTCACAGCTACTGCTACTTTTACCAAACACAGCCTAAGTTGAGTGGGTTGATTGGGATTGATTTGGAAGAAGCCAGAGGATCGGGTTGGATCTTGTTCAAAGCTTCCTGGGTCCATTATCTCTCGCTCGAATTATTGTAAGGGTATAGTCCTTGTATTTGAAATTCATTCAAATCTATCCATATCATATGTTTCTGTTAAATTTAGATCGAATAAGAAAAGATTTATGTTGTTGGATTTACTAATACTCGATTAGTAATTGTTGGCAAAATGTTGTTGTTGTTCTTGTGGCATAGGACCTTAGGTAAAATCCTAGAACTCGTTGTGATTGTCACTCATTGATGAGGTTGTGATTTCCCAAGTCAAAGCAAGGCTAGGAACTCATTAGCTTAGGCAAACTGTTGTTAAAGTGTGTTAGGAAACTAGATCCTATTTCGTATGACCAGGGGTATGTCGCTAGAAACCTGAGCCCTTGGCTCATTTGTAAGTCCTTAGGGTCACATTGGGAGGTCACAAGTTGTGACCAGGAATGAAGGTGTAATGAAGGACCTTGCGTTGAGGTTGATCTCGGTTGAGATGGTTTTGGGCTAGTGTAGGTCGGATAGGAACCCAACCGCAAGAGTATATAAAGCATGGGTCCAATCAAACAGCCACCCATGGGGGTGTGCGTGTTTTGGTTAGTCCTGGCCGAGTCTAGCCAAATAGCTCTCTTACGAACCTAAGGCCTGGTTAAGACTATCTTGTGAGGGATAGGTCGAATTCCTATGACTAGTGTACCTCGGTTAAATGCCAGCCGAACCCCAAATGGAGTGAACCTTGCTCAGACCAAGCATAAACCCATCATAGAGTCAAACTTAAGTCTCAAACCACACTTTTGTAAGGCGTGCCTCGCTTGTTAAACCCGAAATGGGAGATGAACTACCCCCTTGATCTAACGCCCATTTAGTACACCCCAAAACTGGCCAGTAATATCGAAAATAAGGGGTTCGGAGTCAAATAAATGGTCTTGGTATAGCCCAAGGAGTCGTTCAGTTTGGGAGTTCGAGTACTTCGTGAAATATACCTTGGTACCTTGATGCATTTAGAGTCGAATATACACATTAGAAAAACCCCAGGATTCACCAAGTTCCTCTAGACTTAAGTATATGTCGTGTATATTACAGTAGGCCAATTTACTTAGAAATCATCCTGCCCACTCCTTAGGCTTAGGAGCCCAACCCAATAGAAGAGGCAATCAAACGCCCTATTAGTCCAGCCCATGAAAGGCGTTTAAGGATAAATTCTCCTGAGCCCACCAAGCCCAAGGCGGTTGTTGGTGGCAACTCGCTTCAGTCCAGCCCAACACCGGGGTTCACCCCCCTCCTCCTCTAATCCAGTTGGGCCGCAGCCCAACAAATGGTGATATCGAAAAATCTGTTAACATACATATACTTGTCGCAAAATAAAATTGATATAGCCGATCACGCAAGCATTTTTGTATTAAAACTAATATATATATATTTAAAACTTGTATTTGACGTAACTTGAGAGCTCGAATACTAATATAATTGGATCATTTAATTTGAGGTTGTCACTTAAAAACCGGCTTACAATCATATATAAATGTAGAACATAAAAATTAGTATAAAAGGATACAAAACTTTATATACACACACTTGTCGCTAAAATGTTAAAATTTGAGTAAACTAACAATAAATCAAATTCATATTAAGTGTAGACTAGAATACATCCTAGTGAGTATATAATTTGACATTTATTTTAATCGACCGATAATCACGTCATTAATGAAAAACTAGGAAAATGGAATATTAACATAAACCTTACTTAAACTAAATTAACGAGACCAATTGTTTTTCTAAACTAGTAATTTATAAAAACAAGTCATAACTAATCGTTAATAATTAGAATAAAATTAGATCATTTTAATAAACGAGATAAACTAAATTTTTATTAAACGAACTTTATATTACATCTTTCTTAAAACAATAAACTAGTAAATAATAAACGCCACTTACACCTGATTTTATTTCAGAAATCTATATAACAAGATATAACGACTAAACTACACGACCTTAATATATATATATCATATCTCAATTATATCTATTCGTGCTTTAAATCGTTCATATCATTTCTTTCCAAATTCCGTCACTCAAGTTCCTATAATATTCTAGTTCCCTCATTACCGTACCTTAAGTTATTCGTAGAGCTAAACCTTACCATTTCTTAGAAAATTCATTCGTAACCTCACTTGCCGCCACACAAGTGACAACAACATAAATACTTTAAAACATTGGAACTAAATTATGAAAAGACTAAACTTAATACTTGAAACTAAGACATGGTGATTTAATCTTGGTTGCGTGTTGGTGCCGTGCACTCCTTAATTTCACAGCATTCACTGTTCAGGCCATTAAAGGTGAGTTTATAGGCCCTTTTTACTTATACTTGTTTTAAATGAATGGTGGAAGAAACATGCAAAACCAATTTTATGGACCATTAATACTATTTTTACCAAATTATTGCGCAGTTAGCCTAAGACTCTAGAACCCATTATTATGCCCGCCTTCGTGCACTGTTAATTCCGGTTAGGAAGCGCGATTAATATAAATAGATCTATTGGGGTGACTCCCCCGTTCGGTTGGCCAGAAGGGTCAATGCGGGCTGTGAAAACGTAGAGGGGGGGGGGGGTGAATACGTTTACCGTTTTAAAACTTAAAACTTGTTGTATCAAATTTCCAATTTGGCTAGTTCTAATATGAAAGATGTTTGTTGTAGTTTATGACTACCAAGTTGTCACACAAGTATTATCAAATAATCACAACACAAGCAATCACATAATGCAAACATAAAAGTAAAGAGATAAGTAAAAGAAAGCGCAAACCGAACACGATGATTTATAGTGGTTCGGTCACGGAGCTCCTCTCCGCCCTACTCCACTCCCCGAGTACCCAACTCGAGAGTTACTTCACTAGATCAACAAGCTCCCTTTCTTAGGCGGAGAAAACCTTTACACGTTGCTTACTTCCTTTTCCGGTACTAAGCTAAACACCGAGTTCTAGTTTAAGGTAGAACCAACCTAACGTCGCTTACTTCCTTTTCCGGTACTAAGCTAAACACCGAGTTCTAGTTTAAGGTAGAACCAACCTAACGTCGCTTACTTCCTTTTCCGGTACTAAGCTAAACACCGGGTTCTTTACAAGGGTACAACCACTCCCGACACTCTTTGTGTTTTGAGGACTAAAACACTAACCACACTCACTGATACAAATGATGTTTACAATGATCCATGACATATATGTTCAATGGATATAAATGACTAATCTATATGAACTTCTTGAATAAGAAGTCTTCAATCATTGAGGATGTCAAGTACTCTTGAATCTTCATATGTTGGAATGCTATGGTGGATAATGACTTCAAGATCTTCTAACCTTCTTGGTGGATCAGGAAGTATGCTATGGATGATGTCTCATGATCTTGAGCTTACTTCACAGGATCATCAACAATGTATGCTTACAACATGATGAAAGTTAGTAACATTATGATCATTATGTAAAGGGTGATTAATGTATGAATCTACATGTTTTGCTACTGATCTAAGTGTGTGAAATGAGTGAGGGAATGTGTGTTCTAATTACATAAACCATGGGTAAACAATGGGCTAATATTTATAGGCAAAATATAAAAACAGCTCACTATTTTGGAGGATCCTGAAAAAGGGATCCGCGCTTTATACTAAAGGGATCCGCCCTTTATACTAAAAGGATCCGCGGAATATCAAAGGGATCCGCGGGATCCGCCGAACCAGACAGCTAAGAGATTTTGGAAATCTTTCCAAATCCAGCTGTATCCACCATATCCTTGTCATGTCATTTCAAAATCTTCCAAAGTCAACTATCTTGCTTGAAGATCTAACTAAGATATTACATAATCTATGTATGATGCATGCCATGATATCATGTTAAATATTTCTAATTTTAGAAATAAACATAAACATGTAAATGTATATATGTATGTAACATGTATCCTAGTGATCATGTAGCATGTATAAAATGAGGTTCTAAGTAGAATGATTAGCCTTTTTAAAATACTTAATTACCTAACCGTATTTTAAACATTCTAGATGGTTTGTTAAGGTTTGATCATAATGCCACATAACAAACATGTACGAACCTGTGTTGTATCATACGAGGACTCGAGAGGTGTTGAATATATGTTGAGACAAAATAAGATTACAAGTAACTTGTACATTTTACGTTATGTATCAAGTTACGTGTTTGTCATCAATCAAAACAAACGAGACTGCTTGCACTAACAATCTCCCCCTTTTTGATGATGACAAAATATGTAAACGTGTTAGAAAGTAAAATGCAAAAAGTTACTTGTATTCGTACTTACTTACTTTCTCCTTGTGTCCGTTTCTCCGTTTACACCTTTCTCCCCTTTTTCTGTAATTACTTACTTTCTCCGTTTACACCTTTCTCCCCCTTTTGTCGAAGCAAAAAGGGTGTGTCCTTGGAGTTAACTTCATTTCTCCCCAAAATGGTGAGCTTGCATCATCCCTAGTGAAGTTAATTATACTACTCCAATCTCCTATGGTTGTTGCGTCTCCTAGATTGTAAACGGATCCATGGATCAAATAAGACTCTTATCCTACATCATGGTTAGTGGTGTGCAGCATAAAAAGAATATATATGAAAAATGCATGATGAATGAAATGCATATAGCCAACGATACACGTGGGTAAGCAATGTTGGACTATGTTGACCTATCTCCTCCTTTTTGTCGAAACAAAAGGAAGATATGCGTAGCGGAATGCGATTTTGAGAACTTTAAAGCTCCCCCTTGATTTATACTCCCCCTAAATGGAGTGACAAGGATATGATGTATGATGATGCATGGTCCTACAAAACAAATAGTTAGACTATGATATGCTCCCCCTTGATGTATACTCCTCATTGCTAGAGTACCAACGTATACATTTCAAGAGTATGATATGATGCATGATCCTACAAAAGAAATGGTTAGAATATGATATGCTCCCCCTCGATCTATACTCCCCGTTGCTAGGGTACCGACGTATATGATCTAAGGATGAAGAATCCTACAAAATAAAGGTTAGTATAAAACAATATTTGTCCTTGGACAAGTATGTGATATACACCAATGCGTGTATATGATGCATCCTAAAAAATGCTTGACGAAAACTCCCCCTTGCTCTAGGGCGTCAAGATGAACCTATAAAAGAAGAAAAATAGTCAATGCAAACTTCATCCTATGATGAGTAAGCTATATACGATCGAGCGTATATGATGATGAACCTACAATGAAATGGTTAGTGCAATATATTTTATCTCAAAGAAAAAATATTATGTAACATATCAATAATCTAATCACAACCAACATACCAATTGTGATTATCTAATCAAAGAAAAATATGATGCAGCATACGAATTGTGATTATCTAGTAAACCATTTTATAAAGAGTGTAATCTTCTAATAAGAATTACATTTACAAGAATATGATAAAGTCCTACAAAACAATGCCTATGAGGAGGATATGAAGAGGAGTTAAATTGAGTGAAGCTAGTGTTGGTGTTAGTTTACTAGTGATAACTCAATTTATAACTTAAGGTTGATGCTTAATGAGAGAGGTAATGGAAGGTGGTGGTAATAATGAATTCAGAAACTCTAGTGTATAGCAATTGTTGTAAGAGTATTGAAGATGGTTAAGGTTATGGTATTATCATCTACCAAAGATGATGAATCGTGTAATAATAAATGCTCGAGTGAAGGAAGTGAATACAATGATCACTTAGGAATAGAGATTCCATATGCCTATACTAAAATGAAAATGACATCATATGATGAGAGTGTTGGTTGGACCAACATGTTGAGAGTGATGGTTCTGTTTGCACTGACAATGACATGCTTGATATGTATCAAGAATGAAAAGGATGAGATCCTATGATGGTGTTCTAGATAATGAAGGTGTTCTAGACAATGAAGTTGTGAAGGAAAATCCTAGACTCGGTTGTGAGAGGGTTGTTGGTTATGAATAGTTAAAACTGAACCGGGTACCCGCGGATTGAGCAGAACCAAATCTTTGGTTCCGTTCGACTTATCGTAGGGTGCTGTGGGACCATAATTGATTTGGTCAAGTTTTGTCATTTTTTATCAAACGAAGGTTCATGCTAAGGTCTATTTACTTATAACTACTGATTTGGTTTCACTAAGCCTAGTCAAAGTCTAAGGAAACTTAATGCTTCTCAGTAAGAGGTTTGTCAAACATGTGATGTATTTTTCACTTGACGAGGTATTGGTGCAAGATTGTGATGTTGATCTAAGAAGGTTTGAAAAACTTGTAGTTTTGTTAACTGATTTTAACTGAATGGTGTGAGCCTACGTGTCGGTATGTGTGAGTGTTCTTTAATACAAACAGACAATTATGTGAATGAATTTCTCTCCCCTTAATCTGTGGACATCCATCATAATGTGTGATGTTAAGAATGACGAAGCAAATTAATGAAAGCGATGAGCTTAGTAATGTTTTTGCGGAAGTTGGTTAGCATACAAAGAACTTCATCCTTGAAGTTATGTAACTCTTCTCTATCAATGCGAGATGATCGCACGATGAGGTATGTGGTTTTCTCATGGAAGGTGTATTGTTTTAACTAAAAGATGATGGAGATGTTGTTAGGAAAGCGGAAGCAACAATACGATTTGGAGAGAGGTATATTGAAAGATACCCAAACACAAATTTCAAACCTTTAAAACTTAATCCTATTTGATTTAAACACAATATGCAGGTGAAAGAATCCCATAAACGTATTACTAATCTAAGCAGCAATAAAGGAACAACAATTATGCAAAATAAGCATATCAAAGTGAGATAACGAATAATTTGTTATCAACCTATAAGAAAAATGTGTTAAACAAAACACCATATTCGACTGCTACACTAAAAGTTACCACATAGCATCAAGACAAATAAGCGTAGCATGACATTGTATGAGATACTATAATGTGAAATTGTTTTGATGTTAGCCTTAGTCACTTAAGCATACTTACTCATTGATTAACCTAATGATCTATGTGATTAAAAATAAAAACGACTTCTAAATGTTTATTATACCAAAAGTACTTTAACAAATTATAGGTGCATACATGGCAAACAAAATAGTGTGACAAAGTCACAAAAGAAGTGAGATGACAAGTTCATGCAAACAATTTTAACATTTTGGAAGCATGTATCATTTAGACTAACCTACGAAAAAGACTCAACGAATGTCAACAAAAGACACGAGCTTTCAAATATAGAAACATCATATAAGAATGACATATCATAAGTTAACAAGTAATACATTAATCTTGCGAAGTATCATATAACGAAAGAATGAACATATTGTTCAAATCATGTTAACATGAAGCATATAATCATGCAGACAAAACCCTTCCAAGGTTTACACATTTGACTATCAATCATGATAACGTCAAGATACTAAATCATATCAAACAATCAACATGTAATCAACACGTGTATAATGCAAGTAATTTTAATGAAAAATCACATATACTACTTGTTTGATTAATATTCCTAAGACAAGATAAACTATCATCTTTTAATACTTACTTTAGGTAAGTATAGGAATAAAGATTTTTCAAGTTGGAGAATGAATATGAGACTATTACTAGCGGTGCTCAATTAAGGCTAAACACGACCATTTTTACGGGTGAATCCACATACCCAACTTCTCTGCTGGAAACAATTTAACCGTTAGGTTAAATTGAGTTTCTAGTGTAATAAATTCTCCAGTAGTCATTCTCATGTCTGAAAGATAGGAATTCCTATTTTTGCCTATCAAAGTATATAAAATATGATAGTTTACTAATTACTTGGCTTAATGAGACTCAACTATTTCTATAAAAACTAGTGTGATGAAGATGTCATGTTATACACGTAAATTTGACAAATATGTGTCAACAGATTTTAATCATTGTGTTTGGAATCTAAGGTTGAATGATCTAAAGGGTGACATCCTTTGAGTTGAGTTTAAGTATGAGTTATGCAAGTGATCTAAGATCAAGACATGTGTTTGTGTGTGGTAACGGGATATGTCATGAACGTTCTGAAGAAAGTTCTTTGGAACAAGAATCTAAATAAAGTTACCAACTTTAATAGGTCTTGTGTATGCTCCAGAGATGTGGATATGCACAAGGTTTGACCAAGGTTTAATGTACGCTTGAAAGGAAATAGATACGTATGGTATCTTTCAATAAGTAAGATTTAACTAGTGCTCAATGAGGAAGATAGTTCATAGAACTAGTGGATGTTTGTTTTAAGATCATTTACCCGATGAGGTGTAATGAAATCTCTTGTAACATAACCGTTCATGTTGCAAGAAAATAATGATGCATAGGATATACATTATCCTTTTTAACAAGATGAGAAATGAACACATAATGTTTTTCCGAAACATCATGTTTTCCTAAATGAAGATATGAACCCAAAGTATTTGAATTGGATAGACTTATCCTAAATAAACTAGGTTTCAATATTATGATAACTAGATGATGACAAGATAAACTTACTTGAGTTTCTTATGTATACTCCTCAAGATTCATTGTCATTTGGGATGTATGAGATTGGCTTTGAGATTACATTATAACATAAGTTGTTACAATGTTGATTCAAGATTTAATGAAACAAAGTATTACCAATACTTTGATGACTTGTGAGCATCATGCTCATTTGATGGTGAAGGTTCTAATCTTATAGGTGGTAAAGTATGGTTGAGTTTTGACGCACATTTGATTTGGTATAAGTGTTGGACTGAGGGCTTTTTAGAGCAATGCACTCAATGGCATAGATTATGGTGTTGTAGGAATTTGTTGTACTATGGATGTACTTTTGGGTTTCATGAATGTTTAAAATGACAAGAATAGATATTGATTCTTGTGGTTTACTAGTGGATGAAGTGCTTGGTTATGTTTGTGAAACCTAGGGGCTGAAGGTAATGAACACAAATTCTTATGATCCATTGTGTGATGTGATTTAAAGCTTAGGGTCTAAGACATATCACAGAAGTGAGTGTGCTGGGATAATGGTGAAAGTACAAGTGTACTTAGGTGATAGGATAAGTGTTTTAACCTACGTTGTTAAAGTACTTGTGATTTGATTGTTTCAGATATGACTTTTAATGACTACAATTGTAAGTCAGATATACTTGACTATTTCAGACGAAATACTTAAGTTGTCAATCCTACTTGATGACAAGACTTGATAATTACATCTATAACCTAAGTGTGAGTTATGACTTGATGTAACTCTTTAATTGTCTTGAAAGATGACATGTTAACCAAGTAAGGCAACATATGTGAATACTGGACAATATCTATAGTCATCAGTTGGACTTGTGATCTATGATATTTTTGCCAACAGTGAGTTTGGACTTGTTAGGATGTTGTCAATTTACAAATCAAGCTAATGGATAAGTAAAGGACAAGTGAATGCAGTGAATATGTGTAATGATCACAAATACTCAGTGGTTTACCAAAAAGGTACCTTGGAGCATTTTCATGAAATATAAAACTGTGATTAGATATGATTATCTTATTTGGTGCTTGGTGAGATGTCCTAATCCTAATTTGAGTGAACATCAGTGATAAGAATCATAAGAACTTGAATCAATAATCTAAGGATCGGGATTAGTTGGGAATTTTGAAAAAGTTACTGTTGAGACTGACGGATCCAATCGACAACAAGTGCGGATCCCATATTTGGGTTCCGCAGAATCCGCAGGGTGAGGAATGGCGGAGCCAAAGTGTACAACAGGCGGAACCAAAGTTTGGGATCCGTCATATCCGCCATGTGGAAGTCCTAATTCTTAACAGAGAGATATGCATATTTTGTGTTACCCGCTCAAATCCCGGAAATTCTCCTAAAACATATGTAACTACTAATATGTGATAGAGTAAAACTAAAAACACATATTCTAACACACGTTTGCACATAGATCAATCTGATGATAATAACTTACCATAAATGGATGTTAAGCCAAACAATAGCTTAAACACGGAAACTTGATAACATCAAAGTGTTATCGTCCTGCATGACATGGTTAGTTCACATGATTATTCAAAGATAAGTTTCTATCCTAATAACACAACAAGTCATCATATCATTGTTTGAAATATTCTTATGCCAAACACTCTTTCACAGATACTACATGTTTACGCATTTTAACTCTTGACATTAAGTGAGGGTTTGTGCAAGACAATACATTTTAAGACTCTAAACTAGTTTCACTTAGTTCCCATTTCTAAGTAAGATATGTAAGATTTTCACATAACATATGCAAACAAAAAATATCTAAGTCTATAAGTGAAACAATCACAGTTTATCAACTTAGTGCACAAGATCTAGCAAAAGTCCTATTGTGCATTAAACAAGCAATTGATAAACAAGCACATAACAATCATGGCAAAACACTTATGTATTACATATCAAAAAGTGCAATCATAATTCCCAACAAACAAATAACATGTATGCAAATAGCTCAGACAGTCACATAGCATAGCATAAATGAAAAGATACTTTTCGTCATTTTGCGTTTAAATTTGACGATGTATGCCAAGCTTGATTTGTTTCCTTTATATTAACAAATACTTTAGTTTCAAAAGAAATTATATCAATGTTCAAAGAAAACCAACTTACATTGCCCGATGTAAAAGTTTAAGTTACTGTGTCAAAATTAAACTTAATATTTTGGACAGGTTGTACCTTTTAATTTGTTTTACCTATTTCAATTTAGATTCAGGCCATGATATTATTTTTAAATAAAAGTAGACTTAATTCCCTTCAAAATGATAGGTGGCACGACTCATACGGACTTACGGTTAATTAGTTATGATTTTTTGAAGTTTGACAAAAACTGTATACTGTGTGGACGGATCCGGCGGATCCAAATAAAGGGATCCGCCCTTTATACCATTTAGATCCGCGGGACTCTGTACCAGATTCAACAAAACTCATATTTTGACATAGCGAAAGTGTGTCGGACTTGCTAGACTTGATATTAAACATATATTACACATATTTAACAACATTTCTACTTATGTGACTTGTCTAAACATTTACGTAGGTGATTTCTCAACTAGATTAATAGTTATCCCAAACACTCCCTTAAAACCCGTGTTTTTCGTAAATTAGCTTTATGCACACAATTTGACACTCAATCCTTTTAAGAAATCCTTTCTTTTGATTTTCCAAAGATATCTTCAAGCTTGTATACAAAGTAACATTTAACAACAAAATTTCTAAGTATACTTAGCGAAACATTTTTTCATATTACATTCTGCTTCAAAGGTAATTTGATACATGGATCGTACTCTATTTTAAAAACCATTTGTTTTGAAAATGAGAGCCACGTGGCTCTGATACCAATTGTGAAAACGTAGAGGGGGGGGGGGTGAATACGTTTACCGTTTTAAAACTTAAAACTTGTTGTATCAAATTTCCAATTTGGCTAGTTCTAATATGAAAGATGTTTGTTGTAGTTTATGACTACCAAGTTGTCACACAAGTATTATCAAATAATCACAACACAAGCAATCACATAATGCAAACATAAAAGTAAAGAGATAAGTAAAAGAAAGCGCAAACCGAACACGATGATTTATAGTGGTTCGGTCACGGAGCTCCTCTCCGCCCTACTCCACTCCCCGAGTACCCAACTCGAGAGTTACTTCACTAGATCAACAATCTCCCTTTCTTAGGCGGAGAAAACCTTTACACGTTGCTTACTTCCTTTTCCGGTACTAAGCTAAACACCGAGTTCTAGTTTAAGGTAGAACCAACCTAACGTCGCTTACTTCCTTTTCCGGTACTAAGCTAAACACCGAGTTCTAGTTTAAGGTAGAACCAACCTAACGTCGCTTACTTCCTTTTCCGGTACTAAGCTAAACACCGGGTTCTTTACAAGGGTACAACCACTCCCGACACTCTTTGTGTTTTGAGGACTAAAACACTAACCACACTCACTGATACAAATGATGTTTACAATGATCCATGACATATATGTTCAATGGATATAAATGACTAATCTATATGAACTTCTTGAATAAGAAGTCTTCAATCATTGAGGATGTCAAGTACTCTTGAATCTTCATATGTTGGAATGCTATGGTGGATAATGACTTCAAGATCTTCTAACCTTCTTGGTGGATCAGGAAGTATGCTATGGATGATGTCTCATGATCTTGAGCTTACTTCACAAGATCATCAACAATGTATGCTTACAACATGACGAAAGTTAGTAACATCATGATCATTATGTAAAGGGTGATTAATGTATGAATCTACATGTTTTGCTACTGATCTAAGTGTGTGAAATGAGTGAGGAAATGTGTGTTCTAATTGCATTAACCATGGGTAAACAATGGGCTAATATTTATAGGCAAAATATAAAAACAGCTCACTATTTTGGAGGATCCTGAAAAAGGGATCCGCGGAAAATTAAAGGGATCCGCGCTTTATACTAAAAGGATCCGCCCTTTATACTAAAAGGATCCGCGGAATATCAAAGGGATCCGCGGGATCCGCCGAACCAGACAGCTAAGAGATTTTGGAAATCTTTCCAAATCCAGCTGTATCCACCATATCCTTGTCATGTCATTTCAAAATCTTCCAAAGTCAACTATCTTGCTTGAAGATCTAACTAAGATATTACAGAATCTATGTATGGTGCATGCCATGATGTCATGTTAAATATTTCTAATTTAAGAAATAAACATAAACATGTAAATGTATATATGTATGTAACATGTATCCTAGTGATCATGTAGCATGTATAAAATGGGGTTCTAAGTAGAATGATTAGCCTTTTTAAAATACTTAATTACCTAACCGTATTTTAAACATTCTAGATGGTTTGTTAAGGTTTGATCATAATGCCACATAACAAACATGTACGAACCTGTGTTGTATCATACGAGGACTCGAGAGGTGTTGAATGTATGTTGAGACAAAATAAGATTACAAATAACTTGTACATTTTACGTTATGTATCAAGTTACATGTTTGTCATCAATCAAAACAAACGAGACTGCTTACACTAACACGGGCGTATATTAAGTCGGATTACGAGTGAATTTGGTTAATCACTCGCTAAGGGCCCCATTATTGTTATTGATGTGCTAGGATATAGCGCACTGAATGGTCAAGTTTCGGTTGCATGAACTTAGTGCTAGCGTAATAAAATATTAATGTGACATTTCAATGCTCATAAACTAAACTGTTGGTCCGAATTTATAATAACTTAAACCTATGAACTCACCAGCTTTTTTTCTGACTTTTAGCATGTTTTCTCAGGTATTTAGATTTATGCAAGTGTAGCAAGGCGGCGGACTTATACTATTGGCCAAAGTGTTTTTAACAAATGTTTAAGACTTGTTTTGTAGGGACCATTAAACTGTTGAGCAAACTTGTAACACAAAGTTTGTTATAAATTGAATAAATCAAATTAATCTAGTTTTACAAAGTGTGTAATTGGTTCTTCGTTACCTCGCGTTATGATCTCCATTTCAGTAGCACCCCCTGACTCTAATGCTTCCGCAAAGTAGATTTTGGGGGTGTTACAGATTGGTATCAGAGCCTAGGTTATAGAGAACTAGGTACATATAAACCCTAAACTATAACCACTTTTTCAAAAACAAGTCCCTATTACCGCCACTTGCCTTGCTTGCCATTTGGGTTGATATTTACTTAATTTGACTGCATGTTGTGATTTGTGACTTATTTACATGATTAAAGGGTACTATAACTATTATATGTTTATATCTATATACACTTGACCCACACTAGTTATTATGAGTATCTCCCATATACTATACCGTTTTATCACAGACTATGCCTTCCCGCAACACCTCTCAAACTTCATCAGGCTCATATGATTCCAGAATGCAGATGCTCCAAGATCATCATGTATCAAACCCTAACACCATTGAGCCAAAACCACCACCACCCACCTCATCACCACACTCACCCACCCACTCACCTCCACGACAGAGACTCAGAAGAAACAATGATTCTTGTTCAGCAGAGGGTGTTGGACAGACAGTAGCCGAGAGTACCCCTACCGAGGGTACAAGGGTTGATGCTAATTTGGATACGGGGATAGAGCAGAGAGCAGTTGTGCCCCAGATTAGCATAGTACTGGAAAATGTGCCTAATACTCTTGAGACTGGAGAGAGTTCAAGGAGAGCTCAGGATGAGACAGAGGATAGCACAGAGATATCACATTCCTCACTTCTAGCAGCATCGTCAGCAGCTACAGAGACCGATACTATCTCACAGATGCAGACCTAGCTAGACTTACAGACTGACATACTAGGTCTCCACTCCGATCTGTTTGACGAGTTACATCCAGCTCGTTTCGAGCAGTATGATGATGACTTCAGCCGACTTTATGCTAGGACACACTCCAACAATAGGAACATCCTTGACTTAAGTGACAGATTAGGTAGACTTGAGCAGACACAGGTTGTAGCTCAAGAGGCAGCCCAGATGATGCACGGGAGGATGCTGATCCTCGAGGCTCAGGTTGCAGCATTGTTAAGAGCTAATCAGGCACACTGTAGTGAAAACTTAGCATTAAGGACTCGCCTTGTTGAAGTCGAGGCACAGCTTGGGGAGTACGCTTTTAGGTTCCGACACCTGGATAGGACCAAGAGCCAGTCTTAGTTATGATCAGTAGTGATTCACTTAACTGAGTAGTCCTCAGTAAGTGTAGGATATTATTAGGGAGCTTGTAAAGTTCAAACCTTGTAATCAACTCTTAATCTATAACAAGCTCATTTTGTTATATGTATCCATTATTGATTTAATCCTTTCCTTTCATAACCTACCATGACGTTATCCCTTTATATGATGACTTTACCTCACCTTCCCAAAAACCTCACAATTGTCCTTAGACAAATGACGTCTCTATTAAATTATAGACTATATGTTGCTAACAACCTGTAAATCGTTTTGTCCATTTCTTTTAGCCACAAAATTCCCAAGACCCCAAAATTTACCACTTCACAAAATCCCCAAAAATATGACCTTACTTGAAATTACCAATCATTTTATTATTAATCTACCCAAATTACCCCACTCCTTACTCACAAATCAAACGACAAATTTTTCTACTGTTCCCCAAATAATAAACCATATATTAGATGCCCCATGAAATTCCTCGAAAAATATTTTCCATTACCACCCTCACCAGCAAATAAATCCCTGTCGACTAAACTCAACACCCCTTCACCAAGCCTAAATCCTACGTAGTCAAATCATTCATTTGTAGCCCAAGTAATACAAAAGGAACAATGACCCCAAATTCTTTCCATAAGGAAAATTATCTGCTTCCATCCTAAGAAACCCAAAGGATTACATATAATGGAAATATGAGTATTAGGCAATCGTACTAGTAGCAACAGGAACCAATTCAACCTAGATATCGTAGAAGTTTGCCTTACCCCCTATTACGACCTAGTTCAATAGGAAACCCACAACTCCCGACCATCGTTAGACAACCCCACCAATTAGCACCTCACCATATGCTATCTCTTTCCAATTCTGACCCACTCCAGCACCAATCTGACCAATCTTTAAGTTCGAGGGCTACTAGATATATCGTAACCCCATAGGCGACTAGAACACATTATGGCTCTATAGAAAAAGTTATAAATGACCACAACGGTTATATTCAGACTCTTAAACCTTCCTCCTGTACAGACACTCTACATTCGAACGAACGGACTAGTCGATTGCTAGTAGCAATCAACATGGTCCTACCAAAACAAAGCTCTAAGCGCCAGATAATCCACGTCCTACTAAGCCGACTAACTGACTGCTAGCGGCAGTCAACATCGTCCTTTCAAGACTGAAATCTAGAACTACGAGACCTTACCCACAAAACCCAGAAATTTTGGCAGTATCCCTAGTATACACTGGATGTCACAATGCTCTATCATAAACCTCCACGGGAGGAGAATCTGTTCATGAGACTCATAAGATTCTAGTCACAAATAAAGGACCCCTCAATAGGAGCAAACAATCAGTAAACCATAAAACCCTTAAGAACCCCGAGATTTACTAGAATTGACTTGTGACCTAATAGAAACCCTAAAGCATCACGAGATTACCCAAACCCCTATCTTAAGGGTAAATTGTCTAACCTTTTTACGAAACCCTTAGGATTACAAACTGACCTAGAACAAGGAGTTTCAATCAACACATTATTAATCACCAAAACAAATCTCGGAAAACAAATCAAACGCTATCGCCCAGACCATAGATATTGGCATAACGCGCTTTGATGAAGTTCATCAAAATACGACTTATTATCTCTAGCCCTTGAAACATGAGGCACTCTAGAAGTCCAGACTGTAAGACCGCGCCATCTATTATAAGACTTAAATCCTAAGCAAAACCATTTAGGAGCCTTAAGATATTCAAGGATTTCTCATACACAATTCTCGCTAGAAAATATATCTCAGCATAACGTCAGACCGATATATTTATTCCAAACCAGTGACCAAACAATTTAGAACAGGACACCTCTCGAACAAGACTTGAAGTAGAACGTATATTCAAGACTATAAGTTTCCTTTGCTACTAGATTTCAAGCTTTACCCAGCTAGGCAACCAAAGTATACCCTAGGATGTTAGTAGGGATACAGACCCCATTTATATCTTCTCCTCTGATAATCTTCCTTAAGATCTGCTTTTCCCAAAATGTGTTTTATCATTCGTAAAACTCATATAACCCCATTCTTCCGTTTAAGATCTCATTCCTCCTCATCTTTTATGGTATAGATGACTCCTACAGGAAGGACAGCCAAGACCACTCATGGTCAGCCTATTGCTGCCACTATTCCAGCTGGGAATGGAGCAAATCTACTAGTCATAAATCCAGCCATGCTAGACATATTAGTTAATCATCGTGTGATAGCAGCACTAGCCGCAGCAAAGGTCAACAACACGACTACTGAGATAGGAAGCTCAAAACTTAAGGACAACAGCATCCGCAATTGCACTTATCAGGAGTCTCGAAAGACCATGACTGGAGGTCTTAAGGGAACTGAGGGAACTATTTCTGTGATTAGATGGATTGAAAAACTAGAGGCTGTTTCGAGCACGTAGTTGTGCGGAGAAGGATAAGGTTAAGTATGCATCACTCACCTTCACAGATGCTGCTCATACCTGGTGGAACAAATATTTGAAGTCCACAGGCATGGATGCTGCATATGCAATGCCTTGGGAAAGTTTTATGGAAATGGTGCGCAGAAAGTATTGCTCCTACAGCGAAATCAAAAAGTTGGAGGAAAAATCTTGGAATCCCGAGGTACGAGGTGCCAACGCTACTGCATACCACCAAGGAATGACACCAATAAGCCCTGAGATGGTCCGAACAGACGCTCGACTGCGGGAGAGATACCTAGGAGGATTACCCCTTTACATCAGGAGTAATGACACTACCTCCAGGACTTCTAATCCCCAGAAGCCTATGGGTGCGGCCAACAGGCCAAAGGATCCAGTAGTCAGGGCTAACGCCGAGAAGGTGACTGACAACAAGAGGAAGTGGGAAGATCACTTCAAAAGTTATGGTAGTACTGGTCCAAACAAACGGCAAGAAGTGACCAAAGTCCATGCTACAGGCACCAGCACAAAGATAGGGTATGCTGGAATGTTACCCAAGTGCAATATGTGCCCGTTTCATCACAGTGGACCTTGCCCCATTCAGTGCGGGAACTGCAGGAAAAGGGGTCACCGAGCTAAGGATTGCAACGCTCCTACTTTCGTGATCGACCCAAAGATCACTGTCACATGCTTTAAGTGTGGAGTAATTAGGCACTTCCAGAGTGAATTCCCATAACGAAGGAATGAGAATGAAGGGGTTTTCCAGGACCCTAATGGCATGGCGGGTAGTAATGAAGCTTGGAATCCTTTCTTTGCATAATAAGATCTACACCTAGAATCCATTAGGTCGTATCCTCCCGAGTATTTGTACCTTCTTAAAGGACATGTTGTATCAGTACTTTGTATGAATTTCTCCGTGACGAATTCTTAGCTTTTGAAATCAAGATATTATGATAACTCTCCTCCTATCCCTATCACATTTGAAGTTGTTCGTTAATTAGTACATTCTTGTCATAAGAGGTGGTGCATCATTAAAAACCTGTTGTGATTCTGAACCCCTAGAAACCCTATGTCATCGTGACTAAACCCGGCATAGCATCATCAGTCCTCAACTAAGCATAGCCTGATCACCTAAGCTTAGTTTAGGGAGGATCATGCCATGATGGGAATAGTCATCGTGAAAATTCCTACACTCTAGAACTTTCAGTACATATCTCGACCATCGAAGCTCAACCGTCTCTCACCAAGCCCTGAATTCACATGGAAATGTGGAAGATAGAACCAAAACATTAGAACCTTCAAACCCCCAAATCCATCGGTTAACCCTAAGTGAAAACCAATGACAGTTTTCGTTCCTAAGACGGGGAGGATGTGACAAATGGTAAATTTGCCCTAATATTTAATTTATAACTGTCCATTTAGTATGACTAAATCACCAGATTAGGGTTTTATATGATTAGAACGGAAAACAGACCCGCACACTGTGACACCCAAAAATCTCACCCAGAACAGTGAAATTATCTCATCTCACATTTTACCCACTATAATGTAGTAAAAATGGGAGGTTATCTCATTTTTACTCAGAATGACACCACACGCGTACCGATGTCTAAACAGTAATAAATTTAAAACTCAGAAATTATTGTGAATTCGTAAAACTCTAAATTCATTCAAGTATTATGAAAACGTCTCTAAAAATCCATTATTCCATATTTATTTCGGTTCCATGGAGGACCCGAGTTAAAACTCAGTTCAGCGAGACGCGGGTATAAATTACTCACTCCTTTAATTAAATCCATCCTATTATATACTTAAAATGAAAGCCTCCCACCCACACATAAATTTAGAAAAAGTTGTCTTCTTCTTTCCCCTAGGGATTCCTTTTTGTCCGCCCCCTTCTTATCCCCAAAAATAAAAATAACTCACCCACACTTTTCCCCAAACTAATATCTGCCTTCCTCTTTTCCTTTGTCTTCAACACCACAAAACCACGCTCCTTTTTAATCTTCACCATCAAATCTCCATTTATTTTGAGATTAACACCTTGTCAACACACGTCTCTATCCCCTTTCTCCTATCCCCAAAGGAAGTCACGGGGTGAAAGATTTAAGATGCCCAGGGAAAACGATGTATACTCGTTTCAGACACATCTAGAATCGAAGCCAAGAAAGAAGATTTCAACCCATTCCAAGTATTCTCCTTTAAATGGCCGAACCAAATCAAGTCAATCCACACCAAAAACCATTCGATCACTCAAGGATTTCTGAGAATCGGAGGGGATTAAAGGACAAAGGTTAAGTTGAGTGGGTTGATTGGGATTGATTTGGAAGAAGCCAGAGGATTGGGTTAGATCTTGTTCAAAGCTTCCTGGGTCCATTATCTCTCGCTCGAATTATTGTAAGGGTATAGTCCTTGTATTTGAAATTCTTTCAAATCTATCCATATCATATGTTTCTGTTAAATTTAGATCGAATAAGAAAAGATTTATGTTGTTGGATTTACTAATACTCGATTAGCAATTGTTGGCAAAATGTTGTTGTTGTTCTTGTGGCATAGGACCTTAGGTAAAATCCTATAACTCGTTGTGATTGTCGCTCATTGATGAGGTTGTGATTTCCCAAGTCAAAGCAAGGCTAGGAACTCATTAGCTAAGGCAAATTGTTGTTAAAGTGTGTTAGGAAACTAGATCCTATTTCGTATGACCAGGGGTATGTCGCTAGAAACCTGAGCCCTTGGCTCATTTGTAAGTCCTTAGGGTCACATTGGGAGGTCACAAGTTGTAACCAGGAATGAAGGTGTAATGAAGGACCTTGCGTTGAGGTTGATCTCGGTTGAGATGGTTTTGGGCTAGTACAGGTCGGATAGGAACCCAACCGCAAGAGTATATAAAGCATGGGTCCAATCAAACAACCACCCATGGGGGTGTGCGTGTTTTGGTTAGTCCTGGCCGAGTCTAGCCAAATAGCTCACTTACGAACCTAAGGCCTGGTTAAGACTATCTTGTGGGGGATAGGTCGAATTCCTATGACTAGTGTACCTCGGTTAAATGCCAGCCGAACCCCAAATGGAGTGAACCTTGCTCAGACCAAGCATAAACCCATCATAGAGTCAAACTTAAGTCTCAAACCACACTTTTGTATGGCGTGCCTCGCTTGTTAAACCAGAAATGGGAGATGAACTACCCCCTTGATCTAACGCCCATTTAGTAAACCCCAAAACTGGCCAGTAATATCGAAAATAAGGGGGTTCGGGGTCAAATAAATGGTCTTGGTATAGCCCAAGGAGTGGTTCAGTTTGGGAGGTCGAGTAGTACTCGACCCCGTCATGAAATATACCTTGGTACCTTGATGCATTTAGAGTCGAATATACACATTAGAAAAACCCCAGGATTCACCAAGTTCCTCTAGACTTAAGTATATGTCGTGTATATTACAGTAGGCCAATTTACTTAGAAATCATCCTGCCCACTCCTTAGGCTTAGGAGCCTAACCCAATAGAAGAGGCAATCAAACGCCCTATTAGTCCAGCCCATGAAAGGCGTTTAAGGATAAATTCTCCTTAGCCCACCAAGCCCAAGGCGGCTGTTGGTGGCAACTCGCTTCAGTCCAACCCAACACCGGGGTTCACCCCCTCTTCCTCTAATCCAGTTGGGCCGCAGCCCAACTGATGAAGCGAAAAGTGTACCGCTTTTAAGGGGTCATTTAAGCCCTAAATCGTATTTATTTGATCAAATATTGCCCTAAATCGTTCCTTTTGTCATTTTAGGTACTTTTGAGGAGAAATCTGGAAAAGGAGGCATTTTGGACGTTTTTGGAGCATAAAAGTGAAGAAAACGACAAAGTCTCAAAATTGTGCTGGAAATTACCTTTGACGGCGTCAGGATTTGTTCTGGACGGCGTCATGGCTTGGCAAAAGTGGTGGATGTGAAAATTACTCATGATAAGCCAGAGAAATTTGCATGGAATTCTGACGGCGTCACGCTTTAATGTGATCAAGGTCGTCACGGCTTAATTTAAAGAGGGACGGCGTCACCCCTAAGTCTGACGGCGTCAAGCCTTGATAAGCCAGAACGGATTTTTGAGAGCTAAAGAGGGACGGCGTCAAGAAGGCTATCCGGGAACCCTAAAAGCGGCGAGGTGACGGCGTCACACTCCATAACGTGACGCCGTCAGATCTGAAAGTCTATATATAGTTTTGCAATTTTTTGTCATTAGTGTGGAACTTATTGGGGAACTTTGTGTGTGAAAACCCTAAGACTATTTTAGCAGCTTTTTCAAGGCTTTTTGCCTTGAGATCTTCCATGTTACATTGAAGATAAGTTATCAATTAATCATTCAATATGTCTATGTGTTGTTTGATTCTATCTTGTTCTTGTCTTTTGTTTAACATGCTAGGCTAGATTTATCTTGTGTTTGCTTAGATCTAATGAAACCTAGCTATTGATTATTGGTTATTAGTGTGTTATTAGTTGTATTGGATGATTGTTCATCTATGTTAGGCTTAAGAAAACTGGCTAACTTCCTATTCGGTAACTTGCTTGAACGTCTTAAGAAATATGAACCAATGCGTACTAAGGTTTTTATGGTTGTATTTAATGCACAAGCGAATTCTAGTGATCCCATGTTAGGAGCTTCCTAGCCGGCTCGACATAGGAGTGAAGTAGGAGCTTGTAGAGTTGGGGAAGTACGTACGCCACCCCACGATTGGTATTAAGGAATACACCCGTCATCCACGCAATTAATACACACTAATCAACCGGTAAAAGATAGTTAGGGAGTAAGGAAATCTAAGTAAACACATTCCTCTCCACATAAGTTTTACCACCCTTTCATTTTCTGTTATTTTATTTTATTTGCATTCGTAGTAACTTGGGTTAGTTGACTAGCAACTAATTCCGCCCACTCTTTCAAACCCGAGATTTTACTTGCTTTCATAAAAAATTATAAAAACATAAAAAGAATCTTCTCTCACCCTTAGATCTATTAGAGTAGTTTTTCATACCTAACGAACACTATTCCCTGTGGAGAACGATCAATCCCCCGTACTTACCACTACACTATACTACATCGGTCAGGTACACTGCCTGGTGGGGTTGTAAGCCTCTTGAGATCCCTCGAGAGGTAAAACCTGTTGTAAGGTTGCAAAACCACGCATCAAGTTTTTGGCGCCGTTGCCGGGGAATAGTTATTGTTTAGGTTGAATTTTTATTTTATAGGTCTACTCACTAGATTCCTTTCTAGTGAGATTTTTATTTTATTTTTCTAGGTTTTCTTTAGTCTATCTATTTTCTTCGTTTCTTTGTTCGTAACCATTACCATTCGACATCATGGAAGATGGTAATATCCTTAATCCCAACAACCCACCACCACCTCCTAGAGCCCGTACTTTAGGAGAGTACTCCCGTCCTAGCCACCATGGCTATCGAAACACCATTGAGCTCACTCAAGGAGCCAATGTCACTCCCTTGCGATCCGACACCATCCGGTTGGTGCAAAGCGGATGCGCATTCCATGGACTTCGTTCCGAAGATCCTAACCAACATCTCAAGGACTTTCTCAAAATCGTTGATTCTGTAGACCTTGATGTTGCCACTCGAGAGACGACCCGACTGCGTCTCTTCCAATTCTCTTTGCGGGACCAAGCTAGTCAATGGCTAGAGCGTCAACCCGCAGGATCCATCACCTCTTGGGATGATCTCACCACTCGTTTCCTTGCTCAGTTTTTCCCACCGGGAAGAACTACCAAGCTAAGGAATGATATCTTGATGTTCAAACAACGTCAAGGCAAAACCCTCTACGAGGCATGGACTCGATTCAAGGACTTACTCCAAAAAGTCCCTCACCATGGCTTAGAACTTTGGCTCCAAGTCCAAATCTTCTATGACCATATCAATCTCTCCACGAGGCAAACCATTGACCAAGCGGCTGGTGGTAAGCTATGTGATCTAAGTGCGGAACAATCATGGGCTCTCCTAGAGGATCTTGCTCTTTATGACAACGAAAGTTGGAGTGATCCCCGTGATTCGAATAAAACGGTCAAGGCAATATCTTTGCCTTCGAACAATTCAAGCACTTCCGACCGTAGGATCATAGAACTTGAAGACCAAGTCAAGTTTCTCATGAAATCCTACGAGGCTCCTAAACCTTCAAGCCAAGTGAACAAAATCACTTCTTCATGTGAATTATGTAGTGGTCCCCACGACACTCATGATTGCATGGAACTCCCCGAACAAGCTTTTGCGGACTACGCATCCTCGCGTACCGACGGAGCGGGAGACAAGTGGTACACTTTCAAACCCGAGCCAAACCCCTACGGTGATACATACAACCCCTCATGGAAAAATCACCCGAACCTTAGGTGGAAACAAAACCAAAACGCACAACAAACCAATTCTTCCAACCCACCTAATCGTTTCCAATCAAGCGGTTCCAACTCGAACCATACTTTCAACAACAATCCTTCCGGCAATGGTTGTACCAATAACTTTGAAGGATTGATGTCCCAATTTATGGCATCTCAAGAAGCTCGTTTAGCCAAGTTTGAAGCCGATTTCAAACAAAAACAAAGCGAGATGACCAATAAGATTGACACTTTGTTGAAAGCCCTCAATGACCGAGAAATGGGAGCACTCCCTAGCAACACGGTCAAGAACCCGAAACTAAACGTCAACGCTATTTCATCGGTTTCATCCCCTAGTTCTTGTCCACAATATTATTCGGTCAATTCCATGAGCACGTGTTTCAAACAAACCCAAGTCGTTCCAAATGACCAAGAAGTTATAACATCCAAATTGGTCAACAACATAGTTGAAACACCTCCCACTCAAAACCTTGACGAAGAATTCAAGGAGCTCCACCTTGAAAGTCCGGTTGTTGATGTGTTGGATGAGAAGAAGCTCAAGTTAGGCGAAAAAGGGACCGCCTTTGTTCGAAACAAGCTACCTAAGAAATTAGATGATCCGGGCTTATTTGTTCTACCTTGCAAGATCGGTAATTCGGAGGCTTATGACACATTAGCCGATCTTGGATCAAGCCTTAACCTACTTCCGTTACCTCTCTACACCTCTTTAAAACCAGGAAAACTTGAAGAAACCGAGGTAATAATTGGTTTAGCGGATGGAAGTGTTGCTTACCCGGTTGGAGTAGTCAAGGACGTGTTAGTACACATAGGAAAACTAACCATTTTAGCCGATTTCCACGTCCTTGATATGGTTAGCGACCCTACATGCCCCTTGTTAATAGGTAGAGGATTTTTGGCGACCGCTAGTGCTATGATTGATTGTAAGGAATCTAAGATAGCAGTAGGAGAAGGTGATACTTGGTCAGTCTATGATGTTAAGAAACATGCCTATGATACTAGTGAGGAACCAACACCCCATTGGTTAGAATTAAATAGGAGACCATCTAGATATGGACCTTGGATCGATAGAGACTTCATAGGACCCCAACGCCCATTTTACCTAGAAGAGGACTTTGTGAACCGAACACATACGGTAGAGCAACTCTTAGCTAGGGACACCGAATTGGATCCATTTGAAAACCCTCTAGTTTTTAGGAAGATGATTGATTTCCTAGGAGTTTTGCCAATTAACCTAGGAATGAATAAGTGGACTCGTGAGGAAGATGATCATAAATGGGATTGGGACAAACCACCCAAAGATGGAGATGGGTCATGGCATATTAAGATGACATTGTATGACCCGGATGGAGAGAAGTTTGAAAAGATATATCGTACTAAGCGGACCAATAGGAAACTTCAATCCAAGCTTAACCCTAAAGACGTCCTCGATGACGAGCTCACTTACGTAGGGTAGCGTGACTTTGAGTCTAGCTACAAGACTCGTTAATAAAGAAAAGCGCTTCTTGGGAGGCAACCCAAGTTTTATTTGCTTTGTGTGTTTATTTATGTGTTTGTTTGATTTTATTTGTTTCCGTATGTGTGTTTAAGTTTTATTATTATTGATTCATGCTAAAAACTAATTTGTGAAAATGCTTTATCTTGTTTTTAACTTCGTCTTAACTACATATAAAGGTATTTTGCAAAAGTTAAGTGTAAGGGAAATCTAAATCGGTTTATTAGAACACAAATGAACATGAATCATAATAGTAATAAATGAACATACATATTAGTATTTGTTTGAGTCAAATGCTTGTATCGAGTCATAATGATGTTTTGCAGGATTTCCAGGAAGTAAGGTATAGGTTTTTCAAAAAAATTTCCGGAAACATAACATGAGAATTCTGTCAGATTATTTCTGACGGCGTCAGGATCTACAACCTGACGGCGTCAGGTGTTAATTTTCTGAAATTTTTGAAAGTTTTGTTTTCATAAAAAGTTTTTATTAAATTTCTAACTTATAATCTCCAGGAATCTTCAAAATAATCATTCCACAAGCATTATATCCTTATATATAGATTTATCCCGCCGATGTTATGCAGGTTTTCGTGTTTGTTTTCTCAGGTTTAACAGGTTATTTTGGACAAGGAAATGTTTGTTGGATCAAGCTTATGGCGATGCATTAGTCATGGAGCTTCAACATTACCTTGGAAGAAGATCTAACCGTGTTACGTCGTTATCCACCGAGCGAATCAGGGGAGTATTTGATTTCATTCTTTTACTTTATGCTTTTACATCTTGTTATTTGAACATTGGGGACAATGTTCATCTTAAGTGTAAGGGGGGGTAAAAGTACGATTAGAGAATGCTATTACGCTTGATTTTTATTTGTTTAATAGTAGATGTGTAATAAAACTGAGAGAAATACCTGTTAGGGTAATTTTAGTGCCAAATTTAAATTTTTTTACAACATTTAGGAGTGAAACTTTAGTCCTAATAAGCGTCTCACGGATAGGAGTTATATGACTAGCACAAAAACCGTACCACTAAAAAATTTTCCACCCCCAAATATGTGAGGTTCGCCCCTAGAATTGGTAGGAAAAGCATTTATGCTATGATGTGTGTACCGGTAGCACTTAGATTCTAGAACTTGCGTTAGGACCATTCCGAGGCCACAAGTAAGACTACATTCGTGTAGTTAGATTTACTACATGATAAGAGGCATTAGGATTAACCCATTTTTTTACACCTGTGTTTTTGTCATAATGACATTGGCTACATTGGTCAAGTAATTCTCCCACACCCTTTGCGTTGTACTCATTTTTAGTACACGATACCCCTAGTACGCCCCTCAGAGCCTATCTTTTCGTTTCGACCTTTAAGCATTTTACTTAAAGGAAGAATTTGTTACACCCCACTAAAATGTACACCCAAATCGCCTTAGCCTACCTTGTATGCACTCATCTTTAGTGCATTATTGTGACAACATTTGTTTAAACCCAAGTTAATTATCTAATTGATTACATGGTTGCTAAGTCGAGTCATATCCTTGTACATATTGTTTTGGGACGATTGGGACTCATGGGTAAAGTACTAGTGTAATGGAGTAATGGGGAAGAACATCATTTATTACCCCCATATGTGCTAAATATTTTAAAAGTACTCCAAGTGTTTTAATTATCTTAATTCGAGTCATTAGAATAGTAATTTTTAAAGTTATGTAAAAGTTCAAGTGTAAGGGGAATGCAACGCCCCTATGATGTATTATTTTGGATGGTAGGGCAAAAGTGTATGCAAAAAAAAAAAAAAAAAAAAAAAAAAAAAAAAAAAAAAAAAAAATCAAGAAAAATACAAAAAAAAAAGAGAAAAAGAAAAGTAGAAAAAAACATACGGACTACCATCCCGTTTCATTTTATGTTTATTTTATGTTTTTGTTATTTTCTTTCATTAGCTTAAGATCGAGTCGAGTCTTGGCTTAGCAACATTGTATAGTACATGTAATTAATCAAGATCTTTAACTCGCCACCAGTAAAATATCCCTTATCCAACAAATCCGTGTTTATCATATCCCTACACCTAACGTTATAACCCATGTAAAAGCCCTCTTTGATAGTTTATCTTAGGTGCTTACGCCTAGTGGAGGAGGTTTTCGATCCTTTCCCAAGCCTATGGTAATCTATTTCCTATGACAGGTAGTAAGAGATATTATCCGTTTTCATTTATGAGATTTATTTTGATGACACTTGAGAAATGTGAGTATCTAAACACTACTTGTGAAGTGCTAGTATGTAATCTCCGTGCTTATTATGATTAAAGTGGAACGAATATTTGTTGTAATTACTTTTATGTTAGCATTAAATGACCCCTAACTTGTATTTTGATTAGAATAAAAGCGCATTTGCTTGAGGACAAGCAAATCTCAAGTGTAAGGGTATTTGATAAAGCGAAAAGTGTACCGCTTTTAAGGGGTCATTTAAGCCCTAAATCGTATTTATTTGATCAAATATTGCCCTAAATCGTTCCTTTTGTCATTTTAGGTACTTTTGAGGAGAAATCTGGAAAAGGAGGCATTTTGAACGTTTTTGGAGCATAAAAGTGAAGAAAACGACAAAGTCTCAAAATTGTGCTGGAAATTACCTTTGACGGCGTCAGGATTTGTTCTGGACGGCGTCATGGCTTGGCAAAAGTGGTGGATGTGAAAATTACTCATGATAAGCCAGAGAAATTTGCATGGAATTCTGACGGCGTCACGCTTTAATGTGATCAAGGTCGTCACGGCTTAATTTAAAGAGGGACGGCGTCACCCCTAAGTCTGACGGCGTCAAGCCTTGATAAGCCAGAACGGATTTTTGAGAGCTAAAGAGGGACGGCGTCAAGAAGGCCATCCGGGAACCCTAAAAGCGGCGAGGTGACGGCGTCACACTCCATAACGTGACGCCGTCAGATCTGAAAGTCTATATATAGTTTTGCAATTTTTTGTCATTAGTGTGGAACTTATTGGGGAACTTTGTGTGTGAAAACCCTAAGACGATTTTAGCAGCTTTTTCAAGGCTTTTTGCCTTGAGATCTTCCATGTTACATTGAAGATAAGTTATCAATTAATCATTCAATATGTCTATGTGTTGTTTGATTCTATCTTGTTCTTGTCTTTTGTTTAACATGCTAGGCTAGATTTATCTTGTGTTTGCTTAGATCTAATGAAACCTAGCTATTGATTATTGGTTATTAGTGTGTTATTAGTTGTATTGGATGATTGTTCATCTATGTTAGGCTTAAGAAAACTGGCTAACTTCCTATTCGGTAACTTGCTTGAACGTCTTAAGAAACATGAACCAATGCGTACTAAGGTTTTTATGGTTGTATTTAATGCACAAGCGAATTCTAGTGATCCCATGTTAGGAGCTTCCTAGCCGGCTCGACATAGGAGTGAAGTAGGAGCTTGTAGAGTTGGGGAAGTACGTACGCCACCCCACGATTGGTATTAAGGAATACACCCGTCATCCACGCAATTAATACACACTAATCAACCGGTAAAAGATAGTTAGGAAGTAAGGAAATCTAAGTAAACACATTTCTCTCCACATAAGTTTTACCACCCTTTCATTTTCTGTTATTTTATTTTATTTGCATTCGTAGTAACTTGGGTTAGTTGACTAGCAACTAATTCCGCCCACTCTTTCAAACCCGAGATTTTACTTGCTTTCATAAAAAATTATAAAAACATAAAAAGAATCTTCTCTCACCCTTAGATCTATTAGAGTAGTTTTTCGTATCTAACGAACACTATTCCCTGTGGAGAACGATCAATCCCCCGTACTTACCACTACACTATACTACATCTGTAAAACCCTAAAATCTAAAATGAGCAAAAAGACCAAAATGCCCCTGCTAGTTTAAAAATCTATTAAAAGCTTATAATGTATCAAATAAATTCCAAACTTCTGGAAATGCACATGTTATGATCCCAAATAATTTTAGCAACCTCATTTAACATTTACAAGTGGCAAAATTACCATATTACCCCCGTAGTATTAAAAATGAATAAAAGCATTATAAAAGTCTCGAATCTATCCCGAACCTCTGGAAACGAACTACGAATCAAGTGAAATGATTATGAAGCATGCTATTAATATTTTTACAAGTCCAAAAGTGCATTATTTCACTCAAAATGTTGTATGGCCGAATTATGTTAAACATTACATAATTAAAGTAATTAAAATACATTTAAAGGTACAAGATAAATACAATTTAAATCCTAAACTTGGTAAGTAATATTTCCAGCTAATAGAACCGAAAATACTGCCCATTCATCACCTTAAGACTCGGCCATTTACTCTTTATAGTTATCCTTAGCATTTTCTTTGATTTAACCTAATTTTGTTCTAGCCGACAAACACAAAACCCTCTCCAAAAATTCATTCGATCACTCCCATAAGCCAAGAACAATTTTCTGGAGTCCATTACATCATTAAGGAGTTTAGAAAAATAGCAAGTCGATTTTTAGAAGCCTAGATCAAGAGCTATTGATTTTCTTCTTTATAATCACTCGAAAGGTATTATATTCCCAAACAATTCATTCGATCGTGTAAAAATTCGTTTCTTAATTTTCCTGGAGTTCTTACATTATGTGTGATCTGGGAAAAATGTGTACAAGGTTATTTGGTCCCGTTTGAAGCCGTGGTAAATTCTTGTGGTTCGAAAGTTCTAGCCGAGAATCACTAAATCGTGCAACACTCTTCCACATCGTTCTAAAAATTCCCTGGTATTTTTCTCAGCTTCTATTAATCATACCTAGCGTGAGAAAAATAATAAAAATGGTCCATGCATTGTATATAATTCGTATGATAATTATTGTGTATTTGAAACCCTAAATCGTAATAAATTAAGAGATCATGCATGCGATTTTTCCTGGACTAGTGAACAATTTTCGTGGGCTTTATGATCTTAATATAACACTAGAAAAATGCTTATTTGATTTATTGAAGCTTAAAACTATTTTTGGTGAATTATGTGTAATCGGCTAAAAGGGAAAATAAGGGCAAAAATACCTAGCGATTCATCTAGGGTTTAAAACTAAGAGGATCTGATCTTAAATGAACAATAATGATGTGGTAATGATGGCATAATTATTTGGGTCAATTAGGGTTTAATTTGATATATTTTGGTATTTACCGATTTGAAATTAAATATGAAAGGGTGTGTTTTGTCAATATTAAAACTCATGGGCTATTTTTTTCATGTTCTATATATCATGTATGATCTGTAAAAATTATTAAACGGGGGGTCTATATGTAAAATTTGTGAGAAAATGAATTAAATTGTAAATGTTAATTCGAAATGGAAATTAATTAAATACAAGGACTAAACATGTAATTTCTGAAAAGTTGAGGTCGAATTGTGTTATAAATGATATTCAGGGACTAATGTGAAAATTTGGATATTTATTGGGCTAATATGAAATTATTATTAATTAATGATTTAAATGTAAATTCTAAGGACTTAATATGTAACTTTATTAAAATAGAGGGACCAAACTTGTAATTTCTAGAAACTTGGGGCTGTTTTGAATAAATAAATATATTCAGGGAATTATGTGTCATTTTGATAATTTAATGGCTTGACATGTAACTATTGGTAATTAAAGGTTGAAATTGTAAGTTTAAGGACTGAATATGTAATTTTGATAACTAGAGGGACTAAAGGTGTGAATCATGAATAATTGTGGATACTTTCGTACAACATGATAAAATAAGTGTTCATGGAGTAATTTTGATGAAATAAGGGGCTAATGTGTAACTATGAATAATTGAAGGGTTAAAGTGTAACTTTTGTAACTAAGGGGTGTAAAATGTAAATTATGAAAACCTGAGGACCAAAGGTGTAAATATGATAAAGATACTTTGTCTCCAGCAAATGTTGATCAAATTAAGCTATGTACTAAATATTTCTAAAAGTGGAAACTTTCTAATTATGGAAACTTTCTAAAAGTGGAAACTTACTAAAAAGGGAAAGTTACTTAAAATGGAAAGAATGATTTGTAATTCCCCTCTACTTCTTTAGGTGTGAAGAAGGAGAGACTTTGAGCTTTCCCCCATTTCTGTGCTTGTTTCTATTTTTGCTTTCGACATAAGGTACGGATACTCTACCCTTTTTAGTAAGGGTGTCTTATCACCTATGCTTCGATGTTGAGTTATGAACCTTTGCTTTGACCCTTTTGCTATGAACCTTTTGATATGAACCTTTTCATATGACTTTGAGATTCACTTTTGACATGACCTTGAGATATGCTTGATATGACTTTGAGATGAACCCGTTTGCATGATTTTGAGACCTGACTCTTAGTTTGATACCCGAGCCACCTTTTGTTTCCTAGCCAGGAAGGTAACCTGGCCATGTCTGTGATGCACCACTGGCATGACTCCTGTGTGGGGGAGTGATTTCTCACGCCGTCCCCTTTTATATTATGATATGGCCATTATGATTCTGAGATTATGATTTTGAGATGACTTTGAGTGGGGGCGTATGGATTGCAATCCTAGGCATGTATGTTTAGTGGATTTAACTATGACTTTGAGTATGACTTTGAGGTGACTGGTGCATGTGTGCTATACACGCCTTTCACATTTATGGGAGCTGATCACTCCACCCCTTTTGATACATGAGGACACCCCTCATATTATCTGGTTGCCTGAGAGGTATCCCCTCTGATTGTGAGATCTTGACTTTGAGTATTATGATGTTGAGATATGACTTTGAGTATGGCTCGTGGTAGATGACTATCCTATATATCTCCTATTTCTTATTGCATTGATTATACCTTATGACATTCCCCTTTGCTTCATTTTATTTTTGTTTCGTTATCTTTGCTTGTTATTATGTATCTGTTCACTGGGCTTTGTAAGCTCAGCCGCACGTTTTCTTTTCCATGTGCGGCAGGTATCTAGCTGGGAGATGGATTTATGCTTGGGATGAGAGTTAGTGAAGCTTTTGCCTTAGATGATGTCCTACCCTAGTCTTACCATTTTATTCAGCATATTGATATTGGATCTATTTCGTTATGTATTTCCTTGGGATTATTTCTTCCTTTCATTTGAGACTTATGGATTGAATTCCAGTCGTGTTGACTTGGTTTATTTAATGATTATGTTTATTGGCTTCCGCTGTGAATATGTATGTATGCTTTGATTTGTCACCATAATGTGATGCTTCTACCCTTGCCGGGTTGGGGTGTTACAATTATGGTATCAAAGCCCAGGCTGCGACCTGTCGTACATAAGCTTTGGCCTGTGAAACATGTGGACCATAGGATTTGACCCTTAAGTTTTAAGTTTTGACTGGTGAGGCTTTGGGTAGGCATAGGTTTCTGTTTCGTCTTCCATTTCGTGCTTATTTCCCTTATTGTTGTTGCTAATCCTTTTTGTAATCGTTCAGATGGTGAACACTCGCTTTACTCAGTACTCTAATGGGGATGATGGCCCCAATTTTGAAGAGATGATAGCCGCTGTTGTGGCTGCTGCTCTTCCGCGAGTGGTGACTGAGGTCACCAATAATATCAGGAATGGGGCTGGTCCTTCTGGAGGTGGTGGTGGTGGTGATGCTCAACCCACTGCTCCACCCGCTGCTCCTCCAGCTGGTATCCACGTGTGGATCGAGAGGTTTAATAAGCTAAAGCCTCTCACCTTCAGGTCCGCTGTTACTCCCCATGAGGCGGAGGATTGGATTACGCACGTCGAGAAGTTGTTCCGTGTTCTGGGATGTGATGATGAGTTTAAAACTCGTTTGGCCACGTTCAAACTAGAGGGTGATGCTCAGAATTGGTGGACTGCTCTTGTTCAGGCAAAAGGGGATGATTTTGCTGAGACTTGTTCGTGGGCAGATTTTATTGAGGCGTTTTATAAGCAGTACATTCCTATGGCAGAGCAGCTGAGGTATGAGAGGGAATACGGGTCTATTCGTCAGGGTGACCATGAGTCTTCTGGAGATTTCATGCAGCGTTTCTTACGTCTGGCTAGTTTCGTGGGGCCAGAGGTTACTGGGGATTCTGTTCGGCAGGCTCGTCACTTCAAGTGGGCTCTTAAGAAATGGGTGTTAGACCGGATCGTTAACACTCCATTTGATGATGTGGCTAGTGTTCAGGATGCCGCGCGTAACATCGAGTTGTTACATGCGGACAGGGTGTCTAATAAGCGTGATAGGGATGGTAACCGGGTAGATTCTCGGGGTCGGCAGGACCAAAGGCAGGATTCTCGGGGTCATGGTCGTCAGGACCAGAGACAGGATTTTCGGGGCCGTCAGGACTATGGACGAGATCAGCAGGGTCGCCAGGACCGAGGTGGTGATTATAGGAGACAGGATTCTAGGAACCAGGGTCGTCAGGATTATGGCCGGTATGGTGGTGACCGTCAGGGTCAGGGTGGTAATAATAGGCGCAGGGATTCTCAGCAGTATCAGCAGTCGGGATCGTCAGGTCAGAAGAAGGCTGATGAGATTCTACCTCCTCCTCCTACATGTGCTTCATGTGGGAAGTCGCATCCAGGTCCGTGTTACAAAGCTTCTGGTGCTTGTTTCTGGTGTGGATCTAATCAGCACAAAGTCAAGGACTGCCCTAGGAAGAATGCTGGTGAACCTAAAGTTGATTCTAGGACAGCTCCTACTTCGGGACGGGTTTATTCTTTGACTCGTGATCAGGCGGCTAGCACCTCAGGTACTATTACGGGTTTTCTATATATTGGAGATCGTGCTGTGTTTGTTTTATTTGACACCGGTGCTACTCATTCTATCATATCCACTTCACTTACAAATAAAATAAACTTTAAACCCACAAAATTAATGAATCGTATATCTATTGCTACCCCGATGAAAACTCATGTGATTATTGATGTTGAGTATGTTAAGTGCCCTCTCCGTTTCGATGATCGTGTTCGTTCTGCGAACCTTCTTCCCATTGACATGGTTGATTTTGATATTATTCTGGGCATGGACTGGTTAGCTGCTCATAAGGCGACCATTGATTGTTATGCACGTAAGGTGATCTTTGGTGATCTTCACCATCCTGATTATGTTTATTCTGGTTCCCAACCTCTGAAATCTGTAAAGATTATTTCGGCTATGAAAGCCCGGACTCTGATTTCGCATGGCTGTCTTGGTTTTCTTGCTTCTATTAAAGATACCTCTGTTGATGTTCCTAGCATTGATAGTATTCGTACTGTGCGCGATTTCGCTGATGTATTTCCGGATGAACTTCCTGGCATTCCTCCTGTCAGGGAAGTCGAATTTAGCATTGATCTGGTTCCGGGTGCTGAACCCATATCTAAAGCTCCTTACCGCATGGCACCGATTGAATTAAAAGAATTAAAGGAACAATTGCAAGAACTGTTGGAAAACGGTTTTATTCGTCCGAGCGTATCTCCTTGGGGTGCTCCCGTGTTGTTTGTTAAGAAGAAAGACGGGAGCATGCGTCTTTGTATCGATTATCGAGAGCTTAACCGCATTACAATTCGTAACCGCTATCCTCTTCCTCGCATTGATGATCTGTTCGACCAGTTGCAAGGAGCGAGGCATTTCTCTAAAATTGATCTGAGGTCGGGATATCACCAGCTTAGGGTGAGGGAGCAGGATGTTCCCAAAACGGCCTTTCGCACTAGGTACGGTCACTATGAATTCTTGGTTATGCCTTTTGGTCTGACCAATGCTCCTGCTGTGTTTATGGACCTAATGAACCGGGTATTCCATGAATTTCTCGATAAGTTCGTCATTGTCTTCATAGATGATATCCTTGTGTACTCTAAAACCGAGGCGGAGCACGAGCAACATCTTAGTGTGGTTCTGGAGATTCTTCGACAGCAGAGATTGTATGCGAAGTTTTCGAAGTGCGAGTTTTGGTTGGATCGAGTGGCTTTCTTGGGTCACATTGTTTCTGCAGACGGCATTACGATGGATCCGGCAAAGGTTGAGGCTATCACAAAATGGCCAAGACCTACAAATGTGACGGAAGTGAGGAGTTTTCTGGGTCTCGCTGGGTATTATCGGAGATTTGTTGAGGGCTTTTCGCGTCTTGCTTTGCCGTTGACACAGTTGATGAGGAAAGGGGAAAAGTTTATTTGGACTGATGAACGAGAGAGTAGTTTTGAGGAGTTGAAGAAGCGGTTAGTGTCGGCACCTATCTTAACTCTTCCATCGGGTTCCGGCGGTTTTCAGATTTATATCGACGCATCGAAGAAAGGTTTAGGATGTGTTTTGATGCAGCATGGTAAGGTTATCGCCTATGCTTCGAGGCAGCTGAAGCCTTATGAGGTGAACTATCCGACGCATGATCTAGAGTTAGCAGCCGTGGTTTTCGCGCTAAAGATTTGGCGCCATTATTTGTATGGGGAGACTTGTGACATCTTCACCGATCATAAGAGTCTTAAATACATCTTCACCCAGAAAGAGTTGAATATGAGGCAGAGGCGTTGGTTGGAGCTTCTGAAAGATTATGATGCTAATATTCAGTATCATCCTGGTAAGGCGAATGTGGTCGCTGATGCTTGAGTAGGAAATCCGGTATGATCGCGAGTTTGGAGTTTGAGCCTCGTATTTTGCATGATTTAGAGCTTCTTGATGTGGAGTTTTGTGTTCGTGGTCACGGCGGTTATTGGGCTAGCCTTACGGTGGAGTCCAATCTTATCTTACGAATTAAGGAAGCTCAGAAGGAGGATGGTGAGTTGTGGGCTATAGTTCAAAACGTTGAGGACGGCAAGCAATCAGAGTTTAGAGTTGATGATTCCGGTGTAGTGTGGTTTGAGGATCGTCTCTGTGTCCCCAACGATCCTGAGCTTAAGGAGGCTGTTCTATCAGAGGCTCATAGTTCCCCTTTCACCATACATCCTGGTTCTACCAAGATGTACCGGGACCTTAAGCAACACTTCTGGTGGGGCGGTATGAAACAGGATGTGGCTTCGTTTGTGTCTAAGTGTTTGACTTGCCAGCAGGTCAAGATTGAACACCAGAGAGCTAGTGGGTTGCTTCAGCCGTTGGAGATTCCAAAGTGGAAATGGGAGGAAATTTCCATGGATTTTGTGACTGGTTTACCTCTTACTCGTAGGAAGCATGATGCGATTTGGGTGGTCGTCGATCGACTAACCAAGTCTGCTCACTTCCTCCCTATTCGTGTGGACTACAGTGTTAGTAAATTGGCGGACATATTTCAGCAGGAAATCGTTAGGCTTCATGGCATGCCTACGGCTATTATATCAGATAGGGATCCTCGGTTTACGTCACGCTTCTGGAAGGGATTGCATAAGGCATGGGATACGCGCCTTAAGTTCAGTACAGCTTTTCACCCTCAGACGGATGGTCAGTCGGAGAGGACCATTCAGACTTTAGAGGACATGTTGAGGGCATGTGCCTTAGAGTGGACTGGTAGCTGGGACGATTATTTGTGTTTGGTAGAGTTTGCATATAATAACGGTTGGCACGCGAGTATTCGTATGGCTCCTTTCGAGATGTTATATGGTCGGAAATGTAGGGCTCCGGTTTGTTGGAACGAGGTAGGTGAACGCGTTATTGAGGGACCGGAGTTAGTCCAGATCGCTACTGAGAAAGTGGATGTTGCTAGGGAGAAGTTAAAGGAAGCTAGGGCCCGTCAAAAGAGTTACGCTGACAAGCATAGGCGTGACTTGGAGTTTCGTGTTGGTGATCGGGTATTTCTTAAGGTTTCGCCGTTCCGAGGGGTTAAACGTTTTGGGATTAAGGGCAAGCTCAGTCCTCGATTCATCGGACCGTTTGAGATTTTGGATCGCATTGGAGAGGTTTCGTATCGTTTGGCTCTTCCTCCGAAATTATCACATGTTCACGACGTCTTTCATGTATCTCTTCTGAGGGGATACAATTATCATCCTCTGCATGTGGTGTCTTACCCTCTTGATCAGATTCAGCCCGATATGTCTCTTCCGGAGGAGCCGGAAGCTGTTCTTGATCGCCAGGAGCGAGTTATGAGACGTAAAGTCATTCCTTTTGTTAAGATTCTTTGGCGGAACCACCCAGAGCGGGAAGCTACCTGGGAGACCGAGGAGTCTATTCGAGCTAGTTATCCTCACTTTGTTTTCTGATTCTGGTATGTCTCATATTTGTTTCCGACTCGTTTCATTCTGATTCTTTGCAAATTTCGGGGACGAAATTTTTCTTTTTAGAGGGGAAGAAGTTGTAAAACCCTAAAATCTAAAATGAGCAAAAAGACCAAAATGCCCCTGCTAGTTTAAAAATCTATTAAAAGCTTATAATGTATCAAATAAATTCCAAACTTCTGGAAATGCACATGTTATGATCCCAAATAATTTTAGCAACCTCATTTAACATTTACAAGTGGCAAAATTACCATATTACCCCCGTAGTATTAAAAATGAATAAAAGCATTATAAAAGTCTCGAATCTATCCCGAACCTCTGGAAACGAACTACGAATCAAGTGAAATGATTATGAAGCATGCTATTAATATTTTTACAAGTCCAAAAGTGCATTATTTCACTCAAAATGTTGTATGGCCGAATTATGTTAAACATTACATAATTAAAGTAATTAAAATACATTTAAAGGTACAAGATAAATACAATTTAAATCCTAAACTTGGTAAGTAATATTTCCAGTTAATAGAACCGAAAATACTGCCCATTCATCACCTTAAGACTCGGCCATTTACTCTTTATAGTTATCCTTAGCATTTTCTTTGATTTAACCTAATTTTGTTCTAGCCGACAAACACAAAACCCTCTCCAAAAATTCATTCGATCACTCCCATAAGCCAAGAACAATTTTCTGGAGTCCATTGCATCATTAAGGAGTTTAGAAAAATAGCAAGTCGATTTTTAGAAGCCTAGATCAAGAGCTATTGATTTTCTTCTTTATAATCACTCGAAAGGTATTATATTCCCAAACAATTCATTCGATCGTGTAAAAATTCGTTTCTTAATTTTCCTGGAGTTCTTACATTATGTGTGATCTGGGAAAAATGTGTACAAGGTTATTTGGTCCCGTTTGAAGCCGTGGTAAATTCTTGTGGTTCGAAAGTTCTAGCCGAGAATCACTAAATCGTGCAACACTCTTCCACTCGTTCTAAAAATTCCCTGGTATTTTTCTCAGCTTCTATTAATCATACCTAACGTGAGAAAAATAATAAAAATGGTCCATGCATTGTATATAATTCGTATGATAATTATTGTGTATTTGAAACCCTAAATCGTAATAAATTAAGAAATCATGCATGCGATTTTTCCTGGACTAGTGAACAATTTTCGTGGGCTTTATGATCTTAATATAACACTAGAAAAATGCTTATTTGATTTATTGAAGCTTAAAACTATTTTTGGTGAATTATGTGTAATCGGCTAAAAGGGAAAATAAGGGCAAAAATACCTAGCGATTCATCTAGGGTTTAAAACTAAGAGGATCTGATCTTAAATGAACAATAATGATGTGGTAATGATGGCATAATTATTTGGGTCAATTAGGGTTTAATTTGATATATTTTGGTATTTACCGATTTGAAATTAAATATGAAAGGGTGTGTTTTGTCAATATTAAAACTCATGGGCTATTTTTTTCATGTTCTATATATCATGTATGATCTGTAAAAATTATTAAACGGGGGGTCTATATGTAAAATTTGTGAGAAAATGAATTAAATTGTAAATGTTAATTCGAAATGGAAATTAATTAAATACAAGGACTAAACATGTAATTTCTGAAAAGTTGAGGTCGAATTGTGTTATAAATGATATTCAGGGACTAATGTGAAAATTTGGATATTTATTGGGCTAATATGAAATTATTATTAATTAATGATTTAAATGTAAATTCTAAGGACTTAATATGTAACTTTATTAAAATAGAGGGACCAAACTTGTAATTTCTAGAAACTTGGGGCTGTTTTGAATAAATAAATATATTCAGGGAATTATGTGTCATTTTGATAATTTAATGGCTTGACATGTAACTATTGGTAATTAAAGGTTGAAATTGTAAGTTTAAGGACTGAATATGTAATTTTGATAACTAGAGGGACTAAAGGTGTGAATCATGAATAATTGTGGATACTTTCGTACAACATGATAAAATAAGTGTTCATGGAGTAATTTTGATGAAATAAGGGGCTAATGTGTAACTATGAATAATTGAAGGGTTAAAGTGTAACTTTTGTAACTAAGGGGTGTAAAATGTAAATTATGAAAACCTGAGGACCAAAGGTGTAAATATGATAAAGATACTTTGTCTCCAGCAAATGTTGATCAAATTAAGCTATGTACTAAATATTTCTAAAAGTGGAAACTTTCTAATTATGGAAACTTTCTAAAAGTGGAAACTTACTAAAAAGGGAAAGTTACTTAAAATGGAAAGAATGATTTGTAATTCCCTCTACTTCTTTAGGTGTGAAGAAGGAGAGACTTTGAGCTTTCCCCCATTTCTGTGCTTGTTTCTATTTTTGCTTTCGACATAAGGTACGGATACTCTACCCTTTTTAGTAAGGGTGTCTTATCACCTATGCTTCGATGTTGAGTTATGAACCTTTGCTTTGACCCTTTTGCTATGAACCTTTTGATATGAACCTTTTCATATGACTTTGAGATTCACTTTTGACATGACCTTGAGATATGCTTTGATATGACTTTGAGATGAACCCGTTTGCATGATTTTGAGACCTGACTCTTAGTTTGATACCCGAGCCACCTTTTGTTTCCTAGCCAGGAAGGTAACCTGGCCATGTCTGTGATGCACCACTGGCATGACTCCTGTGTGGGGGAGTGATTTCTCACGCCGTCCCCTTTTATATTATGATATGGCCATTATGATTCTGAGATTATGATTTTGAGATGACTTTGAGTGGGGGCGTATGGATTGCAATCCTAGGCATGTATGTTTAGTGGATTTAACTATGACTTTGAGTATGACTTTGAGGTGACTGGTGCATGTGTGCTATACACGCCTTTCACATTTATGGGAGCTGATCACTCCACCCCTTTTGATACATGAGGACACCCCTCATATTATCTGGTTGCCTGAGAGGTATCCCCTCTGATTGTGAGATCTTGACTTTGAGTATTATGATGTTGAGATATGACTTTGAGTATGGCTCGTGGTAGATGACTATCCTATATATCTCCTATTTCTTATTGCATTGATTATACCTTATGACATTCCCCTTTGCTTCATTTTATTTTTGTTTCGTTATCTTTGCTTGTTATTATGTATCTGTTCACCGGGCTTTGTAAGCTCAGCCGCACGTTTTCTTTTCCATGTGCGGCAGGTATCTAGCTGGGAGATGGATTTATGCTTGGGATGAGAGTTAGTGAAGCTTTTGCCTTAGATGATGTCCTACCCTAGTCTTACCATTTTATTCAGCATATTGATATTGGATCTATTTCGTTATGTATTTCCTTGGGATTATTTCTTCCTTTCATTTGAGACTTATGGATTGAATTCCAGTCGTGTTGACTTGGTTTATTTAATGATTATGTTTATTGGCTTCCGCTGTGAATATGTATGTATGCTTTGATTTGTCACCATAATGTGATGCTTCTACCCTTGCCGGGTTGGGGTGTTACAACATCGGTCAGGTACACTGCCTGGTGGGGTTGTAAGCCTCTTGAGATCCCTCGAGAGGTAAAACCTGTTGTAAGGTTGCAAAACCACGCATCACCAACAAATGGTGATATCGAAAAATCTGTTAACATACATATACTTGTCGCAAAATAAAATTGATATAGCCGATCACGCAAACATTTTTGTATTGAAACTAATATATATATATTTAAAACTTGTATTTGACGTAACTTGAGAGCTCGAATACTAATATAATTGGATCATTTAATTTGAGGTTGTCACTTAAAAACCGGCTTACAATCATATATAAATGTAGAACATAAAAATTAGTATAAAAGGATACAAAACTTTATATACACACACTTGTCGCTAAAATGTAAAAATTTGAGTAAACTAACAATAAATCAAATTCATATTAAGTGTAGACTAGAATACACCCTAGTGAGTATATAATTTGACATTTATTTTAATCGACCGATAATCACGTCATTAATGAAAAACTAGGAAAATGGAATATTAACATAAACCTTACTTAAACTAAATTAACGAGACCAAATGTTTTTCTAAACTAGTAATTTATAAAAACAAGTCATAACTAATCGTTAATAATTAGAATAAACTTAGTTCATTTTAATAAACGAGATAAACTAAATTTTTATTAAACCAACTTTATATTACATCTTTCTTAAAACAATAAACTAGTAAATAATAAACGTCACTTACACCTGATTTTATTTCAGAAATCTATATAACAAGATATAATGACTAAACTAAACGACCTTAATATATATATCACATCTCGATTATATCTATTCGTTCTTTAAATCGTTCATATCATTTCTTTGCAAATTCCGTCACTCAAGTTCCTATAATATTCTAGTTCGCTCATTACCGTACCTTAAGTTATTCGTAGAGTTAAACCTTACCATTTCTTAGGAAATTCATTCGTAACCTCACTTGCCGCCACACAAGTGACAACAACATAAATACTTTAAAACATTGGAACTAAATTATGAAAAGACTAAACTTAATACTTGAAACTAAGACATGGTGATTTAATCTAGGTTGCGTGTTGGTGCCGTGCACTCCTTAATTTCACAGCATTCACTGTTCAGGCCATTAAAGGTGAGTTTATAGCCCCTTTTTACTTATACTTGTTTTATATGAATGGGGTGAGAAACATGCAAAACCAATTTTATGGACCATTAATACTATTTTTACCAAATTATTGCGCAGTTAGCCTAAGACTCTAGAACCCATTATTATGCCCGCCTTCATGCACTGTTAATTCCGGTTAGGAAGTGCGATTAATATAAATAGATCTATTGGGGTGACTCCCCCGTTCGGTTGGCCAGAAGGGTCAATGCGGGCGTATATTAAGTCGGATTATGAGTGAATTAGGCTAATCACTCGCTAAGAGCCCCATTATTGTTATTGATGTGCTAGGATATAGCGCACTGAATGGTCGAGTTTCGGTTGCATGAACTTAATGCTAGTGTAATAAATTATTAATGTGACATTTCAATGCTCACAAACGAAACTGTTGGTCCGAATTTATAATAACTTAAACCTACGAACTCACCAGCTTTTTGCTGACTTTTAGCATGTTTTCTCAGGTATCTAGATTTATGCAAGTGTGGCAAGGCTTGGCAAGGCGGTGTACTTATACTATTGGCCAAAGTGTTTTTAACCAATGTTTAAGACTTGTTTTGAGGGACCATTAAACTATTGAGAAAACTTGTAACATAAAGTTTGTTATAAATTGAATAAATCAAATTAATCTAGTTTTACAAAGTGTGTAATTGGTTCTTCTTTACCTCGCGTTATGATCTCCATTTCAGTAGCACCCCATGACTCTAATGCTTCCGCAAAGTAGATTTTGGGGGTGTTACACAAACGCTTACAAATAAGTTTTAAAAGTCGGTCGACTTTTAGACCGATATTCGCTTTTCACAACCTTCAACCGAATCATGCTCGACCCTCCACAATCGATATGACCAATGTGGAAATCGGTCAATCCAAATGACCGACCGATATTTTACGTTCAATTGTGCAAAGCCTAACAAAGATACCGACAAAAAAAAATGCACAAAAATAAAATACATAAAATAAAATAAAAAAAAATCCACAAAAATACATTTTAAATAAACACCACACACTCAAACAAGCACACCAATCGGTCGGCTGAATGACCTTGTTCTCCATTTCATCCCTAGTGGAGACCAACCGACCGACAATGTTTAGTAAGGGCGGCCGATTGAGACTAGTCTAGTTGGGGAGACCGACCGACCGAGTGTTTTTCCCTTATTACACTTAGTCTAAGGTTGTGTTTGTTTTCTTAATTAAATCACTTAATAAATCTTAATAGCCTATAAATCTGAACCGTTAAGAGCTTTTTACAATTAAAGTTGTTTTTTTCCCCTCTTTTAGATGCGTTAAGAGGTTTAAACCTCTTTCCCAACAAGACTTGGAAGAGGATCTACCTTTTAATGATATACAAAATAGTTTTTTTTAGACGTTGGAAAAAAAAACAACATTATTTGATTCAGATTCAGAGTTTTTTGCCATAGATTCTATTTAGATGTGCGAATCAAATTCAGACTAAGAGCTTCTTAACAAACAAACAACACCTAAGTCTTAATTTGTTTTGATATAAGTTACAATATATCTAAAGTTTATTTATTTGTGCATACCAATCGTATATTATCTGACTTTTATAATACAATATATGAAGTTGTTAAATAAGATTTTCCTATAACATTACGTAAAAAATTTGTACTTATATACTTATAATATTGTGCATGTGAGAGTTTCTAGCATCAAATTTTCATTATATGTATTAACGTCGATTAATATTTTGTATACATTTTTTTGAATCAAGGGGTTGACTTTATTTAGCTAACATGGAGTTGAAGTTGGTATTTATTTAAATCTAACTAGTTATATCCTGTTTTAGACATTACACATGTTTAATAGCATATTCTTACTTAAACTTGAACAACTTGGCCGTTCCTTCAACTGGGTCTCCCAAAAATCTAAAACGGTTAACGATTTGGCTAAATCGTTGCACTTACTATGATTTTGCAAGTAATTTAACTTCAAAGACCAACCCCTTTTCATAATGATCAGATTCTACAATACTTCCAAACGAACATCTCATATTGTAAAAGAATGAAGCTATTAGACAACCGAGTGCGACTTGGTGCTAATGACTAATGAGATTGGTCCAAGGTGCAAACTTAATGCAAATCCCACTCATTGCTAGGTTATTACAAACCCCACAATAGTCACTTTAGACTAGAAAGTTAATCCAAATCCTTGTAATATCCCAACTAGAAAAGATAACTAAAAGTCTGATGGTGGCTCTTAGCAATCCTCTACCACCAAATGAATCAGACGACAGCCGTTTAACATATTATCGATCTAATGGTTGATCACGAAAGTTGTGTTTAAAAATGGTATTCGTAATAGCTTTTAAAAGAAGCCATTTTCTTGTCCAAGCAACATACCAAAACTAGTTACATTAGGAAACATCTTAAACCTGTAATCTGCAAGACAAAGTTGTACTAAGATATGTTAAAACTCATCTACCGTATACAAAGTCCTGTTGATATTCTAAGTCCTTTTATAATACGTAATGTGAATTTAATGAAACTTGTAATATGAAATTATGAATATACCTGCCAAGTTCTAAAAAGAGTAAATTACACGGATGGTCCCTGTGGTTTGTTGAAAATTTCACCTATCGTCCCTCAAACTTAAAAGTTGCATGTATCATCCCTATCGCTGCCAAAGAATAACATGAATGGTCCCTTAGAGGGACGATAGGTGAAATTTTCGACAAGCCAAAGAATAACATGAATGGTCCCTCAAAGGACTATTCATGTTATTCTTTGGCAGCGATAGGGACGATACATGCAACTTTTAAGTTCGAGGGACGATAGGTGAAATTTTTGACAAACCACAGGGACCATCTGTGTAATTTACTTTTCTAAAAACTTTATATTAGTGATGCGCACGTGGAGATGTTAATTATATATTAAATGAAAAATGTTATGCCAAATATTTTTCCTTCGTAATTTGTTGGGAAAACTAATATAGTTGCTGTAGTTCCGACTTAATGTGTCAAAGTAGCATTTCATAGTTTTAAGTAAGAAATCTTTGTCTGACCATGATGCATTGAACATTTTGTGTTCCAAAAGGTTAATCAAGACCTTAAAGGGGTATAAATATAACAATGTTCTATTGGCCCATAGATTTGTTACATTATGTCAGTTTCGTAAAATGATAGTTAAATTGTACTAGAAGTTATAAAGTTTTTGGGTGAAAAATAATTCCAACCAGTTATAAAAGTTAAAATTCCTGGTTGGCATTCGAAGGTCAACCGGATCATCCAAATTCTTTATTTTAAACTGAATCTAGCCCAAATGAAAAAGCCTGCAAATTAGGATGAAGGCCCAATGCTTTTGACCCACAAACCAAGAACTAATTTTTCCTTATACTAACAGCTCACGTGATCTGAATAAATGAATTATGGTTCATGGAAGTATGAAACCGATATCAAACATTTAAAAGCTTAAGCTACACAAGCAAACAAAATCATCATTTTGTTTGGATTTTATAAAGTTTAAATTTTTGTTATCAAGTATTACGAAGGTGTAATATTTATGGTTATCAAAATCATGATCATGATCATACCGATCTTACGTTTCTGATCTAAAAAATAGACATGGGTGATGTAAAAATCATTTAGTACATAAGATTAACAGTAGCATGGTACCCGCGCGTTGCGGCGGCGGGTACCCTGAAATAAATTTTTTCGGTAAATCATGTATTTTAGTTTTTTTATGTTCTTTTTGACAATAAATTTACGGATATCAAGAATTTCGTTTAGCCCGTGGCCATTCGGGCTAGATTTCATTTGGTCCGTTGCCCGTTCGGGCTTGAATATTTGTATAATGTGCTTTATTATTTGTATTAGTGACATTTAATGCAGGAATTGTGTTTAAGTTGGTTGTACAATATACTTGATAATTTGTATTTCTTATGTAAGAGGTGTTTTAATAACTGCATTAATTGTATTTGTTGACCAGTTAATTAATTGACTATATTAAATATCTTGACCACATTAATAGTGTTTTGTATTATGTACATTAAGCTTTAAGACTTGTAAGTTATGTAGTAGAGAAATTATGTGCAATTGAATTTCTATAATAAGCAAGCTGAATTTTTAAGTATTTCTATTTAAAGAAGGCCTTCCTCCATTATAAGATAGTAAGATTAATAGTAGTATCGGCTATATGATCGTAAGATTATTTTGAGCATTTCTAAAGGTTTCTCATTGTTCGTACTTGTTGAAAGATTAAGGTTGTGTTTGTTTTTTTTCAAAAGGTCTGAATACATCTGAAGTCTGATTTGGTCATACATTTTCAGATTCAGACTGTTTGTTTTTTTTCAGATCTGAAGTCTGAATACATCTGAATAGGGTCTGATTCGGTCAGACATTGAATACCATCTGATTAAATCTGAAAAGCCTAAACTTTACACCTACTTCTTTTCAATCCTTATCTCCTCATCTTGGTCTTGATTTTTTATTAATAATCACGAATGTAGGGTCTTTTGGTTTGTTTTATAGCGAAAGGATTTTTTTTTGTTTATTCAGACATTTTATAAAAACAGACAGTCTAAAATAATTCAGATTCAGACTTTTGGACCACTTTTTATATTCAGAAGTGGTATTCAGATTCAGACATAAAACCTCTTAAAAAACAAATAGCACCTAAGTGTCATAACATTCATTACAACAAATTTGTCATTTCTACATACTTTTTTCTTAGCACTTTATGAACCGTGAACTTTTTTTAAAGATATTCACACTTAAGAGTGTGAACAATTATTTCAAAATCCTCACTCTTAAAATGTGTGAAGAATTTCAATCTCAAACTTAAAAGTGTGAAGAATTATTTTAAAATCAAAATCATCACGCTTCAAAGTGTGAAGAATTGTTTTAAAAACCTCACACTTAAAAGTGTGAAAAATACTCATAAATCTTCACACATAAAAGTGTGAAAATATTTGCTACACCCAATTGGGTCACACGCATATTAGTGCGAACTTTTTGATTTTTCACACTTTAAACTGTGGCAACATGTTCTAATAAGTGTGAGTATGTTATTATTTTGTAGTAGTGATTTGACAGTCTGATAAGAAATATGGTCATTAATAAGGATTATGCATTTGAAGATCTCTGAATTCTTCAACCTTTTCTCTTAGGCTTGTCACAGTGGACCGCAAAAAATCGGTCGAGTGAGGAGGGTGACCGATTTCAATATCGGTCGAGCCCTATGTGGCACATGGGTCAAATATCGGTCGACGAACAAAAAAAAAACAATCGGTCTAATTTACGACCGATTCTCTACACACATATAAATTCAAAAATCTAACAGTTTGCAATTAAAAAAAAAAAAAAAAAAAAAAAAAAAAAAAAAAAAAAAAACTTTTTTTTTAAACTTTACCACTTTACAACCTTATAAATACCAACCTCAAACACACTTCTAAACACACAATTTCAAACACAATTCAAACAAATTCTCATCCATATTCACCATGTCCAAAAAAAATACTCCCACTTTAAAAGACCAACGATCCCGACTACCCCAAAATGCCCTGAATTTGAATTTCTCGCCGGAAAACAACTTCGAATTAACCGGCATAACACCACCACAAAATCGGGGTATTCGCTTTTGTGCACCCGCTTTTGAATATACATCACGACTACCACAACCGAATCAAAATCAAAACCCGTTTTACGTTAATCGTCCATATGTCAATCCATCTCGTCCTAATATGAATTATCACCAAGAACCAAGTGGGTCGTCGTATCGTCCTAACATGGATTTCTTGCATTCTTCCCAACCGTATCAAGATTATTCCCCGCTTCGTAGTGCTAATCTTGAAATGAATTTGGAGGATTATATGGCAGATTATCCGATTCAACAATACTCGACCCAAAACTATCCGAGTCAAGATGCTTCGATGGGGCAAGGTTCGGGTCACGGTTCGTACCACGGTTCCATGCCTGTTGAAGACAATGACGATGTCGTAGAGACGTCACCCATCAAACCGAAGAAGCCTTAGCGACATGCTACAAAGGCGAAGGACAAAGGCAAAAAGCCCGAACCGGAAAAAAAGTACGAACCATGGACAAAGGCGGAAGAGATCGCGCTTTGTAGAGCTTGGATTTATATTTCGGAAAATTCCGAGAGAGGAAACGCTATTAACAGCCACCGCTTTTGGGAGGAGGTTATAGCGTACTTTGAAAAGAAAACTGGTTCACAAAGAACGTACGACTCGATCACGACAACGAAATGAACTTTTGCAGCTTAATGCAGCAATTAAGGCACGCTACAACTTAGATTACTAATTTAAGTTTTTAATAAATATTGTAATGTTTAAGTTTTTAATTTAATATTGTAATGTTTTTATTTTTAATGAATTTTAAATTTGTTGTTAAAAAAAAAAAAGTCGGTCACCACTGTGGCAACCTGGCCATGTCTGGTCACCGGAGAGAGAAAACTGATGTGGCAGCTGGTGACCCGGGTTACCACTGTGCATAGCCTTAAGGCCATAACCTAAGTACGTATCTGGTTTCGTTTATTTCACTTCCGATCCTTTTTTGCCAAAAGTCTGTGAGGTAATAAGTATTAACCTTATATTGACAACAATCTAAATGTGAAATAGCACGTATGACTTTTGAAATCGTTTTTAATTAAATAATGATGCGCTTACATATCAATAATGTGCAAAACGTAGAAGGCTCCGTGTACATATCAATGTCCATTTCATAAACTTATCGTATTGTTTTAGTATGTTAAAATTAGCTTAACCTTGTCATAAGTCTTACTTAGTTTGTTTTAATATAAGTTACAATATGTCTTTGTTTTTTTTGAATGGCAGAATAATATTAGAAGACTAGCAAGTAGCTAAAAATTTACATATTTGTATTAACAAGTTTAAAGGGCTTTGTAACCACATGTTCCCGTTTATACTAAAATTTTTATATCTACTAGACAAGAACTCAAAAGAGTTAACAACACTATCAAAGATGTTACTTCTTCGAAACTTCGAGTTGTTGAAGATCACATTGTTTCGAAAGCTCCAAATGACCCAAACTGTTGAAAGGATAATAACCTCCATGATGATCTTGGCTTTCCTTGTTTGCTGTTGCTCGACCAAATTCTCCCAAATGTCATAAACGCATGAAAAAGGTAGGAAATGGATGATCTAACCAAGTTCCTACTTTGTGACATATTTGAGAAGCTACTTCACGGTGAAGGAAAATGTGGTTAGCATATTCTTGGTGTAAATTACATATAGAGCAAATAGTTGAAGGAATATCAATTCCTCTCTTCATAATGTTTATCCTTGTAGGGAGTCGATTAAGAAGAAGACGCCAAGCAAATATGTTAACCTTAGAAGGAACATACTTGCACTAACGAGTAGGAAACAAACCTGATGGGAGAGTATGGTTATCGATGATGCGACGTGCACTTTGCACCGTAAACTTCTTTGATCTATCGGCTTCCCACTTCCAGCTATCTTATCTGGGTTAGAATCAAGAGAAAGATGACTAAGAATTTCCATCAAAGCTGCTAACTGAGAACCCCCTTCACCATCTCTTAGATTACGCCTCCATTGCCAAGTCCAATGTCCCTGAGAATACCGATCGGAAACTAGACAAGTGTGATTAGTTTCGAGAGCGTATAAACGAGGAAATTTAAGTTTCCATGGGCCACTTTCATGCTAATCATCTTCCCAAAACCTGATGCTTCTGCCATTCCCTAAATTTCGATTCATTAGATTGAGGGGAATGACTTGATTTTCATGAAGATGGTGAATGCTTCTGACAATATTAACCTACATGCCTTGATTTGAAGATTTAAACGGGGATGTCAACAAGCCGTGATAATCTCCATGAATTCCTTTTATAATTTGAGCCCATAAACTTCCCGAACTATTCAATAATCTCCATTTCCATTTGAGAATAAGAGCCGAGTTAAGAGCTTGAACACTGCCAATGTTAAGACCCCCTTTTTCTTTAGCATTTAAAGCTTGCTTCCATTTTATCCATGCAATCTTTCGATCCCCATCTTTACTTCCCCAAAAATATCTGGATCTCATAGATTCTATATAATTACACACCTTAATAGGAGCCTTAAATAGAGACATGTGATAGATACTATGAGAGTCGAGCACCGATTTGATTAAAGTGAGACGTCAACCTGATGAGAGCATATATAAGTTACAATATATCTAAATTTTGTTTATAAGTGCATACCAATCGTATATTATCTGATTTTAATAATACAATTGGTTAAGAATGTTAATTATATCTTGTAAATTTCTATTTTGGCATAGTAAAATATGTCAGGATGCATATACTGAGTTGTTAAATAAGATTTTCCCATAATATTATGTAAATTATTTTATACTTTTATAGTTATAATACCATGCATGCACGAGTTTCTTACCTATAGCACGTCACATATTTAGTACTCCTTAAACACTAACATCAAATACCTAAAGCTCATTACATATTTAGCACTCATAAAACTCTTGGTATATCTCTTTTATGAAACATTAACCACACGCTTATACACCATTAAAATTTGGACGATTTTTTTTTTCTTTTTCAAATACATACGTGTAAGTGGAAACAGTGAGACCAATTTTTTAGATGAATGAAATTGAGGATACTGGACTTTGTATTAGATGACCTCAAAGAGATTTGAATATGATTTCTGATAGTGGTTTACATGTGTTAAACATGCAATTAACAACAATTTTAAGTGACAGTTTAGGGGAAAGTTACTCAAGCAGCTCTAAGATGAAATCGATGAGCAAGATTAATTTATTAATTTCCTTATGAACAGTAACTATGTGATGTGATTATGAACAATATTTCACATGAATAGTAACTCTTTTAAATTTTTTTTTTTACCAATGTATAATATATACTCATTACGTCTTAAAATAATTGTCTCATTTTAACTTTTAAAGTATTTTTTATTTAATTTTGACCTTAAGTGATTTTATTTGTAATATATAACACTTGATGCAAAATATATGAATGAATTTAGTTTTAAATGTATTTTCATTGATATAATTTTTATCAAGTATTATATAATATAAACAAATATTTAAAGTCAAGATTTAAAAAAAAGTTAAAAATAAAAAAAGGATAATTATTTTGTAACAGAAGAAGTATACTAGTAATACTTGTTACATCATAGATTTTGGTGTAAACAAAAATAGATACATGTTTGGTTGACCTACAAAATGTCTTAAAAATGTTTATCATTACAAAACAAAATTAAATTCTGAAGTCACCACTCACCAAAGATCTAGATAAAAACGAATCAGACTTTAATATAATCGATTTAATTAATTAAATGCGAATAAAACCGTGTTCCATTAAACGATTGACTAGTGCATTAGTTGGGTATACGCTTTGCATAAAAATAAAAAAGGATTAGATCGAACATGCGTAGCCGTCGGGTCATCAAAACATCCTTTCATTAACCGTGGTCGGGTTCCTTACTATATATTCTCCAACTTTACAACACCAAAATAAAAAAAGTGAAACATATCAAATCATATCAACCCTTAAAGATCTATCTGCTTGCGATACTTTTTATAGATCATTTTTTTTTCTAGATCACTTAAGCTGTGTTAAAGATGGTGAAGGATCGAAAAGTTGGTGTAGCTATGGATTTCTCGAAAAGTAGTAAAGCAGCCTTGCAATGGGCTATTGATAACTTGGCTGATCACGGTGATACGTTTTATATCATTCATGTTAAGTCTCACTCGACTGATGAGTCGAGGAATAAACTCTGGGAAGCCACTGGTTCTCGTAAGTTTCACTTTATCTATACGATCATTCGTTCTTTTAGACAAAGTATACGAGGGTGATAATATATATTTTTTTTTCTTGTCTATAGCTTTGATTCCCTTGGTGGAGTTTCGTGAGCCAGAAGTGATGGCGAAATACGATGTGAAGATGGACATTGAAGTTTTGGACATGCTTGATACTGTTGCTAGGCAAAAAGAGGTTTATATATAAATTTTGTCTATGTTATTGAATTTTTTGATGATGATAATATGAATTGAGTATTAATGTATGTTTGGGTTGATAGATTCATGTTGTGTCAAAAGTGTATTGGGGAGATGCAAGAGAGAAATTGGTTGAAGCTATTGAAGATCTGAAACTTGATTCTTTGGTTATGGGTAGCAGAGGCCTTAGCGGCATCAAGAGGTAACTTTTTTTTCTACCTAGTCGAATTACATTGCTATGATATGTCATATCGTTTTTGAGTTCGTGATTTAAACATAATGCTATTTGAATATGATATACTGATCAACGAAATCAAACTAATTGTTGCCTTAGATTTATATAGATTTTTAAAAAATTGTTAGGACATCAGACAATGGGTGAATGAAGTAAGGCTTTTGAGGAATTGGGGGTATAGGTTATTTGTTCAACCTCAACTTCTGGCTAAAAGCCCATTTGAACAGATGCTCATTGCGTGAGACTAGGTCTTTGGTAAATGGTCAGTCGGCACCCAAAAAAGGTGTACGCTCCGCTGATTGAAACCTTTTGAAGAGAGTACATTTAGGTTGTGTTTGTTTTGCTTCATTCAGATCTGAATAGGTCTGAAGTCTGATTCGGTCAGACGTAATCAGATTCAGACTGTTTTTTTTTTTTTTTCAGATCTGAAGTCTGAATACATCTGAATAAGGTCTGATTCATTCAGACATTTGAATATGTCTGTTTACATCTGAAAAGCCTAAACTTTACACATACTTATTTTCAATCCTTATCTCCTCATCTTGGTCTTGATTTTTTATTAATAATCATGAATGGAGGGTCTTTTGGTTTGTTTTATGGCGAAAGGATTGCTTTTTGTTTATTCAGACATTTTATAAAAACAAACAGTCTAAAATAATTCAGATTCAGACTTTTGGACCACTAATTCAGATTCAGAAGTGGTATTCAGATTCAGACATAAAATGTCTGAATAAACTGACGAATGTATATATGACATTTGAAAAGACAATTATTCAATGTTTACTTTTATAGTTGTATATCTCTTATCTTTGTTAAAGAAATGGACCACATCATTGTTAATTAGAAAAAGGATTGTGACTCATATCAGCATTATCGTCGACAGCTATGATCACTGTATTCTTGAATGGGCAATATGATGTTGAACATTTAAATCTAATTTCAAAAGTATACTTGATTACTTTATAAATTTATAAAAGTCCAAACATGGCATATAATCAAGAAAATATCTATAGATTGATCACTATCATGGGCTATTTAGTCGAGTAGTTAGGCAACTTATATAAATTATGTTAAAATGATTTTATTCGTTGTTTTATTGCAGGATAATCTTAGGAAGTGTTACAAATTATGTGATGACAGCTGCACCTTGTGCTGTGACAATTGTGAAGGACCCAGAAACATTCGCCAAGCACTAAATCGTGTCTTTGATTTCTTTGCTTCCCATTTCATTTTGTTGCATGTGTTGTTGCTTTCCTGTGACCTATAATATCCTTACATTTGTATTGATATAATGTGATATGAAGAATGAAATGGTGTTACTCGAAGAATAATCGTAATAAATAATTTGGTGTTGTTACTATGACTTGCAAATAATGGTATTTATTGCATGTGATTGTTGTGGGTAATATACTTGACAAATGCATTGTATTTTAGTCTAGCCACGGATGATATGGTCCGTCTGTAACTTGATCGAATCATTTCTTTAGTGTAACCATGTTCAGCACTAGAAGGCAAGAAGGATGGAACCGATAAATAGTGGGTCAATATATCATACATAACATAGACAATATAATGCATTTACCTTCTACTTGTTTTTGCATCTTGGGTAATCAACAAAATTCACGTGAACGTGTTCAAAAAAAAAAAAAAAAAAAAAAGGAAAAATTCACGTGAACCAGTTTTGTTGACATGTAAGGCAAACTCATGGTTTTATGCGGATCTGGTAAAAGCATGAACTTAGGGAAATCACCAGCCTTTCATGAATGGAAATCACCAGCCTTTCATGAATCGGAAGTTTTAGTCTGAAGTGATTAACGTCAATAAGTTGAAACTGCCATGATCTAGTTAATACTTGCTCCGTGTAGCATCGAATGTACGATACTAAAATGCTAGGTATCTTTTTGTATTGAACTAAAAATCTCACTGGTGACTTAACAACATTAAGACCCTAGAATCCGACACTATTTGCAAGACTATTAAATCAATTAGAAGCACATGACAATGTTCTCATCTCTTTTAAGGATTAAATGCCAATTTATCCATAACAATACAAACGAAGCTTTCTTTCTTCTTACAACTTAAAAAGCTTTTTCTAAAATGTGGTTTTTAGATTTTTATCGACTAATTCACGAAGTTCGAGTCCACTGGCATATAAAAATCAAATCGGGTAAGGTCTTCACGTTCGAGGAAGTTGGCATGTCAACTTCAAAGTTCTTATAGAACCTTATCATTATTTGTGTCTTCTTTATTTGATAAACAAAGTGCCAACATAAACAAAGTGCCAACCTCAAGTTCTTGCACGAAAGTTCCTTGAACGTTCCCACTTTTAACTTTTTCTCACCAAATAGGCAAATAGGTTTCCTCTTTATGTCTTTGATAAAACAATTTATTAAAACTATGCATATAACTACGAAAATTTATAGCAACAAATAATTATAGTCTTGACATTGTGGTCAAGTGTTTCGAGTATGAAATCGATAAACATTGTTTATTAGGTCAAACATTCAAGTTATAAGTAGTAATGGAAGCAGGGGCAGCCAGAAAGTTTTGCTCGAGAGGGCACACTTTGATAAATTTCAAAAACCACACTACAAATCAATTCTTAAATGGGGCAAATTACAAAAAAAACCCAAATATTTTAGAAAATTTACACTAAAATTTGTTTCGCTACAGAGGCACGTGCACCTTATGCCCCTCTTATCTCCGCCCATGAATGGAAGGAAGGTATATGCATGTAAAGTATTACCGTATATTGAAAGCGCAATAGGGAGTATTTGAGATTTTAAGTAAATATTTCTTTCTTTATATACAACTAGACGACTACTTGCGTAGAGCGGCGATGTATAACGCAAATAGTTATACATGCGAACTTGTGATTTTGGTATGACCGTTAATACAATACTTCTATTAAATTTATTGTTATTGCGAGAAAAAAAATGTGTGAGTTATAAATGTAAATTGATAAAAGTTTAAGGATTAAACAATATTTAAATTATTAATTAAGTTGCAGATTTTATTACCATTTTTAATAAAAAGTACTTTAGGTATATTCATTTTTTAATTTTTTAAGTTTAAAGAAAAGTTATGCACCGTATACTTAGACCAAGAGTAGTGGACGTTGAATGGGCCTTCGTTGCCCTTTCAACGGGCGTTGGACCACCCCCAACCATCGTTGAAGCCCGTTGAATCTGTTTAAAATCAACGTCCGTTGATCCAACAACGGTCGTTGAAGTTTGCATGTTTAATTTTTTATTTATTTTTATTCTTTAAAATGTTATTTAAAGAATAAAAATATTCCGTTAACAATGTGCATTGAAATTAAAAAACATTCCGTTAACTAAAAAAAAAACATTCCATTAAAAAAAAAAAAAAAAAACATACAATTTATTCAAATTAAAAAAACAAACAACCTAAAAATTAAAAATATTTGTTCCAACGTGGTGCTTCGCAATTGACCAGCTCGCGAGGTGCTTGAACTCGACCCCGTTGTGTCTCTCCTTCCATAGGGCCTTCGCGTCCTCCAGCTGGTCATCCTCGTCATCCAGTTCGTTGGCAGACTCAAGATAACAGCGTTCAAACTCGAACATGTCCGCCCGGAGCGCATGCCACTTGGAAGTGATCATGTCCGTGTTCCGGTACTCCTTCTGTCTACCAAGCGAGAGGTGAAAATCGCGCTTCACCCTAGACCAAAAGTCTTTCTTCGTATCATTAGTCTCCGCCCGGATGTCGGAGACGTTCAAGTAAGAATTGACCAACGCCATTTCTTCGTTTTCTTCCCATGCAGAACGAGAATCGCTGACCAAACAGGTAAACGTTAAACGTTGAATGGGTAAAAAATTGAATGTAACATTAAATTTCTGACGCGTTAACAGGCAATACTTATCTTTAACAGTGGATTTTTAAAATTATTATTATTATTTTTTATTTATTTTTATTTTATTTTTAAGTAATTTATTTCTAATTTTTTATCTTTAACGGTGGAATTTGTATTTTTTAGTGTCAAATAAAAAAAATGTTACATAATTAAAAAAAGTAATCATTACACTCACAGCTTTAACGCCCTAACCTACTACCCCCATTTTATAAAAAAACTTTCATTATGACATATGTGACATTTTTCGCAATTTGCCTTCACCCACACTCACACCCACACCCAAACCCAAACCCAAACCACTACTCTTGGTCTTATAGATAGAGAAGATTGATTACATGCTTTACAAGGCTAGATGGTTAGCTTACATAACAATGGGCTTAAATGCTTTTGGTGAATCAAAAGTTGGGCTTTTTTTCCCTCAACGATATAAAATCATAAACAAATAAAAGAAACTTATCCATGTTATGAGTTTAACCCATTTGCCCATCACAAATGAGTAAATGACAACTTTGCAGATAATGTTTTTAAAGGAAAATCTCAAAAGTACCTATTTTTATGATATTTTCACAAAATACCTATTTTTCATAAAAAAAACAAAGAGAAAATGCTCAAAATAGGCCAAAATTTTTCAGCCATTTCAAGAGAAAGCCAAAAACCACATCTATTTCCCATTTTGTCCACCCTCGACTGCTCGACCCCATAAAATTGCCGACACGTGTCATTCCTTTATTATTTTATTAATATATTTTAGGCCCACAATAGTACAAATAAGATATTGACAGAATCTAAGTTACTGTACACCTTTTGTACTTTATTAAAAGTCAATGCTCGACTGACGGCGCTCGACCGGGGGATGCTCGACCGACTGCGTACTTTTTGTCCTTGGAAAAGTAAAAAGGTGTCAGAAAATCTTGTACTTTAGATTCATTTTGTACTTTCCAAATCTTTTGGATAGATTTGGTTTGTACATTTTTTTTTTTTTTCATTTGACTAATTTCATTTTTTTTTCAAAAAACACACACATAATTTACTAACACTATCAGGCAACCTAACTTCCTTTCTTTGGGATACGTGCAACCGATCGATCAAGCAAATCTATCAACAACCGATCGCCGAAAACTATCAAGCAACCATTCCTCATCAAGGGTGAGCTACTACAAAGCATTTGAGACTGATAAAAATGGTTACTCAAGAAGCTGAGACCTAAATACTTTGGATCTGGTATACATCATTAGGTCATTGATCGAAACCCAAAATGGTGAGTTTTTTGATTATGTCATCAGTTATTGTTAAGTTATTATTAGCGTTTTTTAGTATTTAGGTCAGAAAAGTGCTTATTCAAACTTGTTATTGATATACTTGTTCGGATTTTTTTTGGTTTATTAGTTTTCTTGATTGAAAAAAAAAAAAGCCAAAAATCTTTTTATGTTTTTTTTATGTCAAGTTTAATGTTTTTTTTAATTTTTGGAAGCGTAAGTCTTTGGTTCGAATTTGACTTGGTGCTATCAGTTCCTTGTGGAAATGCCTATTAGCCAAAGGGGTTTCTGTCATTACCTTGGTATTGGTTTATTGACGCTTGTTCCGTCATTTAGTTTCTTGTGAAGCGTTAGGCCTCAGTTCAATTTCTGATTCGGTGCTATGGTTACTTAGGGGAATCAATACTCTCAAAGTTTGATTAGTATAAGAAGATTATGTTTTAACTAGGTGTTTTGATTAGCTTATTTTGAGGGATTATGAGTTTTTGGCTATTTGCTGCATGATCCGTGACTTTCCTCTAGCAAAGGAATTACATTTTCTTAAACTGGTTAAATTTATGCGAGTTTAATTACAGCAATTGCTTTTAAGTGAACCGGACTGTCGTTAAGCAGTTTAACAAATGGAAATATTGATTGTTAGAACTAGCCTTATGTAAGCGTTGAGTTTATGATAGACAGCTAGACAAGTCTACTACTGTGTCAATAATGTTTTCATTCACTGAATTATCTTGACAAAATGAACTTATTCATTGTATGTATATATAGCTTCTTATGTCTAACAGTAAACTGTGTTACCGTGGTTTTTGTTATGACTGAAATCTCTTCAAGTATGACTGGTTTTCTGTATGTGTCACATATCTTGTGTCTACATCATTTGGAATTATGCTAAAATGTGACATATCAGGAAAAAAAATGGATTAAACTACTCTCAAGTTGATATTCAGTCACAAACAAAACAGTGGCACCCCTATTTTGAAGAAAAATGTTGATGTTTAACACAAGTTGAATAGGAGTAAAATACGACAAGCTGTGTCCTCCTAGCATAAGTGATTAGGTTTTTTTGGCATAAACATATGATGTTAGAAACTATTTGCATCAATGATCCATAAAAAAGCCAAAAAAATATAATAAATAAATAAATAAATAAAAAATATGATGTTAGAAACTATTATGTCTTTTTTTAGTATAGTTAAGCTTAATGCTTATTTGTAAGTGCTTATGGGATTGCTAACTAGCTTACTTAAGGGTTTTCCTTGACAGCTCATTTTTCAGTTATTATTATAGTGCTTATGTTTCTTATTGTTGATAATGTTTTCAAGCTTTTCTTAACTGTAAGTCTTAAGCTAACATGGTGTACAATATTTCTTTTTTATAGGACTATGATTCAACACTTATCGTAAGAAGTAAAATGAGTTACTTCTTACTTATGAAAAATAGTTTAGATCAGCCGCGACAGACAATGTTTAAGGCCACATGTTTTGGACCGTGGTTGGATCTTACCTATCTTGATAATGAAGAATCTCTGGTGCAGTATATGCTTCAGAAACAGGTCCACCAATATGATGATAGCTATGATCTTCCAATTGTATATTGTGTGAATGGACATAACAAGTGCTTTGGTCGACGCGAATTCTGCTTGATAACTGGATTTAGATTTGGTCTTCTTAGCTTTCGTAAATGGAGAAGTGGTGATATCCCTTTTCGTGATCGTGTTTTTCCGGATAAGGTTGGCCAGTATGTGAAAAACATCGATCTTCTATCTGTTATTGAAGATGAAGCTGTTTTGTTAAATCTGTCGGATGAAGATGCCGTAAGGGTGTGTAATACCTGAAATTCAGATAACCTGTAAAAAGACCAAATTACCCCTGAAACTATAAAACCTAAATAAATAACTTATAAAATTCTGAAACAATTCCAAACTTCTGAAAACGAACTACATATCAAGTAATTAAATTTTTGGGACAACATTACATTACTTTGAATGTACAAAAATTACAAAATCACATATACACATATACATGGTCCGAAATTAATTAAATAAACTTAATATATATATTTGTAAAATCATTTTAATTAGATAAGTACCAAAATAAATTAAGGAGTTATACACCAAATCAAAGTATGATCTTGAGCTAACTTATGGGCCGAAAATTCTGAGTATAACCCCCCTCCTAATCGGCTATTATTATATACACAATCAAATCATTATTTTGCAAAACCCTAAATTCTGAAAACCCTAAATCGCTACACACTAAATTCGACCAAAACATCCTTGCGACTTCTGGACCTGAGCAAAAAATTTTCTGGAGTTGATCAAGGTGTAAGCAAGCTAGGAAAAATAAGATTTGGGTCGTGGAAGCTTTCGTTCGATCGTGGTGTTTTGTTTTGTTCGATCTATTGCGCTCGATAGGTATAAAATCTACACGACAAATATTTACGTTCTATAATTGATCTAGCATTTTTATAATGATCTATATGTTGTATATAACTCAGTAAAAATGTTAAACATGGATCATGCAAGCTAAACAAAGCGTACGAAATTATAAGAGATAAAACACACATAATTTCCAAATAATGTCATTCGATTTTTCTGGGGTATAACCATAATTTTTGCGTGTCCTATACTGATAATATAAGCCTAGAAAAATAACCACATGATTTATAGAAGCTCAAAATAATTGATGCGAATTATTGTATGTAATCGGATTTTAGAGGAAGTAAAGAAAAATAAGAATAAACCCTAGAATGGAATAGGTTTAGGGTTCATGTGTATAGATCTGATTTAATTAATGTTTTAATGATGATGTCATGATGGTTTAATGATTGGATAAAACTAGGGCTTGTTTTGGTACAATAAAAGTCTATACGATTTGTAATTAAAACTATAAGGGTTTGTTTTGCCAACTTTGAAACTTCTAGGATATTTTTGTAATGACATATAAGTCAGTAGGAATGTGAGAAAAATATAACTTGAGGGTCCTAAGTGTAAATGTGCAAGAAAATGAATTAACTATATTTATAAGGGTCGAATTGTAAATAATTAAAGTAGAAGGACTAAAAGTGTAAATTTGGGAAACTTGAAGTTATTCTGAGTAAATAATGTCATTAAGGGTGTAATGGGTAAATTTGAGTATTTATGGGATTGATATGTAATTATAAATAAATTATGATTTAAATTGTAAGTTTTGTAAAGTTAAGGGACCAATTGTGCAATTACTAAATTTTGAGGGTCAAATTCGTACTTCATATAATTCTGAGGTGATGTCCTGTAAACTTGTGAAATAAAGTACTTGTTTGGTAAATATAGATTAAATCAGTAACTTAAAGTAATTTCATTTTAAACCTTTGAGTCTAATGAATTTACAATTAAAACCCTAAACTTTTGTAGCTTGATAAAAGGTACCTTAATTCCATAATGATCTTGAAATAAGGACTTAACCTAATCTGGAATATTAACATCTTACTAAACCTGGAAATTTACAAAATGGAAAAGTAAAACTAAAAGCAATAGTCTGAGTTTGAATAATTCATAATTCCGTCTTCTACTTCTTAGGTGTGAAGAAGGAGAAGCCTTGATTTCTGCTTCGCATTTGCTTTCTTGTCTTTTGCTTTGCTAATAAGGTACATATATTCCGTCCTTTCAGTAAGGGCTTTTCAATTCTTTTTCTTCAGAATTCATTTCCTTATTAGGATTCCCTATACCATTGCTATGTTCCCTTTTGTTGGTGAACTTTCGATGTGATCTTTGATTTAAATCTTTTTCCATGTACCCTTAAGATATAATTTGATGATTTGATAGTACGCCCGACCTTTGATCTACAGTTTGATATTACGAGCCAATCACTAGGCATGAGGGTTTCATGTCCATGTCATTGACGCACCTCTGACATGACTCTAGGGCAGGAGAGTGATGACCTGTTCCGTCCCTTATTTATTATTTGCTATGGCCATTATAATTATGATTATTGATTTGTCTGTGGGGCGTATGGGTGCACTCTAGATTTGACCTGTTATCTGTATATGTTATATGTTGTAGTTATTATATCTGGTGACTGATTGTGTGTGCGATACACGTCTTTCACTTGGTCTGAGAGCTGATCACTCTACACAGGTATGTTTTATTATATTAGTATGCTACGGTATTGTCAGTAGTCTGGGCTCGTGATGAATTGCTGTGTTTTGTTATCTTAAATCTTATTTCACTTCGTTCTTTTCTTTTATTCATGATTCATTTCTCATTCCTTTCATTGTGACTTCGTATTGGTATGATTTTGTATTCCTGATTTGCTTTTGTATTTGCTACCTGCTATTTGTTCCCGTTATCTATATATCTGTTCACTGGGCTTTTGAAGCTCAGCCGCATTTCTTTTCCTGCGGCAGGTACTTAAGCTAGGAGCTGGGTTTAGCTTTGGGATGAGAGCGATCTATTTCGGAGTCGACCTTAGTTATTTAGCTTTACCATTTGAACTTCTATTTATTTTATTATGCCATTGTTTAGGCATTTGAATATTAGATTTTGTACTTAGTCATTTTGTCTTGCATTTTGATTTAAGTCATGTTGACTTATTTTGGATTTAATGTTAAGACTTATGATGTTTTATTTATTGAATGTTTGTGACTTCTGATATGCCACCATTGTTGTGATATATTTACCCTTGTCGGGTTGGGGTGTTACAATTTATGGTATCAGAGCACAGGCTTTCATGAAACCTTAGAGCTTAGGCTATCGACCTGTGAGGATTTGGGTAGACATTAGGTTTCCTTTCGCGCACTCTTTTCCTGTCCTGCTCTGCCATGTTTTTCTTTTGCTCTATCATTCCTGTTTGATCTTTCTAATCGTTTGAAAATCCTGTAGATGGTTGCTACTCATCGTGGTGACTATTCTGAAGGGGAGGAGGAGATCCCTAATTTGGAGGAGTTGGTGGCTAATGCTATAGCCAATTTGCTACCTGGGCTTAATGCTAACGAGGTAATCACTAGGATGATCAATGATTTTCGTAATGGAGCCGGTCCCTCTGGTGGCTCGGGTGGTGCTGGTCCCTCTAGTGGTGCTAGCGGTTCTGGTGGTACTGGTGGTGGGGGCCGACCCATTACCATTAATGGTTGGCTTGAGAGTTTCAATAAACTTAAGCCGTTGTCTTTCAGTTCTGCTGCTACTCCTCATGCTGCAGATGACTGGATAACACACATGGAGAAGCTGTTTGAGGTACTGGGTTGTGAAGACGGGTTTAAGACTCGTCTGGCTGCGTTTAAGCTTGAGGGAGATGCACTTAACTGGTGGAAGGCGCACAAGGAAGCTAAGGGAGGTGATGCTTATGTTCTTGGTTGTACTTGGGCTAATTTTCGAGCTACGTTCTATAATCGGTACTTCCCTGTGTCCGAACAGCAGAGATTTATTCGGGAATACAACACTATCTCTCAGCTTGAGTCTGAGAATGCAGGGGAATTTCTGGAGCGATTCCAGAGATTGGTTAGCTTTGTGGGCCCGGTTGCTGGGGATGCTGAGCATCAAGCTAAGCATTATAAGTGGGCACTGAAGAGTTGGGTTTTAGATCGACTTCTTAATCAGGAGTTCGCTGATCCGTCAGCATGTTGCGACGCAGCTCGCAACATCGAGATATTTCATGAGAAGGTAGGTTACAAGCGAAACCGTGATGGCGACCGAATTCAGCCGCAGAGTCAGAATCGGGACAACAAGGGGTTTTCTGGTAAGGGCTTTGAACAGCTGGGTCAGTCAGATCGTGGTCGTGATTATCAGGGTCAGTCAGGTAGGAGCTATGATCAGCGAAAACCAGATTCTAGAGGTCAGGATGCTGGTTCGATTTCTAGGCAGGATAATGGTCAGAAGCAGTGGAAGGATCAGCCTTCTAAGAGTTTTCAGCAGCAGTCTCGTGGTTTTGGATCGAGTTCTCAGAAGGGTTCATCTGGGAACTTACCTACACCCCCTATCTGTACTACTTGTGGAAAAAATCATCCAGGAGAGTGTCGTAGAGCAACTGGTGCATGTTTCCGATGTGGATCTGCTGAGCATCGGGTGAAGGACTGCCCAAAGCAGAATCCTGCATCTGCTAAGAACTATCTTCTTCCTCCGCCTCCTCCACCTCCGAATACTGGGCGTGTGTTTTCTACTACGCGGGATCAGGCGGCTAAGGCTACAGGTACCATTACCGGCTTTTTGTATATTGGTGATTTTACTGTTTTCGCGTTATTTGACACTGGAGGAACGCATTCTATCATATCTATGAAATTGGCTAAGAAACTGAACATACCTGCAACACCACTAAATAACCCAATTGCTATATCAACCCCCATGAAAAACCACATTCTTATCAACCATGAATTTTTGAACTGTCCGTTACGCTTCGATGATCGGATTCGTCCGGCAAATTTACTTCCTCTAGACATGATTGACTTTGATGTCATTCTGGGTATGGATTGGTTGGCTTTCCATCGAGCAACCATTGACTGCCACGCCAGAAATGTGATTTTCGGTGATCTGAATAATCCTGAATTCATTTACCATGAATCTCGCCCTCTTAAAACTGTTAAAATCATTTCCGCCTTGAAAGCTCGAACCTTGATGTCTCATGGTTGCTAAGGTTATCTAGCCTCAGTTAAGGATTTGTCTGTTGAGAGTCCGGATATTTCTAGTTTTCCCATTGTTCAGGATTTTGCTGACGTTTTTCCTGAAGTACTTCCTGGTCTTCCTCCGGCTAGAGAAGTGGAGTTTTCTATTGATCTAATTCCCGGTGCCGAACCTATCTCTAAGGCTCCGTACCGGATGGCACCTGTTGAACTGAAAGAATTGAAGGAGCAACTGGAAGAGTTGCTGGACTGTGGATTCATTCGACCTAGTGTTTCGCCATGGGGTGCTCCTGTGCTTTTCGTGAAGAAGAAGGATGGGTCTATGCGTCTGTGTATTGATTATCGTGAGCTTAATCGCATTACCATTCGAAACCGTTATCCGCTTCCTCGCATTGATGACTTGTTTGATCAATTGCAAGGAGCTAAAGTTTTCTACAAAATCGACTTGCGATCGGGTTATCACCAATTGCGAGTTAAAAAAGAGCAGGATGTACCTAAGACTGCTTTCCGCACCCGTTATGGACACTATGAGTTCCTGGTTATGCCTTTTGGCTTAACAAATGCTCCTGCCGTGTTTATGGATTTAATGAATCGGGTTTTCCATGAATTTCTTGATAAATTCGTCATCGTTTTCATTGACGATATTCTAGTGTATTCTAAATCGTCCGAGGAGCACGAGCAACACCTGCGTATTGTTTTAGGTATCCTGAGGCAGCATAAATTATTCGCGAAATTTTCTAAGTGTGAATTCTGGCTGAACCAAATAGCTTTCCTAGGTCACATTGTGTCTGCAGATGGTATCACCATGGATCCATCTAAAGTCGAGGCTATCACCAAGTGGCCGAGACCTACCACTGTGACTGAAGTCAGGAGTTTCCTAGGATTAGCTGGCTACTATAGGCGTTTTATGGAAGGATTTTCTAAGTTGGCTTTGCCATTGACTCAATTGATGCGGAAGGGTGAAAAGTTCGTATGGACTGATGAGCGTGAGCAGAGTTTTGAAGAGTTGAAACGGCGTTTGGTGTCTGCACCTATTCTAACTTTACCATCGGGTTCTGGAGGTTTCCAAATCTATAGTGATGCTTCTAAAAAGGGTGTGGGCTGTGTGCTTATGCAAAACGGCAAGGTTATTGCCTATGCTTCGAGGCAACTGAAACCCTATGAGGAAAATTATCCAACTCATGATCTAGAATTAGCAGCTGTAGTTTTTGCATTGAAGATCTGGAGGCATTACTTGTATGGTGAATCATGTGATATCTTCACTGATCACAAGAGCCTCAAATACATCTTTACTCAGAAGGAGCTTAATATGAGGCAGAGGCGATGGCTGGAGCTTCTGAAAGATTATGACACGAACATCCAGTATCATCCAGGTAAGGCTAATGTGGTTGCAGATGCACTTAGTCGGAAATCTGGAGTGATTGCTAGTTTGGAGATTGATCCGCATGTCCTCAAGGATTTGGAGCGTTTGGATGTTGAGTTATGTTTTCGGCGTGATGTTGGTTACTGGGCTAGTTTAAAGATTGAGTCAAATCTGATGTTGCGTATTAAAGAGGCTCAGAAAGATGATGGTGAGCTCTGGGCTATAGTTCAGAATATTGAAGAGGGTAAGCAAACTGAGTTTAGAGTTGATGACGTTGGAGTTGTAGGGTATGAGGATCGTTTATGCGTGCCTAATGATTCCGAATTGCGTGAGGCTGTGTTGACTGAGGCTCACAGTTCTCCTTTCGCTATCCATCCTGGTTCTACCAAGATGTATCGGGATCTTAAGCAACATTTATGGTGGAACGGTATGAAGCAAGATGTGGCGTTATTTGTCGCTAGATGCATGACCTGCCAGCAAGTTAAGATTGAGCATCAGCGAGCTAGTGGTCTATTACAACCTTTGGAGATTCCTACATGGAAATGGGATGAGATTTCCATGGACTTCGTTTGTGGTCTGCCTGTTACTCGTAAAAGACATTATGCGATTTGGGTGGTCGTTGATCGGCTAACTAAATCCGCTCATTTCTTACCTATCCGTATGACCTATAGTGTCAGTAAGTTGGCGGAAGTTTTCCAGCAAGAGATCGTTCGATTGCATGGTATGCCTTCGTCTATTGTTTCAGATCGTGATCCTCGTTTCACTTCGCGTTTTTGGAAGGGACTTCATAAAGCTTGGGGCGCTCGCCTTAAGTTTAGTACTGCATTTCATCCCCAAACTGATGGTCAGTCTGAGAGGACCATTCAGACTTTGGAAGACATGTTAAGAGCTTGTGCGTTGGAATGGACAGGTAGTTGGGATGAGTACTTGTGTTTGGTAGAGTTTGCGTATAATAACAGTTGGCATGCGAGTATTCGAATGGCTCCCTTCGAGATGTTGTATGGTAGGAAATGTAGGGCTCCTATTTGTTGGAATGAAGTAGGTGAACGTCTGATTGAAGGACCTGAGATGATTGAGATCACAAATGAAAAGGTAGCTGTTGCTAGAGAGAAACTGAAAGAGTCGCGTGCTCGCCAGAAAAGCTATGCTGATAAGCACCGTCGAGATCTAGAATTTAATGCAGGTGATCGGGTATTCCTGAAAGTATCTCCTTTCCGTGGTATCAGGCGTTTTGGAATCAAGGGCAAGTTGAGTCCTCGATTTATTGGACCGTTCGAAATCCTGGAGCGTATTGGGGAGGTTTCTTATCGTTTGGCTTTACCTCCTCAGCTATCTCATGTGCATAACGTATTCCATGTATCTCTCCTGAGAGGATACAATTATCACCCACTGCATGTTGTATCTTACCCACTTGATCAGATCCGGCCTGATATGTCTTTGTCTGAAGAACCGGAAGCGGTTCTGGACCGTCAGGAACGAGTCATGAGAAACAAAGTTATCCCGTTCGTAAAGATTCTTTGGAGGAATCACCCGGAGCGTGAAGCTACCTGGGAAACTGAAGAGTCAATATGAGCTAGTTATCTGAAGTTCTCGTTTTAATCCGGTATGTCCTTGTTTTGTTTTCCGTTCTCCTTCGTTTGTTTTCCGCTTTCTTTTCTTTTCTTTTCTTACTACTTCCTGCAAATTTCGAGGACGAAATTTTTTTTGTTAGTGGGGAAGAAGTTGTAATACCTGAAATTCAGATAACCTGTAAAAAGACCAAATTACCCCTGAAACTATAAAACCTAAATAAATAACTTATAAAATTCTGAAACAATTCCAAACTTCTGAAAACGAACTACATATCAAGTAATTAAATTTCTAGGACAACATTACATTACTTTGAATGTATAAAAATTACAAAATCACATATACACATATACATGGTCCGAAATTAATTAAATAAACTTAATATATATATTTGTAAAATCATTTTAATTAGATAAGTACCAAAATAAATTAAGGAGTTATACACCAAATCAAAGTATGATCTTGAGCTAACTTATGGGCTGAAAATTCTGAGTATAACCCCCCTCCTAATCGGCTATTATTATATACACAATCAAATCATTATTTTGCAAAACCCTAAATTCCGAAAACCCTAAATCGCTACACACTAAATTCGACCAAAACATCCTTGCGACTTTTGGACCTGAGCAAGCAATTTTTTGGAGTTTATCAAAGTGTAAGCAAGCTAGGAAAAATAAGATTTGGGTCGTGGAAGCTTTCGTTCGATCGTGGTGTTTTGTTTTGTTCGATCTATTGCGCTCGATAGGTATAAAATCCACATGACAAATCTTTACGTTCTATAATTGATCTAGCATTTTTATAATGATCTATATGTTGTATATAACTCATTAAAAATGTTAAACATGGATCATTCAAGCTAAACAAAGCGTACGAAATTATAAGAGATAAAACGCACATAATTTCCAAATAATGTCATTCGATTTTTCTGGGGTATAACCATAATTTTTGCGTGTCCTATACTGATAATATAAGCCTAGAAAAATAACCACATGATTTATAGAAGCTCAAAATAATTGATGCGAATTATTGTATGTAATCGGATTTTAGAGGAAATAAAGAAAAATAAGAATAAACCCTAGAATGGATTAGGGTTAGGGTTCATGTGTATAGATCTGATGTAATTAATGTTTTAATGATGATGTCATGATGGTTTAATGATTGGATAAAACTAGGGCTTGTTTTGGTACAATAAAAGTCTATACGATTTGTAATTAAAACTATAAGGGTTTGTTTTGCCAACTTTGAAACTTCTGGGATATTTTTGTAATGACATATAAGTCAGTAGGAATGTGAGAAAAATATAACTTGAGGGTCCTAAGTGTAAATGTGCAAGAAAATGAATTAACTATATTTATAAGGGTCGAATTATAAATAATTAAAGTAGAAGGACTAAAAGTGTAAATTTGGAAAACTTGAAGTTATTCTGAGTAAATAATGTCATTAAGGGTGTAATGGGTAAATTTGAGTATTTATGGGATTGATATGTAATTATAAATAAATTATGATTTAAATTGTAAGTTTTGTAAAGTTAAGGGACCAATTGTGCAATTACTAAATTTTGAGGGTCAAATTCGTACTTCATATAATTATGAGGTGATGTCCTGTAAACTTGTGAAATAAAGTACTTGTTTGGTAAATATAGATTAAATCAGTAACTTAAAGTAATTTCATTTTAAACCTTTGAGTCTAATGAATTTACAATTAAAACCCTAAACTTTTGTAACTTGATAAAAGGTACCTTAATTCCATAATGATCTTGAAATAAGGACTTAACCTAATCTGGAATATTAACATCTTACTAAACCTGGAAAGTTACAAAATGGAAAAGTAAAACTAAAAGCAATAGTCTGAGTTTGAATAATTCATAATTCCGTCTTCTACTTCTTAGGTGTGAAGAAGGAGAAGCCTTGATTTCTGCTTCGCATTTGCTTTCTTTTCTTTTGCTTTGCTAATAAGGTACAGATATTTCGTCCTTTCAGTAAGGGCTTTTCAGTTCTTTTTCTTCAGAATTCATTTCCTTATTAGGATTCCCTATACCATTGCTATGTTCCCTTTTGTTTGTGAACTTTCAATGTGATCTTTGATTTAAATCTTTTGCCATGTACCCTTAAGATATAATTTGATGATTTGATAGTACGCCCGACCTTTGATCTACAGTTTGATATTACGAGCCAATCACTAGGCATGAGGGTTTCATGTCCATGTCATTGACGCACCTCTGACATGACTCTAGGGCAGGAGAGTGATGACCTGTTCCGTCCCTTATTTATTATTTGCTATAGCCATTATAATTATGATTATTGATTTGTCTGTGGGGCGTATGGGTGCACTCTAGATTTGACCTGTTATCTGTATATGTTATATGTTGTAGTTATTATATCTGGTGACTGATTGTGTGTGCGATACACGTCTTTCACTTGGTCTGAGAGCTGATCACTCTACACAGGTATGTTTTATTATATTAGTATGCTACGGTATTGTAGGTAGTCTGGGCTCGTGATGAATTGCTGTGTTTTGTTTTCTTAAATCTTATTTCACTTCGTTCTTTTCTTTTATTCATGATTCATTTCTCATTCCTTTCATTGTGACTTCGTATTGGTATGATTTTGTATTCCTGATTTGCTTTTGTATTTGCTACCTGCTATTTGTTCCCGTTATCTATATATCTGTTCACTGGGCTTTTGAAGCTCAGCCGCATTTCTTTTCCTGCGGCAGGTACTTAAGCTAGGAGCTGGGTTTAGCTTTGGGATGAGAGCGATCTATTTCGGAGTCGACCTTAGTTATTTAGCTTTACCATTTGAACTTCTATTTATTTTATTATGCCATTGTTTAGGCATTTAAATATTGGATTTTGTACTTAGTCATTTTGTCTTGCATTTTGATTTAAGTCATGTTGACTTATTTTGGATTTAATGTTAAGACTTATGATGTTTTATTTATTGAATGTTTGTGACTTCTGATATGCCACCATTGTTGTGATATCTTTACCCTTGTCGGGTTGGGGTGTTACAGGGTGTGTCTGTTGCTAACCCTAGAGGTTATATTCATGGGTAAGGAATTGGGATCTGTCATTGATGATATGTTACTGAGGATGGTCGAGGATCTTGCTGAATGGAATGCATTCCCATGGGGAGAGCAAGTTTGGAGGCAGTTGTATGATTCAATCAGAAATGTTACTTCAAAGCATCGACCTGTTGACAGTGGAACATTGGGCAACACAAAATCCAAGGATGTTCCGACCTATTGCTTGTCTGGATTTGTTTGTGCATTCAAGGTTATTACTTGCAACTATTTGCCTACTTTTTAGAAGAATGCTTATTTATTATCTTTATAGTCCTTGTAACTCATAATGGTTTTGTTTACTTTTTTGTAGATATGGATTATTGAGACTTTCGATAGAAGTCATCGCTGGTGGACCAAGGATGAAGGGGTGATCCCAAGAGCAGTTTCCTGGTCGAAACACAAATCATTTGGGAAATCTGATGATTCCCACCAACTTTTTGCTAAGGTAAATATACTTTTTTTGTAATTGATTGGTGGATACAAAACTAATTTCTATATTTTTGCTAGGAATCGACACCAAAATTCGCTCTCTACCCAACCATTGCTGAGGGTCAATCTCAATGGTATACAGAATCATTAGAGTTTTTTAGGTGGTATACCCCGAGAGTGCGGCCAGTTGTAAAAGGTGGACCTTATGATGAATACTGGAAGAAAGTGGCGAGATGTAAGCAGAAAATGAGTCAGGAAGTACACATCAGTCAAGATGATTCTTCAGTGGAGAGATGTAAAGATGTGGATATGGTTGCTCTTGAGGCTGTTGTCAATGCTTTGGAAGCCCGAACATTCAAACTCGAGACTATAATTCAGGTTAATGTTTTACCTTTTCCAATTTTTTTCCAAGACATTTTCTTTTGAGAAACTTATCATGGTATACACTAATAGGCTAGTTTTGTTCCATAATACTTTCATTTGCAGGTACTTACCAGTAAAAGACACAAAGTGGAGAAAGATTGTTATGAAAAGGTAATTCATTCATTTTACTCATGTATTTGTGATTTAATTAAAATGTTATACTAATATGTGGTAAACAATTTGGTATGCAGGTTTATACTTGTAAAAGAGAACAGGAAGACAAGAGGAACATGGAGACTTATGAAAAGGTTATTTATTTACTTTTGAACAGTTTTATACTTGTAAATATGAGTGTCTAATAGTATGTGGTAAATTCTTTGTGTATGCAGTTTTATACTTATAAACCAGAACAGCAAGCCAAACTTACCACACCTGATGGTGAAAAGGTAATTTTCTGAATATCCTGTGGGATTAAACCAGAACAGCAAGCCAAATTTGTGATTCTTATTTTTTTTGGCTAACTTTTTTGATATCATTCGCAGGACCTTGATCTTGGTGATGAGTATTGCAGTGAACCCAATGAATTTATTAATATGTTTCAGTCGCAATTTGTTTATCTTGAATCATCCCAGGAAGATGGACTGCCACAGGAAAATGTTGTAAAAGCTGAAAAGCAAGAGGATTTGTGTCAACCTAAGGAAGTAAACTTCAAAATTTCAACTCACAAGAAACTTCCTCATGAGCGTTACGGGATACAGAAGAGGAGGTACGAAGAAGTTATTAGGCCGCCGTTTATTGAAGTAAAACCTTCAAAAGTTCCTAGCGTAGATGAATTGAGAAATCGAAAGAACATTCTTGATCCGATTATGGTTGAAATGTTACGGGAAGTCAGACCTTGGGTAGAGGTACGATGTTTAATTTTTGGGCTGGTAATCTAGTTGAAAGCATATTTCTAAGGTTTACGACTATCTATCTGCACATTTCATTTTAATAGTTAGCTACTTAGCTATGCTGTATTATAAAATAGTTTTAATCTAGGCCAATTGTTTTAACTATGTTTAGCTATTTATATTGTATTATAAAGCATTTATGTCCTCGAGTTTAATAGTTTTATATATAGCCGTAGAGTTTTTAGTTATCTATGTTGATATGGATAGTGTATTAGAAAGGTTACTTGTTAGCGTTTAGAGTGTTTGATTATTTTAATAGGTATTATAAAAGCGCTTAGGGGTTGGAGTTTAATAGGTGTCGTTTAGGTTATTTTTTAGGGTGACCAATGTGTTTATGGAAAATCAAAGTTCACACAATTTTACCAAACAATTTTCAAGTGCGAGTGTTGGAAACCTTTGCTTTTGTCTTTGCGATGGATCTAAGTGTTGTATCATCACGGTGGTAATCGGCTATTCTATGGGAAATAACTAGGGTAAACGGATCAAGGGGTGATTCCGGGCGACCTTGAACCATAGATAGTCGGTTTACTTAACCCTGTAGAGTTGGGCTCAGATATCGGGCCTCAGATTATTCATCCTGCTTGTGATTAAGACACGGCGGAGGTAGTCTGTACTCCCGATCAGGTTCAAACTACACGGGCAACTGTTTTGACAGCTTGTGATCTCGCGAAGACTTAGTGCATCGGTGGTACACACAATCTTGTAAAATCTTTTGAAAAATTTTGTGAACTTTAATTTTCCACTATATTAATATAAGCACGTTAGATTGTTATTGTTTTTATTATTTTGTAATCTTTTTGGTAATGGTCATTTATGATTATAGATTCTTCATCGACCATATCAAAACCTCGACAGCATTTATGTTGGCTACGAAATTGATCATTTTCTCACTAGGGATGGGTGGCGTAATTGTAAGTTTCCTTGGTGCGGTGAAATAACTGTGGATCGTTATTTCTGGGATTCTCTAATCGGCCTTGACGATAAACGCAAAGGATGGCTGCGTGACGAGGTAAAGTAAAAATATCTTTTATTTACTTTACTCAGTTTTATATAAAATGTGCTTTTGGTTGTCTGTACTTGCCAACTGATTTCAAGTGACTTTTATATGAGACAAAGTGCATATTTGTTAGAAGAATACATATTTTTCGGTGTACACTTTAATCACATTAGGCATTTTAGTCTCCTTAAGTCCTTCATAACTTGTTTTATTTGATAAATGATTGTGGTTTTATCATATAATTAAGTGATTTTGTAAAAGTGAGTTTAACATTATAGTTGTATATTCTATAATACTTTAAAAACCTCAATTATTAGGGCACATCTATCTAACCATGTAGCTGGGTTCCACCGCTTAAATTGACTGAGTTCCCTAAAACCATTTCTGTGCTTGATCTTGATCCCAAGTTTTGGTTCTTTTTGTAACGAAAAATGTGATCAATATCAAGCACACCAATGGTTTTATGGAACTCCGTCAAATTAAGCAATGGAACCCATATACATCGTTTGAAAGATGGGCTCTGATAATTGAGGCGTGTTGATTGTGATAATGATATAGTGTGTATTGTTCATGACAGGCCACACTCCTTCATTATCCCATTCAACACGAGTCCTTTGAGCTTTTCTAGAATCGACAATTTTTTGTTCGGCACTCATTGGTACTTTGAGCTTCCCCTCGAAAACCCATTCCTCTGTCATTGTCATAGCAATGGGTTTGGCGCAAACCTTTGCACATATTTCGTCGACATGGTAATGGGAATTCGAGTGGAGGCTCAAAGTACCAAAGTGTGTCGTGGTACGAACCGTGTTGACTGCGATAAACTTGAAGTATGTTTTTCTATGATAAGGCCACACCTTTTAATTTTTACCTTTCTTGATCCGTAAGTATGCTGATGTTAAATAAAAACATTTTCTTTGAAATCCGTTGGGAGGTTGAGAAAATCAAAAGCGCGTTGTTTTATATAACTTACTGAATATTTTTGTTTCTCCTTTTTGCTTTTTTTCTTTTTACAGCACATTGATCTATGGATTGCTTACATGTGGCATACTAGACCAGACGATATGGAATGGTCGATGGCTAGCTGCTTTTTTCTACCACTACTGATGAATGGATCGATGTCTTTGTTTTATGCAAACAAAGAAAAATACCCTCTTGGATGGGCTGATGTTGAACGGGTTTTTATCCCCATAAATGAACCTGATATACATTGGTCTCTTGCGGTGTTTCACATCCGAACTGGTAACTGATGAGTGTGTAAATACTCATCATTTTTGTCCCATCTGAACTGCAAAATCATTTAAAAACACTCAGAAATGCTTCAAAATACAGAAAATATCCTTGGATTGTGTTTTTATCTGTTTCATGTGCAAAAGGATTGAAAACAGAACGGAAACGAGCATTTTTGGATCGACTCGACGACAATTGTACATTTGATCAAGTAAAGACGAAAGTCAAAGACAGAGTCAAAGTCAACCCCCAAAAATCCCAAAATTACACAAATGGTCCCTGGAATTAGTTTCTATTTTTGGCAGCAATAGTCTTTGGATTTTCAGAATATTACAACTTTGGTCCTCAAAGATTAAACCTAAATCCAATTCTATCCTAAAAATTACTAAACCCAGCTGCTAAATACAACCCAACCCAATCCTAAAATCTAACCCAGCCCAAACTAAAACATTACCCAATCCAATCCCTAACCCAGCCCACTACCAACACAAACCCAACGCAATCCCAATTAAATAACCCAAACCTGACCCACTCTCTTTATTTAAACTAATACCAGGTTTGACTTCGGTTAAACCCACCTTCTTCTTCCTTTACCGCCAAACCAAAACCACCCCCACCTCACCTCTTATCCCTGACAAGCCCACACCTCTCCTCTTATCCCACTTTCCCTTTAAACTAAATACCAGGGTCATACCCAAGTCAAACCTTTCTTCTTCCTAAACCACCCCGCCAAAACCATACCACCCTCACCCACAGGTTTCTCTGCAATACCACCCCCTCCTGCTACACTCCTCCTAACAAGCCAAGGAGCATTAATTGCTCCTTCCCCCCCCCCCTCACAAGTTACTCCCCCATGTGCTCAGAAAAAGCCAAAAAACCCATCCCACTTTTCCCGCCAAAATTACAATTGGACAAATGAGATTGCCTCAAGCTTAGCCAAGTGGTGGGATTTGATCAGAAGGATGAGAGGAAGCTTCTGGGAGTGCTATATAAGGAAATGAAGACCAAGAATAAAGATTGTCACAGTTTTAGACCATTCGTAGTGTAACTTGTTTTTAAATAAAAAATTAGCATAAGCTTTTAGTTGTAATCCATCTCATGTTCTTGTAATTTTCATTTCAGTTTCAATCTCAGTTTCAAAAACCTTGTACCATTTCAGTTTTAATACAAGTTCAAGTTTATGTTAATTTAGAAATTTGAATCAGTTGTTGTTTAAATTTTAAAAGCCCTTATTTCCTGTTTAATAAGCTAACACAAGCTAGTGACAACTTATTGTTAGTTTATTATTGCTCAGTTCTGTTTAATTTCAAGGAAAGTAGAAAAAGTCAAAAAAGTCAACTATAAGCCATAATAAGCAGTTGAGTGGAATAAGCTGTTCTGGAAGGTTTGATTGGGTTGATAGCTTGGTTATGACAAGCTAGGCTTGTCTCTGATCACTTTTCTTGGTTTCATATTCCAATTCAGTTGTAAGCCATTTTCTAGTTTTGCTTTATTTTCTATCTTTACTGTGCTATATCTTAATTCTAGCTTATTATTGTCATTTTCTGCTTATTAATAGTTCTTAAGTATATTTAATCTTTATTATCAGTTTTTAATAGCCTTTGTTTCATTTTACTTAAAAAACACTAAAAAAGCCAAAAATAGCAATAAGTAGTTTAGCTTATAGGAGTACTTAATTTCTGTTTAAAAGCTCTTAATTTACTTTAACTTAGTTACTTAAACCTTGGTGGTCTCATTCCCTGGCTTAAATCATCCTCTCCTAGTGTTAAAGGTTTGACAGCCTCACATTAAGGAGTGCTTGGTTCAAAGACTGAAAATGGGTCATTTGGGTTAGCCACTGTTCACTTGCACATTTGTCAACTTTAAACCTGCTTAAGTTAGTAGAAATAAGCTGTTTGTATCATTTTTAGAGTCAATTTGATAGTTTTCATGGTTTTGGATTGACTATGTCAATGCTAGGCCATGGACTGTCATAATAAGCCATAAGCAGCCACAAGCTCATTTGGACCTTGTCTCTAGCATTTCTGTAGTCCCTTAAGTCCATTTAGTGAACACAAAAGAGTTGGTTAAGTTCCCTTAGGCCTAGGCTAGTTTTGGTTCAAAACTTGCATAGCAGCTACATTTTTCGAATTTTATGATCTGCATCAAATTTCTTTTATTTTTCATTTCTTTATCTTAAGTAGTTATCAGCTGAAATTTGGCACGCATATAGTTGGGTAGCTTGTCTATCTATTACTATTTTTTTATAGATTTTTAAGAATTTTATTTTACAGCTTTTTAGGGGCTTGAAAACTGCCCTTTTTGCCCTGCTCTCTTTGCAAATCAGTAGACCTAGTTTTGGTTTTGGGCTTATTTAGAGCTTATCAGCTTAAGCCATAGCTTCTTCTTGGATTATTTAGCTTATTTGTCAACCTCTCAGTCCCTTTTAGCTTATTCCATTAGTATATAGCTTATAAATAAGCCTTTAGCTTATTTCTTAAATCTTAGTTCTAAAATCCTTAAAACACTAAACTGTTAAGCTTTTGAGCTTATTAGAAGCTTATTCAGCCATATTTAAAATAAGTTCCTTTTTAAAAGTTGTCATTATATAGCTTAATAATAAGTTAGTAAAAAGAAAATTAGAAAAAAAAATAAGTTAGCAAAAAAGTCAGTGCTGGGATTCGAACCCTGGCCACCCAGCTCACCACACATACTCACTACCGTTTTGCCCTTGGGTCTTTTTCGTTTATATTTGCATTCCAGTTATATTTAAGCTTCCTTGTCTGTTTTACTTATTCGAACTAATTAGCTTATTTGTAGCTTATTCCAGTAAGCTGGCACCACTTTTTTATTTTTCTTAGCTCTGTATTCATATAAGGTATTTTAGAAAAAAGTTTCATAATTTTCTTAACAGTTTTAATATTTTTAATCAATTAATTAGTTTAAAATAGTTTTTAATTCATAGTAAATTAAATATTAATCAGAAAAATATAATTTTAATTTCTAATTTTTTTTTTATTAAATAGAACCTAGGAATAATATAATTGTACCCGTAGAGTTAGTATTTCATAAATTTCACGTTTAGGCTCGGGATTCTCCCGGTACGTGATCGTTTCTAGTTTTCTTTTACGTTTTTGATTACGTAAGCCTTAGGTAACCATTTTAATTGCCTTTTAAGTTAGTTTTAATTATTATTTCATAATTTTAGTGTTAATCCTTTATATTTACTTTTTATTTGTTAAAATTAGAAAAGAAACCAAAAAATTCCATATCATCAGTCACTTTAATCTCGAACCTCAAACGGTTGTCCATTCCATCCTCATTGGGAAACGACCCGGGTAATCACTTACCTGGTATCACACACACAAACGTGAGTTTTTGCGAGTTAGCCTTTTTCCTAAAAGGATAATTTGTCTTTATTCACGTGTATCCGTCTGCATATTATTTATATACAATTTGCCACGGATCAGTAACGTTACATTCTATGATACCCAAGGCTATCCTGATATTGAAACGCGTGATTTTTATCTGAGAATGAGGAATTGTCTAGAGACAAGGCTTCCAGAAGTGATGAAAGAAGCATGTGTGTTTGAGCAGAAGGGAATCGATCCTCTGTCCTATAGGATTACGTTTATGAATGCTGAAAATGTTCCCAAGCAGGGTGGGTTGTTTGACGACTGTGGGGTGTGGCTCTGCATCTTCTTATACAGGTATGTCATTTGTCGTGATTTAAGCTTCCGTAATACATCAAAAGAAGTTATGATCCTCATCCCAAATGACTTAAAACAATCTGTCCATACTACTTTCAGCCAAAATTTGTAACGAAATTACCAATTCGTTTAGTCTTTTAAAGCATAAAAATTGTCTAAACATGAAATGAAGTCATCAATAACCATAAGATATTTTCAAGAAAACAAACTAATATAATTTTATAAAGTTCATGTAATACAAGGCTATATTATAAACCCCTATTATATGCCATTCTCAATAGTCACATTCATATATAATTGCTAAATACTCAATATATCCTGCATTTATTTATAGTTTTCTCAGTAATTAGTCTCATCTTAAACTCTAATTTTATCTGAATATCTCCACCCTATTAGCTCTTCCTATCTTCCCAATAGCTCCAAGACTTGTTAGTATCTAAGCCCGTATAATGCCTCATAGCCTGCAAAATAGAATAACAAACACATTAGGTCATATTTTTTAATTTATAAAACAGAATGTTACAATTGCTAAATTAGAATTTTGTTAATCATGCTAATGTAAATCGACATAAAGAGTACTAACATAGTACCCGTGTAAAGTACGGTAACATATTGTTCTTGTTGTGACTCTTATGCTTAGTTCTCAACGTTTTTAAGTAAGAAAAGTAAAGAATTAGGAAGTAAACATTTTCAACCCAGTTTTGGGAGAAAATAATTTACTTCAAAATAACTAAATCACCTTCTTTTACAGTCATTTGTTTTCCTCCTTAAGTGATATTCGAGAATACAACAATTTTTGTTTCACTTCATTTTCATTACTTTCTATCATTAAATGATACTCAAGAACACATTGTTAATGCAACATTTTAGCGTTTAGTTTCAAAATAGTGATGAAAGAAGCATGGGTTGTTTGTTATGTTTTGGTCATTTAGTATGTTTAAAATGACTAGAAAGTTATCTGCCTACCTATTCAAACAACTTGTTATCAATGTTACAGGTTGGGAAACGGTAGGCTTTTGGAGGTTGAAGACCCTATTCAAACAGCGCTGGCATATCGAGAGAGGTTGATAAAGTTTTATTACAAGCATAAATTACATGTTCCTTGAAGGTTGCCTGGCATGTTCCACAAAACATTTAGCTGTCCAACCGCTTGAATTTGTCTTTAGCGTCAATCTTATTTTGTAAACATTTGTATGGTCCTTTTGCAAACCATGTTAGTAATGGAATCACATGGGAAGTATCATGTAGTTGCGGGTTAGTTATTCCTCCGGGATAACTTTGGGTTTATGCATACCCAACATTTTGTATTTATCCCCGCTTTTATGACATGTTGACTGAATCTTAACTTTGGGAACATGGTCGACTGCTCGACTGGTGGTTGGGGAGATGGATAATTAAATGTGATGGGAGTAGATTGACATTTATTACACACTTTATTGTTGTAAATGTAGGCTTCTCTATTTCCTATTTAAGAGTTGGTTCTCCTTAGTTTGCCCCATATACGTGAATTCAATTAAAAAGGATAGTATACAAATGGATGGCCCTTCAATGTTACTGGAAGAACTTGCAAATGCTGCAGATTCTCATTTGATAAGCAAACAACTGTATGTGTTATTTCATAGGGAGACTTTGGAGGCGGAACAGGCTGTGGTTGATCTAGAGATGCGTTGTGCGCATGCGATGGAGAAAATCCGTAAAAAGAAAGCTTATATTACAGAATTTGAGGCTGTAAGTGGCATTGCAGCTGCGAACGCTGTTACTTATTTGAAGGAAATGGTGGGGGTTGAAGAGGAACAGGAGAATCTTTTGAAGACAATGCTGGTGACTGCGCAACGTGCTGCTCGTCAGAGGCGTCGCTATATGGCAAAGGTCTCTAACCAAATGACTGAATGAAGGGGAAAGGGTTTGGTTTTATTCTAGTGTGTTGCCTTCTATGTTAGTTGTTTAATTGTGTTATCAAGAAAAAAGCTTGTTAGGAAAATAGCTAGTAGAATAACGTTGTAATATTATTATGTTTGTGCGTGTGTTTAACTCTATGTTAGTTGTTTAATTATGTTATCAAGAAGACAAGAATTTCCTTGAAGGTTGCCTGGCATGTTCCAAAAAACATTTAGCAGTCCCACCGCTTACAAGCATAAATTTTAATGTAATTATTCCGTACTACAAATTACAATAAAAACACTCCCATGTCTTTGAAACGTTGTGTACCAATTACGGGTCATCTAAGTGGAAATGTTCGTAGCTCCAATCCATTTCATTGTCTTGTGTGGGGGTTGAGGTTCCCGCCATTTATGCTTGTTCCCAACTTGAAGTTCCCGCCATTGATGGTTGTTCCCAACTTGAAGTTCCCGCCATTGATGGTTGTCGCCAACATGATAGGGCTTATCAGATTCAAAAACTGGATCTCCGTTATTCGTAAATCCAAGTAACTTTAATAAATGAGGAGTGAAAATGTTGAATAGTGTTTTAAAGGACTTTATTTTGTTAACACGATTCAACTTTAGCTCCCATATATAGAACGTATGGTACTGATTGCCTATCGTGTTTCCAAAAATAACAAGAGAGCCTCTTATCTTTGAAATATAGAAAGGTACAGGAAGCTGACTTAGTAAGCTGTCAGGCATATCTATGACAGAAAATTTGTGGTTAACCAAATCAAATGACACAATCATATAACGTTTTTGAGAAGAAACACCAGCAGCACCAACAATCCTTTCAGAAGTCGCCCAATAAATATAACTACCTATAACTGCTTGACTTGAACGTTTAAGTCGGATTGTTTGACGAGGCAGATATTCATTTTCTAAATTCATCCAACGCTGGGAGTTCAATGTAAATAACAAAACATTCCACGCTCCATGTCCATGGACCGGATAGGAAATCCGTAGAATGGTAGGGTGATGAGTGTGTAAATACTCATCATTTTACACCCATTTAAGACACAAAAATAACCAAAAACACCCAAATATATTGCAGATATCCTTGGTTTTGTGTTTTTATGTGTTTGATGCGTGTCGCGTGTCGTTGCGGTTTAGCAGTTTTAATGCCTACTCAAGTTTTAAATTTATATTTAGCCGACTTATCAATAACACACACACTTAATGAGCAGTGTACCCGGTCAGTATGAATATAATGGTAAGTAGAGTGTCGATCACTAAGAGTGGAACGTATTATCTAGTTATTCTAATCAGTATTTTAATATATTAAGTTAGCTATACAATCTAATCTAACGCAAGGGGGTTCAGCCTGAGAGACTGGCACGATTTGGTTGCAATTAAATAATAAACTAGACCAATAGGCACGAATCAGCAAGTAGCACACACGTACACAGATAAATACTCGAGACAATAAGAGGGCTGTCCTTATGATAAGTAGTTTGTCACTTGTTTTATTGCTAGTGTTATATGAAGTGTATAGTTCGATGCAACGCACCGAGATTAAGTCCTTTCTCGTTGGTTCTAATCTTATCGGCGAGTAAACCCTTAATGATTACTTATGACTATCCCGTTTATCTTTCTCCTACTTTTCTACAGACCATAGAATACATAGGCGATCCAATAAACAGGCGAGGGCAGAGGCATGGCGACCCGATCAACGCTCAGCTAGACACAGAGGTTATCAATGCACTAATAAAAGTCACCAAAGACATCAACATATAAACTTTAATTAATGAGAAAGCAGTTTTAAGGGAGTGCAATCTTTTCGTTGTCACATTACACAAGCCACCAATCTTGATGAATTAAAGTTTACTAACACAATAAAACAAAACTACTTAATGAATTAAACACATGCAGCACCTTCTTACAGCTCTTGTATCTTTGATTTGGGTGTGTCTTGTGCTGCTGCCTTGACTGAATTCGTCCTAGGTTTCTGGTCTTCGATCTTCGTATATAATATGTGTCACTAAAAGCTTCGGAATTCGTCTGGTCTTGGGGTATTTATAGTTTCTGTCTGAGGGTGAGATGCGGCGCATCTAGTAAGTAGATGCGGCGCATTTACTTAACTTCGCGTGGGGTCCAAGATTATAATATTCAGGAATATTCGTACACCGCCAGAAGATGCGGCGTAACTCCATAATAGGATGCGGCGCATGTCCTCTTGTATCTTGGATCGTATCTGGTGAAATATTGATAGTGATGCGGCGCATGTCATAAGTGAGATGCGGCGCATCCGGAGCAGAATAATCTTGATCTTGTACATTTCGTTAGACTCTTAACTTCTTGCATGTTTCGCTCCATAATTAGTCCAAAATCGCCAAGTTTCACCAAATGCTTGTTTTCAACTGAGAATTACAAAAGTAAACGATTAAGTATCAATCCTCATACATAATATAATAAAACAAGTCAAATTAATAGGATAAATGATAGTAATAATATGTACTTATTTGAGTTCATCAGTGTTTCAGGTACTAAGGATTGAAAACGAGGCAAATATGGACAAAACCGTGCATAATTTGGAAAAGAGCCGGAAACCGAAGCCGGAAAAGACGTTATTTTAATTCGAGCTCGGAAGACCCCAAAACAGCCCTTGGATTATTTTTAGTTGGCAAAAATGGTCCTTTGAAGAACTTTGAAGATATGGCAAATTTGGTCCTTGAGGTTTCATAAATTATAACTTTGGTCCTTGGTTTAAACCTCAATATATCCTAACCCCTAAACCTATTACACAACCGGATCCACAATTCACTCACCCCAACCCAACAACTATCCCTCAACAGCCCACCTAAAAACTAAAGACCCAGCCCACATCTAAAAAAAACAAACCCGACCCACTCCCATGTCTAATAATAATATAACGGGGTTCGGTCAAACCTCCCTAAATCCAGAGAAAGGGTCAAAATCCCTAATTTCTTCTTCCCCAACTTCCCGCCTAAACACCAAAGTACACCCATCACCATCACCTTTCACCTTCCCCCATACCCTCCCCTAGTACCATGCTCACGTGTTTCACCTCCACCTCAGCAATCCGAGGCTAGAAAAAGGATCCAACGGTTCAGCATTAAAGTGGGGAGCTCAAGAATAATCCAAGGGTGAAGGTTAAGAAGAAACAAGCACAGAAGAGAGAGGAAGAAAAACCCTAGCTTATTTTTTTTCTTTTTGGTATAAATAGTTAGTAGTGTTTTTTTAGGAGACCAGGTTTTATTTTAGCATTATTTAGGAATTTCTTTCTTTTTATTGTTGTTTATTTTTCCAGTAATGTAATTTTTAATTAAGTTAATGAAATTTAAGTGTTGTTGTTTTTATTGTTCTTGGTCAACGAAAGTCAACTTTGGTCAACTCTGATTATCACCTTATTGCCTGTGCTTATTTGGTTTTTCTTTCTGCTTTTCATGTCTTAAGATAGTTAAATGTTCATTTGTTTCAGAAAATCTATTCTTTTTGTCTGCTTTAGTGTAAAATCAGTCACCAGTCCAAGTTAAGTAGTGTTTGACTACTGGGTCAAACTAGGATTACACTGTTCATGTGCACTCAAGTCAGATTGGATTTAGCTTATTGTAGTTTATTTAAGCTGTTTTTAGCATAAATTAGTTGTTTTTGAAGTAAGTGCACAGGGCTGAGTTGGGTAATGAAGACACAATGGCTGAACTGCCAAGACAAGCTTCTATAAGCCCTGGCTTATTTTGGAACTATATTTGCATTTTTCAGGTTTCTCTAAGTCTATATTGAGTCTGCAATAACATGCCATAAGCCTTTTTCCCTAGTTCCCCCATATTCAGCCTTAGATTATATTAGCAGCCTCATTTTTCAGTTTTCACTAGTTTTAGAGGTCCTTTGCTCATTTTTAATTCAGTCAATATTAGCTGTCATAAGCTGTTCTTTGGGGATAATAATATTGGCCAGCTTGTTTATTGTTTCCCCATTTTTATTTATTTTTAGGATTTTTCCTTACTAGCTTTTCAAGGCCTAGAAATAGGCCAGTTCTCCCCTGCACCTAGGCTTATCAGCAGACTGCTCAGCTTTTTGCCCCTTCCCATAGTGCTTATTAGGTTGTCCCCAGTGCTTATCTTAGGTTCCTGTAGCTTATTAAGTATCCCCTAGTTGCCTTAGTTCAATTAGCCATCCCCTAGCTTGTTCTATAAGCTTACCAGCTTATCCCTAAGCTTGTGCCTTTGTTTTTCTTTTTTCTTTTCTTAACTGTCAGTTTCTTTAAGCTTATTCTCGGCTTATTTTTTGGTTTTAAAAATATTTTCCTTTTTAAAAGTTGCTTAACATCACCAGCTTAATCAGTTTTAATCAAAAAAGCAAAAAAATAAAGAGTTTTAAAAAAGTTACACAAGTGGGATTCGAACCTGGGTCTCCTGGGTAACAAACCCACAGCGTGACCAACTGCTCTAAACCCTTTTGTCAGTTACCTGTTGCACTTGTTTTTATTTAAGCCTTTTTCATTTTAAACCCTTTAAGCTTATTTTAAGCTGTTAAGCTAAGAAACAGCTTATCCCCTTAAGCTGTTTCAATTTTCTTATTTTTCCTAGTTCCATTTCAGTTTAAAGTATTTACTCAAAAATTCCCATATTTTTCTTACACGTTTTAGTATTTTTAATCTCTTAATTTCTTTTAAAATGTTTTTAATTCATAAAAAAATTAATTAAAAGTCAAAAAAATATAATTTCTTTTTTCAAAATTTTCTTTTGTCATTTAGGATGTAGGAAAATTAATTTGGCACCCGTAGGATTAGTTTTTCATAGATTTTACGTTTATGCACGTTTTTAGTTTAGCGTTCGCGTTTATTAATTTTCGTTTTATTAGTAACCAAACAAAACCTTGTCTTTTCAAGCATTTTAATACCAAACCAAAAACGACATCCTCAATTTCACGCCTCGTTGGGACTACGACCCGGGTATTCACTTATCCGGTTTATTATAATCAAGTATCGCGTTTAGTGTTCCGAGTTGACCTTTTATTTTCTAAAAGGGTTGGCTTGAGAGCGTTTTCGCGCGATATCAAAATGGCGCCGCTGCCGGGGAGGTGTGTTGCGACAATATCGTTACGGTTTGACGATTAGTGACTTGGAGATCCTTCCTCGTGAAGTTATCGTTTTCCTCGTAAATATTTTTCTTATAAAAACCCAAAAAGATTTTGGGATAATTACTAAAATAGCCCGATTGCCCAATTGCTAAGAGTATCTATCCCGATCTCAAAAAATTCCCCCCTTAGCCCAGGGCAACTCGTATAATCACGTATTGTACGGTAGTGTATTTTGGGCAACTTTTATTTGTTGGGCAACCGTATACTTTACAGATGGTTTTTTTGGTCATTTCAAAAATTTTACACTGTTCACTGCTTTCATTACTGTTCATACCGTATTCGAAAATAAAAATTTAAAAACAAACAGCATCTCCTCTATACACTTCTTCCCTCCATCTCGTTTCACAGTCACGGTCAAAAAAAATAAACTGGGTTTATGTTCGCGCTAGTTTATCTTGTTACACTATTATTTCAATCTCCAATCTACTACCATTGTTTTCCCTGATTGTCATCTGAAAACAGAGACACTGTTCATTGAACAGTGTTCCAATAAAATCATTTAACACCGTCGATTGTTTGTTTGATTCGAAAAAATGTGGTATAATATGGTATGTACAGCGTATTACGAATCTTTATTACATTTGTTTTGTATCGTTATTGATTTTTGTTTATCTGGTATAATATAGTGTTGTTTGTTTGTTTATGCATTTATGTGGATTATGATTTGATTTTTGTTTTGGGATGTATTTGATAAGCCACGATTTTGGGTTGTATCTGATACGCCATGCCTGATTCAAATAAGGTCATAAGCAAAACACCCTATCCTTATGGTCCAACACTAAGTGGTTGTAGTTGTAATCATCTGAACTGTGTATGATAGTGTTTACGCTGGCTGTATACATGTGTTCAAACTTATTTTGTTATGAATTGTATGTTCTGAGTTAACATATTTTTTCCTTTTAGGACTATGAAGCTAAACTAATCATTAGTAGCAAACTCAACTACTTTTGGTTGATAAATCGGAAATTAGACGCAAAACGACGGAACTTGTTTAGGAGTACATGCTTTGGAAAATGGTTGGATTTGTTATACTTTGAACATGAAACACACCTCATTGACTATATGGTACGGAAACAAAGAAGAGTGGACGAGTCTCATTATGATATGCCCTTTATCTATTACCTAGATGGACATACTCTGCATTTTGGTCGTCCTGAGTTTTGTCTAATGACGGGGTTGCGGTTTGGAAGTGTGAGCTTTGAGTTATACACTTCTGGTGCTCTCAAATTTCGTGATAGGGTGTTTCCTGACAAGCGAGGTTTGATTGTAACCAACTTAGACCTTATTGGTGTCATCGAGGATGAAGAGCAGTTTCGCAAGCTATGTGATGAAGACGCAATACGGATATCTCTTTTGTTAGTCTTAGAGGTGATCTTTATGGGTCGTTTATTGACATCCCAAGTTGATGACACATTGATGAGGTTGGTTGAAAACCTAGAAGCTTGGAATGCATTTCCGTGGGGTGAACATATTTGGACCCATTTATATGACCAACTTCATAATGTAATGGATAAGCACACGGATAACCACCTTTTAGTATTGAAGAAAAACCCAAAATCTGTTCCGACCTATACTTTGTCTGGATTTGTATTTGCTTTCCAGGTTTGTATTTATTTTTATTAATAATATATTTTTCAGCCGAACATTTTGATGGACTGATTGATATGTTTGTGTTTTACAATTTGTTTAGATTTGGATACTCGAGTCTTTTGAAAGATCTGAACGTTGGTGGAGTAAAGACCCTAATGTGATTCCAAGAGCTATTGCATGGTCTATGAAGTCACCATTCAAAAGAAGCGACCGTTCCTACCTTTTTTCAGAGGTCACTATTTTTTTCTATTTGTATTTACGTAAAATAAATTGTTGAATCCCTGTTGAGCAATGATCTTTTTTTCTTTTTCTTGAATTGAAACAAAATTAATCACTACGCCGAATATAATGAATAATCTTAAGGAGAGCAATGAACACACATAGGTAGGAGCCTGTTTTTTTTGTACTATCCCTTATGCTTCTTTCTAAGTTGCAGAACCAAATCATCTATGGCATCCTGTCTCTCTTCCGGAGTATACATTTCTCTTTCCTCCTCCCGAGTTTGCATTGTCTTTTTCTTTCCAACTTGTAGGATCGACGCCTTGATTGATCTTTGAGCCAATAAAAATCTCTGTATGACAAACTTATATTTATGCGGAAACTAAATATAAATTGTGAAGAAGACAATGACTAATGAACTATGATCCTAGAATAAGTGTAACTAGAATAACTGTAATACGACTAAAAAATAAGCAACGACCAGCAGCAATAAACACTGCCAGCAGGAACACACCAAAGCTACCAGCAGGATTGCACTTGCGCAGCAGCAAGATTAAGTAACCAGAAGCAACATCTTTAAAGCAAACATTTCCAGCAGCAACCTCTATATAAAAGCAGCAACATAATATAATCATCTCCAATTAAGCTGGTTACCATGTAATTCTCTTGATCTTGACTGCTACTATGACAATGTGTACATCAAATCACTTAAGTTTCATACTATTCTCATCACTTCCAGGTGTGTTATCTCCTGTGAGAGGTGAATCATTGAAAATTAATGGATTTGATGTCTCTTTACCAATAGCCATCACTACTGGAGTAGCCAATGTTTTTGTGTGTAAGACCATGGTACATTGATAACCATATGATTTTTAGTAAATCATCAACTATAAACGGATTTGACTTGTCTTTACCTGTAGATGTTTGCTCAGGACTAGGCAATTCTTGGTTACAGCAGAACCTTGGTGAATTGAGTACCAAATATTGTTTTCAAACTGCCTTTACCACAAGCCATATGCATGTGGGCTAGCCAATTCTTAGGAAATCCAACTTTGTTGTGATCTTCTTTGTATTCAAGGGTTGCCATAGTGTTGAATCAGGGATTGAGATGTGCAAATAAGAAGGAATGAGATGTGCAATTGATTTGAGAGACTGCGGTTATATTGGGAGAGGAATTTAATATTTAGTTCGTGAATACGGTTTCCAATTTTAGCAGATCTAAATTCTAAATTTCTCGCGTAAACTTTGACTAATTTGAATTTAATTTATTCCCAAAATTAATCCCCCAAATTCCTAAACGTCCGCAGCAATGTAGTCAAGTAGAGTACATTTGACTAAAAAACACTACCAGCAGCAACGTTAAGTCAACCGGCAGCAATGAGATGGTCAATCGGCAGCAATGAATGATGTGTGACTAACGTCAAATCCCCAATTAACTCTAAACCAACCCAACATTTAATTCCATTAACCTCCCCTTAAGGCTATATAATCCCTTGAAAAATCAATCACAAAGAGTTGCTTGCAAATGAAGTAGATTTGACAATGGGGTTAACACAACCAAGAGTATCTGACAATAATCACAATCAATAGTTGTATTTAGTATCTAATGAACTTGAAGCTGCACTATCTTCAAAAGTCAACATTAGGCGCACAAAGTTACTTGTGAGATATAATTGTCGTTCAAACAGTTGTAAGGTTACATATTTTATTTGTCCCCGTTTATTTGTAGGAGTCGAATACACGTTTAGATCTCAAGCCGAATACACCTGAGTACGAGTCTTCATGGTGGATACAGAGCCAAGAATTCTTCCAAAACTACGTTCCCAGGGCTGCAGCCACATCCAATTACACCCTCTTCGATGCTTATCTTAACAGGTTGTCAAAGGCACGCAAACGGGTCAGTGAGTCGTTGAAAGTAAATTCCACTCAACGTAGGGCTGGTAATAGTTCACCAACCAAGAGGCTTAAGGACCGTGTCCTTGCTGAGCTTAATGGCCAAGTATTGAAACTTGAGATTATTATTGAGGTTGCGTTTTATTCAGCTTACTATGTCAATAGTATGCACTCTGTATATACGGGTTTATAATACATGTTATAATATTACAGGTTCTTGCTCGTGAGAGACCTGGCGGACTGCAGGTACATTTAAAAAAAAATATGAGTACCTACTTTGACATCCACCCTGTACTTTTTTACAAAAAATATAATGATTTGACAGGAGAAACTGGATATTGAGTCACATTTTCCTAACACGAGTTCTGAATTTTGCCATTCACTTAACAAATTTTACCTGAAATTGATTGCCTTGCCTGATTCTGACGAAGAACTAGCTCAGGTAGAATACGTTATTCCAAATTATCCGTATACCCGATTTATAGCGTAATATTATTTGTGCGGCATATGTAATCCACAATATCCTGTTGCAGGAGTATCTTATTCAAGAGGAATTGAGATGGGCGTTGGCAGAGGAAGAGAGGTTGCAGTTAGAAGAAGAGAAGATGATGGCAGAAGATAATATGAAAAGACAGGAAGCGGCTAAGAGGTTGCGCTTGGAAGAAGAAAACATGTTGAAGATGGAGGAGGAGAAGAAGAAACGCAGAATATCGTTTCTGAATTCGAAACACTATCAAAGATATTTGGCTCGGTTACCACCGAGCAAGAGGCGAAATTATTTGGAACCTGATTCGAAATCAGTAAATGCGGAAAAGGTTATAGTTACCATTAAGAAACACGGCCCTGACGTTAATAACCCACGTACCGCTGAATTGCTGACAAGAGTTCAACCTTGGGTTGAGGTATTGCCATGATCTAAAGTTGGTTTACATTTTGTTTTGTTACCTCTTTTACATTATATGTTATAAATTTACCCACGTTTGTAGGATCTATCTCGATGGTTCCATACCGTGGAAAATGTGTGGCTCACCGATGATATTGAAGTATTTCTTGGTCAACCGGGGTACACTCACCAGTGTAAATTTCCATGGTCCGAAGACCACACCGTTGATCGAAATTTCTGGCTACGCTTAGTTTGCTTAGACCCTGGTAGAAAAGGTTGGCTAACTGAGCAGGTGAGCGTACATGCATACTCTAATTCATAAATAAGGTTACCTCTCACCCTTTGTTAAAACACTTATTTGCAGCACATAGACTTGTGGGTTGACTACATGTGGCATGTAAGACCTAATAATGCAAACTGGGCGATGGTTAGCTGTTACTTTTTTCAGCTTCTTCTTCAAAACGGCACACCATCTTTTTACGCAGATGGCCAGAGGTATCCCTGTCCATGGAGCGATGTGGATCAGGTACTACGTTTATGTGTGGGCGGTTAAAGTTACATGATGAGTCAAGTTGTTGTATATGACCATTTTTTACTAAAAGTCTGGTCTTTTGGCCGTTTAAAGATAGTATACGTAATTATTGATATGTCGCCTACTATAAGGATTCATCAGAAACCCTGTATATTGTAGGTTTTTATTCCGATCAACCAAACGGACAAACACTGGTGTCTTGCCCAGTTTCATATACGATCAGGAGTGGTGACATTCTATGATAGCGGCAACACATATGACTATCACACCCGTGACTGGTATATCCGCGTTAGGAAGTGCTTACAGGTCCGTGTTGCTAAAATTTTTATTTATACCTTATTTTTGTGCTTGTGGTTGTGATTCTTGTCCCCCTCTAACATCAGCATCATCCAATGTTTGGGGGTTGATGAGTTGGTATACTTCAGTTGTAGTATTGCATGTGCCAGACTGTTAGCATCATCCAATATGTCAGCGGTAGAATCAAGTTGATTCTCAGCAGCAGAATCAACATGATTCTCAGCAGTAGAATCAGTCTTAGCAACTTTTGCAACATCTTCAACAGCAGAACCATCTTGAGCATGCGCAGCACGTAAAGTTTTAAGTATTTCTACCAGCTGCTCCCTTGTTCACCTTTTCAGGCACAACCTCATTACCTCTCCATATCCAACTCATATGCGTTGCCTCCACTATCCATATACAAGTCAACGTCAACACTCTCCACATTAAACCATCCTGACCCAAACATTATTCAATTTTTGCTGACCCTCCAAATTCTTTACCCATTAACTTAAATCATTTAACTGTACGTTGTTTCTATATTCAGTTAGCGAATATTAATATTTTTGAATACCATATCTAGGTCACATACAAGTATCTCAAAGTAAAAAAAACATATGTCTATTGGGGAAATGTTTCAACCTTGTTGACCAATTTTAAAATACAAGAATCTCAACAGTTTGTTAGGAATTATTAGAATAATGTTTATTTTCATTGCTGCTGTTAGTGTAGTTTCATTCCTGCTGGTCATGGCGTATTTTCTGCCGATCATGGTTCCTGCTGGTAGCATTGTTTAGTTTCTGCTGGCAGTGTTTGTTACTGCTGGTCATGGCGTATTTTTTGTATGTTTGTTATTTTATGAAGAGAAACATACGACATTGTGTTTTGAATACCATATCAAGGTCACATACAAGTATCTAAAAGTAAAAACAACATATGCCTATTGGGGAAATGTTTCAACCTTGTTGACGAATTTTAAAATACAATTAGCGACTAGTATAATTTTTTTGAATACCATACGTAGGTCACATACAACTACCTCAAAGTAAAATTCCATGTGTCTAGTTGGGCTATGTTTCAACCCAATTGCCCAATTTTTAAAAAAATGTTCCAAAGTAGTACTTGTAGTTGAAGGGAGCCGTATATGAACTTCATTGTCCACAATCATTTCATTTATCTTATCCGCATTATTAATATTTGGTTTTATTTACTTTTATCTAATATCCGTTTATAACATTTGGCTTATTTTCGCTAAATTTGGCAACAAATTGCCCAAGTTGAATTGGGTTGCGTTGTAAATTAGTGGACATGAAGGCATCAGTTTATGACAGTCTCTTGCCACAATCATTACATTTCTCTAATCCGCCCTAATAATATTTGGCTTACTTTTCATTAGTCTAATCCGCATTAATAACATTTGGCTTATTCTGCCCAACTTTGATGAAAAGTTGCCCAATTTGAAATTTGGTTACGTTGAAAATTAGTGTACAGTAAGGGGCAGTTTATGACGCTCTCTGGCCACAATCATGACATTTGTCTTATCCGCCCTAATTATATTTGGCTTAATTTTCATTTGTCTAATCCACATTAATAACATTTGGCTTATTTTGGCAATCTTTGATAAAAGGTGCCCAATTTGACGCTCTCTGGCCACAATCATGACATTTGTCTTATCCGCCCTAATTATATTTGGCTTAATTTTCATTTGTCTCACATTAATAACATTTGGCTTATTTTGGCAATCTTTGATAAAAGGTGCCCAATTTGAATTATCGTTGCGTTGAAAATTAGTGGACAGGAAGTGACCACTGTATGACACTGTCCAGAGTCATTTAATAGCAGCAGAATTCCGGTTTAACAATATCGGGGTTATATATTAAACAATATATTGACATGACCCAACTATTCACCAATTAACAAACCTAATTTATTACCGTTGACTAAATTCAAATGTAAGGGTCACCCCACTTTTAAATATTAAACGATCCATATAATAGTTCAATTTCATACCATATTTAGAACCCAACTCACCTTTACACACACACAAGCTTTCACTTCGAATATCTATGGATCAACAAAACCTTTTGAAGGATCTGCTGACCAGTTTGGTTAAAACTAATATTGAGCGTGACTTTAAGCTCATAAACTCACTTCAGCTGGAGGTGGTAGAGCTCACACGCCGTTGCAAGGAAAGGGGTGACCAGATCAAACAGCTCCAAACTGTTGTTGGGTCCAGTCTCGCAACTAAGTCTTTAGATTTGCTACTTCAAATTCAAGATGAGGACCTTGAGAAGAGTAGGACACTGATGATACTCATCAGTGAAACTCAAATCAAAGTTGTCAATACAATCTCATTTCTGGCAAAGATGCGCAATAACTGTTGAACCTCCATCCCCGGCCTGCTATGTGCTTGCTCTTTATTCCTGTCACGCTATAGTCTCTTGTGCTTTGTGTTTTGTGTTTTGTGTTTATCATCCGTGTACCTCCAGTGTTGGGTGTACTAGTTTTTCATCTTGTAATGAAATTAAACAAGTTTATGCCACAATCAGTTTGTTAACTAATCAAATGGTACAACACTGCATATGAAGTAAGGAACACTAAACCTTAATAGCTTAACAAATAATCTGAACTAACTATCACCAAAAAAATAAACAATTAAACTGTTTATGGACAAACCTTGCTGGTAAATGGATCACATTTAATAGCATTACTTACAAAGTGTACCTTAAGATCTCCCGTCTATGTATACTTACATTTTATCCTATTATACAGGCTCGACTTCCACGGGTTCTAGAACGTGCCAAAGTTTTCGATAAGAATGGAATGCGTCCGAGCGAATATAACATCACGTTTAGGCTTGAGGAGAAAGTTCCAAAGCAAGGGGGTATCTTTGGTGATTGTGGTGTGTGGGTGTGTATATTTCTATATCGTTTGTCACATGGTCTATCGTTGGATGTTGATGACCCCGTTGACGTTGCGTTAGCGTATCGTGAAAAGATGGTTCGGTTTTATTACAAGCATAGATATTACCCTATGTTCAATTAGTTTGTTTATTTTTGTTCATCTTATGTGTCCTTGTTGTATTCTCAACCTTTAGTTATCAATATAATTTACTCCCCAAAAAAATAGTGCTATTCTTCACACTTATTTTGCCACGGTATGGTCAACCGGGGACTTTATTTTTTATGTGGATAATAATTTCGCTTCATTTATAAGTGTCACAAATATTTAAAAAATAAACCACATATATAAGTGTGTAAAATTATAATAAAGCTACACTAATATGTGTAGCAAATGTTTTCTCACTTTTTATTATAAACATTATTCGCATTTTTTCCACACTTTTAGTTGTGCACATTCAAAAAATATTTCCACACTTTTAAACATATAAATTTGGATAATATCTCCACACTTATATGTGTAAAAATATTTTGTTACACCCATTTGGCCATTTGGCCTTTAAAACGTGAGAAAGTGTGGACTCAATAATTTTACACCTTCTTAAACGTGGCCATTGGGCCTTTAAAATCTGGATAATTCAACTAATACATACCACCGTTAATACCTCTATAATATATTTTACTTTACATTATTACAAACTAATTCACTCTTTCTCACATGTTCCTATTCAACCAAATGGATATATAGCATTTCTTATATATATATATATATATATGTTCGACTAACTTACCACTTCATTAAGTCCCACTTACATTATTACTTGTTAAATCATCATGGACCCTCCAAAGAAAGTCCCTGCAAACCCCCATGCTGATTCGGCGGACATCAAACAAAGGTATGCATGTATGTCTTAACTGTGTAATGTTATCATATGCTTAGTTGCTACGAGTAACTTTTATTTATTTTGAATAAATTTATGTTTCTTGTGTACAGGTCACACGTCATCACTACTACACATATAGTCCTTGAGATTAACTATGATGGTGTTTTCTTAGAATATTCAGGCTTAAAGTATGAATATGGCAAAACAATGACATTGAAGGTATGCAAGTCGAACAGGATGAAATTGGATCAGTTGCTTGACTTGTTAACCTTCCAACTAGATCAAGAAATTCGTTTTTTGTATTTTTGTTGTCCAAGACATTCTCTAGCAGAAGGCTTGCATTTGATTGAAGCTGAATGTCATATGCGAAAGATGTATGACACGGCTGAGTGTTATGGTTTGCTCCATTTGTATGTTGTCCATGCACCACAAAACCTAGCAGGTTTCTATTATAAAAATCTTACTTATGATTTTTATGATGAGGAAATTTTGTTAAAGTTTAAAAAACATACGGAAGCAATGGTAGTTGCTACATCTAAATCGGCTGCTGCTCTGGAGGCATGGGAGGAGGAAGAAGGTCGTTCACCTCCTCTAAGAACACCTCCTTCAGAACCGAGAATCAAAGGAACTAATTTTAAATGTAGAAATCTTTTTAAAGACTTTTTGCATAGTGACTCTATCGTTGATGGGCTTTATTTTTTTGAAGAAGATTGCATGCCAGGTGTTGTTGGTCTCGATGTTCCTGCCATTGACGTTGGGTGGTCTCGCTCGCCGCCTTATGAGTGGCAAAATGCTGTACTCAGTTACAATGGTTCAAAACTGCCAAGTCTTTCTAATGATCACTGTTTTGAAGACGAGGTTGTGCTGGATGTGGGTGGGTCAGCAGTTCATGAAGAAGGTGGGACTAGTGTGCATCCTACGACCGGTCGACGTGTTGGTAAAAAGAAATACTCAAGGAAGTTCAAGTTTGGATCACGAACTTCATATTTGCGGAGGCGAAAAAGGTTGATGTATCATAAAGCTCTATGCAAGCAGCGGAAGAGTGGAGGTATTGGAGAAACAATAAGGTGGTTCCTTAATGATAGAAAGTTGCAATCTAGGGTTGTTGTAATGGAAAGTTGAAAACAACAAGATTGTAATTAAATTAAGAAAAAAGGTTAAATGCCATGCCATGCCATACCCTTTTTGGATACATCGTTATATTTTCTGTTGATCATATTTTCTTGCTACTTGTTTGACCACCCCATAAAACACAAGAAATGCTAGGGCAACCGATTATTTTGGCGGGTGTTTTAGTACTACCAAACATACCCGGTTATAAACCTATAAAAAAAAAAAGAAAAAAAAAAAAAAAAAAATGTCAGTATCTAAGAAAGGATAATTGTAACCATTTTAATCCGATTAACCATGAAGCAGAACATGCGAATGCCTTGTATGACGAATCAATCTATCTTTATTTATATAAAACACTAGATTTGCAAGAGGAAACATATTACTCGTATTTACTAACAAAAGATACAACTTCATTTCATTCCATGGACTACATCAAATCCACGCCACTACATTATTTTCCTATTATCATCCCAAACCCAACACAAACAACTGCAAAAGATCCTATCAAAATGAAAAACAATCGCTCATACAGCTTCAACTTTGCCTTTATATCATTCAACCCTTCTTCCATTATTGACTTGTCCAAAGCAAGAGCATCAATCACCTGCTGGTAGTCCACAGTCTTGTTCAATCGTTTGGCGTTTTGTAAGAATCCATACACCAAATCTTTATAGTATTCACTTGGAAGATCACCATCTAAAAAGTCATACACTTCACAAACTGAGCATTTTACAAATCGTTTACCCGGATTTGTCCTTGTTGTTGAAGTCTTAACTGTGAGTCGAATAGCACACCTACAAAAGTATTCAATTTTACCATCAATTACTCGGGTTGTCGCTCTATTTCGCGAACTCATACTTTAGGGTTTCAAGATTTAAAACAATTGGGAAATAAGGGAAAGCAGTTGGGAGCGGGGGTGTTTATATAAAAGGACAAAAATATTTGCACCTGTGAGGCCTTATTTTATTTTTGTATAAATCCAATTTTTTTACTAAAATAAGACTTATAAAAACTTTAGAGTTAATTTGAAAAAAAGGGACCCTATACTAGAACGGGTTGAACACTTTTAGTACCCATTCTTGGGGCACATAACGGGTTTAGTCCACTGACCTATGACCATATTATAACCAAGTGTGAAACCTGGTTTTACTTGTGTAAGAGTTTGGGTGAATAATACAGGTTTCTTGAGTAGGTCGTGTGTATGCTTAAGCGAATTTAAAGACCTTTTTATTGAAGATAGTCATTCAATGTTCGGTTGGTAAACTGTTTAATGTACATAAAATTTTTTGCACATTGTGTTTAATGGGAGTGAATGGAAATTGGTCCTTGACTGTGCAATTTGACTTATTTATGGTTTAACCCATAACTGTGTAATTTAAGTAACAGACAATAACTGTGTAATATGTGCAAAATGTGCAGACTTTTAGACCATAACTTTGTGAATATTTTGCGAAAGTTGGTTTAAACCATAATTCTGTTATTTGACTTTTAGAAGTCAAATTACAATGTACCAAATTTGGTAAAGGGACAATGTACATGCTGTAAACAGACAACGACTTTTACAACATAAAATACAGGGACCATTTTAGAAATTAAGTCAAAAGTTTATTATAAAATTGCACGTCTGAGGACCAAACGTGTAATTTGCACGGGAAACACTGTAACCCCACATATCCTTTTTGTTCCCAACAAACACAATATCCCCAAAAAGCAGATCAAACCCTAGGTCATTGTCACCACACGAATCCAAAATAATAAAATTGCTGTCCTTTTCATCTTTATATCACGTATTCTAGGTTTGTTGTACTTTCCCATAACTATATTATTCCTTTTTTTGTTCATATAAATATGATGTTACAGTGAATAAAGAAGATTTTTATTATTTGATTATTTTTGTTTTTTTTTGTTTTATTTTTTTTGTGCAACGGACTTAGTTTGTTAATTATGGGTGCCAAAAAGCTACATAATTGTTTTTAGTTTGTAACTATAAACTATACTCATTTTTAATTAAGTTTCTGGATGAAAGTTGAGTTCAAAGTACACAAATATGTGGAATTTGCTCTCGATCCACTTCGTTATGTTGATGGGTGTATTGGGAACGTTTGGTGTTTGACCTCTGACAGGGGTGTTTTTACTAGGGCACTTAATAGTCTTATAAATGACATTGGTGGTGATAAATGGGCTTTGTTTTATTCTAAACCCAACATGTCACTTGCAAATGCTTTAACTTTGCTACACAGTGCCATACAGATGTTCGTAGATTTTCCAGTCATGCTTCGAACAATGGTTCCATGGACCTGTTTATTGCTCACAAGCAACAAACAGCCGTTATCAAAGTATTATTTTAACAACATGGTTTGGCAAGAGGAGGGCGCTGGCCAGTGTTGGTGTAGTTCAACTCCGTTCAAGTACAATGAAAATGGTTGGTTGGATGTCAATGAAAATGGTACATATATAGGAAGGAAGTGGAACTGGTTAAGAAAAAATGTTACACGAGGTTGGCATACAAATAGCGAAACCAAATGGTTCAGATAAAGCTAAATCGAAGGTGTTTGAAGATGATCTGCTGGAAAGAAACATAGTTAAGGGTAGAAACAAACGAACTGAAACAATGAATCAATTTGAATGAAGCAACCATATCATTTTCCAAGTAGTAAAAACATACAGTCAGGGCCTTCATTAACGGGCGATCCAATATGGTTGAACTGCAATCTGATTGATTGCTGGTTGGTACGTTTATTTACTTGTATTTTCAATTTAATTTACCACAAACACACACAACCGCTAATTGTTTGCCTCCATCAAACTTTCATAACATAGTTTAATACTAATGTTTATTACACACCAAACGACCCACACTTGTTATTCTTAGTTAAACAAAACATGGTACCAACTAGGAAGTTAGTGCATAAATTTAAATATAGGGTGTGTCATTGGGGCTCTTTACTGTAAAAACTTGTCTGGAGTAGGGAAATCTGACAGCGAATTAATGTGTGGATTGGATGAGTTCGGCTGCTCCTGTGCTTGACTTGAGTTGGGTGCCTCGGGCGCATTCATCACCCTGTGCATAAATTCTGAATTTGCCTCGGGTTGTGTTCCGTTACTTTGATTAGATGAACCCTCCACCACACGGTCTTTTTCCTTGGACCGGCTGGACTTTTCTGTATACAGGTACACATAAACATTAGGGCCCCAATAATCACAACTACTTAATTGTGGCATAATAAATAAAATTTCAACCTTTTCTATCACAATTGTTGCATTGCACGTTAGCCGGTTATGTCCTGGCCTTCCACACCTTCCGCACCTAATGATTGTAGGCACCTCGCCTTGAGAGGGAATTCTGTTTCTTTTTTTGGGTCTACCTGGTCGCCTATTGCAAACAATAGGGGGTGATACAACTTGGATGTCGTCTGGAGTGTCCCACATCGTCATGTCTTTTAAAGGATAAACCATGTCTTCGTATGTGCCTTTAAGTGTTGTATTATAAAACCAAGCTTTAGCCAGTTTCTTCACACTAGTCAGCCCTGCAAATCTACCAACAGCACAGACATGTCCACATGGTAATCCCGAAAGCTGCCATTGTCGGCAAGTGCATTCACCCTGTTCCAAATCAACAATATGCCTTTTTTTTGTGTCCCGTACTTCATACACTCTGTCCTTGTCAATCCCCAAAACCTTCCAGTTTGCACTTTTGGCCATTCTGCCATTCACTTTTGCAGTTGCCCATTCAGAAAGATCATCATCCGGGGCATCTAACCATAAATAATAAAGTTTGTTTAGTGTCTAGTATTTCATTATTCTTCAGTAAACGTATTGAAATTAAAACAATCTATTACCTGCATATTTTGCTCGGCGGTGGTAATACCAGCTCTGAAGAAGACCTCTATACCATTCCATTAGCGTTGTTATCGGGCAGTGGCGCACAAGCTTTGTTAAAGCATTTATGGATTCGACACTGTTTGAGGTTAAATAATTGTACCTCTGCCCAGGGCAATGTGCCCTTGACCATTTCTCGACGCCTGCTTCAACAAGTTTTTTTGTGAGCCTGTCGTCTTACCGAACGAATATCAGACATTAGCTTTGCAAAATCCTCCGTTGTGTACGCTTTGCATGTCTTCCAGTATAAGCATTTCAGTGTATCTGTCTGCATCTTTGTATTTAACATCAAATGACGACAACAATAGCCGTGAAAGGCATTCGGGAATACAGTTTTACATGCCAGGATGATTCCGTGATGTCTGTCAGATATGATGGCCAAATTAGGAACTTCCCCTATGCATTCTTTGAGTTTCGTCATAAACCAAGTCCATGATTCACCAGTCTCGCCCTGAGCAACACCGGTGGCAAGCGGTACTATCTGATTGTTTCCGTCCATTGCAACTGCGACAAGATTTGTTCCCTGGTATGTCCCTTTTAGATGTGCGGCATCAATTATGATGAGAGGCCGCATATAACACAGGAAACTCTTAATCTGTGAAGTACAATGTAGCATATATCATGGTACATAAGGTTGAAAACATATAAACAGATACAAAATAAAATAAATATAAAATATAGAGATTATATATATATAAGGTTGGGTTATAATGACCCTCCCTGGTAGGGAGGGTGTGTTGACTTTACTGCTGCCGCCGCTTGTTTGTCAGATTGTACATTCTATAAAAAAAATAGGCGGGACCCATGCGTAGAGAGGGTTCTTATAACACCTCCCAATTAATATTGTATACACTTATGCTATGCATAAATCCTCTCTCTCTATATATATATATATATATATAATATATAATATATATATATATATATATATATATATATATATATATATATATATATATATATATATAATAATTTTTTTTTTAAATTTTAAGTTAGATTTTATTTTTCTATATTCATACCCCTAGGATAGTGTATGACATGATAACCATAGCTATTTCTTTTGATACCCTTATGAAAAAAAAAAAAAAAAAAAAAAAAATATATATATATATATATATATATATATATATATATATACTGTATATATTTTTTTTAACTTAACAAAGAGGATTAGAATCTTAATAATATGCTTACCACAGCACCGAAACCTATAAATAGGTTCTTAAAACAGCTTGCATCGTCGGTCTGTATGTGTGTAACTGTGCCCCTGTTTGTAATCTTTAGATTATGACAATATAGCGGCAGCTGCGAAAATGAGGCTTTTGGGCAGCCCTGATTTGATTCCAGTGCCAACTGTCTCCCTCTCCAAGCTCGTCTGTATGAAATGTCAATATTCATATCCAACTTCAAATCATGTATAAAGTCCTTTGGCTTATACACTCTTGTCGGATCTCCGAGCTTCGGGGATATTATTCTAGCCAATGTTTTTGTATATGCATTTCGGTGATTTGGATTGAATTTGATTTTTGAACATTTATGATTGTCGTTTAGTGAAGTGATTCTAAATCGGCAAGTTGGCCCATAACGACGACAGCTTATGTGCCAATCACATTCTGGTTGGACACACTTCACAGCGTATCTTGACGTACACGATCTAGAAACACAAAACTCATACCCTTCTTTTAAACATTTCAAACTTATCTCATACATGCACTCTTCCTTATCTTCAAACAGATGATGAACTTTTAAACCACCTTTATTCTTATATGGTGCGGTATAATCAAAAGTGGGTGGTTGGGGTTGGGTTGGCATACAGTTAAGACCAGTGCGGTGCATTTGGTGATCTGGATCTAAATTAACATCAGCGGTATGCATAGCGCAGTGTACGATTATTGTGTGCTCTTGAGACGGCGTCGCCGAAACAAGAATTTTGAAAACTTCGAGGTCGACTTCATTAACTATAGTCCTCTGGTCTCCACCGTTGTTGTAAGATAACCGTATTGCGTATGCATCGTTAACCTGAAACTTCTTCCATACATACTTCACAAGATTGCCAAAGTTGACGTCTTTTGGAAGTAAAACAGCAATCACATTCTCTTCATACCGTATAAACACCTTCAACTTATCTGTTGTGCAAGAATTCATTTTGGTTTTTTTTTTTTTTTTTTTTTTTTTTTTTTATTATTTTTTTTTTTTATTTGAGGGTTGTGTTGTATATGGTTAAGAATTATATATGCAAATTTAGTTGCCCAAAGTACAAATCTCTACACGCATATACACAGTAATTTGTTGCCCAAAAATGAAATGCCAATAGTATGTGACTACAAGACTCTCATTGATTATGATTACACCTACCAAGTGGCATTCATTAAAGTTGATGTACTTGTGTGTACTGTAGCGCAATCAGCATGGCAAAATTAGACAACGTTTTAAATAAATGGGCAATTTTTAAAACCTTTGCAATTAAAAAATGGGCAACTTAAATTAGGCAACTTTGCAAAAGAGGGAAAAGTTTCCTGCTGCTCTTGAGCAGACATTCTACTGCTTGTTACAAAGTTCCTGCTGCTTGGCTATAATTTCGGCAGCTGATATGGTTCTTCTGATCGGTTTGTAAGTGGTGGAATCTACTGCTTGGTTTCAAAGGGTTTAAAAAGGTAAGTGGACCTCATAATTAGTCTCACGCGCTCATAAATCACGCTAATTCAATGTATAGCTAACTGATTGATACATAGCCAAATGATTGATTCAAAAATATTTCATGCATCCCACCATACACAGACACGAAACATTATTACTTCCAAATTAAACACACTTAAAGTCACCATAGCATATGCTGGATTATAATAATAAAACCTTCAACAATTACTAAACAAACTAAAAACATAAAAAAACCGCCATCCGAAAGATCGCCAATCCTCTTTTCTAGATAATAGGGGCTTTGAAACCCATCTTGCCGGTGTCCCTGGTTTTGAGGAACCACCACATTTTGTTTACCACCACATTTTGCTGCTCATCCTATTAATTTTGCTGCACCGCGTCACTTTCAGCCATCTCCTCCTCTTGACTATGGACGGTTTCTTGGTTGGTTTGTAGTTGTTAATGGCATGCAGAAATTAAAAATAAATAATAACAAAATAAAACAATACATACAAATAAAAGGAATCTGAAATGTTAATACACTTATGTTACTCGTATCCTCATTATAATGATGTTGATGAAATACAAATAGCCTCTGATTAGACCTACATGACGATGAAGTATAAAATAAAATAAATTAGATGTACTTGTGTGAAGTGTGAACTGTATCGCAACCTACAAGGCAAAAAGTGGTAACGTTTTAAGAAATGGGCGCAATTTACAATAAACGAGCAAACTAAAAGTTTGGCAACTAAAAAATAGGCAACTTTATAAAATTGGGCAAAAAATTATAGGCAGTTGAGCATACTATCCACCTTTGGAAATATCAGTCTTTGAAAAGACAAGACAGTTTACTTTATGTCTAATCCCACATGCAAGGTAGGCACTCCAGCTACAAGTTTAGGCACGTGGCCAGACTCATAAGAGTCAGGCAACGTCACTGTTCACACGTGAAACTACAGTGTTTCCTCTTCTATAAAAGGTTATTACAACGAAAGAAGGCGCAACCAACCCCGAAACAATAAAGACATCTAACACACAGAAGAATGCTTTGTATCACAGCGATCAAAATCACGACCGTTTTAGAGAAGTTGAAGATGTTATCGATTTTTTACGACTGGTTCCTGAATAACAATATAAAGTTGCTTACCATATATTACAACCACGGTCTTCACTCAATGACAAAACGTCATTTGCTGATGATCATCATTTACATACTCGCTTATTCAAGCATGTACTCACACATTACGTGGGTTAGCAAGCAGCGTCAAGAGGGTCATCTCACGGGCCACAGATGTTCTTAAATGACTATTAATAGCACTTAGTCGTTCTTAAATGACGACTAATAACCCTAAACCATAATGCTCTACAAATCTCACTCATCTAAACTCCCTTCCAGTGAAGTAGACTCTCGTTGGCCATCAATGGTCTCGTTGGCCATCAAGGCTCTCGTTCATTGTGGCATCACAAAAAGGGAGATAGATAATGAGAAGAGCCCACGTTGCTAGGGAGATACAGGGGCAATTCATTTCATAGAGTTGGACCCGATAAAGCTCAAAAGGCTCCTACAACATCAAGCAACAAAGGATTAAAATGATGCCTTCAATTACCCTACTAAGTGGTATATAGACTTCTTTAAGCGACTTCTCACCCAAAACACCACATTATTTCGTAGTGTAACTATTTTATAAAAGATTGTTGTGTACTTTATTTTTAATTTCGTAGATATTTTTTTTTCTGTTTTGTTCTTTTCTTTATGTTACTAGCTGTGTATTTATTTTTAAAAATTCAACGTTTGTTTCCATTATATATATAATATTAAAACGCGGGCTTCCCGGCTCGTTTTATAAAAACGTTAGAGTATATGGTTTGCAAAGTAGAAACAATAAATAAAGTAGATGACACATATATATAGTTATGATTACACCTGGAGGTTTACGTGGCATTAAAAATAATATAAAATAAATTATATGTACTTGTGTTGGCATTGTACCAAATTTGGTAAAGGGACAATCGCATGACTACGATTACACCTACCATGTGGCAGTGAAATAAAATAAAGTTGAAGTACTATTGTGTACTGTATGTATCGCAACCTACATGGGAAAATTAGGCATCGTTTTTAAAATGGGCAACCTACAATGGACGGTCAACTAAAACTGGGCAACATAAAAAATGATGACTATACTAAAGTGTGGGTAAATTGGTACTGCCAGTTAACATACATTCTACTACTGCTAGGCTAAATGTTCTACTGCTTGGTTTAGTTGCTACATGACCGCCATAAGCAAATTTTAGACCGTCACTCAAAAATAAACAAACAATATGTGGTTTAAGTATCGACGTTTAATTGGTTTGTCTTTTTGTTGTACAAAAAATCAAAATTTAAAGGACAACTTAAATAATTGGGCAACGTAAATAGGGCAACTTTACAGATTGGGCAACTAACAATGGGCAACTAAAAATGTGATGCTGCTGGTAGATCTTCCATTGCTACTGGTAGTGACACCCTTGCTCCTGCTGGTGACATTTCTCTTCTGCCTAGCAAAATTAGGCATTGTTTTTAAAAATGCATTTTATAGCGCAACCTACATGGCAAAATTAGGCAATGTTTTAAATTTGGCAAATTCACAAATTGGGCAGTTCATTGTGGGCAACTCAAAATGGCCAAAGAAGAGTGATGCTGCTGGTAGTTCTTCCATTGCTACTGGTAGTGACACCCTTGTTCCTGCTTTTATAAAGTAATCATCATTTCCCCATAACTAAATGCATACAAATTAAAGGAAACTGAAAAGTTGATTGTCATAGGGTATTCAACCCATACATAAACTAAAAGACTAAAAGAATTCCACCAAGGCTGTGCGGGAAGCTCGGTGGAGTTTCAACAGTTTCCTAGCCAACTCCCAATTCATCCTCACATTTTCAGACTCATCATAACTAAAATTGCTGACCTTGATATAAACCATCTTCAGCAAGGGGGAACATGCAAGTATGAGCTTTATTATTGTTAATTCATTCTCTGATCTAGGAAAAGATCGAAACGCCACACTCTTGAGCTGCCCCGACCTCATTCCATTGCTACGTAAATCTAATGAATAAACTTCCAAAGGTAGATCACTTTCCAATGCAGCCTGCAAATTGAGATAGTATTGAGATGCATAACCATGTCAATTTAAGATGACGTATTTCATACATATGCATTCCACTTACCATGGTTTCTAGAGTTTGCAATTTTTGAGCTCCACAAATCATTTGAATGATGAATGACACCATTGCATTGTTTCCAAAATCGACTCCGGATAGATTTAGAGTCTTAAGGGTTACAAATGCCACAGGGACATTCATCCAGGAGCTTCCTTCTTCCAACAACTACAAATGGTCGACTTATCGTAAGTTTTAAAGATTATATTTCATAAGTATTAGAGATTACTTTAACATTATGAAATTTGAACTGTAAAACTCAAATTTGTCTAACCTTGCACTCCTGAAAATCCAATGTAAGGGACTCAAGATTGGGAAGAGTTCTAAGCTGAAAGATATTGTAAGTTGTGATTGTCGTGGGATGGTTCGAAACACCGAATGACAAATACAACTTCTTCAAATTTCCAAGCTGTGCCATATCCAAAAGTCTCATGTCGTTTTTATGAATACGATTCATTTTAAGAGACTTAAGTAAGGGACAACGAGAAATAAACTTCCAAACTGAACCGGTTTGAAAGTCAACATATAACAATTCTAAGCTCAATAGATTTGGAAAGCTAATAAAAGATACCAAACTAGGAAGAGTACACCAATGAAGTTCAAGATGTTTCAACTCCATACGAGAGTACAGTTGGGTTGGCAACATAACTGGTTCACCATACCAGTTTCGAATTGTCAGCTCCTCGATTCCTTCCCGAGCCAAAAACAACAGCCAATCATGAATCTCTTCATATTTGAAGTAATCTTGTCCAAACAGCGGTTTGGGATCTACGGAGAAGACAAACCTTCTTACTGGACCTCTGAGCTGAAGTAGCAGTCTGGTAAGTTCCTTCCCATCAAAATTATTCGTCAAAAAATAAAAGAAATCCTCTTCAACTTTAACGTCGGTGAGCAAAGTCCACTTAAACCTCCAGTTACTCGCTAAAGTATCGGTCCTCACCACATCTTTTAGTGGCAAACGATTCATAATATTAGTGATCACGTTATCTGGCATGTTGCTAATATAATCCATCATTTTAGGCCTAACATTACGTCCAAAAGACATGGTATTGCTGGAATTTGATTTGCTTTGGTGAGTTCTCGAAAATGAGAGTTTGGATTTCGTTTTGGATTTAATTTTTTTATAAGGGTTTGTGTAATTATGGTGTGTATAGGGGTTTGGTGGGTGGGTTTATTTTTCCCGCGGGAAATAATTAAATAGTTGTCAGAAAAATCAATGTTAATTAACGGTGGGTCTTGTCAAGTTGGGCAACTTGTAAAGTTGGGCAACTTGTCAACTTGTCGGCTGAAATTTCCAAAGGTGGAAAGTCTTCTCAATTGCCCATTATTAAGTTGCGTCACAAATTTGCTCAATTTTATAAAGTTGAACCATTAAAGTTGCACTTTTTTTAAGTTGCCCATCTTTAAAGTTGCCATTTTGTAAGTCTGACTACCAATATTACACCTGTCACTTGCCCCCATAAGTGGATTACCATCCACAATGGCAAAAGTCTTTCATGACCTTTTTTGCATTTAATAGCATTAAATGGGAAACCATTCATCTACCTCTCAAGCCTATTTTTGTGCACGATCCGCTTAACAATCAAATGCTTTTTTTAGAAATCAAATAAGATAACTAGTCTCACGTGCAACAACATAATCTAGCTGCTATATAAAGCACTCCCAACTGAAGCAAAATGTGCGCGTTGAACGAGATTAACAATTCCATAACATAGTTAGATTCTTACAATCCTCCAACAAACTTAACCCAAGCCTACTAGTTACTTGTAATTGTCTCTCACCGTAGTAACCTTGTAATGTTGCCATCATGAATCATAAACTCGTTATTCTTTCAATGTCCAAGCGGCACGTGTTTATGTTTATCTTGTTAATTCATCAGTTGCTCAAGTTTAAAGCGCACCAACAAATGGTATCACAGCGGGTGGATCACTCTTATGATCTAGATCCGTTCTGAAATGACTGCTAATAACTTTAAGCCGTTCTTAAAGGGGTAGATAGATTGTGTTTGTCTGGTGGATCAAGAAAATAGAGGATGAAAATCCATGATTTCTCATCCTTGTTACTGCCCTGCCCGGAAGCACAAAGGACATTGTTGCCGGCTACTTAGGACTGATCTGGAATGGAAAAGCTACTTAAGACTGAATATAACTCAAGCAGTAGTCTCTATCTGTACTTCATCAACATCATTAGAATTAGGATATGATTGCCATAAGTGTATTAACATTTCAGTTTCCTTTAATTTTTATGTATTTACTAATGGGAAAATTATGGGCTTAATGGTAAAAATTTTAAAGTTTCCAAGAAAAGAAAGTAGGGTACCTTTCCTACTTCTTTATTTACTTATTTAGTTATTATTTATTTTTATTTTTTTCATTATTAAACCACATATTGTACGCCTTCCAAAAAAAAACCCACATATTGTTTGTGTAATCATGGTGGGTAATAGGGGTTTGGTTTGCAGGTTTATCGGCAGAAAAGTCAATGTTTGATAGTGAATTGGTGAATACTTGGGTCTTGTCACGTTGGTCAGCTTGTTATAAAAGATGCTCCCTTGGTGTCCACTAGCTTACAACACAAATAAACTTGTATTAAAAATTTGGGCAACTTGTATTAAAAATTTGGGCAACTAGTTATACAATGGTAAAAGTGAACCCCCCCAATAATAGTATGACCCCATTAGTTAGTTGCAACTCTTTTAAGTTGCCCCTTTGTTTAGTTGCCCCTTTGTTTAGTTATACAATGGTAAAAGTGAACCCCCCAGTAAAAGTGCACAATTGTTGGTTGCCCAAGTTCTAAGTTGCCCCTTTGTTTAGTTGCAACTCTTTTAAGTTGCCCATTATTTTATGTTTGATGAACTGCCATATTAAGTTGCCCAATTTTTATGTTGCCCATATTTTGCACTTTTTTTAGTTGCACATCTTTTTAGCCTGCGCGAATCCCATTTTTAGTTTCCCAAATTTTAAGTTGCCAATTCTTTTCACCCTGCCCAACAGCCATTATAAAGACCATTTGGTGATTGGTCTATTTTGGTAATTATCCCCCATTATAATTTAAGTTGTTGGTTGCCCATCTTCTAAGTTTCCCGTTTTATTAGTTCCAAATCTTTTAAGTTGCCCATTTATTACAACAACAAACCAACCAAGAAACCGTCCGTAGTTAAACCACATATTGTTTGACCTTTCCGGTGACGGTCCAACATTTATTCCCTCGGGCCAATATTAACAAACCCGATCCCAAATCATCCCAAATTTTCACAAACAACCAGTTGGTAATATTGAGTTTGTAAGTTTATTATTCACAAACCATGAGATACACCTAGTTGTTGCGTCAACTCATTGGCCATGGAAGGTCAATACTTGGTAAAAGGATATTTGAGACTTTTTGCGTACATCTTCGATTCACATCTATTAATTTTGGCGCGCGCCTTTGTCCCTTTCCCGCCCAAAGTGTTGGGAACCTTTAATCTAACTCTCCAGCCTATTTATAACTATGCATTGTATACCAAAAACACACAGACAAACACATATATCCCTTTCAATTGAAAGAAAACATAAACAATGGCAACGAATAATGGCAACTTTCAAAATGATGCTGAAGAGTACGAGTGGGTGTTAAACAACAATTTACTATTTGACGCAGTGTTTGATGCTTTCGGGTATGAACCGATTGCAGAATATGGGTCGTATAGGCAGGTAGATGCGTGGATGAGGGGTCAAATTTTGAACTGGCTGCATGCGCAAGACTTTTACTGGGATGAGGTTTGGGGACTGAATGATTATGGGGAGGAGGAAGAAGACGAAGAGGAAGATGAAGATGAAGAGGAGGAGGAAGGTGAAGAGGATGTGGTGGCTCAAAGTGAGTTACTGGTGCAGCAAAATGTGGTGGTGCCTCAAAACAAGGGGGAGCAACAAGGTGGGTTTCACGACCCTTATAATCTAGAAAAGAGGATTACCGATCTTGAAATTGTGTTTAAACGACTCAAGGAAAGCAAGAATATGATGGAAAGCAGGGAAGAGAGCTCCGGTTCTAACAAGTTGGGGTGAAATGCATTGAAGCAGTTTAGTATGACGTTGTTTTCATGTTTCTAGTATGTTTAGTACCTTTTACAAAAATATGAATGAATTATTTGATTTTACCGAAGTCAACAAACCAAAATTTGTGTAAGGGTAAGTGGTGCAAAAAATATCACCAACTATTAGTGTGGTTTTAACCAAAAATTGCATAAGGGTAAGTGGTGCAAAAATAATGTTACAAACAATTAGTTAGGCAACCCTGAGTATGTACTAGCGCCATTTATTATTTTGTACTTTCAGTACAATATATTCTTCTGAACGACTGACAACACCATATATACTACTGTAACACCATTTGTTGGGCAACCAGGTTATGTGATTACTATGATTGTATTAACATTTCAGTTGCCTCTGTTTTTTACGTATTTATTTGTTTATTTAGTTTTTGTTTAATTTTATATTTTTTTAATTCCGTTTAAAACAACAAACCAACCAACAATACGTGGTTTAAGTATCGACGTTTTATTGGTTTGTTTTTTTTGTTGTACAATTCATGGGAAAAAAAATCAAAATTTAAAGGACAGCTTAGAGAAATGGGCAACGTAAAATGGGCACCAGGATAAATTGGGCAACCAAAAATGGGCAAAGAAGAGTGATCCTGCTGGTAGCTCTTCCATTGCTACAGGTAGTGAAACCCTTGCACCTGCTGGCGACATTTCTCTTCCTGCTGGCAAAATTAGGCAATGTTTTAAAAAGGCATTTTATAGCGCAACCTACATGGCAAAATTAGGCAATGTTTTAAAATGGGCAACTTAAAATGGGCATCTAAAGTTGTCCATTTTCTAAAGTTTCCTAACTTTTTAAAAGTTGCCCAATTTAAGTTGCCCACTTTCTACGTTGCAAGTTGCCCATCTTTTAAGTTGCCATTTTGCAAGTGTGATTCACTAACTTACCCTGAGAAGTCATCATTACACTTGTCAGTTGCAGACAATAGTTTATTGCTTCGACACTGCCAAAAGTCTTTCTAGAGTTTTTGCATTTAATAGCATTCAATGGGAACCATCCATGTACCTCTCAAGTTTCCAGGCAATTTTTAGTGTATGTTCAATTTCACAATCAAATCAAAATTAAATAAATTAAAGTGGCTTTTCCAAAATAAATGTTAAAGGCAGGTGAGCGGAGTATCCACCTTTGGAAATTTCGGCCGATACTCCCAACAAGTTTAAACACAAATTTGGCAAAAATAGGCAATGTTTTAAAAAGGCATTTTATAGCGCAACCTACATGGCAAAAAAAGTTGTCAATTTTCTAAAGTTTCACAAGTTTTTTAAAGTTGTCCAGTTTCTAAGTTGCCCATTTTTTAAGTTGCCCATCTTTTAAGTTTGCCCATCTTTTAAATTGCCATTTTATTTGATATTCTCTCTCCTCTATATATAACACACGTATCTCACCTTGTTCATTTTCCTCTTCGTCTTTAATTCTTGTTACATTACAAATCCTTTTTCTTTCCCTTAATAATCTATAACGTTAATTTTCCCTTACTTCAGATCTATCACGTATACATACAATAAAAATATATAAAAAAATATATTTTTCTAAAAATTATTTGAAAAAAAAATTAATTTCGAAATAAAAAAATAATTCAGGAAAAAATTTCTAAAAAAATAAAAATTATTTGAAAAAAAATATAATTTCAAAATAAAAAAAATTTAATTTCGAAATAAAAAAGTTTTTGTTTAAAAAAATTTAATTTCAAAATAATGGCGAAAGTTTCATAATTTTTCGAGGTCGTTTGGTACGAAAAATAATAAAAACAAAAACAAAGACAAATATATTGATTTCGAGAAAGTATTGCATATTTATACTCGTTTTTGTTGAAAAAAAGTATTTCGTTAATAATGGCGCAAGTTTCATAGTTTTTAGAGCCCGTTTGGTACGAAAAATGTAGGATCGAGAACTTCGAGCTTGATTGAGCTTGGTATAAACAAGAACCTCTGCAATACAAGTGTTTATGCGGAAACTAAACAGCAAGTATTATAAAGAAGAAAACTCTAAAGAACAATGATCCTCTATGGATCAAACTATGAACTAAGAATTGTGATCTTGAATATTGATAATATTAAAAACGTTAAAGATGTTAAAAGTGTATCTAAACTCATAGACGGGTTTATCTTTTATACTAACAAGATCACCTAACCCTAACCCGTTCTACAAGAAAACGTGTAAAGAGATTAACACCAATCCCTTCTAAAAATAAATCATAACAAACATTCTAAATATACGGATAACAAATAATACTATCCGCAGCAACAACACTATCAGCAGGAACAAGATAACACTGTCGGCAGCAATGAGCTTTCAGCAGGAACCAAAGCTATCGGCAGGAACCAGCTTTACACTATCGGCAGAAACAGTGAAACTCTTATTTCCCAGAGATCCTAACAATCCTCCCCTAATCTTGAGGTTGACTAGGTTAACCTGCAAGATTCCACTGTGATAGAGCATTGAACTTCTCAGACTTGAGGACTGCGACTTAGCAGCAACAATAAGATGTACCTGCAAGGTGTTGCTCAAAATCACTTTATTAGCACACAAATATACAAGAATTTTTTTTTTTTTATTATTTTTTTTATTTATTTTTTTTTATTTATTTATTTTTTTTTATAACTAAGAAAAACAAACAAAAACACACCAAAAGAAAATAAGAAAGAAAGATAGAAAGAAATGAAAACTATACAACAACAACAAGAATCAATCCTCCCCTTAATCTGCATTCCTCCCCTTAAACTCAGCAACTAACCCCTGATGATCCCTTAGCTGCAATTTTATCCTTGATGAATTTAACCAATTGTTCAGCTGTGGTTAGATCATTTCCTATTGCATGCTTAGGAACTCTGACCTTCTGAGTTAGCATTCTCTTTAATACTCCTTCAGTTAGGGGATAAGCAATATCCACAAACATAGTTAGGAACTTGCCAGAGGTGAGTTCCACAACATGAACATTGGAATAAGGATATAGTCTCCAAGAAAAGACTCTCCATGATGATTGATTACCCCACACCAGTTTAGTCTTGTCACCATCCAATTTATTCATCAAGACTTGCAAATCTCCCCATAACAATAGGCCAATCTCAGTAGGAGTATTAGATTGATAATGATTGTCCACAATCTCATAAAGACGCTCCAAATCTTTTCTTTCAACCCTATCCAAGATCTCCCTTAGAAATGTAAAGAACTTGACTGTCCCATCAAGAGAAAACCAAACATTTACATCACCATATGAAGTAGATCTAATCTCCCAATGAGCAATATGACCCCAAGACTGAATGGAGTCACCTTCTGAATCACTTTCAGAAGCAACCTCAATCAAATCATGATCATCCACTTCAAGAATATCCACAGAAGAAGAGTGGAAAGAATGACTCTTCTGCCTTGTTCTTAGACCATATCGAATAATAGGAACAGACACAGAAGGCTCAGCAGAGATAGAAACATTAGTACTAGGAAGATCAGCAGGAACAAGATCTTCTTGTGGTTCCTCAGATGCATCATTAGTAGAACTTGGAGCAATGAATGAATCATCCTTAGAGCCTTCTCCAGACTTCATTCTCTTTGCAGCATCAGACTCCAAAGATGAAGATGCTCTTTTCCTGCTTTGTGGAATATCAGTATCTACTAAAGAGTTGAGCTTTGCATAAGTATCAAGGAACAACTTTTGAATTGCACCTTCAGGCCAACCTTTGAAGTCACTGATCTTGTAGTTAGCTTCATTCTTTAGATACACCTTCATAAAATTGATATTATCTCTGTTTGTGGGCATCTTATATCCTAACCTTTGTCTTTCCTTGATCCTGTGCATCAATTCATTCCAAGTGGTTGCTCTTTGTTTCTTTAAGATGAATGCCTTGAGCAGATCTGACCTTGTATCTGAATCCAATTCTGACATTTGAAGAACCATAAATCCATGAGCTCTAATAATCATGTCAGTGTTCAACAAATATTCAACTTGTGCACTAAACACTTCTGAAGAAGGATCATCTGAACTTGGGTTATTTATAATCTCAGCAACATTCTTCTCATCAACAGACAATTGTCTTGCAAGCTCCTCATCTTGAGCAAGCTGAGCTAATCTAGCTTCCTCAGCAGCAATTTCTTGTTCATGCATCTTTGCAGCTATCTCTTCATCATTTTCAGTTGCTTCAGGAGGAATGATGTTACTTTCAGCAGCAACAGATGAACTTTCAACAGTAGTAACAGGAGCCTTAGATGCAGAAGAAATATTTTCAACATCGGCAGGAACAGCAGAAACATCAGCAGAAACATCAGCAGCAATGGAGACATCAGTAGCAATGGAGACATCAGCAGCAATGGAGACATCAGCAGCTGTGGTCCTTGCTTCAGTGGAGACCTGTGCTTGAGGTGTAATGTTGTGCTCAAAAGTTGTAGGCATTTCAGTATTTGCACCATCAAGAGAAACAGATGCTAGGACATTAAGCCCATCATATATCATATCATCCTGATCTTCCTCAGATTCCGAAAGAATAACCCTTCTATTCTTTTGCACATGACTACCCTCCAATATACTAATCTTTTCTTTTAGTTCTTGGATAGTTCTACTAAAAGCTTCATTAGAATCCCTGAGCTCCTTTTCCAAGCTCTCCACTTTCTCACTAAACATCCTTTTTGTCTCATTAAGTTCTGACTCCAATGCCTCAATTTTCTTCACAGATCTGTCAAGTAGCTGGGACATAGAAGTGAGATCAACAGAATCATCAGTTCCACCAGCAGGAGCAGTTGAGGTATTAGGAGCTACATTGACTCTGGGTGGAGAAACATTAAATCCCTCCCCTGCATTGGTGTCATAACTAAATGGCTGCCTAGTAGGACTAGGTGTTGAAAGCCTTGAAGAAGAAGGTAAATCCACAGAAGGAGATGGCTGATTAATAGGTGTATCAGCTGCGATGGTCTGATCATTAGATTCAACATTGACATCAGGCTCAGGTGTAGGTGTTACTGGTCTGGGTGATGGTGGTAATGGAGCATCAGCAGCAATAGATGCAGATGCAGCAGCACCAACTGAAATCTCTTGCTCAGGTGCATTAGGTGATGGTGGGATATTATCAGCAGGATCAGCATTGTCGGCAGGATCAGGGATATCAGCAGGATCAGGGTGGTGTAACATATGAGGCAACAAAGGCAAATGTTGGCCAGTAAAGTTCATCTTCATCAGGGCAAACATTTTGGCAGTCAACCTATTTATAATCTTAGGGGATGTATCAATGGTCTGTACTCCTAAGATGATTTGTAGAAATCTAGGGTACATCAAAAATCTGTTTTTACCAGTACTGATATTCTCAATCATTCCCTCAAAGATATATTTTGCCCAATTAAAGATCCTACCCTGAGATAAGCAAACTAGACCAGATGCAATAGGACTTGGACATTGATCCCAACCACCTGACTTAACACTAAGACACTGGAGTAAAGTATGAATCAGAAACCTCCATTGAGGTGACAACTTACATTTCAAGAAGGTGCAACTTCCAGCAACAGGATACCCTATAGCTGCCATACCATCAATAATGTCTTGCCTTGAAAGATCATATTCTCCTTGTTCCTCAGGAAATTGAAGCTGAACTCGAATCAACTCCTCAGTAATAACCACTTCTTGATTATCGATGGTAGCAACAATATCATTTTCCCTTCCCACAACATGTCTGACTTTAGCTGTCCTCCAAAACTGTTTGACCAAAGAATCGTACACCGTCCCTGGGCAATAAGTGAGGGCATAACGAATAGATGACCCACAAAGAAATGTCAGAACTTCATCATAACCAACACTTCTTGAAGAAGATTCCAAATAAGCAACCTTGTTATGATCATCCTTGTAACGAAGAGTTGTCATTGTGTGGAAGGAATGATTTAGGGTTTGAAATGAGAAGATTAGGGTTCGATAGGTTTTTGAGAAATAGAGATGAGAGATGTGCAATTATATGTTGAGTTTCCAAAAATATCACTTTAAATTGCTGCTATTCATTTCACGTAACATTGACCAATTAACTTAAGAAAGTTTGACCTTTCGGCAGAAACATTTGGTCATTCTGCAGCAATAGGAGGTTTGACCAATCGGCAGGAATGAGGTGGTTTGACCGAAGTCAACCTACCGAACATAGTCATTAAGAATAACTTACCCAAATTAATTCTCAATACCAACCATCAATAAATTTTGCACTAATCTCCATATCGTTATATAACCCTCAGATCACATAACTTTATCATCACAAAACCCTTTATTACCAGGCAATTTTTAGTGTATGTTCAATTTGACAACCAAATAAAAATTAAAAAAATTAAAGTGGCTTTCCAAAATAAAATGTTAAAGGCAGTTGAGCGGACTATCCACCTTTGGAAATTTCAGCCGATACTCCCAACAAGTTTAAACACAAATTTGTGTACCTTCCCAAGACGTTGAAAAGTCAAGACAATATACTTTATGTCTAATCCAACATGCTAGGTAGGCATCCAGCTATTTTGTTGTTTGCTATGCCTTTAGTTATTACCAAATACTGTATAAAGATTTATAAAATTTGTTTTTTTCCAAAACTTTTAGCAAAAACTGCTTAAAGCAAGACGACATTGGAGTTCAATTGGGTTTACTGACCAGAGTAGTTTGGTACCCAAAAGGTCTATTTAAGTTACCCAAAATAGTTATGGCATAACTATTGTTGCTCTATTGTTATTTTGGTACGTCGGTTGCAAACGATGACAAACATAAACAAGTAAAAAAATACAACACAATAACAACATAACATAGTACAATTACTAAGTTTTCTGCTGAAATGATAAACCACAACGATGACTAAATAGTAGCAAATAATTTGAAGGTTACATGTTAACGAACGCCTTCCATTGATGACAGTAACAAGGTTCCAAAGGCGAATGACACTAGACTTCGAAGCCACACTGAAAACATGTCAAACGACGATGCTGGATCCATAACTTCATACCTTCTCAAACCGGAGGTAAACCTGTTCACATAAATGTATGAAATTAGTGTTAACGTTTTAACATGTGTAAGTGTACTAGACAATATTTGTGAGTGTCAGTATATAATACAAATGCAATTGTGTTTAATATTGTGTCAATTCGATAACAGTTTGTTAGGAATTATTAGAATAATGTTTATTTTCATTGCTGCTGTTAGTGTAGTTTGATTCCTGCTGGCAGTGTTGGTTTCTGCCGGTCAAATAAAAATTAAAAAAATTTTATTTTTCCAAAATAAAATGTTAAAGGCAGTTGAGCGGACTATCCACCTTTGGAAAGTTCAACCGATATACTCCCAACAAGTTTAAACACAAATTTGTGTACCTTCCAAGACGTTGAAAAGTCAAGAGTCAAGACAATATACTTTATGTCTAATCCAACATGCTAGGTAGGCATCCAGCTACAAGTTTAGGCACGTGACCAGACCACGTGACTGTTCACACGTGACACAACAGTGGTTCATCCTCTATAAAAGGTTATTACAACGAAATAAGGCGCAACCAACCCCACAAAAAAACGATAAAGACATCTAACACATAGAATAATACAGAGTGTCACAGCGATCGAACTCACAACCACCGTTTGAGACAAGTTGAAGATGTTATCGTTTTTTTACAACTGGTTGCTGAATAACAGTATAAAGCATCGTCAAGAGGGTCATCTGACGGCCCACACATGTTCTTAAATGACTACTAATAGCAGTTAGTCGTTCTTAAATGACGACTAATAACCATAAACCATAACGCTCTACAAAACCCAATCATCTAAACACCCTTCCATAACATTCTTGAGCGTCCTTTCGAACAATATGGTGCATTTCGAACCGTTTTTGTGCAGAAGGGCGTCTCTGCAAGCATTCCCAAAACCACGGAAGGGAGATATAGAATGGGAAGAGCACTTTTGCTTGGAGATACAGGAGGCAATTTTCTTGCATACAGTGCCATACTTGCACCTGATTATCAAAAGACTCCTTACAACATGAAGGACATAGTAACGGTGGGAAGAAGTTAAAAGACCAAGGCGGTATATTGACAAAAGTAACCATACGAAGTGGTATATAGACAAAAGTAATGCTGACTTCAGTCCGGTTATTCAAATGGCACAATATTTTGTAACGTAATTACGTATTTTCTAAAAGATTGTTGTGCACTTTATTTTTAATTTGGTAGATTTGTAATTGTTTTATGTTTTTTTCATTTTTTTATGTTACTGTGGTAGGGTTTTCTACTTGGTAAAAGATTGTTTTGCGTATTTGATGACCTATTATCTAAAAGATTGTTGCGTATTTATTTTTAAAAATACAACGTTTTTCCATTTTAAAAACCTTACAATATATGGGTTTGCAAAGTAGAAACAATAAATAAAGTTGATGACACATATATATTGGAGTCTAATTGATTATGATTAAACCTACTGGTTGAATTGCCATTTAAAAAAATACAGTAGATGTATTTGTGTGAACTGTAGAGCAACCTACATGGCAAAATTGGGCAACGTTTAATAAAATTGGGCAATGTAAAAAAGATGGGCAACTTTAAATTGATGCATCGTTGTGGCTAGACAACATTTCAGTATTTTAGTCGTCAGGCGTTCAGAAGAATATATAGGAGTCTCATTAATTATGCTTAAAGTATCAAGTGGCATTAAAAAAAAATTTAAAATAAAGTGGATTTCCATTGTGTGAACAGTAGCGCAAGGGCTGCATTGGAAAGTGATCTACCTTTTGGAAGTTGATTCATTAGATTTACTTAACAACGTACCAAAATAACAATAGAGCAACAATAGTTATGCCATAACTATTTTGGGCAACTTAAATAGACCTTTTGAGTACCAAACAACTGTGGTCATTAAACCCAATTGAACTCCAATGTCGTCTTGCTTTAAGCAGTTTTTGCTAAAACTTTTGGAATAAAACAATTTTTATAAATCTTTATACAGTATTTGGTAATAACTAATAAGGTAATAGCAAACAACAAAATACGAAGTTGGTTGTCATAGAGTATTCAACCCATACATGCATAAACTACAAGACTAAAAGAAAACAACCAACGCTGTGCGGGAAGCTCGGTGGAGTTTCAACAGGTTCTTAGCCAACTCCCAATTCATCCTCACATTTTCGGCCTCATCATAACTCAAATCAAACAGCTTGATATAAACCATCTTCAGCAAGGGGGAACACGCAAGTATGAGCTTTATTATTGTGAATTCATTCTCTGATCTAGGAAAAGATCGAAACACCACACTCTTGAAGCTTACATGTTAACGAACGCCTTCCATTGATGACGGTAAAAATGTTCCAAAGGCGAATGACACTAGACTTCGAACCCACACTGAAAACATGTCAAACGACGATGCTGGATCAATAACTTCATACCTTCTCAAACCGGAGGTAAACCTGTTCACATAAATGTATGAAATAAGTGTTAACGTTTTAACATGTGTAAATGTACTAGACAATATTTGTGAGTGTCAGTATATAATACAAATGCAATTGTGTTTAATATTGTGTCAATTCGATAACAGTTTGTTAGGAAATATTAGAATAATGTTTATTTTCGTTGCTGCTGTTAGTGTAGTTTGATTCCTGCTGGCAGTGTTGGTTTCTGCCGGTCATGGTTCCTGCTGGTAGCATTGTTTAGTTTCTGCTGGCAGTGTTTGTTACTGCTGGTCATGGCGTATTTTTTGTATGTTTGTTATTTTAGGAAGAGAAACATACGACATTGTGTTTTGCATCCAATTCCAAAGAAAATAGTTAATACAAGATCCATAGAGGATCAAAGTCTTTTAGTCATTGTCTTCTTCAACTCTTGTGTTTAGTTTCCGCATAAGCACAAGTTTATTATACAGAGATTCTCATAGTAGTTGGCTTGTGTTTAAATAAGCTATGTAAAAGTTCTTTTGGCTCAAATATCTATCAAGAGGCACGATCCTACACAGTTTCTATACATATTGTTTTACATTCATATCTAATATAATTAACAAATATCTATCAAGGCCTCATCTGGGATCAACACCAAATCACAAAGTTTTTTCTTGAATTAAACTATCTTATTCCTCATAGCTTGACACTGATTATAGATTCTTTGTACATAACTCATAGACGGGTGTTTCTTTTATACTAACAAGAACTCCTTAACCTTACCCGTCATACAAGAAAACGTGTGAAGAGATATACATCAATCTCTTCTATAAATAAATATAACAAACTTTCTAAACATACGATTACTACGATTACTAGATAATAGTAAATTGTATTTTGGGTTACAGATTTATAAATCAACTCTACTACCTTCCAAATACCATTAAACATTGTTTATTAACTCCTTGTGCTTCCAGAAGTATTGAAGCATCCGCTCACGGTATGCTACCGCTGTTTGAAGCGGGTCATCTACTTCCAGTGGTTGGTTGCGGCACAATCTATATAAAATAATACATACCCATACACCGCAATCGCCATATACGTCTGCTTGTTTCGGGACTGCAGGACACTGGTATGTTATTTTATATTCCTCGGGTGATATGCCCTTGCTCGCCAATATACCATGCTCAACCAGATACATGGTAAGTTGTTTTGGCAAAATTCTTTTCAAAGTTCTCCACCACCGTGCACCATCGAATTACAGAGTGTTAAGGAATTATGATTTGTTACTTGTGTGATGCTTGGTCTATGGAAAAGAAGCTGTTTGTGTATTGATGTGTTTTCTGTAATGAATTGTAATCGAATTATCGAATTACGGGCTACTATATTTTAAAAAAAACTACCTAATTTTAATGCACGTAAAATGACCAAAATATCCTTTTGTTCATGTATTGGTTGCCCAAACTTAAAAAGTTGCCCAAAATACAATACATCCCGTATACATCGTAGCAACAGTTGTTGAGGTACTCTGGTCGGTGACGTGGCGTCCTGTGTTCCGTCGGATCAGTTGCCCTGGGCTAAGGGGGGAATTTTCTGTGAGCGGGCTGGATACTCTTAGCACTTGGGCAATCGGGTTATTTTAGTAATTATCCCAAAGATTTTCTTTTCAAAATTTATTTTTCCTTTTTCTTTTGTGTTTTTCAAAATGTTTCTAAAAATCCAAAAATAATCTTCTTATTCCTCTTATTCGTTTAACTCTTTATCTCTCACCCTCTGTCCGTTTGATTCTATTTTCTTCTTATCCCTCCTTAATGTTTAATTCTTATGTCGTCACCCGACTATCACTGTTTTCATTGTAAAAGTATATTGGGTGATGATCATCGTTGTTACAAGTGTTTGTGTGAGCGGTGTGGAGGTTATTGTGGTAATTGGTGTGAATTACCCATTAAATCAAATCCTAATTCCTTCAATAATTCTCAAAGTCTTTCCGACTACCCTCCACAACCCCAGCCATCTTCACTCAAACAGCAAAATTGCTGTGTATGTGGAGATTCGTTGGGAGACAATTCACTTTGTGAACGATGTTTTTGCAAAGGATGTGAGTTTACTCACAGACTTTGCATGTGTTCCACTTCTGAAATCGAAAATACATTCACTCATTCAAATTTTCAAAACGATTTCAGCTACCTTCCTCAGAATTCATTTGAGCAAGAACCGTGTTATCAAAACTTCAATGATACATCGTTCCAAAATGCTCTAAATATTCCTTGTGCGAAGTGTGGGGGTCCTCATGACGATTATCAATGTCAACCGTGGGATCAAGAACCTAATCCTTGGTACAATACTCCCGGTTTTGACAATGTCCAACCCCCACAGTATTCCATCATTCATCCTCATGAAAAATCTATGGCAGAATTGCTAGCCGAAGAACGAGCAGCGGAAACGCGTGCCAAATTTCTTAGGGCTGCCATTCTCGATGAAGATGATGAGGATACTATTCAAATAAAGGAATATTATGAGAATTCTTCACCTGCAATCACACCTGTCCAGAAAAGGCAGGAGGACAAGAGTATTGCAGAATTGCTAGCAGAAGAGCAAATGGAACGTATAAAAGCCATTTATGCTAGCAATATTGATGAGGAGGACGACGAGGAGAGTGTTATTCCTTTTAGTGAAATTATTTCTCAACTCCCTCAGTCTATTGCAATCACGTCATTCTTTCCAACTTTGGACTCCGAGGACTCTCTCATTATGGGGGATGAGCATCTTAGCACTATTCCTGAAAAGGAATCGGACGAATTAATAAAGTCTAGTGCTGAGAACCTTATCCCAATCCCAAGTGAGTCCGAGGATATATCATACAGTGCATGTGATTGGTCTTATTGTGATGATGATCCTCTTGACATTTGTGAGGATACTTCCGGGATCTTCTCTAACCCGCTTTTCAATTTCAAAGACGATTTTTCCTCTAGTGATGACGAATCACTTTCTGATAAGGAAGTTCAAAATGAAAGTCTCGAAGTCTATTCAAATTCTCTTTTTGAATTTGATGACGAGTACTTTTCTTGCAATAATCCTCTCTTTGATGAAGAGTTAGAGAACGATGAGGTCAAGGACTCTGTTAGTCCTAAACTTGATAATATGACCTCAATTCTTGATCCCGAGATTCATGAGGACATTCTTTCTCCGACATATGTGACATTACCCTTTGATGATGGCCATTATATTGACGTCACATATGTCGTTCGAGTTTTTCTACCTTCCTTCTCTTATAAGGTAGATTGTCCTTTCATTCACTCGTTCGGGAGTGAAGACAAAGTTTTTGACCCCGGCATCTCCATTTATCATTCTTTTGAGCCGGGTGTATCTCATCGGAGTGGAACTTTCATGAACTTCAATGTTTATCCAAACATTTCGAATGAAAGTCCGATGGAGATTTTCTTTTCCACATGCTTCCCCAAGAACAAATGAATTCGGGGTCGAGTCAAGCTAGTGACTCGGTGAACAAAAACATTAGCACCACATGGGTGACAACCCATGTTTCTGACTTCCTCCTATTTTCTAACACTAAGTGTGGGGGAATTCCTCTGCAGTGCTTTCTTTTGTGTGTTGTTTGCTCTGATTTTCAGGTTTCCCTTGGATAGTGTTGATTGACGCGCCTGTTTTCAATCCAGCTGCTCAATATTCTATCCTTTTTCTAACGTTTATCTAGGGATATCTTTTTAATCCTGTTTGTGAAAATCGAGATTTCTGTTCCACACTTGGCTAGTGGTATTACCTTTTTACGTTTTAAGCGTCGGCATAATAACCGGTACTTTGAATATTGAGGGCAATATTCAATTCCAAGTGTGGGGGGAATTCTCGCGAATTTTGTCACTTAAGTACCTTCTAGTCCCTAGTACCCCCGTTTTTGATCAAAATTTTAAAATTTTTTGTCAAAAAAAAAAAAAAAAAAAAAAAAAAAAACGTCATCAATAAAAGTGTGTTTAGTCTTAATTAGGTTAGAACAAAGAGAATCCTGACTCTGCTAGAGTGTTGATCTAGCTGCTTCCTTAACGTTTAGACTAAGGTTTTACGATGTGTGCAAATGAAAATGCTAAGCGTAGAATAGTTGGTTTTTGATGAAGCGAAAAGTGTACCGTTTTTAAGGGGTCATTTAAGCCTTAAATCGTATTTATTTGATCAAATATTGCCCTAAATCGTTCCTTTTGTCATTTTAGGTACTTTTGAGGAGAAATCTGGAAAAGGAGGCATTTTGGACGTTTTTGGAGCATAAAAGTGAAGAAAACGACAAAGTCTCAAAATTGTGCTGAAAGTTACCTTTGACGGCGTCACATGTTACTCTGGACGGCGTCATGGCTTGGCAAGAAAAGGTGGACGTGAAATTTACTCATGATAAGCCAGTGAAAATAGCATGTGAATTCTGACGGCGTCACGCTTTAACCTGATCAAGGGCGTCACGGCTTAAATCAAAGAGGGACGGCGTCACGTTCAATAGCTGACGGCGTCAAGCCTTGATAAGCCAGAACGGATTTTGGAGAGCTAAAGAGGGACGGCGTCAAGAAGGTCATCCGGGAACCCTAGAAGCGGCGAGGTGACGGCGTCACACTCCATAAGGTGACGCCGTCAGATGTAAAAATCTATATATAGTTTTCTAATTTTTTGTCATTAAGGGAGAACTTAGTGTGTGGAATTTTGAGAGAAAACCCTAAGACGATTTTAGCTTCTTTCTCAAGGCTTTTTGCCTTGAGATCTTCCATGTTACATTGAAGATAAGTTATCAATTAATCATTCAATATGTCTATGTGTTGTTTGATTCTATCTTATTCTTGTCTTTTGTTTAACATGTTAGGCTAAATTTATCTTGTGTTTGCTTAGATCTAATGAAACCTAGCTATTGATTATTGGTTATTAGTGTGTTATTAGTTGTATTGGATGATTGTTTATCTATGTTAGGCTTAAGAAAACTGGCTAACTTCCTATTCGGTAACTTGCTTGAACGTCTTAAGAAACATGAACCAAATGCGTACTAAAGGTTTTTATGGTTGTATTTAATGCACAAGCGAATTCTAGTGATCCCATGTTAGGAGCTTCCTAGCCGGCTCGACATAGGAGTGAAGTAGGAGCTTGTAGAGTTGGGGAAGTACGTACGCCACCCCACAATTGGTATTAAGGAATACACCCGTCATCCACGCGACTAATACACACTAATCAACCGGTAAAAGATAGTTAGGGAGTAAGGAAATCTAAGTAAACACATCTCTCTACACATAAGTTTCTCACCACATTTTCATTTTTGTTATTTTATTTTATTTGCATCCGTAGTAAATTTGGGTTAGTTGACTAGCAACTAATTCCGCCCACTCTTTCAACCCCGAGATTTTACTTGCTTTCATAAAAAAAATATAAAAACATAAAAAGAATCTTCTTCAACCCTTAGACCTAATTAGAGTAGTCTTTCACACCTAACGAACACTATTCCCTGTGGAGAACGATCAATCCCCCGTACTTACCACTACACTATACTACATCGGTCAGGTACACTGCCTGGTGGGGTTGTAAGCCTCTTGAGATCCCTCGAGAGGTAAAACCTGTTGTAAGGTTACAAAACCACGCATCAAGTTTTTGGCGCCGCTGCCGGGGAATAGTTATTGTTTAGGTTGAATTTTTATTTTATTAGGTCTACTCACTAGATTCCTTTCTAGTGAGATTTTTATTTTTCTTTTTATTAGATTTCTTTAGTCTATCTTTTTCTTTGTGCCCTTTGTTTGTAAAACCATTTTCATTTGTCACCATGGCGGATGAAATTCCATTTAGATCATTAACAATAGAGGAACAATTACTTTACGCGGATAGATTTGCTTCCTGTTGTTCCAATGAATTTTTAAGTGATCTTAGATATATACAAGAGGAGATGGGTATAAAGTTTGATAGGTTTGATGAATTATGTGCATGTGTGGCTTCTATTAAACAATCATTGTTAGGATCAACTCCTTTTAATAAGACCCTTTGGAAAAATTTTGAGGAAAGCCTCCTAACCGTGAACCATAAGTTTAATGAATTAATGGGTTCTTATACATCACAACTTGAGGAAACAATTGAGGAGGATTTAGCCGAACATGAGCATATTGAGCAAAAAGACCTAGGTTTTATGATCAATGACTTTGAATCTCAAGGAACACATGATGAATCCTTTAGGCAAATTGAACATAGTAATCATGTTATCGGGGAAGATTCTTATGAATCGGACTTAGAACTTGAAATGGCTAGAGAAGGATTTGAGATACTTAGGAACATGTTTGGGTTAGATTCTACTAAAACACATGATGTGGATATAATTGATATAGAGACAAGGAAGGATGAGGTAAATAACACAAACCTACAAAGTACCCCACAAGTCCTACCATCATTCGAGGCACACACACCACCCGTGACTTACCCAGAAGAAGTAGAAGAGACTATAGGAACCCCAATAGAGGTAGAACCCTTGGACCAAACACAACTAGAGGATATAGGTTTGAATACTTGTAGTCATAACCTTTCTTTTAGTTATATGGAAGTTCCTAGTTTTGATGAACCGGAGCCTCAGCCAAAACCGTTACCTAATCTTCCATCCTTAGATGTGAATTTAGGAATTGAAAAAGGTCCCGATCCACCCATCAAACCATGTAGTCCGGGTAATGTTAATATTAAGGTAGTAGACTCTAAGCCTTGTAGTGAGGAAGACAATATAGGAGTGAAAAATGACCTTACATGTCTACATCACCCATTCATGATTGATCACAAGAAACATTATGGGTTTAAACCGGGTTTATTAGGTCAAGATGGATTCCCAACTAGGAGTCTCTCGAAGTTGATAGAAGATGATCCCATTCTAGGAGAAAACTTCAATTCACCCATTGACCCAATTGAACTAAGTAAGGTTATGATGATTGGATCCCACATCTTTGAGCATATAATTCATCCACCACTCTTTCCTCACGTGGCATACTCATACCGAGTCAGTGTGTATCGCTACTATCACCCGCACTTAACCCTAAGTGTAGGGAAAACCTCTCCTTTATCCGTTAAATAAGGGTAGAGTCAGGCTCGTGACTCGAACAAAAACAAGCGCTTCTTGGGAGGCAACCCAAGCTTTATTTGCTTTGTGTGTTTATTTGTTTGTTTGTTTGTTTTTATTTGTTTCCGTATGTGTGCTTAATTTTTATTCTTATTGATTCATGTTCAAAACTAATTTGTGAAAATGCTTTATTTTGTTTTTAACTTCGTCTTAACTACATATAAAGGTATTTTGCAAAAGTTAAGTGTAAGGGAAATCTAAATCGGTTTATTAGAACACAAATTAACATGAATCATAATAATAATAAATTAACATACATATTCGTATTTGTTTGAGTCAAATGCTTGTATCGAGTCATAATGATGTTTTGCAGGATTTCCAGGAAGTAAGGTAAAGGTTTTTCCAGAAATTTTCCGGAAACTTAAAATGAAAATTTTTGTCAGGTAATTTCTGACGGCGTCAGGGTTTATAACCTGACGGCGTCAGATTTAATTTTCAGAAATTTTTGAAAGTTTTGTTTTTAAAAAGTTTTTATTAAAATCTCCAACTTATAATCTCCAGGAATCTGCAAAATTATCATTCCACAATCATTATATCCTTATATATAGATTTTATCCCGCCGATGTTATGCAGGTTTTCGTGTTTGTTTTCTCAGGCTTAACAGGTTATTTTGGACAAGGAAATGTTTTGAATCAAGCTTATGGCGATGCATTAGTCATGGAGCTTCGACATTACTTTGGAGGAAGATCTAACCGTGTAATTTCACTATCCACCGAGCGAATCAGGGGAGTATTTGATTTCATTCTTTTACTTTATGCTTTTACATCTTGTTATTTGAACATTGGGGACAATGTTCATCTTAAGTGTAAGGGGAGGGTAAAAGTACGATTTTAGAGAATACTATTACGCTTGATTTTTGTTTGTTTAATAGTAGATGTGTAATAAAACTGAGAGAAATACTTGTTAAGGTAATTTTAGTGCCAAATTTAAATTTTTTTACAACATTTAGGAGTGAAACTTTGATCTTAATGAGCGTCTCATGGATAGGAATTATATGACTAGCACAAAAACCGTACCACTAAAAAATTTTTCACCCCCAAATATGTGAGGTTCACCCCTAGAATTGGTAGGAAAAGCATTTATGCTATGATGTGTGTACCGGTAGCATTTAGATTCTAGAACTTGCGTTAGGACCATTCCGAGGCCACAAGTGAGACTACATTCGTGTAGTTAGATTTACTACATGATAAGAGGCATTAGGATTAACCCATTGTTTTACACCTGTGTTTTTGTTATAATTACATTGGCTACATTGGTCAAGTAATTCTCCCACACCCTTTGCGTTGTACTCATTTTTAGTACACGATACCCCTAGTACACCCCTCAGAGCCTATCTTTTCGTTTCGACCTTTAAGCATTTTACTTAAAGGAAGAATTTGTTACACCCCACTAAAATGTACACCCAAATCGCCTTAGCCTACCTTGTATGCACTCATTTTTAGTGCATTATTGTTACAACATTTGTTTAAACCCAAGTTAATTATCTAATTGATTACATGGTTGCTAAGTCGAGTCATATCCTTGTACATATTGTTTTGGGACGATTGGGACTCATGGGTAAAGTACTAGTGTAATGGAGTAATGGGGAAGAACATCATTTATTACCCCGATATGTGCTAAATGTTTTAAAAGCACTCCAAGTGTTTTAATTATCTTAATTCGAGTCATTAGAATAGTTACTTGTAAAGTTATGTAAAAGTTCAAGTGTAAGAGGGATGCAATGCCCCTATGATGTATTATTTTGGATGGTAGGGCAAAAGTGTATGCAAAAAAAAAAAAAAAAAAAAAAAAAAAAAAAATCAAGAAAAATACAAAAAAATGAGAAAATGAAAAATAGAAAAAACATACGGACTACCATCCCGTTTCATTTTATGTTTATTTTATGTTTTTGTTTTTGTTATTTCGTTTCTAGCTTAAGATCGAGTCTAGTCTTGGCTTAGCAACGTTGTATAGTACATGTAATTAATCAAGATCTTTAACTCGCCACCAGTAAAATATCCTTTATCCAACAAAACCGTGTTTTCCTTTTCCCTACACCTAACGTTACAACCCATTTAAAAGCCCTCTTTGATAGTTTATCTTTGGTGCTTACGCCTAGTGGAGGAGGTTTTCGATCCTTTCCCAAGCCTATGGTAATCTATTTGCTATGACAGGTAGTGAGAGATATTATCCGTTTTCATTTATGAGATTTATTTTGATGACACTTGAGAGATGTGAGTATCTAAACACTACTTGTGAGGTGCTAGTTCATAATCTCCGTGCTTATTATGATTGAAGTGGAACGATTATTTGTTGTAATTACTTTTATGTTTGCATTAAATGACCCCTAACTTGTATTTTGATTAGAATAAAAGCGCATTTGCTTGAGGACAAGCAAATCTCAAGTGTAAGGGTATTTGATGAAGCGAAAAGTGTACCGCTTTTAAGGGGTCATTTAAGCCTTAAATCGTATTTATTTGATCAAATATTGCCCTAAATCGTTCCTTTTGTCATTTTAGGTACTTTTGAGGAGAAATCTGGAAAAGGAGGCATTTTGGACGTTTTTGGAGCATAAAAGTGAAGAAAACGACAAAGTCTCAAAATTGTGCTGAAAGTTACCTTTGACGGCGTCACATGTTACTCTGGACGGCGTCATGGCTTGGCAAGAAAAGGTGGACGTGAAATTTACTCATGATAAGCCAGTGAAAATAGCATGTGAATTCTGACGGCGTCACGCTTTAACCTGATCAAGGGCGTCACGGCTTAAATCAAAGAGGGACGGCGTCACGTTCAATAGCTGACGGCGTCAAGCCTTGATAAGCCAGAACGGATTTTGGAGAGCTAAAGAGGGACGGCGTCAAGAAGGTCATCCGGGAACCCTAGAAGCGGCGAGGTGACGGCGTCACACTCCATAAGGTGACGCCGTCAGATGTAAAAATCTATATATAGTTTTCTAATTTTTTGTCATTAAGGGAGAACTTAGTGTGTGGAATTTTGGGAGAAAACCCTAAGACGATTTTAGCTTCTTTCTCAAGGCTTTTTGCCTTGAGATCTTCCATGTTACATTGAAGATAAGTTATCAATTAATCATTCAATATGTCTATGTGTTGTTTGATTCTATCTTATTCTTGTCTTTTGTTTAACATGTTAGGCTAAATTTATCTTGTGTTTGCTTAGATCTAATGAAACCTAGCTATTGATTATTGGTTATTAGTGTGTTATTAGTTGTATTGGATGATTGTTTATCTATGTTAGGCTTAAGAAAACTGGCTAACTTCCTATTCGGTAACTTGCTTGAACGTCTTAAGAAACATGAACCAAATGCGTACTAAAGGTTTTTATGGTTGTATTTAATGCACAAGCGAATTCTAGTGATCCCATGTTAGGAGCTTCCTAGCCGGCTCGACATAGGAGTGAAGTAGGAGCTTGTAGAGTTGGGGAAGTACGTACGCCACCCCACAATTGGTATTAAGGAATACACCCGTCATCCACGCGACTAATACACACTAATCAACCGGTAAAAGATAGTTAGGGAGTAAGAAAATCTAAGTAAACACATCTCTCTACACATAAGTTTCTCACCACATTTTCATTTTTGTTATTTTATTTTATTTGCATCCGTAGTAAATTTGGGTTAGTTGACTAGCAACTAATTCCGCCCACTCTTTCAACCCCGAGATTTTACTTGCTTTCATAAAAAAAATATAAAAACATAAAAAGAATCTTCTTCAACCCTTAGACCTAATTAGAGTAGTCTTTCACACCTAACGAACACTATTCCCTGTGGAGAACGATCAATCCCCCGTACTTACCACTACACTATACTACATCGGTCAGGTACACTGCCTGGTGGGGTTGTAAGCCTCTTGAGATCCCTCGAGAGGTAAAACCTGTTGTAAGGTTACAAAACCACGCATCAGTTTTCTTTAGAGCTTATAAAAGTAATCTATGGCTTTTTCTCCCATAAGCTAACTAATCTGACTTAATAAGTGCTTATTTTCAAACTCTTGAACATACAAAATCATTTTTTTCATACGATTTTGAAAAATACTAGTTCAAAGATTTATTTAAACTTCGGAACAAGCATATGTCATAGTTGCAAAAGTTAAGTAATAAATAAATGTGCTAAAAAGCTAAGGTTCAAGATCGGCCCTTGGATCCTTATTTCCGGAAGGCGTTTAGGTCTTGGCTACCCTCTTACACCGGCCCTTGGACCCTTAATTCTGAAAGGCGTTAAGGTCTTGGAACTCTCCGTTGTAACGGCCCTTGGATCCTTTATTCCAGGAAGGTTTAAGGTCTTGGTTCCCGTGAAACTCCGTTAGTTTATATTGCACAAAGTTAAGTATTAAAAAAAAAAAAAAAAAAAAAAAAAATGAATGGAAAAAAAAAATTAAAAAAAAAGAAAAAAAAAATAAAAAGGAAATAAAATGGAATGATATTGCAAAATGCAATAAATTTTGAAGCTTGCTTGTTGTGAATTTTAAATCTATCTTTCAACTAGTATTAGTCAAAATTTTATAAAAACGTCGATTTTTGTTATCAAGATTTTGAAAATCAAGCACTGTCACCTAAACTTGATAAATGTGGGAGTGAAAAGTTAAGTTTCGGCTTACATAGATTATTAGTATAAGTAGTGTTAGCATTTTATAAAAACATTTTGCACATTGAGTTTAAGCTTAGTTGGGAGTATAAAAGAGGATGACGATTACAATTCCCTGGAGACACCCATTTTGTGTGAATCCCGTTCCATGATACCATTTTTGAAAATCAAGCATGTTATCTATTTTGTTCTAGTTTAAGTTTCTCGCATTTAATAAAAAGTCAAAACGGGGTATACTTGGTATTCTTTTGATCCTTTCATTACTTCACATGATTGGATTGCTAGGGACTAGCAATAGCTTAGTGTGGGGGATTTGATGAGTGTGTAAATACTCATCATTTTACACCCATTTAAGACACAAAAATAACCAAAAACACCCAAATATATTGCAGATATCCTTGGTTTTGTGTTTTTATGTGTTTCAGGTACTAAGGATTGAAAACGAGGCAAATATGGACAAAACCGTGCATAATTTGGAAAAGAGCCGGAAACCGAAGCTGGAAAAGACGTTATTTTAATTCGAGCTCGGAAGACCCCAAAACAGCCCTTGGATTATTTTTAGTTGGCAAAAATGGTCCTTTGAAGAACTTTGAAGATATGGCAAATTTGGTCCTTGAGGTTTCATAAATTATAACTTTGGTCCTTGGTTTAAACCTCAATATATCCTAACCCCTAAACCTATTACACAACCGGATCCACAATTCACTCACCCCAACCCAACAACTATCCCTCAACAGCCCACCTAAAAACTAAAGACCCAGCCCACATCTAAAAAAAACAAACCCGACCCACTCCCATGTCTAATAATAATATAACGGGGTTCGGTCAAACCTCCCTAAATCCAGAGAAAGGGTCAAAATCCCTAATTTCTTCTTCCCCAACTTCCCGCCTAAACACCAAAGTACACCCATCACCATCACCTTTCACCTTCCCCCATACCCTCCCCTAGTACCATGCTCACGTGTTTCACCTCCACCTCAGCAATCCGAGGCTAGAAAAAGGATCCAACGGTTCAGCATTAAAGTGGGGAGCTCAAGAATAATCCAAGGGTGAAGGTTAAGAAGAAACAAGCACAGAAGAGAGAGGAAGAAAAACCCTAGCTTATTTTTTTCTTTTTGGTATAAATAGTTAGTAGTGTTTTTTTAGGAGACCAGGTTTTATTTTAGCATTATTTAGGTATTTCTTTCTTTTTATTGTTGTTTATTTTTCCAGTAATGTAATTTTTAATTAAGTTAATGAAATTTAAGTGTTGTTGTTTTTATTGTTCTTGGTCAACGAAAGTCAACTTTGGTCAACTCTGATTATCACCTTATTGCCTGTGCTTATTTGGTTTTTCTTTCTGCTTTTCATGTCTTAAGATAGTTAAATGTTCATTTGTTTCAGAAAATCTATTCTTTTTGTCTGCTTTAGTGTAAAATCAGTCACCAGTCCAAGTTAAGTAGTGTTTGACTACTGGGTCAAACTAGGATTACACTGTTCATGTGCACTCAAGTCAGGTTGGATTTAGCTTATTGTAGTTTGTTTAAGTTGTTTTTAGCATAAATTAGTTGTTTTTGAAGTAAGTGCACAGGGCTGAGTTGGGTAATGAAGACACAATGGCTGAACTGCCAAGACAAGCTCCTATAAGCCCTGGCTTATTTTGGAACTATATTTGCATTTTTCAGGTTTCTCTAAGTCTATATTGAGTCTGCAATAACATGCCATAAGCCTTTTTCCCTAGTTCCCCCATATTCAGCCTTAGATTATATTAGCAGCCTCATTTTTCAGTTTTCACTAGTTTTAGAGGTCCTTTGCTCATTTTTAATTCAGTCAATATTAGCTGTCATAAGCTGTTCTTTGGGGATAATAATATTGGCCAGCTTGTTTATTGTTTCCCCATTTTTATTTATTTTTAGGATTTTTCCTTACTAGCTTTTCAAGGCCTAGAAATAGGCCAGTTCTCCCCTGCACCTAGGCTTATCAGCAGACTGCTCAGCTTTTTGCCCCTTCCCATAGTGCTTATTAGGTTGTCCCCAGTGCTTATCTTAGGTTCCTGTAGCTTATTAAGTATCCCCTAGTTGCCTTAGTTCAATTAGCCATCCCCTAGCTTGTTCTATAAGCTTACCAGCTTATCCCTAAGCTTGTGCCTTTGTTTTTCTTTTTTCTTTTCTTAACTGTCAGTTTCTTTAAGCTTATTCTCGGCTTATTTTTTGGTTTTAAAAATATTTTCCTTTTTAAAAGTTGTTTAACATCACCAGCTTAATCAGTTTTAATCAAAAAAGCAAAAAAATAAAGAGTTTTAAAAAAGTTACACAAGTGGGATTCGAACCTGGGTCTCCTGGGTAACAAACCCACAGCGTGACCAACTGCTCTAAACCCTTTTTTCAGTTACCTGTTGCACTTGTTTTTATTTAAGCCTTTTTTCATTTAAAACCCTTTAAGCTTATTTTAAGCTGTTAAGCTAAGAAACAGCTTATCCCCTTAAGCTGTTTCAATTTTCTTATTTTTCCTAGTTCCATTTCAGTTTAAAGTATTTACTCAAAAATTCCCATATTTTTCTTACACGTTTTAGTATTTTTAATCTCTTAATTTCTTTTAAATTGTTTTTAATTCATAAAAAAATTAATTAAAAGTCAAAAAAATATAATTTCTTTTTTCAAAATTTTCTTTTGTCATTTAGGATGTAGGAAAATTAATTTGGCACCCGTAGGATTAGTTTTTCATAGATTTTACGTTTATGCACGTTTTTAGTTTACCGTTCGCGTTTATTAATTTTCGTTTTATTAGTAACCAAACAAAACCTCGTCTTTTCAATCATTTTAATACCAAACCGAAAATGAAATCCTCAATTTCACGCCTCGTTGGGACTACGACCCGGGTATTCACTTATCCGGTTTATTATAATCAAGTATCGCGTTTAGTGTTCCGAGTTGACCTTTTATTTTCTAAAAGGGTTGGCTTGAGAGCGTTTTCGCGCGATATCATAGGGTCAAAAGTGACGGGATTAACACCAAAACCCACAGTAACTTTATCTGATTCATACTGACTTAACCAATCAGGGAGTACTATAGCAATTGATTTTCTTATTGATGGGTTCCAAAGAACAGCCATCTTAAAAGAATCAGAAAAACATATCAACCCGTGAGAGGTGCCAATTGGAATAAGATTAAAAGAACTGACTTTTGTATTACGAATTATTTGAGGAAGAGTTGGAAGAAAGGTATGTTCTGGGGAAAAATTTATAGCATCATCTTCAAAACATATAAATCTTGACTCAACGAAACCTTGCTTGTAGATTATAAGGAAACAACAAGGCTGAGTCGGGCGAACACCGAAACTGACATGGAAATTAGAGCTGTCAATGTAAGACTTCCATGTCTTCGAAACAGTTCTAAACTGAAGTAAAGCCTGGACAGGAAGTTTATTAATGATTTCGGTTTGAATTTCAAAAGGTATGTTGTCCGACATTTTTTTAACGAGGTGAGTACTAAAGACTTTTACTTGGTGTAAATAATGGGAAGTTGGAAATGAGGTGAGTACTAAAGGCTTCTACTTGGTATAAATAATAGTAGGAAGTTAGAACATAGGAAAGTACTAAAGGTTTTTGCTTTAGGTTGATGTGACTAGCTTCATAAATACATAAGATGGAGTTTGGTAAAGAAATAAATAAGGAAATTCATATAGGACCTAACAGCAGATGCTAGTACATCTTAAAAAAAATACATTTAAAAAGGATTATAAAGTTATATTACCTTCTCAACAAACACTCTTGCAGTGTCGGATGAACCAGCATTCTCCTCAATAACACCATCAGTCTTGAAACGTTGGAGAAATTTTTGAAGTCCATCAATCTGTTTTTGCATTTCTACCATCTGAGATACAAGTGATGCATTAGGTGGCATGTCTTCACCCATACCCGGCATGTCATCAACCCCATCAGGCTTCAAATGTGCCACAAGTTGACGAAGTTGATTAATCTGTTGTTGCATACCAGCCATTTGAGCTACAATTGTTGCGCTGGATGGCATCTCAGACACTTGCCGCATGACTGTACGGATTTGTGCTGACCGATGAACATCTGTATGAAAAACAGAAGAACTTTTACGTGCTGTCAACTTGGCACGTGCACCTGATGTATTGGCTGTTAGTGTATGGATGGCGGGACTGGGTGGTACATCATCAAACGACCGTGCTGACATAGACTTTCGGATATAGTCTAAACTCGCTCTCCACCAAAGTTGATTTTCCTCATCAACTGTATATTAAAAATAAAAAGATTATCCACACTATGCCTTTAGAAACAAAAAAATAAAAGATACTTCGTGTAAAATTATCACCTGTCGGCATGAGGCGAACAATTTGATTAGTACCAAAGAGAAGATCACAATCATTCTTTTCAAACTTCTGTCCGTCATCCCATGCAAGTGCTCTAGGGATCACATTGTCATCTTTCACCCACCAATTTGTAGCATTAGGGAAGGTTTCCAAAAGCCAAATCTGTTAGCGTTAAAATTATTTATTACTGTTAGTCTAAAAAGTATAAGATACAATTCAGAAAAAGTATGATTAATAAATTACACTAACCTTCAAAGCAAACGCAAATCCACACAAAGTATATGTGGCTGTGTAACCAGGACCCCGGCTAGCAATTTCTGTCAAATGTCGTTCCCTAACCTTTGAAACAACATCGTAAATCTTGTTGTGAAACTCCACCCAAATATACTCCCCCCATGGAAACGCATTCCATGCATAAAAGTCGTCTACAAGAACCAGGATATCATTTGATATCATGTTTCTTTCCTGTTTGTCCATGAAAATAGTCTCTAAAATTATCAACAAGCAAAGGCGTACAGCATCATCAGTCGTTAGCTCAGCAAAATCAAATGGATCATTAAGAATCTTTACAAGATTCTCGGCCTTTATAATCTTTGCTTTCCAACCTTGCTTTTCTGTAAGTAACGCCATAATACGCTTACCGAATCCAGAGACTCGCTTGTGACAATGAGACAACGAAACATCACCAAATCTAAACCCTAAAATCAAGCACATATCCTGCCTACCAAATTCTAAACTATGTTGCCCAATATCAAAATAAAACGGAGTATTTATATCATGGTCCTTAACTTCACGTTGATGTTGAAGTAAATAATGCAGCAACTGATTGTCATGCTCTTGTGTTTTTATGTTTAACCAATTGCCAAAAACCGTGCTTTTAGACAGTGCAAGACGTTCCGGCTTTGCACTCAACTTTTGCTTTATGTTTTTCAGCAAGTGCAGCTTTGTTCTCACACTGACCTTCGCATGATACAACTATAAACACAAACAAACAAACAAACAAAATATGATTATAAATCAAACTTTATTATATAACTTAACAATTAAGTATTTTTATAAGGTTCAAATTAAAACGATAGAAATGATTTTCAGCCTCATCGATCTTTGCATGTTTGGATATTTTCAATTGCACAAATAGATTTTGTCCCTAAATTAAAAAATTAGTGTTTTGCTATACTAGTTTTAGATCACCGTGACATGTAAATATATTGACTTTAGTCTTATTAATATCACATGATCAGATAACAAACAAATTTAAATTGTAATACTGAACGAGCTTCACAAGTTGACAAATACGAGAAAACAAACTACGTACTAACATTTACACAATGGGGTGACAAGTTAGACATACAAGTTAGACATTTATTGACTATAATGAATGAAGTTATAAAATGATCACTAGCAGCACAAGTCGGGCAACAACAACAACAACAACAACATAAACTGTAATAAACACTTCTAAAATAAGATCTACGGCAACAAAATAATATATATATATATATATATATATATATATATATATATATATATATATATATATATATATATATATATATATATATATATATATATATATATATATATATGTTTGGGTTAAAATAAAAAGTTTGTTAAAATAAAAAGGCTAGGAAGCCACCAGATCGCGCCACGTGTCCCATCCCCACCCCTCTTTTTTTTTTAACTAGAAGGGGTATACTCGTCATTTCAACCATAGGATATACAAAGTGCTTTAATTCATTATAACCTGCAAATCGTGTCTCACAAAAAAACAAACACAGAGGCTCCACATGGTAACCACCATCTCCACCAGCTTCTCCACCGGTTAACCACCTATCTCCACCGTGATATCCACCATCTTCTCCACCGTCTCCTCCACTGTGATTTTGAGATGTCGATCGAGTGTTCATCGTCAACTAATTTTGAGTGTTCATCATGAACTAATAACGAGTTTTAATCATCAACTAGTTAATCATCAACGAATAATGATTGTACGATCTCAATCTTTTGTTTACTTTTTCAATTTTTTGTTAATTTACTTTATGTTAATTCGAATAATTAGTTAATATGTTTTTGTTGATTCTTAGTGTATTTAGTTTATTTAAAACATTTAGTATGTGTTTGAGAAAAAAAACTAGATGAAAAATGTGTATATGAAACTTACACACCAAGTGTTTGATAAAATGTCTACATGATATTCTATAACTGTGATGCACTAGTTTCGTACTGTGATGCACCAGTTGTTTATACACCTTGTGATGAACTTTTAGCTAAAACTGTGATTCACTTATTTAGATATGTGATATTCAAGATGTGACCTAATTTCAGTTGATCTAATTTGATGCAGTTGTTTGTCATTGATGCACTATTTTTTGAACTATGATGCAGTAAGTTCTCAGTTGTCCTTTATAAGGGTGCATTAGGTTAAACATAGATTGCTTTATGTGTGAAATTTTGTTTGTATGCTTAGATGTTTGTGAGATGCACTTGATTTTGAACTATAATGCAGCAGGTTCTTAGTTGTCCATTATAAGGATGGATTTGGTTAAACATAGATTGCGTTATGTGTGAAAATGTGTCTCTATTGCATCAGAGTTCTAATCCAAGTGAATCGTACATATAACCATGCATGCAAACACATTTTCGCACATAATACAACCTACATGTTGCCATAGTCTGCCTTATACGCGATAGTGAGCAGCTGCTGCATCATAGTTCAAATCCGAATGCATCGTAAATACAACCAAGCAAAGAAATACATCACATAATACAAACTATATGTCACCTAATTTCTCCTTACATACGACAAGTGAGCAGCTACTGCATAACAATTTAAAAGCTAGTGCATAGATTATACAACCAATCAAACAAACACATTTTGACACATAATGCAACTTATGCATATCATAATCCGACCTAATATGCAACAAGTGTGCAACTACTGCATATGTGTTTAACTTTGACAATTGCGGATCTATTAGCTAGTGTTTTCGTTATTTTATCACGAAAAGGCTTGTGATTTTAGTTTTATGTTGGATGCAGTTGATTTTGTTGTTTATCAGGTATGTAAGAAAAACCCAAGCTTTTAGAATACTGCATGATTTCTTCATAATTTTAGATTGTACACTGTGATGCACAAGTGTTTACATTGTGATGTACTAGAAATAACATTATGATGCACCAGGTTTTTACATTGTGATGCACTATTTTGATACACTGTGATGCACTAGTATCTTTATTGAATCACATTTAACAATTTAGCGTGTCACAATTTTATTTCTAGTGCATCACTTTTATTTTCTTTTAGTTCATCATATAGTCTAGTGCATCGTAGTGTCATATCAAGTGCATCACATTATCTGTATGTACTGCTTTACAGTTTTATATCAAGTGCATCACACTGTTAATATATCAATTTTTTGTAGGTTTAATTTTGTAAGTCTAAGATGAAGGTTCAATGTAGTTGTAATCGATACGAGTCGTATGGGATTTTATGTCATCATGCATTCTATGTTCTAAGGATGAACAATGTAAATGAGTTTCATCAAAAATACTAACAGAAACGGTGGTCAAAGAATCCGAAGCCTTCAGAATCTCCATTTCCCAGAATCATTGGTGCATCAGATGCAGTACAGACTGAATTTCTATATTTGTACGGATTTTTGGAGTCTACTATTGATCGTTTGGTACATGACTTGAGCAAGATGCATATCTACAAAGACAAGATGAAAGATTTATTGAAACAAGCTGAAATTGCCTTCATCGAAGAAACCAAAGAAACAAGATTCGCCAAAAAGAGTTGATTTGAGAGAATCTACACGCCAAAAAATGAATATTCTTTTCAATTTTTTTTACCTTTTTTACCAATAATAAACTGATCAATTGTAAAGAAAGAAAGTTATAGCATACTGCTTTAATGGAAGATTATCTTAGTTACAATATATTTTTTTGTTCATTTTTTTAGTGAATCATAGTTTTAAATCTACTGCATCGATGTTTTTGTTTTATATAACAGTTCATCAAAGTTATAATGTTACTGCATCTTAGCTCAAAATACCAGTGCATCAAAGTGTAACTAATTTTAGATCTAGTGCATCATAATGTTTAGTTCTAGTGCATCCATGTGTTTTTTTTTACACTATGATGCACTAGCTATATACATTGTTATGCACCAGTTGTATATACCATGATGCACTAGCTTTATACACTGTGATGCACTAGTATCATTAGTGGATCATAGTTAACAATCTAGTGCATCAATGTAAAAAATTTAGTGCATCACAACTTATAATTCATTAATCCACAAAAATAAAAAATATTTAGTATTAAACAATCACTGATCATTAAGTAGTAAACAAACACTGATTCAAAGTACTTGGTACTTAGTATTAAACAAACACTGATCAAAAGTACTTAGTGCATCACTCATTTAAACATCAAAAATACTTGAATCGAACGACTTGAAACTAAATGTGTTCAATAGTAAATTACTTATTGCATCACTGATCATTTAGTGGTCTTCAATATGCTTTCGTTGAACTTTTGCGACAAACCTTGATCCACTTTGACAACATCATCTGTTACAATTTTAGAAGTCTTTGGTTGCTTTTTTATTATGCTTTTGTTTCTTTCATTATCTTTGCCCTTTTGTTATTACAGCTTACAAGTATTATCTTTGCTAAAAACTTGGCGCGCAGCATGCTCATTTTAGCTTTTAGACCTGGGCCTTCTTTCTTCAATTCTTCCAAAAAAAACACCACGTCAGACGTATGTTCCATATGTCTCATCACAAATACTCCACAACCGACAGCATTGTATATTGTCTTCCAATTAAACATCACTTGCTTAGGTTGGACCAGTAAAAACTCATAACATTTCGGGTGTTTATTTCTTTCCAGGTAGTCCATCATAAATGAATCAATCTGTGAAAAATATAAGAAAGTGTTCATTAATTTACTTTTCTTGATGCACTAGTTATAACACTATGATGCATTAAAAACTCACTGATGCACTACTTATAACACTATGATGCAGTAAAAACTCATTGATGCACTAGTTATAACATTATGATGCAGTAAAAACTGACTGATGCACTAGTTATAACATTATGATGCAGTAAAAAAACAATTGTATGTATTTCAGTAATAACACAAAGTACATTTAACCTAGCTCATGCTCATACTTTTGCTGACAAATGGGTTTGACAACATGAGAATACATAGGACTCGAAAGCAGAACATGGTTAAGGCAAGATTTTACCTTGCATAAGTTATAACTTCTAAGCACACTATTCGTCACAAGTAGACCTTAAAAGCTAGAAAGGACATTATGAGACTGGTTTTTATAGCATAATGCAATTATTTAATTCATATCTTATCAACCTACATAAAACTTTGACTGCTATTACCTGATCAGAATGTCCTAAACTGAACTGTTTATGACCATAGATATAAATCATACACACACTGACTCAATGTGTATGATATTCTCATAAGTAACAAAGAATGCACCTTGAATTGGATAGGTAAACTAAAAGCAAATCAGGTTACAACTATGTTGTCTAGAAAGATACTATCGATCATTTAAGCATATTAAAAACCTAAACTAGAATGATAAACAATAACCTCAATCCAACTACATATCTAAGTTAAAAAGTGAACGCTTGCTGAAAATGGGACTGTTTGGAGCAGAAGTAATAGATGGACAGAAAAATGAGTTAGGTTAAATGTAGTTTGATTACTTCGGGGCAACTTAAAACCTATTGCATCTCAGTTCAATTTCAAGTGCATCAAATAAACAATCAAGCATACAAAATTTTTTTCGCACATAACGCAAACTACATTTAACATAACTCATGCTCATACCGGCAACTTAAAACCTACTGCATCTCAGTTCATTTTCAAGTGCATCAAATAAAGAATCAAGCATACAAAATCATTTTCGCACATAACGCAAACTACATACAACCTAACTCATGCTCATACGCGGCAACATAAAACCTATTGCATTTCAGTTCATTTTCAACTGCATCAAATATTCAAACACACACGCACAAACACTTTTCGATGCTTAAAATGCTACGTGCCTAACCTAATCTAGACTTATATGTCACATACAGAACCTACTACATCACTTCATCACACCAACTGGATCAAATATTCAAACACATATAAACACTTTTCGACGCTTAAAACGCTATGCGCCTAATTTAATCTAGAATTATATGTCACATACAAGACACTACTGCATGACCGCATCACACCAACTGCATCAAACATTCAAACATACACACAAACACTTTTCGATAATTAATACGTTACGCGCCTAACCTAATCTCGACTTATATGTAGCATACAGAACCTACTGCATAACTTCATCACACCAACTGCATCAAATATTCAAACACATACACACAAACACTTCGATGATTCCACAATGTAAATTTAGTGCATCACAGTTATAAAAACCTATTGCATCATAATATGAAATACAACTGCATCAACATTCAAAACAACTGCATCACAATGTAAATTTAGCGCATCACAGTTATAAAGTCTAGTTAAGAAATTTTATCAAACACCTTGTATGCAACTTTATTGAACACATTTTGTATCTATTTTTTTCTACAATTTGTTCCAGATCTAGAAGAAAACATGATGTAAATTTGAATCAAACATTTTCACACATAACGCAATCAACGTTTAACCTAATGGATCATTATACAATACAACTGAGTACCTACTGCATCACAGTTCAAAATCAAGTGTACATACACATTTTCACACATAACGTAATCTACTTTTAACCTAATGCATCTTTATACATGATAACTGAGGACCTACTGCATCACAGTTCACCATCAAGCGCATCTCACAAACATCGAAGCACACAAACACAAATAGTAACAAATAAAAAAAAATAAGATTTTAGTAAATTTAAATTTAACAAATCGATGCAGTAACAAAGTTAGAGTTTATAAAACCACTTACGAGGCTGTGTAAGATTTGATAGGTTCGTCTTCACCATCGTTGATGTCGTAAGGTTTTTGAATGGTTATTCAAACCCTAACAGATCGATGGAGTAACCATTGTTGATGCAATAGGTTTCGTTCATGATGATGATTAATGGTTAATGAATTAATATTTTGGAATGAAAAAATTAGGGTTTATGTGTGATGGAGTGTGTGTTTTTTAGAGAGAAGTTTTTTTTATTGGAAATGAATGGTCTGGGAGATCTGAGCGTGAGTTGTGTAAATTACACTATTGTTCAATTGTCCTTGAAGTTTGCTTTATTTACGAAATTACCACCGCCCTTTTTCATCTGGTCAAATATGATCCAATGGTTGAGATCTCTTCCTACACTTTTTATTTTAACCCCCTTTTTATTATAACCCCACCCTATATATATATATTCATATTCTAGTTTCTAATCTTAAGTTTGTTAAAATTTTATCTACCCAACCTTTAAAATGAGAAGGTCCTAACCATACACCCCCTTTATATCCATACTTAGTACATACAAGTTTACTTTTAAAGAATCCATGGACTTGAGGCCCATGGATTTGACAAATCAAGTTTTAGTGAAAATCGAATACAGGTTCCTTATTCAACTAGTGATATCCAAAAAATGGACCCAAGTTTTAGTGAAAACCACTTCCAACACTAGCACAATTCTAACGCAACTGTGATTAAAACTAATCAAATAGACAACCCGAAACCACAACTGATTCTACATATTCCAAAATCACAATGAAAAATCCAAGAACATCAAGAATCCAAACATAAAATAAACCAAACCCTAAACAGTAATAAGCAATCCCTAAACAGTAATAAGCAATCCCATAAATCAAAAGTTTAAATGGGTCGGCATTACCAAAACCACACAAAATAATTAAAACCCCATAAACCACAACGGCAACAACAACATTTTGACTATTAAGCAACCACTAAATCCGTAATCCTAAACAGTAATTAGATCGATTTACTTACTTGTATATCATCCATGAGGAATGGTTGCTTGATAGTTTTCGGCGATCGGTTTGTTGATAGATTTGCTTGATCGGTTGCACGTATCCCAAAGAAATTAGGTTGCCGGAGTATTATTTGTCTCGGTGTGAAGTGAGTATTATTTGTCTCGGTTGCAAGTATTCTCACCCTTGATGAGGAATGGTTGCTTGATAGTTTTCTGGCGATCGGTTGTTGATAGATTTGCTTGATCGATCGGTTGCACGTATCCCGCCTGATAGTGTTAGTAAGTTATGTGTGTGTTTTTTGAAGAAAAAAAATGAGATTAGTCAAATGAAAAAAAAAAAAAAAAAAAAAAAAAAAAAAAAAAAAAGGTACAAACCAAATCTATTCAAAAGATTTGGAAAGTACAAAATGAATATAAAGTACAACATTTTCTGACACCTTTTTACTTTTCCAAGAACAAAAAGTACGTAGTCGGTCGAGCATCCCCCGGTCGAGCGCCGTCAGTCGAGCATTGACTTTTAATAAAGTACAAAAGGTGTACAGTAACTTAGATTCTGTAAATATCTTATTTGTACTATTGTGGGCCTAAAATATATTAATAAAATAATAAAGGAATGACACGTGTCGGCAGTTTTATGGGGTCGAGCAGTCGAGCGTGGAGAAAATGAGAAAATGATTTAATTTTTGACTTCCTCTTGAAATGGCTGAAAAGTTTTGGCCTATTTTGAAAATTTTCTCAAAAACAAAATACTACGAAGTAACAAAACTCGCAAGACTTGCGAACTCTTAGCGAAATTCTAAAAAGTCGCAAAGGTATACCTTGTAAGTCCCACCTGGCGAACTGAATTATATTGCTTATTATTTGCAGTGAATTAAATTAGAAATTGATTTGAATTATTAGGTTTTTATTTTTCAGGTTTTTGCAAAATGATAAATAAATTTAGTTTAGTTTAAGATCTTCTCAATTTGAGTCAAAATATTTACCAATGACAAATACGTTAAATGCATAAAAAATTTTCTTTTAATAAGAGTCTACTTGTTCATTTTCACTCGCAACAAAACTCAACATGATCAATCATGTTTGACCACAACTTAAGATTGATGATTATTCTGTGATAATATGCACGTTTATTTTCTTGATCTTCGAGTTAATTAGGGGAAGAAAAAAAAACTCATGTTTGGAGTGTTCACACCTTGGGAATTTTTTTTCATAACTTACGAATTTTCAACCTTGCAATTTCTAAGAATTTCATAAACAGTCCGCAAGTCTTGCGAAATTTATGGGTATCTTGTCTTTTCTGATGAAAAATGCGTATTTGGTGAAAAATGGTGGTGAAAATGGGCAATTTTGTGATTTCTTTTTTTTTAATCCAATTATATAAATAAAGAAGAGCTAGAAATATACTAGAATTACAACAACATTCACCGATAACACTGATAAAAACGACCCTAAAAAAGCTACAACGACCATAGTTTCTATGTCTGACTAAAACAACCATAAAACTACAATGACCCTATGGAGGATTCAATCATTTAAGGAGAAGACGTTGCCATCCAACCTTGACATAACAAATAACCACTTGCGGGATAATTTATAGCATGAAACAGGTGAAAAACCAACCACAGCCTTAATAATCGAGACAAAATCAACTAAAACTTCAAACCTGCCATATAAAGTTATACTTAGTCATGACACACGCTAATTTGTCACGAGAATTATAATACTCGTGCAAAAAACGGAAAGTAGTACCAAAGCGAGAATGACCCCTATTAAAATTGTGACAAACCTTATTCGGATGAGTGTCACGAGTGTCCTTGCGAACGGTTGTGTTGCCTTCGGTCAATAAAACCGTAGGAGAGGAAAATGTAGCATTGGTGGATAAAGCTTGAGTTTTGGTCTTCAAATGCATCTCTTCGGTAGTAACCATAGACCGAACTTTATTGAGATCCGGGAAGGGCTCTAGGTGAGCAATTATTCCCACAACTTGTTCATCATTTTCACCTAAGCCATTAATGGCATAGGTGACAACATCATCATTGGTCATAGGAGAACCAAGTGTTTTCAAGGCCGTAGTGAGGGACACAATTTTTCTAAAGTAAGCATCAACAGAGAGATCACCAATTTGAAGCATATGTAGTTCCCCTTTTAGGGAAATTATTTCGGTCCTTTTTTGTCAATATTTTTTTCTTTCAAGATGATCCCAAGCTTCCTTGGCAGTTTTGGGATCAACAACAACGAGCCGTTCTTGAAGAGCATCCGAGAGGGTTAGAAAAATCAACGGCGTAACAATGAAGTCGGCCTTTAACCATTCAGAGGTAGGAGGGGGTATAACATCTTCACTAGTAGATTCACTTTGAATGTGTTTGATAATATCGTAGCCTTGACAAAGCTTTTTAAAAAATAACACCAAGATGAATAATTCAATTTATCAACATCTAGTTTCGTGGGTACAAGAGAGGTGATGTTAGTAACAGTAAGTAATTTGTCACTAGTAGGCAACGTAGGTGGGGGATTCGGACCAGTCATGATGATGAGGGAGGAGGGTTAAGATCGGTTGTGACTAGGAATTAAGAGAAAGTGTCGCCTACCAAAAAAAGGATTGGTTGTTAGATGTTTTTAGGGTTTTTGGGATTTTGACTGTGATACCATATTAGGGTAATTAATTCATTGATTACTCAATAATGCGATATTACAATATAAATACTAATAAGTGGGTTAGGCCTTCTAATAACATGCAATGGGCCTACACTAATACTATACAAATAATAATACACTAACGGTGCAGGGTGACCAATCGCACACGGCTTCATTTTTAGGGGCTTTCGATTTTTGAAACTTTCTTATAGGTATAAACTCATTTTTGAAGGAAAACAGATGATTTAGAAAGAAGAATATAACTTCATTATGACAAGAATCCAAATTTTGAAGTTTTCATAGAAAAAAAATATAGCTTAAGTTTGTGTTGTGATGGTTAAAATTGAGTACACGGTTTTGGTGGCGTGAGGCCCATAAATTGTGTTGTTTTCTTAAACCATGTTTCTTATAAAAGTTCCACTTTAACCCCTTTGTCTTTGATATTTATGATTTTAAACTCGTTCCTTATGTGAAACATATATTTTTGGTCTCAACGTCTAAACAAAACACATATGTCATGAAAAACTATATTTCTAGTTGGGAATATTGTTTTGGAGAAAGTAAACGTTATAGATTGCTTTAGAAAAGTAAACGTTATTGGCTGATATATTTTGAAGTCCTAAATGACATCTTATCTTATAAAAAGTATTTAGAACTTCATGAATCATCATAAAATGTTCTAAAAGCTCAACACTTATACGTAGAAGAATAGAAGATTTATTTAAACTTGAAGAAGATTGGATGTGTCATTTGATTGATATAAAAACAAAAGTATAATCTAATTACAGTTCACTATTCTTACACATATTTCATTTCCGATTTTAAAGGAACCTTATAAAATGTTGGCACAGGGTCATCAAATTTTACCTGACGGCCCTATCGATCAACATTCATCATCAAACTTAAGAAAATTACACCAATACACACATTGACAATAAACGCAAATTGTATTCATCAAGTTCAGTTAAATTTCGTTATCGTAAAAACACAATTTGTAACCGAATAATTTTCAACTTATAGACAGACAGATTTAACAAACTCGATGTTCAACTTATTGAACTCGATTTTCGATGAACATAAACAAGTAACAAATGACATACTTAAAAAACGATAATAAAAAACCCATGCAAATATAAACACGCACTAAAACAAGAAACAAAATTGACGATTTTGATTATATACTTGACGATTACATATTAATGATCAACACTCATATCTTTTGCATATAATTATGCCAACATAAACAAATCATAGCTAACAATTAGCATACACTCGTATAAACAGTTTTGATTATTATTTAATTACTTGATCAATAGGTGTGATTTTTTTCTGTTAGTCCGATGAAAGACACACGAGTTATGGTCCGAGTTAAGGTCATTCAAGATGAGTGTATTATTATCACTGATTATTGAATTCTTTAGCCTGGTAGCGCTCACTTGGACTAATGTGTCTGTACGTGTAATGTGATGATTATTGACCTAAAATGTTGGGATAGCCTCTCCTTATATAGTCCAAAGCTAGGGATTTAAGGAGGGCTTATGATTACTATCAATAAAGGTCCAGATTGCACCAGGTGTAAGCTTACCTTCTAGGAATGTTATAATGACACTTGTTGCATTAGACGACAAGCAATGTACAACCCACAACGCTCATGGGTTTACGTGTTGTAGTGCGGATAGTACTATTATGTTTTGTTCTATAAAGTCATAATCGATTTGATTTTATCTTCAGAATAACAAATCAAGACCTAGCATCCACTGGTTACTTCATTTAAACACTATTAATATTTTCATCCTCTTTTTTCATATAATTTTCTGGTCTGGATTGATTTCTCCTAGCACATCTTTAGCCTGGAGTTACCATGCCAATGTATTACGTATATGTTTGTATGAATACGAGTGTAATACATGTAGTTCCAAGTACGTACCGGAAGATGTTGAATACTGTATTATTTTTCATGTATAACCAATAAAAAGCTAATAACTCCTACTACTATTACGGGAGATAACAATAATAAACTAATCATGCAGGAGAGTGTGAATATAAAAGTCGCTAACTTGCAAGAACACATAATTAAATAACATTAGTAAATATGTATAAGCACTTCAAAATGTTTCAGAGTAACATGTTAGATAACATTACTCTTATAGAGATAGCTTGACCTCCACGATCTCCGAATGCCTCCCGTCCAACATCAAAATATGTCTTGAGAGATGGATACATGAACATTATTTTTGCAATGTGGATACTGCTTAGCAAGGAAACTAAAAAGTAGATCACAAGAAACAAGAGCCTGGTCCACCCACCCTACATTGCACCATATTGAGTCGAGTACAACGAGACAACACAGAAAGAATGAAAACCTTCAAGAAGCTAGAATATATTAATTTAGCTTTAAACCATATCAGGTCAGCCATAACAAACTTCCATTTTATAAAGTCAAAAGTAAATTTTACCAAACCTTTTTAGAGTAACAAAATCATAAGCAAATTTGGTACTTTAGGGTGTGAATAGTCAATAAAAAGTTCGACCGAGTTGTTTCTTGAAGCTACTGCTTGCTTAACACTTAGAACAGACTATGCTGTACTTATCAGTTATTGTTAGCATTAGGTCTGATGATTGTCCAGCTTCTGCCAAGTAATCTTGAAGTTCGGGATCCTTTTGTGCTCTCGATGACGAAGCTTTGTTTTTTCTAGCTCTAAATCAAAATAATAAACTTTAATGAAATGGTATAATATAACTTATTTATTTTAAAACGTAATCAACATTACCTTTGTTGAAAACCATATTATGTGATCCTTAAATTTCTAGAAAACTGTAAGGTAATAACAATAAAATTAATCATTTACGTTGTATATTTACCGTCAATATATGTAAACATTATGTTTTAGACTATTTGCAAATCTCCTAAGAGATACGAAGGATTCACAAGATAACTCCAACAATAATATTAAGAGATGAGTTATTTTAGGGACTAAGTTTTTGTTACATAATGAGGGACAAATTTCCATTATCCAGATCTAATTGTAGGAATTAACTTAAGATTTAATATGGAAACCTAAGTCCATGTCTTTTTTTTTTCCTTTTTTCTTTGTCTTTTTGTCTTTCTTATTTATTCCCTTTTTTTTAACCTTTTTTTTTTTGTCTTTTTTTTTTTAATTCACGTTTTTTTTTTAAATATTTTTTTTTTTATAAATTCACGTTTTCATACTTTTTCGTTCGTTTTTGTCCGTTTTCATATGTTTATATATGTTTTCATCCGTTTTCATACGTTTTCGTCCGTTTTCAGACGTTTTTGTCCGTTTTCATACGTTTTCGTCCGTTTTTATACATTTTTGTCCGTTTTCAGACGTTTTCGTCCATTTCCATATGTTTTCGGCAGTTTTTATACTCTTTCAGACGTTTTTGTCCGTTTTCATACGTTTTCGTTTGTTTTTTTATGTTTTCGTCTGTTTTCAGATGTTTTCATCCGTTTTTATACGTTTTCGTCCATTTTCATACGTTTTTGTCCGTTTTCATATGTTTTCGTCCGTTTTTGTCCAATTTCATACATTTATATACGTTTTCGTCCGTTTTCATACGTTTTCGTCCGTTTTTATACTTTTTTGCCAGTTTTTATACGTTTCCGTCCGTTTTTATACGTTTTCGTCCGTTTTCATATGTTTTCATCTGTTTTCGTCCATTTTCATACGTTTTCGTCCGTTTTTGTCCATTTTCATACGTTTATATACGTTTTCGTCCGTTTTCATACATTTTCGTCCGTTTTTAGACGTTTTTGTCCGTTTTTATACGTTTTCGTCCGTTTTTATACGTTTTCGTCTGTTTTCAAACGTTTTCATCTGTTTTCGTCCGTTTTCATACGATTTCGTCCGTTTTCATACGTTTTCGTCCGTTTTTATACATTGTTGTCCGTTTTCAGATGTTTTTGTCTGTTTTCCTACATATTCGTCTGTTTTCTGACGTTTTCATACGTTTCTGAATATCACATGTGATATTCAGTGATACTCAAAATATCACTTATGATATTCAACTAATGTTTTGTAACATGAAAATCACTTGTGATATTCAGAATATCACAAGTGATATTCAGAAAATCACAAGTGATATTCTGAATATCACAAGTGATTTTCAACTAATGTTTTGTAACATGAAAATCACAAGTGATATTCTGAATATCACAAGTGATATTCTGAATATCACAAGTGATATTCAGAAAATTACAAATGATATTCAGAATATCACAAGTGATTTTCACGTTTTTTTTAATTCACGTCTTTTTTCGTCTGTTTTCGTTCGTTTTCATACGTTTTCGTCCGTTTTCATACACAAGTGAAAACGTTTTCATACGTTTTTATTCAGAATATTTTGTTGAAAAACTAATTTTTTGTTTCATAAGTTTCTGAATATCACAAGTGATATTCTGTTAAACACATAATATCACAAGTGATATTCTGAATATCACTTGTGATATTCTGTACTTGTGATATTCTGTCAAACACAGAATATCACAAGTGATATTATGAATATCACAAGTGATATTAAGAATATCACAAGTGATTTTCAACTAATGTTTTGTAACATGAAAATCAGTTGTGATATTCAGAATATTACAAGAGTGATTTTCACGTTTTTTTTAATTCACATTTATTTTTTCACTTTCTTACGTTTTCGTCAATGTTCATACGTTTTCATCCGTTTTTGTTCGTTTTTATACGTTTTCGTCTGTTTTCATACGTTTCTGAATATCACAATTGATATTCTTAATATCACTAGTGATATTCTGAATATCACAGAAAATCACTTGTGATATTAAGAATATCAATTGTGATATTCAGAAACGTATGAAAACGGACGAAAACATAAGAAAACAAACGAATACGTATGAAAGCGTAAAAACACGTCTGAAAACGGACGAAACGTATGAAAAAGGGACAAAAACGTATGAAAACGTAAAAAAACTGCTGAAAACGTATGAAAACGGACGAAAACGTATGAAAACGGGAAAAAAGGGACAAAAGTATATAAAACGGACGAAAACGTATGAAAACAGACGAAAACTTAAAAAAACGGACGAAAACGTATGAAAACGGACAAAAACGTCTGAAAACGTATAAAACTGCCGAAAACGTTTGAAAACGGACAAAAATGTATAAAAACGGACTAAAACGTATGAAAACGGACAAAAACATCTGAAAACGGTCGAAAACTTACAAAAACGGAAGAAAATATATGAAAACGTATATAAACATATGAAAAAGGACAGAAACGGACGAAAACGAAAGAAAACGGTCGAAGACGTATGAAAACGTAATAAAGTAAAAAAAACGTGAATTTAAAAAAAAAAAAAACAAAAACTTGATTTAAAAAAACGTGAATTAAAAAAAAAGTGAATAAATAAGAAAGACAAAAAGACAAAGAAAATGGAAAAAAAAAAGACATGGACTTAGGTTTTCATATTAAATCTTAGGCTAATCCCCACCATTAGATCAAACTAGATGGATGATGGAGATTTGTCCCTCGGTATGCAACAAAAATTTAGTCCCTAAATAATTTTTTTCTACAGCTCAGATAACAAAGTACAACAACTATATTTGGTCTTACCTCATAGGTGACATCATCACACTTGTGTTAGGTAAGTTAGAGCCACCATCCATCAAGTTTGTTGAAAACTTGAAACACTCCCAACTTCCATAGCTACATCCTTTACCCAAAAGGGTCTCACAAAACCTTGAAAAAAACAAGAAACAAAGACAAAAAACATGGCGTTATACACAACTTTAACCAACACAATCACAGAGTACACAGGGCTATCACCAGCAGCCTTTTTCACCATAGCAGCACTTATGTATGTTGTCTACAAAGTTGTCTCAGGCATGTTTGTGGCGGCTGATGACTACGTGGCTGTGAAACGTGACCAGGAGTATGTACTACGCGAGCCTGTTCAGATAGGTGATATTACTGAAGATGAGCTTAGACCGTATGATGGGTCTGATAATAGTAAGCCTTTGTTGATGGCTATTAAAGGAAAGATCTATGATGTTTCTCGCTCCAGGTTATTTTTACTCTTTTTCTTACTTATTTAGAAAGTTACGAGTAATTTTTTTTTTTTTTTTTTTTTTTTTTTTTTTTTTTTTTTTTTTTTTTTTGCATTTTGAGAGTGATTGTGTGAAATGGTAACTGTTTTGACTGTTTGTGAATGCAATATGCCAATATCCCTGAATAATCATATATTCCTTATGAGCTGTTAATGAGATAGAATTGAAGTTAACCACTTAGGGGTGCCAAGTAGTAAAAAGCTTGGGACTATCATCACCAAAATGTGAGAGGTCTCAAGTTTGAATTGTGTTTGGTGAAAAAAAATCCTGAAGTGGTCTTGCCAATTCTCCAAAGGGGAGGGCTTTACCTGGTTTGAGTTTGTGTGCGGTTGGGCTCACACCCCGTGCCAAAAGGTCGGAAACCATAATTACCTTAAAAAGAATGAAGTGGGCGGTGTTTGGGATTGCTTATTTTTGCTTCTTATGCATCTGCTACGATTAATAAATAAGCACTTATATGTTTCTTCGAATAAGTACTTTGGGAAATAGTGTTTGGATTTGTTTATTTTGTCAAACATGAAATAATGGTTGAAAAAATAATCAGCAGACAACTATAGTTTGGGTGACACAAGACCGCTTTTGCTTAAATGTAAGCGGATAAGAAGAGAAAAGTAGGTAATCCAAACACCCCCTTGATGTGCAAAGAAAAAGTTTTATCCAAAGTTCCAAACTAGAAGCTTAATAGTAGTGATTAGAAAGAGTAATATTATGAAATCATCTTTGAAAACACAATGGCAAACGCCAAACACTCACCAAAGTATAGTCATCTACCATAGAATTGTCACGCTTGGTTGGGTGAATTGTTTTGATACAATTTTGATTGTCTGATAAAATAAGAGAATGAATTCTTATAAAACACAGGTAGAATCATTGACAGAATGTTTTGATACAATATTTTGGGGGAAGTTATGCTTAGAACGTGGAAGGTGATTGTATCCATAGCTTGGATTAGTAATTATCTTTGAATGAAATGTTTCAAAAGGTTAATAATCTTTTGAGTGTTTTTTTACAATTCTTCATGAGTTATTTTACTAATGAAACAATGAAACTGCTTATTTAGAGAAGTAGCATTATCAAAAGCATATAGCAACGCAATTAGTTGGAGTGTTTATTTTTTATACATGTAAGTATACTCATTTATCCGCATCTATGCGATCATGATAAGGTTAGAACCAGAATTGAGAAGAAGAAGCTAAAAGTTAGGAGGAAGCTATCACAAAACTGGATAGCAAATCTCATTCACGTAAACGAATATTTATCACCAAGCAAATTACACAAGTTACCCTAGACAATGTCAATAAAACAAATGCCCCCTTAGTCTTGACAGTAATAAAAAACATAAAAACAAACGTAACAATACTTCCCCCTTAACCCACTTTTTGCCCTCAAAAAGTGAATCAAGGGTCCTGGTCTTCATCTTCAGTTGCTTGTTTCTCAGCATCGGCCACCTCAAGTATGTAAAGTTGTTTTTTCTTACACTTGTGCCCCGGAACGAACCTTTCAGTACACCAGAAACATTCCCCTTTTGCCCTTTTTAACTCAAGTTCATCACTCGTCAAACGCCTTGAGCTAAGAGTTCCTAGTTTAGAAGCCGATGGCTCAGTTGTTGGAGTTGGCAGCAAGGGAAGTTTTGAAGCATTAACCGGGGGTGTTATTTTGGCATGTTCATTCCCACTCGTGACCTGTTGCGACCCGTCCTCAGCGCCCTTGAGTTTATTCATCAAGCTCTTGTTGTTGATATCTTGAATTCTTGCTAACCCATACGCCTCATGCAGTGTTTGAGGCTTGAACATTTTCACTGGACCCTTAATTTCCGGTTTAAGGCCCTTTAAATATAAGCTAACCGCTTGAGTTTCGCTTAGAGTTACCTCGTTCAATAGGGCATCGAAGGAATTGTTATAAGTTTGTAACTCGTCCGTTTGAACGAGAGATGCTAACTCCTCCAACGGGTCCTCAAACATGGCATTCGAGAAACGGTTCGAGATGTTCTGAACATAATCTGCCCATGGCAGATCCATCACCGTCGCCCCCCGTGTCTTCATGAACGCCCGGTGCCATTGAATGGCTTCCCCTTCGAGGTGAATGACTGCATATTTAGGAGGAAGAAGCTAAAAGTTAAAAGTTAGGAGGAAGCTATCACAAAACTGGATAGCAAATCTCATTCACGTAAACGAATATTTATCACCAAGCAAATTACACAAGATACCCTAGACAATGTCAATAAAACAAATGCCCCCTTAGTCTTGACAGTAATAAAAAACATAAAAATAAACGTAACAGATCATGCTGTAGAAGGTCGGTCACTTAAGTCCACTTAGCGCTTTTTTGAGCACTACTTTTTATAGACATGGTAGTAAATCTTTATACGATGTCAATACTGTGCTAACAAGGATGCATTTGCTTTTGATTTGAATATGTTGTCAAAAAGATGGAAACTGTTAAGATTAACATGGAATGCCCCAAATGCCAATATGGACATTATTGAATCTTGTGTGGTAAGAATTTTCATGCTTTTAGTTTCCCAAGCTCTAGGGAAAACGAGAAGAAAATAAATAAACTTTTAATATGGTTTTGATCTTTCTTCAAATACTTGATAAGATCAAATAAAATCTTATGAACGATGAGTTACTAGTGCTCGTTGGCTACGTTAAGCTGCAGAGACTCGTAGACGTGACACTATAATTTAGAATACAATTTATTTGATAGATGGTTAGTTAAAGTATAGCTCATATGAATTGTGATAGCCAGCTATTTGATAGATGTCACTTAACTCTTCATTAGATAGATGAAAATGCAATTGTACTTTAACATTTGTTTCAGCTACATGCTTACACTCTCATACTCATATCAAGTACTTCATCATCATCTAGCCTTAATTAATTTATCTCGTAAGATGTCACTATCTGTCATTTTTTATTTTGAAAATGTGTATAGGTATAGACTTGATAAACCCTTTTGTTTATTCTATTGAAAACGTGGAACGATATTGATACTGAATAGTTGGATGTGTTATATGATTGATGGGTAGTCTTAGATTTAGTTAGTTTTCATTATATGCACACAATCTTCTTAAAACACAATTGTAACTTATTTATAGGGGTTTCAATATTACGAGACTTGCAACATCTATATTTCTGAGTCAAATTCAAAATTATTGGCTCAAGGGTTCTACTCTATATGTTTTCAATATATAGGGGGTTTCAGAATTTCATACTAGTTGAGAATGATGAGATGAGTCGTACACTTCAACTTTCATGTGACACTCGAGTATGTTATTGACTTATCGTAGTATATGCATGTCAATTTCAAGAATACTCTAGTGTAGTGATTATTCATTGCATCAGAAAACTTCAAGATGTCAACCCTCATACCTAATGGCAGAATGGAGGCTTAGGTAATGGGTCAAAACGCACAGGATTAAGTAATGGGTCAAAACGCACAGGATTAAGTAATGGGTCACAACACACAATTATTTCTAGTTTGGTCGTGTTTGGCTGACTTGCAAACACTCTTTGTTATTCTTATTTATTTTAGTGATAAATACTTGATGTATCAAATATGATTACAAAACATTGTTAATAAACTAGTAAATATAAAATCCTTTTTAGCGCCGTGATTTAGAAGATTTTATGATTTGAATCCATTTGACTTTGAAACTGGTGTACTGCTCGACTCAGTTTCTTTTTAGTCAGATTTTTGTAACGTAACCTATTTTACCCATTGTGGATAATACATACCACGAATTGAAGATTTGTATAATGGGTCGAAATTGCCACATTTACCCAATACTAATTCAAGTTATAAACAAATGTTTCAGGATGTTCTACGGTCCTGGTGGCCCATATGCATTATTTGCTGGTCGTGATGCTAGCCGCGCCTTAGCTTTAATGTCATTCGAGTCTTCTGACCTCACACGGAACATTGACGGTCTTAGTGAATCTGAGCTTGAAGTTCTTGAAGACTGGGAAGCTAAGTTCGAGGAGAAGTACGTGAAGGTTGGGAACTTAGTCTCAGAAAAGACAACGGCAGCTGCAGTTGAGGATGAGGCTGTTGTTGATGATAAGTTGCAGGAGGATCAGACTAAAGAGGATTAAGACCCAATTGATAAGGCCTTGTAATTGTGGGTGTTTAACCTGGTGGGAATACATGTTGTATGAATTTAGAAATTACGGCCCTTTAAGAATCATATTCTGTGCAAAAGTTTTGTAAGAGTACTATAATGGCAAAACTTGTAAGTTAACTATAATTGTGGGTGATTACCACACTTCGCTGTTGCCTATCCCCACCCAATTTTTTTTAAGAACTAGGTTACAAGATTGAGTTTGGGTGTACGGATGTGTGTTTGATGATGAATGGTAACGACCCATGTGTGTTTAACTATGGTTTTTTAGATATAAATTTCATACGGATCTGCTAGTTGATCCGTGGTTCTTCATTGTAGGGCTGAGCATCGGGACGATCCCGACCCGGCCCGTCCCGATCCCGACTTATCCCGATCCTGATTAGCCGGAAAAATCAAACCGCCTCCCGACCCGAGTGTAGATCGGTTAGTTTCGGTCGGTGTCGGGCGGTGTCGGGTGGCGGTCGGGACAGTTGTCGTTGTGTTTTGTTGGGTAATCCCGATTCCCGACCCGATCCCGATTAGCCGGAAAAATCAAACCTCCTCCCGACCCGAGTGTAGATCGGTTAGTTTAGGTCGGTGTCGGGCGGTGTCGGGCGGCGGTCGGGTGTCGGTAGTCGGTCAGAAAAGCTCAGCCCTACTTCATTGTTATTGCTTACCCTTTTTTGAGTCACTTGTAGTCTAGAGTCAAGTTGACATGGAATTTGTTTTTAGACTTTGGTACAGTACATTGCCATAACTCTTTTGTTCAACAAGTAACATTTAGAAGAATGTTCAGGTCCGTTTGGATGGTTCTGCAATTATGTGCAAGTATACACGATAAGAATGATAAGGTTGAATTGATTGATTGCATTTCATACAACAGGATATGATACTGCTAGGATCCTGGACACACGGTTAAGGTGGTTAAACCTTGTGACTTTGTGTGTATGATATGTTGTGTTAAAATGATTAAATGCGCGGAATTCACTCAACCAAACTTAGAAGGTTGTGTATGTTATGGAAATGGAATTGTTATGTTTGTTAGTTAGCAATGAACACATAAAGATTATCACCAAACGATTCAATATTATTAATGATAATAATACGAGTGATCTTGAAATATCACTAGGGTTACAACCTTGAATCTTAAGTTTTTCTAACTTGTGATATATTTGTGTTTGTTCTTATCTAATAGTTATGAGTTTCTTGGTTGAACACATACATGCATGGACACTTAACAACTAACTCAAAATATCACTTGACTAAGATCTCTTTTATAGTCCAAGAGATCTTTACATATTGCTTAAAGTCTTAGCCGACTTACTTTGTTAACTTATCCTTTTGAGTGTCAGTACATAAGATACAACATGTATCTGTGTACACAACTTGTTAACTAAGCACATGGGGTAAGATATTATCTACCGTATATTGTTGACCAAAATACAATAAATATCTTTTCAATCTTATCCACTCAGCAGCAGGATGACTCACTGACCAGCAGTACCATTTTGCACTAACCGTACCTTTGAACTTGTACTAGCAGTACCTTCCTTGATCTTGGTCTAGCAGTACCTTGACTTTGAACTAGCAGTACCTTTATCTTAGATACTCTAACTTCAGAATATTTAATTCCCAACAATCCTCCCCCAAACATGTGAACCATTTCAAACATGTTTTCTGAATTAAATGAGGACTTGTGAAGATCTTTCAAACACTTCATGAATCTGAACTATTCTTCTATTCTGAACTAATCTGCTTTGTTCTTCTTTTGACTTTAGCAATATCAAAACATTGAACCAATCTTGGACTAAAAGATGGTGCAATTTCCTTGGATGGAGGAATTATAAGAGGCAATGATGCTGTGTATCTTGGATGCTTGTTTCAACAAGTGAAATCATTTATCAGCATGCCTTTGCAAGTGATGAACAAACATAATGAACTGAAATTGAAACTTTCCTTCGTTTGATCTAGATAGAACTTTCTCCTTAAGGAATGCTTCATCCCTTCTGAATATATGATCTATTCTTATCATTTTCAACCTCTATGTCATCATCTTGTATGCTCTTGTCTTCTCCTTCCATAACATTGAGTTTTTCTTCCTTTTTCTGGGTTATTATTTCCTCCCCTGAGATTGTTACCTCCCCTGAAGCAAATAAAATTTATCCTCCCCTTGTTTGGAAGATCTCACTATGTACCAAAATATCTTTCCTTATCATCTGATCCATCAAATAGAACTTGTTGTCAGACAATGTTGTACATGAAGCCATCAATTCCTTAAGAGTTTAAGTTACTGCCCTCAACACTTCTAGGTGTGTTAACTCCTATGAGAGGTGAATCAGTGGACATTTTGATTCATGATCCATCAATGGATGGTTTTTGTGAATCTCTTGAAAATCCTTGTTTAAGAAATCATTTGACTTAGTAGTATGTTCATGATTTTAGTATTGAAAAATCATACTACTTTCAACCATTTTGAAGGGATCAAGTGTATAACAGACACTTAATCAAAATTTCGGTTTAAAGCAACCTCTGGTTGTGTGAAAACCAATGTTTTTCAGTTATAAATAACTGCCTGTGTAAAGATAAACCTATTCAAAAGGCTTTCTTGACAGGGTTTCCAGCTCATAGCAATTGTTGCCTCTAACACAAGTGTTAGATTCACTTTTACTAGCTGTTCTTTCTATCAGATGTCCTCAGACTTGCACATTATACTTAAAAGTATAAAATGATAGAAAGTGAGTTGCATCAGTTACTATCTGATCAACTAAGTCATCAATTCAATGTGAAATATCATAACTAGATTTCAAGAAAGAAGTTTTAAGGAGTTTTGAATTCCCAAACTCAGTCCATCATAAACCTAAACATGTTAGCAGCCAACATCAGCATTGTGTTGCTTCCATTTCACTTGAAATTTCCTTTGTGTTCATATATTCATACCTGAAATTGTTAGTCTAAAAACAAAAAGAACAAAGTACAAAGTACTTGTCTTGCATTAGAATAAACATAGGACTAACCGTATGAATAACACAATTTACATTTGTACTAGCAACATCTTGTGTGCTAAGCAGTACCTTATGATACATTAGCAGTACCTTATAAATCCAGCAGTACCAACAAAAATTTATTTACATAAACACATTATTTGAAAAATTTAAAGATTAAGCATTCCAATACTTGCTACCAAGTACTGAAACCTTCCAACATCAAAAGCTTTTGTAAGTAGATCTGCAAAATTATGTTCTGAAGCAATTTTCATTACTTGAATTAATCTTTTCTCATTGCAATCTCTAATAAAGTGATGTCTAATTTCAATGTGTTTTGTTTTAGAATGTTGCACTGGGTTTTTAATAATACAAATTGTACTACTATTATCAATATGAATAATAGTGTTTAAGAAATTGTACCCATAATCAAGAAGTTGGTTTTGAAGCCATAGAACTTGACTAGAGCAACTTGCAGCAGCTATATATTCAGCTTCAGTTGTTGAATTTGCCACACTTGTTTGCTTTTTACACTGCCATGAGACAAGTCTACACCCAAGGAATTAACATCCTCCAGTTGTTGACTTTCTGTCCAAGCTAGCACCAGCATAATCACTATCTGAATATGCTACCAAGTCAAAAGGAGATTCTCTAGAATACCATATACCCAACCTTGGTTGACCTTTGAGATATCTAAAAATTCTCTTGACTGCAGTTAAATGAGAAACCTTTGGAGTAACTTGAAATCTTGCACAAACACAAACAGGAAACATGATATCAGGTCTAGATGATGTAAGGTACATCAAAGAGCCTATCATAGATCTGTAAGTGTGTACATCTACACTTTCTCCATCTTCATCTTTCAGAAGGTGCTTCTCAGAGTCCATTGGTGTGCTTGCTATTTTTGAATCAGCAAATTGAAAATTTTTAAGTATCTCTGCAACATATTTGTCTTGACTAATAAATATGCCTTTAGATTATTGCTTAACTTGCAAACCCAAAAAGAATGTAAGTTCCCCCATGGAACTCATCTGAAACTTATCTTTCATAAGTTTCTCAAATTCTAAACACATATCTTTCCTAGTAGATCCAAAGATAATGTCATCCACATACACCTGCACTAACAGAAGATCCTTCTTGTGCTGTTTGATGAAAAGTGTCTGATCAATCTTTCCTCTTTGAAATCCATTTTCTAATAAGTAGGAAGTTAGTGTTGCATACCAAGCTCTTGGTTCCTGATGAAGGCCATATAGAGCTTTTACTACTCTGTACACTTTGTTTGGATGTAATGGGTCAATGAAGCCTGGAGGTTATTAAACATACACCTCTTCTTCAATTTTACCATATAAAAATGCACTCTTGACATCCATTTGGTAGACTGTGAAGCCTAAAAATGAAGCATAAGCTAGAAACAGCCTAATTGCCTCAATCCTTGCTACTGGAGCATAAACCTCATCATAGTCTATCCCTTCTTCTTGTATGTGCCCTTGAGCTACTAATCTAGCTTTACTCTTAATCACAATTCCCCTTTCATCCCTTTTGTTCTTAAAAACCCATCTAGTGCCAATCACCTTTGCATTCCTAGGTAAATCAACTAGCACCCAAACCTTTTGAATCTTGAACTGAAGAAGCTCTTCTTGCATAGCCTCTACCCAGCTTGAGTCATCTAGGGCTTTCAGAATTGTCTTTGGTTCAGCTTGTGAGAGAAAACATACAAACAAGCAAAGAGTTTGAAAGCTCATGCTGTTTTGAAGCATAAAGGGCATCAAGAAGCCCTTGTTGGTCTGAAGTCATCAATTGATGTCTTGTCTTCACACCGGATTGTACATTTCCAATCACATTATCCAGGGACTGGATTTTGTGAATCCTTGTGTGTGGAGTAGAAGGAACTTGATAAGATGGTGGAAGATTACCCAAATCCACTTCATCTTCTTGGAACTCTGCATCTTTTGAGTTTGAAGGACCAGCAGTATCTTCAAATGAACTAGCCGTACCTCCAAATGTACCAACAGTACCTTTATAGGTACTAGCCGTACCTTGCTCTGTCTCAGCAGTACCATCAACATTTGAAATATTGAGTTGTTCTTTTGTTCCATCATCCTTGTTGTCATCTTCAACATCTCCTGTAGCTTTACTAGAAGAAGATACATCATTTGTTGAAGTTGATTCCACAATTGTACTTGACCATATTGCCTCATTTGTTGCTTGTGAACCTGAAAAATTATTAGTTTCTGCAACAACAGGTATATAATTCATAGAATTGGTTAGATACTCAAGATCAAATATCCATTTTGGTCCTTGACCTACTACATTGGATTTGTTTTCTAAAAACTCCACATGTAGTTCTTCTTGTACTTTCTCAGTTCTTAAGTTATAAACTCTAAAAGCTTTGCTAACAAGAGAATATCCAACTAAGAAACCTTCATCTGCTTTACCATCAAATTTTCCTAAATGGTCTAAGGTATTGAGAATTGTCACATGACATCCAAAAGGTCTAAGAAATCCTATTGCAGGAGTTCTACCATTAAAAAGTTCATATGATGTCTTATTGTGAGGCTGCACAACTAAAACTCTATTTTGAACATAGCAAGCAGTGTTGATTGCCTCTGCCCAAAAGATTATAGGTAGCTTAGAATCAGCTAACATTGTTCTAGCAGCTTCAATTAGTGTTCTATTCTTTCTTTCAGCCACTCCATTCTGTTGTGGAGTTCTAGCAACACTATATTCTCTCCTAATACCTTTTTCTTTGCAGAAATCATCCATAACTCTATTTTTGAATTCTGTCCCATTATCACATCTAATGAATTTTACTTTCTTGCTTACTAGGTTTTCTATTTCTGTTATGAAAGTCTTAAGGGTGCTTGATGTCTCATCCTTAGAAAATAGAAAGAAAACCCATGTAAATCTGCTATAGTCATCAGTAATAACTAGACAATATTTCTTATGTTGCATACTCCTTACTGAAACAGGTCCAAATAAGTCCATATGAAGCATAAACAATGGTTGATTGATAGAGTTAAAAATCTTGGGCTTACAAGTGGCTTTGTGTTGTTTTCCTTTTAGACAAGCAATGCATGTTTGATCATTTTCAAATCTTTTGTGAGGTAAACCTCTTACCAAACCATTCTTAACAATTTTATTTATGGTTTTGAAGTTAATATGACCAAACCTTCTATGCCATTTCATTGATTCATCCAATGTGGCCTTTGCAACAAGACAAGTTAAATTCTTTTTAGGAACAATGTTCTTCATGTCTACACTGTACATATTGCCCTTTCTAGGAATTCTAAGAAGTACTTGACTTTCATCAGGCATCTTAAAATCAGGAGAAAGTACAAGACATTCAGTCTCACAGAAAAGAACATTATTCTTTTTGTCACACATTTGTGAAACATTAAAAAGATTATAATTTAGCTCTTTTACATAGTACACATTTTCAAAATCTAAATTTCCGGTTTTGATTGTACCTTTACCAGAAATTTTGCCACGAACACCCCCTCCAAAGGTAACATATCCTCCATTGAATGATTGAAAATCTGAAAGATAAGACATGTTGCCTATCATGTGCCTTGAACATCCACTATCTGAGTATCCTTGATCTTCTTGTTGATCATTTGAATGTTCCTCTGAATCAAAAGAGGCCATTAGAGCAAATTCATTGGCCATAAGAGCAACATTTGGTGGTGCGTCCTCTTTAACAGCCATAGAGCTCCAATCATATCCAATACCATCAATAGCCAGCATAGCCTTTGGCTCTTCCACCAGTACTTCCTTATTCCTCTCTTGCTTATACCATGTGTTCCTATTATCCTGCTTCCTTGGGCTTCTACATTCTTTAGCAAAATGTCCCAACCTATGACAGTTAAAACATTCCACTTTCTTCTTATCGAACCCAGCAGTATCATTACCATTTATGGTAATTTGCTTTCCAGTTTTTTGCCAAAACTTCTTAGCCCTCATGCTAAGTAAAGCAACTTGCCACTTAATATCCATCTCTTCCAAATCATCACCATCTACCTGCTCAAGGTCTTCATGATTTAGAGGAGAACCACTAGATTGACTGGTTATAAAGGCATAAAATGTTGGATCTCCAAGTCCAGCAATATTCTTTTGTAAACTAATAGAAGGACCACCATAAGTAATATTAGAAACACCTTCAACTTCATCCACCTCTTCTGAATGACTAACACTAGGAACTGACAAGAGTGCAGCATTCCCAGAACTAGTACCATAATTTCCACCCCTCTTTAGACTTTGTTCAACAATTTTAAAGTTATTGAACAAATCATTAAGTTTCATTGTTTCAATTTCTGGTTTGTTCATCCAGACAATAACATGAGTATGGAAATCATCAGGTAGACTTTTCAAGAACTTCATGTTGAGATCTTCCTTCTCTGTCTCAACACCCAACACAGCTAACTGACTTACAAGCTTGTGTAGTCTTGAAAATAGCTTATCAAGAGACTCGTTACTAAAAGCAGTAAAGTTTTCAAATTGTTGCTTTAGTAATGTCTTCTGTGTCTTTTTGGTAGTTTTATTACCACCAAACCATGCAAAAATCTCTTCAAAAAGAGTTTTTGCATCAAGATATTTGCTAAAAGATAGCATCTGCTCAACAGGAATGGTCATAAGCAACAAGTTTCTTGCTTTCTAATCATTTCTCTTTTGTATCTTTTCATCATTGGAAACTGGTCCAGTATTTCTTTTTCTAACTGTTTTCCCTTCAACAAGAACATCTGAATAGCCTAAAGTGAAGGAATCACCATACTGAATTATGTCCCAAAGAGCATAATCTTGAACCATAAAATATTGCTCAACTCTCATCCTCCATAACTCAAACTCATTGGGTTTGATCATGGGCAACTTTGTAGCAACATTGGTTTGAACATCTTGTACATCCATTTCTTGTTTCTTCTAAAAACAACAATATCAACCTGAGCTTTGATACCACTTGCTAGGATCCTGGACACACGGTTAAGGTGGTTAAACCTTGTGACTTTGTGTGTATGATATGTTGTGTTAAAATGATTAAGTGCGCGGAATTCACTCAACCAAACTTAGAAGGTTGTGTATCTTATGGAAATGGAATTGTTATGTTTGTTAGTTAGCAATGAACACATAAAGATTATCACCAAACGATTCAATATTATTAATGATAATAATACGAGTGATCTTGAAATATCACTAGGGTTACAACCTTGAATCTTAAGTGTGGAAACCGTAGAGGGGGGGGGGGTGAATACGTTTCCATTAAAAACTTAAAACTTTTGTATCAAACACCCGATCAAGTGTGACGTAATATGAAAAGTGTCAACAATGGTTATGTATCATCTAGGGATGAATAAATTAAACTATAACACAAGCACAATCAACCATGACACATACATAACATAAGCAACTAGCCACACAAGCATAAACACAATGCAAATATAAACATAAAGCGATAAGGAATAAAATGAAAGTAAAGAGATAAGTTAGAAGGCGCAAACCAGACATGGTGATTTATAGTGGTTCGGTCACGAAGCTCCTCTTCGCCCTACTCCACTCCCCGAGTACCTAACTCGAGAGTTACTTCACTAATCAACAAACTCCCTTCAGGCGGAGAAAACCGTTACACGTCGCTTAACTTGTTTTCCGACACTAAGCTAGATGTCGAGTGCTAATCTTAGCTAGCACCAATCTACCACGATCTGACCGATCTACACCTTACACGTCGCTTATCCTATTTCCGACACTAAGCTAGATGTCGAGTGCTAATCTTAGCTAGCACCAATCTACCACGATCTACCCGATCTACCCTTGATCCACATGATCAATCACACAAGCCCAATGGCTTCAAGAGATCTTCACTATCTCTTAAGATCACAATGATCTTGACTCACTCTCTCACAAAAGAAAAATAATCTTGATGTATGCTATGATACAATCAAGAGTGTAACCAATGTTACAAGACCTAACAACTCCAATACTTTGTATCTACTTGGATTCTTTGTGTTCTTATCTTGCTAATCAAGAGGGATGAAAACACTTTGTATCTACTTGGATACTTTGTGTTCTTCTCTTGCTAATCAAGAGGGATGACAACACTTTGTATCTAGGATACTTTGTGTTCTTCTCTTGCTAATCAAGAGGGATGACAACACTTTGTATCTAGGATACTTTGTGTTCTTCTCTTGCTAATCAAGAGGAATGAAGAGGATCACTTGAGTGGATGATTGGATCATTCTTAAACAACCTAAGACTCTCCAAATGATCAAAGAAAGTTATCTAAGTGAAGAGGGATAAGACCAGAGAAAAAGGACTGAAAAAATCAAGTTGGAAGTGTGGAATGGTCCACTATTTATAGGCAAAGGAAAATCTGACCGTTACAGACCCACGGCTCCACTAAATACCCGACGGCTCCGTTAAATTTAATGGAGCCGTACCTATTTAATGGTGCCGTAGACGCTCCTTCGTTTGTCTTTAGTGGGGAAGGTTTATTTGGGGAAGTTGGAGCTGTTTTGGGGGGAAAAATGACTGTTGGTAATTCAAAATAATTTGAAATGATTTTTCCAAATAAAACATTTCTTTTTAATTCAAAAATAATTTGAAAAATGTATTTTTGAAAAATGTTTTGTCACATTTATAAAAATGTGAAGTTTAGAAAATTATAATCCTTTGATCATTTTCAAGTAGTAGATTTGTTTGTCCATACCTTGAGTGATTTATGTCGGGATGGAAATCTACGACTTCGTTGAAGCATACTTGAGACGTCGGGAGGTGTTGATGTAAGTATGCATTGATGATTTGTGTTTACAAGTAACTTGCACATTTTACGTTATGTATTACAAGTTACATGTTTGTCATTATTAAAACCGAAGAAACCGTTTAGTTTATATATCGTAATATTTGCACTAACAATCTCCCCCTTTTTGATGATGACAAATTTGTAAACCGTAAGACATAGTAAAATGTAAAAGTTACCTGTTTACACTTCCTTCTCCCCCTTTTGTCGAATCAAAAAGGTAGTTGCCTCGAGCGCTTCCTTGGATTTACTTCCTACTCCCCCTTATTGCACTACTATTCTTTCTCCCCCGAAAGGCGAGCTTGCATCATCCTAGTGAAGCCTTCTATCAACACTTGTGAAGACGACTCCATGCTATGTATTCAAATACTCCCGAGCTCCCCCTAGCTCAATGCTCCCCTATGGTGACTTAAACCCCTTGTTTATTTACCTTAGTATCTAGCGGATCCATGGATCAAATTCTTACAAAGACTTTTCCTACATCAAGGGTTAGCTTCGTGCAGCATAATATATAACAGTATAGGAGCAGCATTATAAGGATAGAATACACATAGCAAGACATGCATAGGTTAAACTATGTTAACACGTAAGTGTCACAACCCAACCGAAACCTAAGGTGTAATTGTTCACTCAATCACACTAATCAAGAACGAGATTCGTTCATTGATTGACGCATTAAATGACTTCTTCCAAGTTGTCATTGGGAAGGAAAGTTCTAACAAACCTTTTGAACAACATAATCATCTACCTAAGATGATTGATGTTAAGGACAGTTTGTTAATAAGACATACTCTAAATGATTACTATTATGACAAGTCGTGCCATAAAGTAGACTCGATAGAGGTTATACTTAAATAATTCCATAAGGTGGGAGAGTGTTGGTTGTGGTGACAACAAGGACAACTTGGGTTATGTGGTTGTAGGGGATAAATAATGGAATGACCCATTAGTGGTTGTGGTGAAGGTGATAGTGATAAGGATGATGTGTTGGTGCCAAGTCCAAAGAGGTTTGATGGTGATAGGGTTAGTGTGATGGCTAAAGGTTGTGGTGGACTTGGTGGAGGTAAGGGTGTAGGAATCCTAAAGGTGTAGGATGATGATGATGTGGTTGGAGGTGTTGGTTTTGCCCTTTGAGGAAAGGTGGGAAAGGATGGTTTAGGTTAATATATCGTTTGCACTGACAATGAGATGCATGATATAATTCAAAAGGGAAAAAGAAAAAGGTGTATGTGATTCTAACAGGATTGTTGGTGAATATCTCTAACGGGGTTAAGGTAACGAGGTTCTAGGTTTCTAGGTTGGATGATCCTAGTTGTGTGTTAGAGATAATTTGGTGCATGAAGGGTTTCATGTGTTTGTGAGGGTTGAAGGTTGTTGAACTAACTATCACTTATCCAAAGTGACGAGTAGTTGTAAGGTTTGAGTGTGATGAGTTGAAGGTTATAAGGTTTGAGTGTGATGTTCTATGGGTTGAAGGTTCTTAGACTAACTATCACTGTCAAGAGTGAAGTGTAGCTAAAAGGGTTGAGTGTGATGATGATGTTAATGTGAGGTTTGAAGGTGAGATGCAAGATAAGCTTGCAATGGTGAGGCCTTATATAGGCAAGAGTTGTGGGATTCGAACTAAAGTTGGTGTTAGAGTCCTATGGTGTAGTGAGGGAATCCTAGGGTGTATGTGAGTTTGCAAAATTTTGCAGGTTTGAGGTTAGGAATGCAGGGATCTAAAGGAAACAGTGAAAATTCGTCAAACATAGGTACGGTACCACTAAATACCACACGGTACCGTTAAATTTAACGATACCGTGGCCTATTTAACGGTACCGTGACCTGGAAGTCACGAATTTTCCTGTGTAGCCTAGTTCTGGGTAGTTAAAGGGAAGTTTCCTAGAGAATAAGAACCACATTTGTGTGTTCTTGAGGGTGTTTGGTGAAAGACTATATGAGTGTGTTTTCACTCCCCCTTAATCTATGACCATCCGGACAAGATGTAAAATATAAAGAGGAAAACAAACGTTGACCGAAGCGATGAGCTTAGTAACGTCATGACAAGTAGTGGATAGCATACAATAAACTTCTCCTTTGAAGTCACGTAGCTCTTCTCAATCATTGTGAATATTCATAGAATATTTATATGATGAGGCATGTGATTACTTGGAGATATCTTAAGGGTTAAGAAGATAAAATCTTCAGGGTTGTGAGGTAGGTGATGAGGTTATAGGGTTATCTAAGTTGATGAAGGAGGGTTATCTCAACGTATCCTAATGGTTCTTCGTTTGAAGTGTGTGTGAGATGAGTGGGATGCGGAAGCATTGGTAGTGTTTAGTACCATGCGGAAGTGTGACGGAAAAAGGCTAAGGAATCAGATGATAGATACAATCTATTCTGATAGGAGATGGTTTTGGGTTCAATACTACATTGAGTGGGTTTTGATGGCAAGAGGAAATGATTTTGGGTTTGTTTGAAAAAAGCTGTGCAGAAGAAAAGTGAATAGGCGCGTTTTTCACATGCACGGCTCCACGGTTCCACTAAACATTAGTGGAGCCGTGTCTCTTTAATGGAGCCGTGTGTCTGATTGAGCCATTTTTCTTCTGTTTTGACTTTTGGCTGATTAATCTTACTTATTTAGTAAGACTTTTTGACACGAGGAAAAAGTTTATACCTAATAAACTTTTTGATGAAAACGACTAAGAGAGATGACATGAAATGACCTTAGTGTTTCCAAGGAAATTGACTAAGTTGTCATTGGATGAGGGTTGACTTCTAATATTTCCCGTGAAATAAATAGAAGTTATAAGTAGTGTTTTGGAGGATGACTATAATATTTCCCATGAAATATTTAATTAGTCGGAATACGAAACGCAAGGAATGACTTAATATTTCCCGTGAAATATTCAAACAGTCATGTGACAAGTCGAAAGGGAATGACTTATAATTTCTTAGAGAAAATTCTAAAAGTCATGAGACGAACGAGAAAGATGACTTAAAAAGTCATGGGTGATTAGTAGAGAAATGACTTCAATGTTTCCCGCGAAACTTTTGAGAGGTCATAAAGGGGATGAAAGGTTATAAGGTATGACGCGAGGGATGACTTTAACATTTCCATAGAAATATTGAAATAGTCATGAGCGGGATGATAGGAATGACTTAAGAAGTCATATGACGAGACGTGAGAAATGACGTTCATATTTCCGAAGAAATATTTAGGTGGTCATTAAAGTGATGTGAAGAATGACTCAATATTTCCAGTGAAATATTTAAAGAGTCATGAGACGAGACACATGAGATGACTTCAATATTTCCAGTGAAATATTTAAATAGTCATAAGATTTATGGAATAAGTTCCATCATTCCTAGACCTAGACGGAGACGGTTAAGGGATTCTCGGTTGAGAGGATTGGTTGATTTACGGATTTCGAGGTGCTTCGCACGCGAGTGTTTCACGGTGTTTTGAAAGACGTAAAGCTAGGCCTATGGTGCTGATTCGCAGCAAGGTTTGGGATCTAAAGATGTATATATACACACGAAGATGAAAGGAACTACTAATCACTTATATAGTAACTCGTGAGTCCTTTGTCACCCGAGGGTAGACGTAAGCTTTTAGCTTTTGGATGAGCGTTTTAACATACATTGTTAAAAGGCTTGAATGTGATGTTTCGGATATGACATTTAACAATTGCGATCGCAAGTTAAATTTACTTGAATATTTTGGATGAAATATTTAAGTTGTCAACCCTACTCCGAGTTCTACTGGGTTTGTATCTAACCTACCCATGACAAAAGGGTGTATTGCTTGGAAGAAGGCAAAGGGATGACTAGGGAATTAGGACAACTTCGCGACTACTCTAACTTATGGGTTTTGACACTAGTGTATGACTCTATGACTTCTAAGGGTTCATAGTGATAGGCATACCTAATTCCTAATGTGTCAAAATGACCTAGTGTGGGTGCAAGCAAATCATGTAGAATGCACATAACGAATAAATGCAAACATCATGCAGAACATGATAATCATTTAGCATTTAAGATCACGAAGACATTTAATCATATCTTATGAAAACATGTTATCATTTTGAAACACATATGTGGGATGCAAGCAATCTAGGTTTGCTAAGGAAGATCCTATGTTACTACTTGTTCAAAATGAGATCCTAACGGGAGATAAAATTTACCGATGTAAACTATCTCTAGTCAAATGTAGGAATGAAAACTTTTCAAGTTAGAGAATGAGTATGAGACTATCACTAGTGGTGCTCAATTAAGGCTAAACACGACCATTTTTACGGGTTATACACCAACCCAACTTCTCTCCTGGAAGCAATTCAACCGTTAGGTCAAATTGAATTTCTAGTGCGATAGGTTCTCCAGTAGTCATTCTCATATTAGAAAATTTCAATTTCCTATATTTGCCTATTGAAGTGTAGCAAAGATGATATTAGCTTATTTCACTAATACATGACCTAATATGACTCAACTAACCATACTTTGAAGGTCGATTAAGAGAATGACATGTCTTACACAACTCCTAACAAAGGCAAGCGAAATATTTTAATTTCGTGTTTGAGATTTAGAGGTTATTTGATGGAGATGGTGTATTTTATGATCTCTTGGACAACATCTTTGTTTGTTGAGTTGTTACATGTTATTTTAACATGATTTGGTTTCCTAGAACCAAGAGACACTCTAATGTGATACAATGTAGAATCTACTACATCGTGTGTGTTTCAAGAATGCTCCTTTGCATATCTTGAGTGAGAATCTAGTAAAGGTTACTTACCTCAATAGATCTTGTGAGCATTTTATTTAAAATGAGACATACTGTTTATTTCAACAAGTATGCTTTTCTAAGAAGAAACTTATCACTCTTATGAATGCTTTATGAAACAAGTATTTTAGTGTATGACTAATTTTACTTGTTTATGCAATGACACATGACGTATTAGGTTATTATTCAACTCTAATATCCTATATTTGTTAACAGGATGCAATGTATTCTCTTGTAACATAACCATTCATGTCACAAAGAAAATAAGATGCATGGGATATAAGTTATCCTTTGTCAATTTTTTGATAAGAGAAATACATGTGATATTCTCAAAGATTGATGACTTACATAATAGTTAATAACATATTATGTGTGACACTTTTACTAGACATGTGACATTGAGTGTTGAGTCGTTCATGAGCAAAGTTTACATATGTTGTTTGTTTGCTCTTGTTTGGTTTTTCGGAAATGACACATTTTCTAATTGCATTGCAATGTAAATTACTTGTATATTTCGGATGAAACATCCAAGTTGTCACTCCTACTTAGTTGTGTATTTTATGCATCTTTTAAACATATTAGTTTAATGTTTGGAACACAACTATTGGACAACAAGACTCAATATGGCATCTTCAACACAAGTGTGAGTTATGATCCGATGCATATTATTTTCGTCTTGAGAGGACGTCATTATTTTCATAACAATCGAGTGTGATTGAGTATGTAGATTCAAGATAATATGTTTCATCATGTTTTGATGTTATCTTGAAGCTAAACAAATAATGACTCTAATTTCATGTCCACACTCGAAAACTTGTCAATTAGATTCGATGATGATATCAATCATAATTTGAATAATGAATTAATATGTACTCGAAATCTTTCTTGACCCTCACAATCACTCCCTTTTTAAAAAGAAAATAAAAATTTAAGGAGTGTGTTCTATTTATTTTAACACTAGTTGTATGTGTGAGGTTAATGACAAACTAAGTTACTACTTTGATATTGTCATTTATTTTTATTTGAGAAAAACTATTTATATTATTATGTATAATACTCTTAGTTTTTCGACACCTCATTAGTATAAAAATAATTATCTTAACCATTTTTATACCACATACGTAAAATACTAAATGTTTAAAACATTTTGTATGTGTGTTAAATCAATGCAAGTTTAATACATTTTCTTTTACTTAAATACTAATGTATTAAAATGACCTTTTATCTTGCTTAGACAACCCATGGTCAAACAAGACAAAACGATGTGATGTTTTAAGGATCATGTTACGGATTTTATGAAAGTGTTAAGTGTTTTGGGGTGATATACTTTTTACACTTAAACCTTTGGAAAAATAATTGTGTAAGACAATATCTTTCGACACACATGATCTACCAACTTAGTTTCTATTCCTAAGAAAGTTACTAAACCATTTTAAGAACTTGCAACAAATGCAAGACAAATGGTTGATGCCTATACGCAATGCAAACTAATTACTTAATATAGTGCAAGTGATTTAGCATGAGCCTTATAAATGCATAAACCAAAAAACTATAATAAGCAAATAGCAATTTAACACACAAAAATACTTATCGTCATTTTGTGTATTAGGTATAACAATGTATACTAAGCTTGATTTTATTTGACAATGAATTGGTTTCCTCCCCATTTCAAATATTTTTGCTGAGCACTTTGAAAACATGTCAAGGTTTAAAAGTTGAATCGCCCTTTTTCAGTTTGACCAAAAATTTACGCAAACTGCATGACCAGAAGACCTTTAGTTGAAAATCAAGGACTTTAACATACTTTCATTTAGAACTAATTCATAAAAATGTTTCTCAAATGAAAGTAGACTCAACATCGTTCAAAATGATGGGCGACACGACTCGTACAGACTCATGGTTGATTTTATATGGATTTATGAAAATGAACCAAAAATGAAAAACAGACAATCAGATGCACGTCACCGTTAAATGACCCACGGTACCATTAAATATAACAGTACCGTACAATGTTTAGTGGTACCGTGGTCTGTTTTCTGATTCAGAACTGCATGACTTAATGACTCGTTCTGAAAACATGACCGGACACTTAAAGACACTGTTCTTTTAGTGGTTTAAGAAAACCTTCAAGCTAGTATGACAAAGTATACTTAACAACAAAACTTGTAAGTATTAAGCAACTAAATACTTTTCATATTTTTATCACCTTCATGGGTAATTTGATACATGGATCGTACTCAATTTTGAAAACCATTTGTTTTAAAAATTTGAGCGACGTGGCTCTGGTACCAATTGTGGAAACCGTAGAGGGGGGTGAATACGTTTCCATTAAAAACTTAAAACTTTTGTATCAAACACCCGATCAAGTGTGACGTAATATGAAAAGTGTCAACAATGGTTATGTATCATCTAGGGATGAATAAATTAAACTACAACACAAGCACAATCAACCATGACACATACATAACATAAGCAACTAGCCACACAAGCATAAACACAATGCAAATATAAACATAAAGCGATAAGGAATAAAATGAAAGTAAAGAGATAAGTTAGAAGGCGCAAACCAGACACGGTGATTTATAGTGGTTCGGTCACGAAGCTCCTCTTCGCCCTACTCCACTCCCCGAGTACCCAACTCGAGAGTTACTTCACTAATCAACAAACTCCCTTCAGGCGGAGAAAACCGTTACACGTCGCTTAACTTGTTTTCCGACACTAAGCTAGATGTCGAGTGCTAATCTTAGCTAGCACCAATCTACCACGATCTGACCGATCTACACCTTACACATCGCTTATCCTATTTTCAACACTAAGCTAGATGTCGAGTGCTAATCTTAGCTAGCACCAATCTACCACGATCTACCCGATCTACCCTTGATCCACATGATCAATCACACAAGCCCAATGGCTTCAAGAGATCTTCACTATCTCTTAAGATCACAATGATCTTGACTCACTCTCTCACAAAAGAAAAATAATCTTGATGTATGCTATGATACAATCAAGAGTGTAACCAACGTTACAAGACCTAACAACTCCAACACTTTGTATCTACTTGGATACTTTGTGTTCTTATCTTGCTAATCAAGAGGGATGAAAACACTTTGTATCTACTTGGATACTTTGTGTTCTTCTCTTGCTAATCAAGAGGGATGACAACACTTTGTATCTAGGATACTTTGTGTTCTTCTCTTGCTAATCAAGAGGGATGACAACACTTTGTATCTAGGATACTTTGTGTTCTTCTCTTGCTAATCAAGAGGAATGAAGAGTATCACTTGAGTGGATGATTGGATCACTCTTAAACAACCTAAGACTCTCCAAATGATCAAAGAAAGTTATCTAAGTGAAGAGGGATAAGACCAGAGAAAAAGGACTGAAAAAATCAAGTTGGAAGTGTGGAATGGTCCACTATTTATAGGCAAAGGAAAATCTGACCGTTACAGACCCACGGCTCCACTAAATACCCGACGGCTCCGTTAAATTTAATGGAGCCGTACCTATTTAATGGTGCCGTAGACGCTCCTTCGTTTGTCTTTAGTGGGGAAGGTTTATTTGGGGAAGTTGGAGCTGTTTTGGGGGGAAAAATGACTGTTGGTAATTCAAAATAATTTGAAATGATTTTTCCAAATAAAACATTTCTTTTTAATTCAAAAATAATTTGAAAAATGTATTTTTGAAAAATGTTTTGTCACATTTATAAAAATGTGAAGTTTAGAAAATTATAATCCTTTGATCATTTGTCAAGTAGTAGATTTGTTTGTCCATACCTTGAGTGATTTATGTCGGGATGGAAATCTACGACTTCGTTGAAGCATACTTGAGACGTCGGGAGGTGTTGATGTAAGTATGCATTGATGATTTGTGTTTACAAGTAACTTGCACATTTTACGTTATGTATTACAAGTTACATGTTTGTCATTATTAAAACCGAAGAAACCGTTTAGTTTAAATATCGTAATATTTGCACTAACATTAAGTTTTTCTAACTTGTGATATATTTGTGTTTGTTCTTATCTAACAGTTATGAGTTCTTGGTTGAACACATACATGCATGGACACTTAACAACTAACTCAAAATATCACTTGACTAAGATCTCTTTTATAGTCCAAAAGATCTTTACATATTGCTTAAAGTCTTAGCCGACTTACTTTGTTAACTTATCCTTTTGAGTGTCAGTACATAAGATACAACATGTATCTGTGTACACAACTTGTTAACTAAGCACATGGGGTAAGATATTATCTACCGTATATTGTTGACCAAAATACAATAAATATCTTTTCAATCTTATCCACTCAGCAGCAGGATGACTCACTGACCAGCAGTACCTTTTTGCACTAACCGTACCTTTGAACTTGTACTAGCAGTACCTTCCTTGATCTTGGTCTAGCAGTACCTTGACTTTGAACTAGCAGTACCTTTATCTTAGATACTCTAACTTCAGAATATTTAATTCCCAATAGATACATATAGGGGTAGTACAAGAGTTATTTTGGGTAAATAGATAATTACCCACTAATGACAACTAATCACCATAAGTATGCCTATTAGGATACAACTAATAGTCTAACACTCCCCGCAGTCTGAGTGGCGAAATCGTGAAAGCTCGAACTAGAGATTAAAAACCCTCCGTCCCAAAATAAGTGTCAAGTTTGACTTTTCAGAGTCAAACTGGTTCAACTTTGACCTTAAATATTTCTTTTGTGTTATATAATACTTGATGAAGAATTATACCAATAAAAAATACACTTAAAACCCAATCCATTCATATATTTTGCATAAAGTATTATATAACATTCGCAAAAATAAATAAGGTTAAAGTTGAACCAATTTGACTCTGAAAAGTCAAACTGGACATTTATTTTGGGACGGAGGTAGTAATAAACAATAAATTAAAGCAAATAAATAATTGTTGATGAAGACATTCGATAGCAAACGGAAGCACATCTTCAGCAGCATGCAACAAACCGGATAAACCAAAGTATCCGTACCACACAGGGTAAACCAAGGTATCCTGACTAAATGAGATAAACCAAAGTATCCCTTACCAAACAGGATAAACCAAAGTATCCTGACCAAACGGAATAACCCAAAGTATCACCTACAACTAAAACAAACGGGATAACCCAAAGTATCCCCTACAACTAAAACAAATGGGATAACCCAAAGTATCCCCTACACTAAAACAAAGGAAATTACAACTAAATCTCATGCATTAACATTAAACAAAAGATGAGAGAACGAAAGTTGGTTTTAAAATTTCAACCCCCAAAGAACCTTCCAAACAAACGAGGCGTGTTTTTCTCTAGAAAAAGATAAAGATCCACCATGTTTTTTTTTTTGAACAAGAAGAGTCACTCAGCCAACAATAACAAAAGTCACCAACAACAGCCAACAACAAACCACAATTATTGTCCTATCCCATCTATGTTCAACACAATCGAAACCATCAAAGTTTCATCTCACGACAGCAACATCAGTCCAGAACACCAACAATCTTCACCAATCAACAAACAAGACTCGAAAGAAATCAAAAGAACACGATCTCGGGTTTGTTTTCAAAGAGTGCGTAACAAATCTGTAAAAGATTTTAACAACCCTAGACATTGCTTAAAAGATTTTGAAGCCAAGACTCTTGTGGTACTTTTCACGATTACATAACAAGAAACCATATTTTTATTTGTGGTTTGAAGATAACAAGAGATAAAGGGAATGTATGTGTTACGATCCTACATCGGCCAAGTATGTTATTGGCCGGTGGTTTATAATGTCTAGGTGTCCCCTCCTCCATCAAGCTAGCTTTTTGGAGTGAGTTCTACACTTAGCTTATAAATGATGCGAACCGAGTGTGGGAAGGTTCGTATCAAATTGATATCAAGCTGTTATCGTGAATTGTTCTTTCTTCCTATCTCGATTCGCCTAGCAGTTTGGTCAATCCATTAACGGATCTTAAGTGGTCCCTAGTGGTGCATATCAATTGGTATCAGAGACATCCCTACCTTCCGAGGTTCCAACACTCGGAGTGGTGGCCTATGGAGTGGTGGCTTGGACCCAAAAAAGGGTGCCAACCGTGACAAACATAGCCGTGACCAACGAGGACGTTGGTTCTTTAAGGGTGGGGTATTGCTACGATCCCACATCGGCCAAGTATGGGATTGGCCGGTGGTTTATAATGTCTAGGTGTCCCCTCCTCCATCAAGCTAGCTTTTTGGAGTGAGTTCTACACTTAGCTTATAAATAATGCGAACCGAGTGTGTGAAGGTTCGTATCAAATTGATATCAAGCTGTTATCGTGAATTGTTCTTTCTTCCTATCTCGATTCGCCTAGCAGTTTGGTCAATCCATTAACGAATCTTAAGTGGTCCCTAGTGGTGCATATCAGTATGATTCGGTTTGTTGAAAGAAAGAAGTTTTTTTTTTTTTTTTTTGGTTGTTGTGTGATATTAAGGATAGAGTAAAGATATGCGGTTTGGTTGCAAGAGAAAGTTTGAGTTATGACTGCGTTTATTTTTCTTGCATAGAAATTAGGGTTGAGGAATGAAAGAGATAGAAATAATAAAAATGATGAGTTTAAGACTTTAAGGTTTAAAGGGAGCCCTCCACACCTCTGGCGTGTAGTCGGCGGCCAAAGGCGACGACTGAAGAGTTTAGGTTTAGGGTTTAGAGGATCGATAAACCTGGTTCTTTGATACCATGTAAGTATACACGATAAGAAAGATAAGGTTGAATTGATTGATTGCATTCCATACAAGAGGATAAGATACATATAGGGGTAGTACAAGAGTCATTTTGGGTAAATAGATAATTACCCACTAATGACAACTAATCACGATAAATATGCATACTAGGATACAGCTAATAGTCTAACATTATGCAGGTGCTGCAATTGTCAATGTATTTGTGTTCTGCTGTCCATGGGAAATGTGTATTGCAATTATCCCCTTGGTTACTTAGACATCCACAATGCATACAATATTTTTGAGTTGAATAGAGTGTCATATCATCATTATACCCTTCACACAAAATTTCTACAACTCATTAAACATTACCTACTAAAAATGAAGTGCCATGTCATCATATACCATAAATTTATAGTGAAGAAATAGTGGAGGACCCCACCAACATCGTATAATACCTGTATGTTGAGAGACTAAGCGCCCGTTTGGTTTGTTGATTGGTTTAGGATTTGGATTCGGATTTGGATTAAGATTTGGATTTGGTTTTGAATTTAATATAGGTTTTGAATTAAATGAGGAGAGAGAAAAATATAATAAAATAATATTATTATATATATTTTATAAATGAAAATATAACAAAAGTTAGTTTTAATAAAAGAAGAAAAACATAATAATGAGACCCACAACTCAATAAAACTTGATACCACTCTCTCTTAACTACTTTCATTCTATGGGTTTCATTTAACTTTTTGATACTTAAAAATGGGACCCATAATCAACCAAACACTTGAATGGTGGTATGATTTCATTACTTGATTCTACCACCATCAAACAAACGGCCCCTAAACTCTCATTCAATCTACTTGATTTTACAATACATTAATGTATGACATGTCATATAATTTCTCGATCAAATGATGTCATGTAGGAGCATTGTGGATGGCCATATGTGTTTGAATTATTTATGTCTGCAGCCCATGTCTTTATTGCTTTTGGTCTTATAGGATTGAACTAATGGGACTTGGTGCATCCTTGTTTAGAGCATCTCCAGTGCATGGTACAATACAAAATTAAATACATTGGCACATCATCGTCACATCAGCATCTCATTATTTTATACAATTAAGCATCTCATTATTTTATACAATTATTACACAGTTTAATACATCTCCACTTCATCATAAATTTAATTGAATATATCTATTTCTTCTAATATCTATATGCAAAAAGTGAACATAATAAATGAATTGAATATTTTATTCTTAAAAGGACGTTTAATAAACCGTACGAGAATGGCGGTGGACGCCGCGTTGCGGGCGTGCCTTTTTTTTTGGCCGAGATGATTATCTATAGATATATGGAGGGAAAAAAAAAACTCCCATTGAACTAAAAAACCATATGTGTAAGCTTCTTGCATATATATTGTCAAGAATTGATATATGTAAACTTTTTATATTACACCAAAATCAGTCCGCACAAATCCAGGACAAATGAAGCTAGGGGCAGGCGATTTTGCAGTGAGTAGACCGCTTCCCATTACTGAAATGTAAGACTTCAATATAATGAATTTGGACACATGTTCTTTAGTTGGTGATAAATTTGGCGATAAATCTTGAATACATTAGGACTACTCTGTATAGCACCATTACAGCATTTATCATATTTTGGATACTTTGTATGACTGGAAACAACTCTTTCATCAGACCAGGAATGTGCATCGCCATATGTATATATGTATTCGAAGGATCTGTGTTAGGAAGAAAAAGAATAAAATTGTGTGAAAAAATTCTGGTGAAAAAAAAATGCCTGATTTATTTTACATTTGAAGAAGTACAATCCAAGATAGCAGCATATCTTGTTATGCAAGTTATGTGGATGTCGCCTTTTGGTTGTTGGAGAATGCATTGTAACTGTAACAAATAAAAGGAAAGATAGTAAGTAAGCAAATAGTGTTTTAAAATTATATATTTAAAAAAAGTGAAGAAGTAATAAACGTAGTTGTTGTACCTGTCTTACGTCACTTATGTGCATCAAATATAAGAAGCTTTGATATTGTCCGTTGCTGCTATGCGTGGTTGGCTTTTTTTTTTTTTTTTTTTTTTTTTTTTTTTTTTTAACCAAATGTCATTGGTTTGTTGTCAATCTGATTTGTCGAAACCAATCTCCCAGAGTTGTATCCTATTGTTGAGTAAGGCTTATTATGGAATTCGTAGAAAGTAATTAGATAAATAATTCTATTATATACTAACCATGAACTGAAGCAAGTGTAAACAGTGGCATACGTTCACAACTCATCAAATGCATCAGTGCATTAGTATTTGATATCATGAAACACAAACATAAAATAGAACAGTTAGTTTTAAATATACGAAGTGAAAAAGAAACATAAGTGATTCAAGTACAACAATTGCTAATCAACAGTATGATTGAATTTTCAAAGATCAGTGGCAAATGAAATAGGATGGTGCGAAAAAAGTTATTTGCACCAAATAATTTGTCACAGCATCCTCTTTCATTTGGCACCGATCTTAAAAAATTTCATCCTGTTGTTGATCAGTGCATGTTGTGAATGCAGCTGGTCTTATGAATAAGTAGCTATGTTGAAGTTCTATAAAGGCGTGTGATAAGTTTTTTGCATTCAAAGATGGTAGAAGAGATAACAAAAACGCTAATGCGTGTGATAAAAAAGGAAATTTTGATGTCAAGAGCGGCAAAAGATTAGGTGTTTTGTTTTTTGTTTGGCAATATTAAAAGTTTATGTTATGTAGTTGTAAGAGTTGCTCTGTTTTTGCGTATTACCAAGTAGAGTTATATAAAAGGAACAAATCAAGAATATAGTTCAATTATGAACAAAAGATAAGAAACGGGAAAGGACACTGCTAGGAAGTGACTTGGCTCAAACCATTCGTGACAGTGTTCTCTTCGGTTTCGCATCTTTCTTCAGTAATTGTGTCATGTTGCTGTTGGGTCATGAAAAACCCAAGAATGCTTCAAACATGATTTGGACACAAATTAACTAAGTTAAACTTAAACCGAGAACAATTCAAGTCACTGAGAGAACAGCCTCTCAGTGAGTCATCTTCAGGATGCTTAAGGCGAATTCAAGAAAAAGGATTCACTACTCAGGAAGGCGGTACTCCCTGAGTAGGACTTAAGCCAAAGAAGAAGATGATGGTTCAGTGAGTGTTGGACAAGAACTCACTGAACCCCAGTCTCCTCAACCAACAAAGTGATTGAAAGACTGAGGAACCAACGCCTGAAGAAAAGGCGGGAACAATAGGGAAAAGATCTGAGAAGATAAAAGTGTCAGCCCAACACTCTTCTCTTGTCAGATCCAACCTTCCCTATTGCGGCTAAAAGTCATGGAGTGTCAGCCAACAACTCCCAAAGTCTTATTAGCCCTTTCCTATTGGTTCTTGGAAATGACAATTACTATTTGTAATTGTCAGACACGCAACCTCAACAACTTGTATTATATTTAATCACTTATACTTAGATTACTTGTGTATAAATAGATCAAATGGGAGAGAAGTTAAAGTGTGCTTTGTATATTGAAAGCTTAGAACTTTTACAAAGTAACTTCTCTCCTACAAAGTGTATACAACTCACTGAGATAGCTCAGTGGGTATATTGTTACCACTCAAGCAAAACTTGAGTTTCGATAGTAGACACCCCATACCCTTGTCTATTCAATCCCAATTGTTTGTACCGCAAAACACTTGGGTAATAGATTCTTGGAATTATTTCTAATAAGAATTTAAACGTTGAAAAATATTGTTGTTTTTATATTCACGTTTTATAAATGTTAGAATTAACCTTAAACATTGTATTAGTCATAAACACAAATAGATTAACTTTCTAGTTAACTCTAATCGTGTAAAGGGAACTGATATGTGTCTAAATACACATATATTTACCTTGTTCAAACCCACATAAATAGCCAAAAATGCTTTGAAAAGTCAAATAATACAGAAAATATCATAAAAAGTGTTTTTATATGATTCATGAACAAAAAGATTGAAAACAAGTGAAAAACGAACAAAGTTTGCATAATTGTCATTTTCAGTCCCTGAAGTTTCACAAATTGGCAGAACTAGTCCCTGGTTATTCAAAACATGTTAAATATCATCAAAGGTCCTTGGGGATTCATAAGTTGTCAAGATTAGTCCTTTAAGGTTCAAGTTTGCAAAATTACAACTTTGGTCCCCCAAGTTTGAAAAATGTCAATATTAGTCCCCGGGTGTTTTAAAATGGAAAATTATGTTTTATGCCCTTGTACTATGCACATTTGGCAAGAAATACCCTTGTGATAACTTTGGAAATATTACACTATCAACCCCTCAAAAATCCAAAATTACAAAAATGGTCCTTGTTTAACTAACCAAAATCCGGATCCAACACTAACCCCTAAAATCCAAATCCAATCCTAAATAACTAAACCCATTTACCCAGTTACAACCCAAAACCATAAACCAAGCCCAATCCCTTTATATATAAACCCGGCCCACACCCTTATTTAAATATCAGGGTCAAACTTATGTTTGACCCGTCTTCTTCCCAAAACCATGTCCCGCCTAATACCATACCACCCCCCACCTCACCTCTTCAATACCACCAATCAACCACCTCACCCCTGACAATCCACCTCAACCCCCTCCTTATCTCTTAGCTACTCCCACTTGCCCACATGACTCAGTAAAAAGCCAAATTCCACATGTCCTGTTTTCCCGCCAAAAATGCCATGGATGGCTGAGATCACTTCAAAGCAATTAAATGGGTGGGATTAGCTCGGAATTCATCAGAGAATCATTTGGGATTGCTATATAAAGAGAAGAAGGCCAAGAATAAAGACTGTCAGTAGTTTAAGACCAAAATTAGTGTAGAAAATAGTTTAATGTTATTTCAGTTTCATTTAAGGTTTTCAGTTGTAATTCAGTTTGTTTCAAGTCATATGTTACTTATGTATTGTAATCATTCCAAGTTTTAATAAGATTTTAAGTTTTCAATTTCTCTGTTGATTCGAATTAAGTTCCATAGTAGTTAGAATCAATCACAAATCACTCCACACCCTTATTATAAGCTTATACAAGCTTATCTTAGCTTGTGGTAAGCTTATATAGATTACACAGTCCTATTCCAAGAAATTCAAGAAAAAGTCGAAAAGTCAACATTTTCAGTCAAATAAGCAATTTGGTGGAGTTAAGCTGGAAAGGATAAGCTGAGAGGTGTTTAAGCTTGGTGGTGACAAGCCAAGTCTAGTTCTGATCAGATTTCTTTGCTTCATTGCCTATTTTAAGTTGTAAGCTTTTTCATTGATTTTGTACTACTTTTGCATTTTACTGTTACTCAGCTTATTAGTAGCTTATCACTGATATTTCTTGCTTAATATTAGTTTATAAGTGTATTTAATCAGTAGAATCAGTATTTAGTAGTCCTAGTTTCATTTTGCTTAAAAAACTTATAAAAGACCAAAAATACCCTTAAGTAGCATAGCTGATCATAGTGCTTATTTCTGTTATAAAAGTTGTTAATTAGTGTTTATATAAGTTAGTTAGTCTTTAAAATCAGACCTTATAGTTTAAAATTTTGTATTTCATTTGAAAAATCTAGACAGTCACCATATTAAGGGTTGTTTGGTTTTGTGCAGTCAAAGGGTCAATCCCATTGTTACTGTGCATTTACCTTTTTCCCAACTTTGGATTAGCTTAAATTTTCCATAATAAGCTGTTTCCATGTCTTGATCAGCCATTTAGATAGAAAATCAAGTTTTGCTTTGGCTGTGGGAATTTTAGCACTCAAAATGGCCAAATAAGCTAGATTAAGCCACAAGCTTATTTTGGCCTGTTTATTGGCATTTCTGAGTCATTCCTGGTCATAATAGATTAGTCAAATTGAGTTGGATTAGGTGCCCTTTGGTTTGTGCCATCTGCACAAACTCTGCACACACAGCAGACTCATTGCTGAGGCTGCTGATCTAGGGTCCAATTGGACTCCAATTAGCCTGTTTCTGATAGGGCTTTTTGGTTTTTAAGATACCCAGTAGTGCTACCTAGGTTTTGCCCCCATTAGTTCCCCCTTTACTGCTTATTCATCTGCTTATTATTGATCTGCAAGTCTGCCATATTTCTACGTTTTCTGCATAAGAGTAGTGTACTGTGCATGTGCTTATCTGTTGATCCTTAGTGCTTATCTGGTCATATTAAGTTGATTTGTGCTTATTTAAGTTGTTTAAGCCTGTTCTGAGCATTTGGTTAAGTTTTGTGCTTTTTAGCTTATTTTTGGCTTATTAGCAAACTGCTTATCTGCCCAAATCTGCTTATTGGGCTTAGATAACTTTTGATTTTAATTTTCCTAGCTTTTTAATAATATTTTAGATTTATCTGTAAAGTTTCATAATTTTTTGAATAGTTTTGATATTTTTAATCTTTTTAATTAGTTTCTATTAATAATTAAATCATAATAAATAGAATTATAATCAGAAAAATATAAATCTAATTTTCATAATTTTCTTTTGTCATTTGTAATCTAGGAAAAATATAAATATATTTTTAGTCCTTAAGAAAATCAAAAATAGAAAAATAGTGATAGCTTCTATTTAATAGAATTTATTTTTCTAAATTTTAATTAAGTAATTTTCATTTTTATAATTTTGTTAGCTTCTTTTTACTTAATAATATTTATAGAAAAATTTTTAGAATTTTCTTTGTTCATTTAGTATTTTTTATAATTTAAATTAGTTTAATTAGTAATTAAATAATAAATAATTAATAATAATTAAATAAAAAGCATAAAAAATATAATTTTAGTTTTTAAATAAGTTTTAAGTCATTTTACATTTTTAGGTTTTAAATTTCATAAATTTCATTTTTTGTCCCATTTTAGCTTTTCCGTTACACGTTTTAGTTTCATTTTATTCGCGTTTAATTATCTTGTGAATATTTGTTTATCATTTGTTATTTAGAATTGTTAAAAAGCAAAATCAAAAGAAATCTAAATCATCAGTCACTCTAATCCTAGCTTTTCACAGTTGGCCCATTCACACCTCGTTGGGAAACGATTCGGGTAATTATTTGCCTGTCTTAACACTACACACGAACGTGAGTTTTTGCAAGTATCTTTTTTCACAAAGGGGTAATTTGTAATTATTCACGAGTATCCGCTGTCTTCATTTATTTATAGGTGTATTCAGCACGGATCAGGAACAACAAGTGGTATCAGAGCGGGTGGATTATTCTTATGATCCAGATCCGTTCATCACTGATGATAACATTCTTCAAAAAATAAAATGTGTTCTTCAAAAACTGCTAGTGATATAGCAATTTTTGAGGGGGAGAGACACATTTATGGTGACTGACAAACACCAAACATCTCCCTGAAACCCCACCCACCACACATATCTTATCCACACCCACCACACAAAATCCAGATCTGTAAAATAGATCTTATCCTAACCCAAACACCAAACCTCCAACACACAATCCCAACACACACACACAAAAAACCCCAGATCTGAAAAATGGATCTATTATCTAATCACAAACTCATCCTTCCATAACAAAAAAAAAAACTCACTACACAAAAAAACAGATCTATATATCTAAATCATTATCATCGACACACCTATCAAAACAAACCACTCATAAAATCGTCACCTCTCTCTTAATCTCTCGTCATTACTTTCGATCCAAACCAAAAAAAAAACAACAAAAAACGAAACCCAGATCCTCAAAAAAACCGATTCTTCACAAACAAATATGTAAACCGATATGCATATTTTATTCCATCAAACGGTGAAGACTGAAAAAGCCAAAGAAAAACCCAGAAGAGAGGTTGCTGCTGTCACGAGCTGAGATGGAAAGGAGTTTCGAATCTGGATCTATGGTGTTTGTGAGTATGTGTTAAAAGGATAAGAGGGTTATTCGGTGAGGAGGGAGGCTGTTAATTCGTATGGTCATATCGATTTAGAGAGTCAATCGACTGTGATATAATCATTGGAAAATGATGCTTAAAGGTGACTAATAATTTTTTTTAGGGAGTTTCGATGATAATCAGATGCGTTAAAAATCAGATTTTAGTGTCATTCAGGTAAAGCCTGATGGTCTGATTAAATCAGACGAGAGTGAAGTGAGTTTGAAAAATGGGTGTAAAGAGCTGAAGTGGGAAGGATAAAAAGGGGCTATATTGTTGTTGTGCTTCAGGCTTGGCCTGAATGTGGTGTTGAATCAGTGTGATAAGCATCAGGCGGTTCGGTTTGTCTATCAGGCTTATTAAGCTTGTGTCCTCAGGGAGTTGTTATAGCTGATTATCAGGGTATGCTGATTTTATTCAGTGAGGATTTGCAGAGGAGTCCCTGATAAGCATCAGGGAGTGAACAATGGGGTCACTGATAAGTATCAGTGAGTAGCATGATACTCAGGAAGTGTGGGAAGTGTGGGGTGACTACCTGATTTGGAGTCTTCATTCAGTTCAGGAGAGAACTAGAGACCTTGAAAATTCAGGGTCCTGAATGTTGCTAAAACTCAGGGAATTTGCACATCAGGGAGGTGTTAAAACTGAACCTAGAACCCAGGTCACTGAACCCCCGTCAGTAACTGGCCCCCTGAACCCTCAGTGACTAAAACCCAAAGTTACTGAACCTTCAATCAACTGACCCCATGAACCCTCAGTGACTAAAACCTAAAGTTACTGAACCTTCAGTCAACTGACCCCCTGAACCCTCAGTCAACTGACACCTGAACCCTCAGTCAACTGACCCCCTGAACCCTGAACCCTTGGTGACTGAACTAGTCACTGAACCTTGAACCTCAGGAGCCTGAACCCCCCATAGGAACCTGAACCTCTCAGTGAGACAAACAATGAACCAGTCAAAGTCAAGTGAACCATCAGGAACCCATGAACCCTGAACCCAGTCACTGAACCGGTCATTCAACTCACTGAATATCAAGAACTAAACCCAAGTTTCTTGAACACCTGAACCTGACCCTCAGGAACTAAACCCAAGTCCCTGAACCCTTGAACCATCAGGAACTAAAACCCAAGTCCCTGAACAAGCAGGTTTGAACCCAGGCTATTTGTATATTCAAATAGGGGGAGATTGTTGGGTCAAGAATTTGACCCAAGTACCCTGACAAGATTTGAACATAAAATAGCCTAACTCACTGATAAATAAATCAGTGAATGTTGTAAAAAGCCCGTTGTTGAAGAAACACTTTACTTACTGATACGGTGTCAGTGAGTAAAGTATACGAGCTACAAACAACACCAGTATCACTGAGAATTGACAAATGTCTCAGTGACCCTGAAGATACTATCTCTACAAAGCAGACTGATATATGGGCGCAAACTTCTTCAAGAAAAGATTGAAGTCAGACAAAGTACAGAAGATGGAAGATGAAGAGGGACCACTTGGTGGATGACAACTCACACCAAGTGGTTGACAACTCATACCTACCCCACTTGTCCTTGTCTAGTTACTTGTATATATAGTTAGCTTTGTAATAGATTTAGTATGTTTTCCTAAACAAACAAAAAGAATACACATAGTGTATTAGTAGATAGGAACCATCCTCTCACTGAATCAGTGAGAGTTTATTTGTCACCAAATGGGATGATTAATTTGTACCCAAAGGGGATACCATACCGAAAGTATCCCCTTAAAGAAGCTGAAGATGTTATCATGTAATCTAATTGGTTTTGAGTAATCTTGTAACAATTCTTTTCACTATCAATGAACTGTTCTTGTTTTACTCGAATTTCATGGACCAACAGTTGCTCATAAGGATCTTTTATGGAAGTGCAGTCATCAATATGCGAAAAAAAGTTAATTATAACAGTAGCAGAATATTAACTATTAGTATCGGTAAATAAAAAAATATCAGCTACTCTTTGCTGCTCTTATAGTAACAAATTGTTTTTTTAACAAACGCTTTAGTTTTTTATCATCTCTTATACCATCTTTGAATGCGAAAATTTTATTACACGGGTTTAATGAAAAACAGGAGACAAAAGAGTTAAAGTTTAACTATACTAAGTTTTGGATTACCTTTCAGTTGTCAACCGTATCAATGAAGTCTGAAATCCGGATACAATCCCGGCTCCCTAGCATCAGAAATGGAGAACAGCAGATGTTAAACATGGTAGATTTTAAATTAACACTTTGTATTTGAAAAAAAAGAAAAAAAAAGAAAATGGGATACTTACTTTAAGATGGCATATTTGATCACAACGGCCCATATGTATGTATGTATTCGGAGGAACTACGAATAAATATGTATACATACTTTGAATGACTTTTCACAGTCAAGGTCTTGTACTTTGTCTAGGCTATATTCGTTTGAAATACATTCGCAGAAATTCTTTGTGAAAGACAACTGAATTTAAAAGGATTAATAGTAGAAAGACAGAAGAGTAAACATAAAGAGTATGATACATACTTGATATTTGCGCAGCTGGACCAGTGAACACATTAGTGATATCATACTGGACTTCTGTACCATGAGCTGTAAACCTGACAATATGATACTTGTGTGATTGCAATCACAATTTACATTAAAAGTATCATAATTGTGAGAGTTTAATGTTTTCGGCTGTTCTATAGAACTGGTACCAGTGCTAACAACACTGGTAACACGGGAAGAATTACACGGCTTCTTACTGATAGAATTTAAACATGGGTCAACACTACATACATCACTTACCCGCTTCTTTGGTTGTCAATCTAAACTATAAGATTGTCCTCCTTGACCAAAAGAACAAATATCCGGAGATTCTAAAGAAGCAAGAGAACTAATTCTACGTATGGCCTTATTTTTAGTCTTCATCTTTGACTGATGTAATTTTAATCGATTGTTTGCAAGTATAAGGTAATGAAGGCAGTATAAAATGTGCATGAAGCATATAGCATTACATTTGCTATCATTATATATATGCATCAAATATACGTGCACTTGTTAAAACTGAGATACATAGGCATTCTTAACAGGATATACATGCAAAGCAAAAAAGACTAAAATGAAAACCACAATATATATATATATATATATATATATATATATATATATATATATATATATATATATATATATAATATATATATAACTTGTTAAAACTGAGATACATAGGCATTCTTAACAGGATATACATGCAAAGCAAAAAAGACTAAAATGAAAACCACAATATATATATATATATATATATATATATATATATATATATATATATATATATATATATATATATATATATATATTATATTTATTTGTATATACATATATATGTATATATATACGTGTATATATAAGCACAGATGATCTGGATCACTTTCTAATATCAGCAAATAAAGATTATTAGTATCTATATTAATTCAGATTACAAAGCCAATAATCATGGATGGAAACGCTTATCTCCCTCTGAAATTCCTTTTGTTATTTGTATGGTCTTTAACCAATTGTCTGTGCCAAACATATTGGTAGGCCGTTCAAATAGAAAAAGGAATTCGAGGGGAAGATGGATGTGCATGCCACGACACACTTTCGTGCTTTGACTATGGTGCATACACAAAGGCAGTCATTAGGCTTAGATTTTATGATGAAAAGGGGTGGCATAGATGTATGACTAGTACTGGCTGCATACAAAAAACAGTTGCATAACGATGCCATCCAGTTGTTGCCACGCCAAGTAACTGTTACAATCTTTGACCACCCAATTTAATAGTGTAAGAAAACATGTATGAATCATCACAGCCCTGCTTTGTGAAACATGGCTGGGTTCTATGTATTTTGCCAGCCTCAGTGGTACAAAAGGTCTTGCTAATCTGCCGTACACATTGAACAATAACAAATGAATAGTGCAAAACTACAGTAGACCGCCAAAAACGGCAATTTTTTGGGCAAAACGACATAAATTCCGCAAAAACGACAATATTATGCAGAAAACGACGTCGTATTCGATGAGGTGGGCAAAAACGGCGTCGATTAATTCAGGTCACAAACGACAACGTTTTGGACATCTTTTTAATGCCAATAATCATAGATGGAAACGCTTATCTCCCTCTGAAATTCCTTTTGTTATTTATATGGTCTTTAACCAATTGTCTGCACCAAACATATTGGTAGCCCGTTCAAATAGAAAAAGGAATTCAAGGGGAAGATAAGAGCAACCATCTAAGATGGATGTGCATGGCACGACACACTTTCGTGCTTTGACTGTGGTGCATACACAAAGGCAGTCATTACGCTCAGATTTTATGATGAAAACGGGTGGCATAGATGTATGACCAATATTGGCTGCATACAAAAAATGGTTGCATAACGATGCCATCCAGTTGTTGCCACACCAAGTAACTATTACAATCTTTGACCACCCAATTTAATAGTGTAAGAAAACATGTATGAATCATCACAGCCCTGCTTTGTGAAACATGACTGGGTTCTATGTATTTTGCCAGCCTCAGTGGTACAAAAGGTCTTGCTAATCTGCCGTACACATTGAACCATAACAACAGCTTCAAATGATGTACGTCGCCTGTCAATATTAGCAAATGAAGAATATCTGATATTTTTTACTTGTGAATACTAACATTTGATGCTTTGTGTCTGTAATGGTAAGTTTGTTTTCGCATGTTTGTACCTGTAATTCCACAAAAAGTCCTGGTCAACACTACAATTCGTTTCCAAAAAGTAGATGGGAAATAGAAAAGGATGGTACGAAGAAGTAATCTGTACCAAATTACTTGTCATAGCATTCTCTTATGTTTCTCATCTACCTTTTAGAATTGCATCATATTGGTAATCAGTACCTTTTGACGAATTGCAGGTACAAACATGCGAAAAAAAATTATCATGACAAACACAGAGCATCAAATGTTAGTATTGACAAATAAAAAAATACCAGATAGTCTTCAATTCCTAATATTGACAGGCGATGTACAAGATTTGTCGTTGCTTCCATGGTTGAGGTGCACACTTTATGCTGCCTTTATTAGCTTATACCTACATATAATCGATTAAAATTAGAGCCGTGTAATTCTTCTACTGTTACCAGTCATGTTTGCACTGGTAGTAGTTGATTTTTTTTAACGAACGACTGAACGCAATTAAAGTGCATTATGTAGTAATAAGGTGTTTTCGTATGACGTTATCAGGATGCAAAATTCAACGGAATAAGTCTATGGCTAGTGAAAACTCTGACTTCTTTTTCAAATTCCTTTTGTTATTTGAACTGTCTTTAAAAAATGGTTTGTATTGTTTTCGCATATTCGCAACTGTGGTGACACAAATGGTTCTGGTCAACAGTATGGTCCAATTACGAAGGAAAGATGGGAAACGGAAGAGGACGCTGCGAAGAAGTAATTTGTTCCAAATCACTTGTCACAGTATTCTCTTCGGTTTCCCATCTCTCTTTACGAATTAAACCCTATTGTTAGTCAGAGCCTTTTGTGCCACCGCAGTTATGAATATGCGATTTTTTTTTTTTTTTTTTGAAGTATGACAGTCACATGGTACTAACTGTTAGTATAAAGAAATAGAAAATCTGTTAGGAGGTATTCTAATGCAGGTATTCAAATTCTAGTAGCACTTATCTCTTGTTGGTTCTGCAAACGATATTCAACGGTCGCTGAACAGCTAAAGAACAGTTAGACAGTGTCATTTCGTTTGTGGACCGGCATAGGTATGCTAGTGTAAACGGTCTGCCAAAATACGGCCGTTGATAGGCCTCAAACAATTCCAGTAACATAGCCTACAATCAAACACAACCCATTGAGTGAATATACCTTTTATCCCATCAACTTAACTTTCGATCATTTTGACATATAAGGTTACCAACCTAATTTTTATTCTTTGACAACAGCGAAAGTAGGAACAAATGTTTTATACAAAATCGCTGACAAAAGAAAATTGACAATCTAAGACTTCTTAAAAGAGTGGAAGATGAACTATAGTGTACCTGATGGAAAAAAGCTATACCCAGAAGTCTTTCCGCACCAACAAAACACTAAAATGAAAATCCATGTCACCAGCTGTTAGCGAATCTGGAAGCGCAAAAGCAACCCACAAAAAATCGTGAAGTAAGAATCGTTGATTATCAGTAATTAGTGTATATGTCTGGAAGATTCTAGTCATTTGTGTGGTCTTATGTGTGTGTAAAAAGAGTAATCCGGAAGAATCTAGTCACCTACGTGGCTTGCGTTAAACCTTGTGTCTTTTTTTTTTTTTTTTTTTTTTTTTTTTTTTTTTTTTTTTTTTTTTGCGCCAAAGTAAATGGGCTGGCCCACGGTAAAAAAGACTAAAGACATGGGCCGAATTAATTTTTCCTGGAAAAGACAAACAGTAATAAATAGTGCAAAACGACATTGGACCGCCAAAAACGACAATTTCCCGGGCAAAACGACGTTAATTCGGCGAAAACGACAATTTCATTGCAAAAACGACGTCGTATTCGATGAGGTGGGCAAAAACGGTGTCGTATTCGTTGTGAATTAATATATATAGTAATGTACAGAGACATACGCCATTTCTACCAACGCATGACCTGGCACTTTTGCAATGCATAGTACGCATAAAAGAGATCTATTAAACGAAGCCAGGTGACCCATTGTAGATGCCTTTAGGAGTAACGTAATGGGACTTAAGTATGATAATTTGTTTAATCAAAGAACCAATGTATACAAACAAGTTACACTACTCAGTTTAACATAAGAAAAAAGGCACACTACTACTATACGAACTTAACTTACATTTTGTGTGATTTTAAAACAAGAATATTAGTTAGTGTAATTTGTTTCACATGTCATTAAAAAAAGTTTACTGAATGATAACATGGGTAGTTATTATTATAGGGTATAGTAGGGATATTATAAAAACTATATGACTCACTAAAAAGATGACAAGTGTCAGCACAAAGAAGTTAAGCCTATAATTAGGTCTATTGGTATGTTTGACGCAATGGGCTGGAGCTGAGGCTTGAGCTAAATCTGGGGCTGAGACTTATATTATAAGCCGCAAGCTGAACTTTATATTTTTGTAAAGTTGTTTGCCGAATTAGTTAAAGCTGAAGCTTATTAATGTAAAATCACGTAAAAATACATCAAATTAAATTCACATATATTTTCAGCTTTTACGTGATAATTCATTATATTTTTCAAAGTATTTAAGTAATTTAAATAGTTATAAGCCCCATAGGCCTCTATAAGCCCCTTTCTATGAGCTTGGGCTTGGGCTTATGGAGGCTTGTGACTTATTTTATAAGCCGTAAGCTTCTATAAATCTGTGTGACAAACGAAACTTATTTTATAAGCAGACTTATTTAAAAATCCAAGCCTCTATACGCCCTCATAAGCCCTTTGCCAAACATAGCCTGCTTATCAAATCTCTATAAATAATGACAATTAATCTAGTACTCTATAGTTAAGTTAAGTAAAATGAGTATAAAAATAGTGAAACATAATGCGTTGAAATTGACTGTAAATGAAATATTTATAGCTTTTACCAACAATGTATAAAAGAGTTAACTTCATTCCTGTCCAATTTTTGATCCACCATTAGTTTGACCAAATTTGACTGTTAAATCTGAGAGCATTTTTGTCTTTTCATTTATATTGTTATATAAAAGAGTTAACTACATTATTTTTGGTCCTTGTGGTTTGTCGAGTGTTTCAATTTTAGTCCAATAATTTTTATACACATGTTTATATACATTTTTACTTATGTTTTTATTTACGTTTTAATTTATATTTTTATTTAGGCTTTTATATACGTTTTTATATATGTTTTTTTAATATATCTACGTTTTTATCAACACTTTTATATTCATTTTTATACACGTTTTTATCTACGCTTTTATCTACGTTTTTATATAAGTTTTTATGCACATTTTTATACACATATTTTTATACACGTTTTAATATACATTTTTAAATATGTTTTTATATACGTTTTTATCTATGCTTTTATTTACACTTTTATATACGTTTTTATCTACCTTTTATTATACGTTTTTGTATACATTTTTTTATTATTATATATATCTATGTTTTTATCAACGCTGTTATATACATTTTTATATACGTTTTTATCTACACTTTTATATACGTTTTTATATACGTTTTTATCTACGTTTTTATATACGTTTTGTATACGTTTTTATCTACGTTTTTATATACGTTTTTATCTACGTTCTACTTTTTTATATACGTTTTTAAATATGTTTTTATATACGTTTTTATCTATGTTTTAATCTATGTTTTTATTTACGCTTTTATATAGGTTTTTATCTACCTTTTATTATACGTTTTTGTATACATTTTTTTTTTATATATCTACGTTTTTATCAACGCTGTTATATACATTTTTATATACGTTTTTATCTACGCTTTTATATACGTTTTTATATACATTTTTATCTACGTTTTTATATACGTTTTATCTACGTTTTTATCTACGTTTTTATATACGTTTTTAAAAATGTAAATAAAAACGTATGTAAAAACGTATATAAAATGTACATAAAAACATATATAAAAGCTTAGATAAAAATGTAGATTAAAACGTAGATAAAAATGTAGATAAAACGCATATAAAAAACATATATAAAAACGTAGATAAAAATGTATATTAAAACGTAGATAAAAACGTATATAAAAACGTATATAAAAATGTGTATAAAATGTGTGTATAAAATTGTAAATAAAAACGTGCGTAAAAACCTATATAAAAACGTGTAATAAAACGTATATAAAAACGTGCATAAATTTTAAAAGCAATTAGAAAAGAGATTTTTTTTTTCTTTTTTTTTTATTATTAAAATCAAAGATTTTTTTTAAGAAAATTAGTTCTCAAATTTCTGTCAACTTATAAGGAGTTTTTATAAGTATTGTAAATTTTATTAAAATTTTAGTATTTCATTAGTATTGTATATAGATTAGAAAGCAGTTTTAGTTACTAAATCGTTAAAAATATTTTCGTAAGTTTTAAAATTCACTTTCTTTCTAAAAATATAAATAGTTCTTATTTAAGTTTAGCTGTGATAAAAATTTCATAATTTATTTTGAATTTTTTAGATAGTTTTTAATTTCTATAAAAGTTTTTAGCTGTTAAAAGTTTATTTTTCTAGTTTTATAAATTTATGAGTTAATTACATTTTTGGCCCTTATGGTTTGCTGAATGTAACACTTTTAGTCCATTAAGATGAAGGTATTTTAGTTATTTCATGTGTGTTAATTGGTCAAACTAACGGTCAACAAAAAATTAGACCAAACCTGTTATGGGTCGTCAGATTCTGGACAGGATCCGTTACTTTTTAAACTATTGAACCAAAAATGTTATATCCGATAAACCACAAGGACCAAAAATGTACTCAACTCATATAAAAATGAAAGTATACAAAACAAGTGAAGAAAAAAAAAAAAAATTCGTATGTTTGTAAAGCAGTCCACTAGTTCGCGCACAAGCGCTTATCCTAATTTTAAGGAGTAAAAAATGGCAGTTGTTTGTTCCGTTGCCCCAAATTCTACCATAAACCCTAATTTTAAATTTCCCCCAAAATTATCATCAATCCATCACATATCACAACCCCGTTATCTTCATATCCGTACGGTACAATTCCTAGTCAATTTCACCTTTTATATTGTACCAGTAGCTATTTAAACTTAGTAATAGTTTTTGCTTATTTATTACGGTTAATTTTATTATATATGTTGTGGGTCGTATTTTATTATACATGTTTTTTTTTTTCACACTGTCTTGCAGAGATCACGCCGCTTGCGTTTTTCGGTTGTAAACGAGTTGGGAAATGATTCGGAACAGAGTACCTCACAAGGTCAAATCCTATTGTGTTTTTTATTTCAAGATTTTGGCGCTTTTTGAAGTAATTAATTTTGTGAAAGTTTTCTATAGGGGACTACAGTGAAGATTTTGGCGTCAAAGTGGCGTTGTCTATGCTGAGGTTTTACAAAAGTGAGTTTCCGACTTTGCTTACTTCGTTAAAAACAGAATTAATTTAAGTGTGTTTATTCGGATGGCAATGTGGGTGTCGAAGTAAACTATCTTCTGGTTCTTAAATTCTTGATAAACAGATGTTAACATTAATTATATGCATTATGTGAATCTCTCTTTTGGTTATCTAAACAGGTGAAATCTCACCATTATTGCCAAAAAGCTGTCGGTATGTTCCTACGTGTAGTGAGTACTCAATGATTGCGTACAAGAAGTATGGTGTGGCCAAGGGCTCAATCTTGACCGCTTGGCGGATCTGTCGTTGCAATCCCCTAGGTAACTCGTAATTAGTAGTTATGTTAATAAAAGTTGTTTGGTTGTTTGAATGGCCTTACATAGCAGGACCTAACAATTACAGTACAATTTTTTTGGGATAAGTTACTAATTAAATGTGGTACAACAACTTGTCGCTTAACATGTTTATGCATGTAAAATGAGTTGCATAATCTTCTTCTTTGTTCTTTCTAGGTGGATCGGGATTTGATCCCCCAAGATGGTTTGATGAGCCAACTCCACCAGAAGAATGAACACCGTCTACTTATTCCAAATTGAAGAATACTTATTGCTAAAGTATGTTCCGGAGGTTTTGTGTTTTGGTGATCTTTATATACCCATTTGATTTTGTTTTATATTTTACCCAATCTCTAGTTAGCTATAGAAGCCTCTTTTTGTTTACAGTTTATTTTCAACTTCATTTTTTAACATTTCCACACCAGACCATAGTTGTATATTCTGCTGTAGCAATCACTTCTCCAAAAATCGTCGGCGTTAAAATTCATTATAAATATTGTGCAAATGAACCTTGCATTTCTTATATTCATGTTCATGTACAATGTACTTGAAATTGTGAAAGTTTGAATTAGTGATCGAGGTTTATTATAAGTTAGTTACTTCTATATTTTTCCATCCACGCCTCAAGTCGTGAACCTCACCTAGTATACCTGCAGATTTATTTCCAAAGGCTGCAAAACTCCTCTAAGGGCTTGCAAAATACGGCCTCCGAAAGATTGAACCGATAGCTGGTTAATCCTAAACTATCTTTTTGTATTTAGTTTATTTACTAAATTAGTGGTTTTAACATCTCAACTTTTTATAATTAGCTAAAAAGCAACTAAAGTATAGTCACTTTAATGGCAAAACTTATAAGTTATTCATTGAACTGTGTTCGTTTGATATTCAGTTTTATCTTTGGTAAGAATGAAGACATAAACCTCACTTGCTATAATGCACGCACTTACGTTGTTGGATTTGTCTTGATGATGGAGTAGTCCTTGTAATATGATACTTCGAGTTCAATAACATCACACCACAAGCACGTAAGCATAAAGTAAAATATATCAAGTAAAATACACGAAGAATTTGATAAAAGTCAAGTAGCTTAATGAAGTACTGTAGTAAACAAGTGTAACACACTCGTTTATTAAGTTTAGTATGTAAACACCAAAGTTGTCAGGATCGGGATTCTATTTAGGATCGTTTTCGGCTTCACAAGATCGTAATCGTAGGATCGTATCGGAATTTAAAAATCTTATGAAAATGTATATATTTTTGTATTAGGGTTGTAGTTTTATACTTCTATATATTTCTATATAATATTTTATATAATAAACGAATCTAAATGGATGATAAAAGAAAAAGTTATATGTTCAAGTACCGTAGTAGTAGAACATTAGATATATTGCAATGCAAACTTACACAAAGCTGTCACATACGTGCACTTACTTCATGTTTCAATCGCTAAACGAACGATTTGGACACAAAAGAGATACTACATACGTTCACCTACATTTGAAAGCAACACACCATATCAAAGAAGAAGTTGAAGTTGGAAAAAAAAAAAAAAAATTAAAGAACTTAAGAAAAATTAGAATATAGCAAAGAAGAAATTAGTTATCATATCAAAGAAGAAGATGAGATTTGGTACCAGTAGATGAAACGAGAGTAAAAGAATTAGCCAATTAGGTGTATTCTTTTTTCTATCTTAATAATGAAGAATGGTTAATAGATATCTCAATGGTCGGATTTGAAGAATTCTTAGTCATTTGAGCTTTAAGACATGAGCTTACGCTTAATAAGTTAATATAGCAAAAAATAGCTTAAAAAATAGGTTAATAATAGGATCAGGTCGTAACCGATCCTACGATCCTGTTACGATCCTACTTACATTACGATCTTGTTACGATCCTGATCGTTTTTTGCGTGTGGGATCGTAGGATCCTACGATCAGGATCGCTATCCTGACAACTATGGTAAACACACAAAACTACAATGTGGAAACCTCTACGTAGAGGGGGGGGGGGGGTGAATACGTTTCCATTTAAAAACTTAAAACTTTTTGTAACAAACACCCGATCAAATGTGACGTAATATGAAAAATGTCAACAATGATCATATAACATCTAGGGATGAATAAATTAAACTACAACACTAGCACAATCAAACCATGACACATACATAATCAACATAACATAAGCAACTAGCCACACAAGCATAAACGCAATGCAAATATAACTATAAAGCGATAAAGAATAAAATGAAAGTAAAGAGATAAGTAAGAAGGCGCAAACCGGACACGGTGATTTATAGTGGTTCGGTCACGAAGCTCCTCTTCGCCCTACTCTACTCCCCGAGTACCCAACTCGAGAGTTACTTCACTAATCAACAAACTCCCTTCAGGCGGAGAAAACCGTACACGTCGCTTATCCTATTTCCGACACTAAGCTAGATTTCGAGTGCTAAACTTAGCTAGCACCAATCTACCACGATCTACCCGATCTACACCGTACACGTCGCTTATCCTATTTCCGACACTAAGCTAGATGTCGAGTGCTAATCTTAGCTAGCACCAATCTACCACGATCTACCCTTGATCCACTTGATCAATACACACAAGCCCAATGGCTTCAAGAGATCTCCAAGATCTCGACAAGATCACAATGATCTACTCTCACTTGACTCGATCTACCCTATCTACCCTTGATCTTCTTGATCAATCACACAAGCCCAATGGCTTCAAGAGATAATCAATATCTCTATAAGATCACAATGATCTTCACTCACTCTCTCACAAAAGAAAAATGATCTTGATGTATACTAGGATACAACAAGTGTGTAACAAATGTTACAACTTCCCTAACTACAACTATAACTCTTGTATCTTCTTGGATACCTTGAGTTCTTCTCTTGCTATTGAAGAGGAATGACAACACTTTGTATCTACTTGGATACTTTGTGTTCTTCTCTTGCTATTGAAGAGGAATGAAGAGGATCTCTTGGTGGGATGAAAGGATCACTCTTAAACAAACTAAGACTCTCTAAATGATCAAAGAAAGCGTTCTAGGTGAGGAGGGATTAGACCAGAGAAAACTGACTGGAAAAATCAAGTTGGAAGTGTAAAATGGTCCACTATTTATAGGCAAGGAAAAATCTAGTCGTTATGTACGGACGGTACCACTAAATACCCGACGGTACCAATAAATTTAGTGGTACCTTGGTACCGTCGCAGACGAAAACGCTCTAAATTTTGTCTTTTAGTGGTAAAAGTTTATTTGGGGAAGTTTGGAGCTGTTTTGGGGGGAAAAATGACTGTTGGGATTTTTTAAACTTATCTTTCAAAATAAAACATTTCTTTTTAATTCAAAAATAATTTGTAAAATATATTTTTGAAAGAAATGTTTTGTCACATTAAAAATGTGAGGTTTAGAAAAATATAATTCTTTGATCATTTGTCAAGTAGTAGATTTGTTTGTCCATACCTTGAGTGATTTATGTCGGGATGGAAATCTACGACTTCGTTGAAGCATACTTGAGACGTCGAGAGATGTTGATGTAAGTATGCATTGATGATTTGTGTTTACAAGTAACTTGCACATTTTACGTTATGTATTACAAGTTACATGTTTGTCATTATTAAAACCGAAGAAACCGTTTAGTTTAAATATCGTAATATTTGCACTAACAATCTCCCCCTTTTTGATGATGACAAATATGTAAACCGTAACACATAGTAAAATGTAAAAGTTACCTATTTACACTCCCTTCTCCCCTTTTTGTCGAATCAAAAAGGTAGTTGCTCGAGCGCTCCCTTGAATTCACTCCCTACTCCCCTTTATTACACTACTATCCTTTCTTCCCAGAAAGGCGAGCTTGCATCATCCCAGTGAAGTCTTCTATCATCACTTGTGAAGACGACTCCATGCTATGTATTCAAATACTCCCGAGCTCCCCCTAGCTCAATGCTCCCCTATGGTGACTTAATCCCCTTGTTTATTTACCTTAGTATCAAGCGGATCCATGGATCAAATTCATACAAAGGCTTTTCCTACATCAAGGGTTAGCTTCGTGCAACATAATATATAACAGTATAGGAGCAACATTATAGGGATAGAATACACATAGCAGGACATGCAAGGATTAAACTATGTGAGTGACACAACCTAAAAGTGTGCCAGAAGGATAAAAACTAAAAAGAAAGCCCAAGAAAGTTGAGCGACACAAAAAGATGAATGCATATTGCAATTCAAAGACACTTGAGTGCCACAACCCGAGCAACAACCTAAGGTGTAATTGTTCAAACAATCACACTAACAAGAACGAGATTCGTTCATTGACTGACACACAAATTGACTTCTTCCAAGTTGTCATTGGGAAGGCAAGTTATAACAAACCTTTTGAACAACATAATCATCTACCTAAGATGATTGATGTTAAGGATAGTTTGTTGATAAGACATACTCTAAATGATTACTATTATGACAAGTCGTGCCATAAAGTAGACTCGATAGAGGTTATGAAAATGTGAACGATGAGCACCTAGATGCGAATGGAAATGATTCCATAAGGTGGGAGAGTGTTGGTTGTGGTGACAACAAGGAAAACTTAGGGTATGTGGTTGTAGGGGATAAATAATGGGATGACCCATTAGTGGTTGTGGTGATGGTGATAGTGATGAGGATGATGTGTTAGTGCCAAGTTCAAAAGGGGTTGATGGTGAGTGTGAGATCTAAAGGTTGTGGTGGACTTGGTGGAGGTAAGGGTGTGGGAATCCTAAAGGTGGAGGGTGATGATGATGTGGTTGGAGATGTTGGTTTTGCCCTTTGAGGAAAGGTGGGAAAGGATGGTTTAGATTAATATATTGTTTGCACTGACAATGAGATGCATGATATATTTCAAAAGAGAAAAATAAAATGTGCATGTGATCCTAACAGGATTGGGGTTGGATATCTGTAACGGGTTGAGGTAACGAAGTTTTAGATTCCTAGTTTGGATGATCCTAGTTGTTTGTTAGAGATAATTTGGTGCATGAAGGGTTTCGTGTGATTGTGAGGATTGAAGGTTGTTTAACTAACTATCACTTATCCAAAGTGAGGAATAGTTGTAAGGTTTGAGTGTGATGATCGATGAGTTGAAGGTTGTAAGGTTTGAGTGTGATGATCTATGGGTTGAAGGTTCTTAGACTAACTATCACTGTCAAGAGTAAAGTGTAGCTAAAAGGTTTGAGTGGTATTGATATAAGGGTTGAAGGTTTTAAAACTAAATATCACTGTCAAGAGTGAAGTTTAGTTATAAGGGTTGAGTGTGATGATGAAAGATGTTAATGTGTGGTTTGAAGATGAGATGCAAGATAAGCTTGCAATAGTGAGGCCTTATATAGGAAAGAGTTGTGGGATTCAAACTAAAGTTGGTGATGGTGTCCTATGGTGTAGTGAGGAAATCTTAGGGTGTGTGTGAGTTTGCAAAATTTTTGCAAGTTTGAGGTTAGGGATGCAGGGATCTAGAGAAAACAGTGAAAATTCGTCAATCATAGGCACGGTACCACTAAATACCACACAGTACCATTAAATTTAACGGTACCGTGGCCTATTTAATGGTACTGTGACCTGGAAGTCACGAATTTTCCTGTGCAGCCTAGTTCTGGACAGCTAAAGGGAAGTTTCCTAGGGAATAAGAACCACATTTGTGTGTTCTTGAGAGTGTTTGGTGAAAGACTATATGAGTGTGTTTTCGCTCCCCCTTAATCTATGACCATCCGGACAAGATGTAAAAGATAAAGAGGAAAGCAAACGTTGACGGAAGCGATGAGCTTAGTAACGTCATGACAAGTGGTGGATAGCATACGATAAACTTCACCTTTGAAGTCACGTAGCTCTTCTCAATCATTGTGAATATTCATAGAATATTTATATGATGAGGCATGTAATTACTTGGAGATATCCTAAGGGTAAAGAAGATAAAATCTTCAGGGTTGTGAGGTTGGTGATAAGGTTCTAGTGGGGTTATCTCAACTTATCCTAGCGGTTCTTCGCTTGAAGTGTGTGGAAGGTGAGTGGGATACGGAAGCATTGGTAGTGTAGAACTAAGGTTGAAAGGTGTAGATAAGTTGGGAAGATAATGGATACGGAAGTAACCATACATATGGTGTGTTCAGTACCATGCGGAAGTGAAAGAGGAAAAATCTAAGAAATCATAAGATAGACAGAATCTATTTTGATAGGAGACGGTTCTGGTTCAAGACTACATCGAGTGGGTTTCGATAGTGTTGGTGAGAATTGAAAGCAAGATTTTTGACAAAGAAATTTCACATATGTTGTGATTTTTCTGGGCTTTAGATTAAAAGAATTTATACCAAATAAATTCCTTTATGAATGAATCCAACGGGATTCGGTGAACGTTGATCGAGAACGAGAAATGACATTTAATTGCATTTAGCAAATTAAATAAACTTTAAATATTTCGGATGAAATATTTAAGTTGTCATTAGAATTTAAGACGAATAAATCTCGCTGATTTAGTGAGACTTTTCGACATGAGGAGAGAATTTATACCTAATAAATTCTGTGAACGGTATTGGACGAGAATGGATGACGTATATATTTCCAAGGAAATACATAGATAGTCATTAGAGCGATGTGAAGGATGACTTAATATTTCCAGTGAAATATTTAGAAGTCATGAGATGAGACACAAGGAATGACTTGATATTTCCAGTGAAATATCTAAATAGTCATAAGATTTATGGAGTAAGTTCCATCATTCCTAGACCTAGAGGGTTGATGTTAGCTTTTGGCTTTTGGATGAGCGTTTTAAACATATGTTGTTAAAAGGCTTGAATATGATGTTTCGGATATGACATTTAACAATTGCGATCGCAAGTTAAACTTACTTGAATATTTCGGATGAAATATTTAAGTTGTCAACCCTACTCCGAGTTCTACTAGGTTTGTATCTACCCTTCCCATGACAAAAGGGTGTATTACTTGGAAGAAGGCGAAGTGATGACTAGAGAATTAGGACAACTTCGCGACTACTTTGACTTATAGGTTTTGACACTAGTGTATGACTCTATGACTTCTAAGGGTTCATAGTGATAGGCATACCTAATTCCTAAGGACATAGTGTGGGTGCAAACTTTACAAGCAAATCATGTAAAATGCACATAAGGAATAAATGCAAACGTCATGCAAAACATGATAATCATTTAGCATTTAAGATCACGAAGATATTTAATCATATCTTAGGAGAACATGTTATCATTTTGAAACACATATGTGGGATGCAAGCAATCTAGGTTTGCTAAGGAAGATCCTAGTTACTACTTGTTCAAAATGAAATCCTAACAGGAGATAAAGTTCACCGATGTAAACTATCTCTAGTCAAATGTAGGAATGAAAAATTTTCAAGTTAGAGAATGAGTATGAGACTATCACTAGTGGTGCTCAATTAAGGCTAAACACGACTATTTTTATGGGTTATACACGAACCCAACTTCTCTCCTGGAAGCAATTCAACCGTTAGGTCAAATTGAATTTCTAGTGCGATAGGTTCTCCAGTAGTCATTCTCATGTTATAAAAATTTAAATTCCCATATTTGCCTATCGAAGTATAGCAAAGATGATATTAGCTTGTTTCGCTAATACATGGCCTAATATGACTCAACTAACCATACTTTGAAAGTTGGTTAAGAAAATGACATGTCTTACACAACTCCTAACAAAGGCAAGCGAAATGTTTTAATTTCGTGTTTGAGATTTAGAGGTTATTTGATGGAGATGGTGTATTTTATGATCTCTTGGACAACATCTTTGTTTGTTGAGTTGTTACATGTTATTTTAACATGATTTGGTTTCCTAGAACCAAGAGATACTCTAATGTGATACAATGTAGAATCTACTACATCGTGTGTGTTTCAAGAATGCTCCTTTGCATATCTTGAGAAAGAATCTAGTAAAGGTTACTTACCTCAATAGATCTTGTGAGTATTATATTTAAAATGAGACGTACTGTATATTTCAACAAGTATGCTTTTCTAAGAGGAAACTTATCACTCTTACGAATGCTTAGTAAAACAAGTATTTTAGTGTATGACCAATATTACTTGTTTATGCAATGACACATGTTGTTTTGGGTTATTATTCAAATCTAATATCCTATATTTGTTAACAGGATGCAATGTACTATCTTGTAACATAACCATTCATGTTACAAAGGGAACAAGATGCATAGGATATAAGTTATCCTTTGTCAATCTTTTGATAAGAGAAATACATGTGATATTCTCAAAGATTGATGACTTACATAATAGTTAATAACATATTATGTGTGACACTTTTACTAGACATGTGACTTTGAGTGTTGAGTCGTTCATGAGCAAAGTTTACATATGTTGTTTGTTTGCTCGTGTTTGGTTTTTCGAAAGTGACACATTTACTAATTGCATTGCAATGTAAATTACTTGTATAGTTGTGTATTTTATGCATCTTTTAAACATATTAGTTTAAAGTTTGGAACACAACCATTGGACAAGAAGACTCAATATGGCATCTTCAACACAAGTGTGAGTTATGATCCGATGCATATTATTTTCGTCTTGAGAGGACGTCATTATTTTCATAACAATCGAGTGTGATTGAGTATGTAGATTCAAGATAATATATTTCATCATATTTTGATGTTATCTTGAAGCTAGACAAATAATGACTCCAATTTCATGTCCACACTCGAAAACTTGTCAATTAGATTCGATAATGATATCAATCATAATTTGAATAATGAATTGATATGTACTCGAAATCTTTCTTGACCCTCACAATCACTCCTTTTTAAAAAGAAAATAAAAATTTAAGGAGTGGGTTCCATTTATTCTAATACTAGTTGTATGTGTGAGGTTAATGATATATTAAGTTACTACTTTAATATTTGTCATTTTTTTTTATTTGAGAAAAACTATTTATATTATTAAGTATAATATTCTTAGTTTTTTTGACACCTCATTGGTATAAAAATAATTATCTTAACTATTTTTATACAACATATGTAAAATACTAAATGTTTAAAACATTTTGTATGTGTGTTAGATCAATGCAAGTTTAATACATTTTCTTTTACTTAAATACTAATGTATTAATATGATCTTTTATCTTGTTTAGACAACCCATGGTCAAGCAAGACAAAATGATGTAATGTTTTAGAGATCATGTTATGGATTTTATGAAAGTGTTAAGTATTTTTGGGTGATATACTTTTTACACTTAAACCCTTGAAAAAATAATTGTGTAAGACAATATCTTTCGACATACATGATCTACCAACTTAATTTCTATTCCTAAGAAAGTTACTAAACCATTTTAAAAACTTGCAACAAATGCAAGAAAAATGGTCTATGCCTATATGCAATGCAAACTAATTACTTAATATAGTGCAAGTAATTTAGCATGAGCCTTATAAATGCATAAACCGGAAAACTATACTAAACAAATAGCAACAAGACATTAAAGACACAAATAAAAACAAATAGCCATTTAGGTTAACACACAAAAATACTTATCGTCATTTTGTGTATTAAGTATAACAATGTGCACTTAGCTTGATTTTATTTGAAAATGAATTATTTTTCACCCCATTTCAAAATTTGATCAAGTTCAACACCTTGAAAGTATGAATACATCAACGTGTGATGTTAACTTTGTAATTTGACAAAAACTTTGTGCAATCGGCATGACCGGAAAGGACTCTCTGTTACGAATCAAAGACTCTCGTAAATTTTACTTTACAATCATTTTCTAAAAGTATTTTTAAATGAAAGTAGACTCAATTACATTTAAAACGATAGGTGGCACGACTCCTACGGACTTACGGTTGATTTTATACGAATTTTTGAAAATTACAGAATTCTGAAAAACAGACGAAGGTACCGTTAAATTTAGCGGTACCGTCCATATTTAATGGAGCCGTCCGTTATATTTAACGGTGCCGTACCAGTTATTTCAGTTTTGAACAGAACCAACTTTTATTAATTTAAGAAAACCTTCAAGCTAGTATGACAACGTATACTTAACAACAAAACTTGTAAGTATTAAGCAACTAAATTCTTTTCATATTTTTATTACCTTCATGGTAATTTGATACATGGATTGTACTCAATTTTGAAAACCATTTGTTTTAAAAATTTGAGCGACGTGGCTCTGGTACCAATTGTGGAAACCGTAGAGGGGGGGGGGGGGTGAATACGTTTCCATTTAAAAACTTAAAACTTTTTGTATCAAACACCCGATCAAATGTGACGTAATATGAAAAATGTCAACAATGATCATATAACATCTAGGGATTAATAAATTAAACTACAACACTAGCACAATCAAACCATGACACATACATAATCAACATAACATAAGCAACTAGCCACACAAGCATAAACGCAATGCAAATATAACTATAAAGCGATAAAGAATAAAATGAAAGTAAAGAGATAAGTAAGAAGGCGCAAACCGGACACGGTGATTTATAGTGGTTCGGTCACGAAGCTCCTCTTCGCCCTACTCCACTCCTCGAGTACCCAACTCGAGAGTTACTTCACTAATCAAAAAACTCCCTTCAGGCGGAGAAAACCATACACGTCGCTTATCCTATTTCCGACACTAAGCTAGATGTCGAGTGCTAATCTTAGCTAGCACCAATCTACCACGATCTACCCAATCTACATCGTACACGTCGCTTATCCTATTTCCGACACTAAGCTAGATGTCGAGTGCTAATCTTAGCTAGCACCAATCTACCACGATCTACCCTTGATCCACTTGATCAATACACACAAGCCCAATGGCTTCAAGAGATCTCCAAGATCTCGACAAGATCACAATGATCTACTCCCACTTGACTCGATCTACCCTATCTACCCTTGATCTTCTTGATCAATCACACAAGCCCAATGGCTTCAAGAGATAATCAATATCTCTATAAGATCACAATGATCTTCACTCACTCTCTCACAAAAGAAAAATGATCTTGATGTATACTAGGATACAACAAGTGTGTAACAAATGTTACAACTTCCCTAACTACAACTACAACTCTTGTATCTTCTTGGATACCTTGAGTTCTTCTCTTGCTATTGAAGAGGAATGACAACACTTTGTATCTACTTGGATACTTTGTTTTCTTCTCTTGCTATTGAAGAGGAATGACAACACTTTGTATCTACTTGGATACTTTGTGTTCTTCTCTTGCTATTGAAGAGGAATGAAGAGGATCTCTTGGTGGGATGAAAGGATCACTCTTAAACAAACTAAGACTCTCTAAATGATCAAAGAAAGCGTTCTAGGTGAGGAGGGATTAGACCAGAGAAAACTGACTGGAAAAATCAAGTTGGAAGTGTAAAATGGTCCACTATTTATAGGCAAGGAAAAATCTAGTCGTTATGTACGGACGGTACCACTAAATACCCGACGGTACCACTAAATTTAGTGGTACCTTGGTACCGTTGCAGCCGAAAATGCTCTAAATTTTGTCTTTTAGTGGTGAAAGTTTATTTGGGGAAGTTTGGAGCTGTTTTGGGGGAAAAAATGACTGTTGGGATTTTTTAAACTTATTTTTCAAAATAAAACATTTCTTTTTAATTCAAAAATAATTTGTAAAATATATTTTTGAAAGAAATGTTTTGTCACATTAAAAATGTGAGGTTTAGAAAAATATAATCCTTTGATCATTTGTCAAGTAGTAGATTTGTTTGTCCATACCTTGAGTGATTTATGTTGGGATGGAAATCTACGACTTCGTTAAAGCATACATGAGACGTCGAGAGGTGTTGATGTAAGTATGCATTGATGATTTGTGTTTACAAGTAACTTGCACATTTTACGTTATGTATTACAAGTTACATGTTTGTCATTATTAAAACCGAAGAAACCGTTTAGTTTAAATATCGTAATATTTGCACTAACATACAAAACAAAGTATAAACATAAAGGAAACTGTTAATACATATATCGTCTAAAAAACGTTATTTATATTTTACGATCTTTGCTATATTCTGTTAACGACAATTATAAACTTTATTTTAGCAAAACATAAATATAGTTAAGTCTTATATATATATAGTCACAAGTCTTTCTTAAACACAAATAGATTTTAACATAAGTTATAAATTGTTTGTTCATATATAGCTTTTTAGTAATTTTAAAAAAAGTGCCACATTAGGTGTTATAAACAAATAAAGTGCCACATTAGGTGTCAAAGTAAAATTAGTATGTTTTACAAATAATAAAAATGTCTCTTATGATAACATAAGTAATCATACATTTTTAGCCAACATCATTTAGCTAGCTAGTATATACATTTTACAAGTTCACTTTCATAAACATTTTAATCTAAATGAAATTGTATTTTTACCTCATGGCATGGATCATCCTATTCTAGATAATCTAAGATTGCATATCTCTTTAGGATTCCTAGAAGATATGATGAATATTTTGTTTAGATTGTCACTCTAGAATCCTTGGAAGATATGGTGTATATCTTGGTTAGATTTGATAAAAGATTTTGAAGATTTTCTGTCAGGTCCCCGCGGAACCAAAAGCATACACGGACGGAACCCATGATTTTGTTCCGTCTGATCCGTGGTTTGCTGGCCTTGGTGCCTATAAATAGCATGCCACACCATGTTGTTTAAACATCACTTACATACATAAAACAACATACATTCTCTCATTCATTCTCTGTTTCATTTTAGTGAGCTTATTTGTAGCAATAAGATCAAAGCATTATAAGCTTCAACAAAACGTTGCAATACTTCTTTGTTTGTCATTGTGTGAATTGTATTTACTCATACATCATTGTTTGTACCAAACCATCATAAACCTCTGATAGTGATCGGTTAGCATTTTAGTCCTCAAAATACATAGTGTGACGGGAGTGGTTGTACCCTTGTAAAAGAACTCGACATCTAGCTTTGTGTCGGAAATATTGTGTAAGCGACGTGTAAAGATTTTCTCCGCCGGATAAAGGAGCTTGTTGACTAGTGAAGAAAACTCTCGAGTTGGATACTCGGGGAGTGGAGTAGGGAAAGGAAAAAGAGTCCTTGTAGAACGAACCACTATAAACACTCGTGTTGTGGTTTGATCGTTTCTATCTTTCTTGCACTTTACTTATTGTTATTTTGTTTGCATACATTAAGTCATTTCACACACAAATATAACTAAGAAAAAGAAATTAAAAACGGTAAAACTATTGAACCTCCGTTCTAGTTTTCCATAATTGGCATCAAGAGCTACGTTACTCAAGGTTCTTAAAATTTATTGTATTTTAAAACTTGAAACGATATATGGATTTTGAAAACTTTAAAGAAGGGCAATCTATGCAAAGACCACCACTTTTTGAACCAAATGGATTTATTTATTGGAAAAGCCGTTTTGAAACATATGTTAAATCAAAAGATATAGATTTATGGTATATAATTATAGATGGTGATCATAAAGCTATTATAAAAGATATCGCAAGTTGTCGGGATGAGGATATTTCACGTACTCGTCATAGAGATGAGCAAAAGAAGTTAATTGAAAAAAAATAATGGAGCAAAACTGATGCTTCACAACGCTCTAACTGAAAAGGAATTTGAAAGAGTCTTTATGTACAAAACCGCTAAAGAAATTGGGCAACCTTTAATTATCACTCATCAAGGAAATTCACAAGTCAAGAATAACAAAATTGATCTTCTTGTTGAACAATATGAATAATTTAGTATTCCTGAAGATGAAATCATTGATAGTGCATTTGCTCGTTTTAATACTATTATTACCCCTCTCAAAGCACTTGATAAATCCTTTTGTAGTAAGAACTTTGTCAGAAAATTTCTTAGAGCACTTCATCCAAAATGGAGAGTAAAAGTGACGGCTGTTGAAGAATCTAAAGATCTCTCAAAGTGATCACTTGACGAGCTAATTGGAAATCTCAAAGTTCATGAAATGGTGATGGTGAATGACTCAGAAATTGTTAAAGGAAAAAACGAAAAATTCAAGTCCATTGCCTTAAAAGAAAGAACGGAGTCAAGTGATGATGAAGAATATAGCTCGGGAAATGAAGATGAAGAATATGCCATGGCCGTAAGAGATTTCATAAAGTTCTTTCGAAGACGAAGAAAGTTTGTAAGACAACCTAAAGATAACAAGAAACCTTTCCGAAAAGATCGTGATGATAAGAAAGGGAAAGGTGAAAGAAAATGCTTTAGATGTGAAGACACAAGCCATCTCATAGGAGATTTCCCAAAGCCACCTAAAAACAAAACTCAAAGAGCTTTTGTGAGTGGGGCTTGGAATGAAAGCGAAGATGACGATGAGGAACCAAAGAATGACGAAATTGCTCTCATGGATCAAGACTCTAATGAGGTATACTCTGACTCATCTTATTCCTCTATTGATGATGACACATTACAAAAAGAATATAACAAACTGTGTGAACTTAGCTTAAAAATCATAAACAAAAATAAGTTTTTAAAAACTAAAAAGGAATTTTTGGAAAATGAAGTTTATGAATTAAAAGAAAAAGCAAAATGTTTAGAAAAGAGTAAAGCCATTGACACGGTATGTACATCATGTCAAGAACTTGGACTTGGAATTGAAAAACTTAAAATCACACAGAATGGTCTCATCAAACAAAATTGAAAGTTCAAAAGATTTGATAAAAGTATTTGTTGTGCGGATGAAATAATGAAAATCCAGAAATTACCATATGATAAAACTGGATTAGGATTTATGAAATTAGGAGATTTAAGTAGTCTAAAGAAGCAAACCGAAAAGGAGCAAGAAACTGCTCCAACCACCTCAGGAAGTCACGGACCAGACGGAACCAAAAATTTGGTTTCGTCCGTTGAACCATTTGGTTCCGTGAGCTCCTCAGGTGAACAAAAAGATAGCAAACCGGCTCGTACTAAATTCGTTAAAGTCATAAAGAAACCTAACATTATCACAAAAGAAACTAAACAAAAACTAGCCGTTACATTAGGATTACGACTTGCTACAAATGAGTATAGATCCAAAACTACTAAAAAGCGGCCTAAAACACATACTCCCAAATGCCCCTTTCCAAAAAGCAACTACAACGCACAACCCAACTATCATCAAAATGGTTGGAATCAAAACTTCCCTAGACATTATCAAGCTCCTAACTACATGCCATGGAACTCATATCCACCATTTCCATACATGAATCAAGTTAATGGGATGTTTAACCAAAATGGACCCATGAGATATTGGGGACCAAATGCTTGAGTTTTTATATAACTTAGGTATGCTTGAAAGTCAGATTGGAACCGGACGAGTGGATAAAAGATAGTGGTTGTTCAAGGCATATGATGGAGGTAATGTCACTTTTGGTAGAAAATTGAAAAGCAAAATTATCGAAAAGGTACTATCTCTCATGACTCTCTTTCTATTGATAATGTTGCTCATGTTGATAATCTAGGATTCAACCTACTTAGTATTAGTCAACTATGCCGTAAAAAGTATAATGTTCTATTTAGTGAAAACGAAAGTAAAATACTAAAAGATGGAATAACCGTAGCAAAAGGAGTTTTGAAAAACAACGTACACGTCATGAAAATTGATAAAACTTCTAGAGATAAACTTTGCTTAACTTTGTTAGATGATTCCTCAAATATTTGGCATAGACGCTTATGCCACACTAATATGAGACTTATCCAATCCCTATCCTCAAAAGATCTCGTTAGGAACTTACCCAAGTTGAAATATGACCAACACTTTTGTGATGCTTGAAAAATTGGAAAATAAGTTCATAGTGGCCATAAGGCTAAAAATATGGTGTCTACATCTAGGTGTCTAGAACTTTTGCATATGAATTTATTTGGTCCATCCGCTATACAAAGTTATGGAAGCAACTTCTACACTTTGGTCATAGTAGATGATTATTCAAGATACACTTGGACAAAGTTTTTGAAAAAATAAAAATGAAGCTTTTGATCAATTTGAAATTCTTAATAAGAAAATTCAAAACCATCTAGATAGTCGTATTGTGTCAATAAGAACGGATCATGGTCGTGAATTTGATAATGAAATACAATTTGGAAACTTTTGTGATGCCAACGGCATAAGACATAATTTTTTGGCTCCTCGTGTTCCTTGGTCAAATGGTGTAGTAGAACGTAAAAACTGGACTCTTCAAGATATGAGTAGAAAAATGCTTAATAAAAACATACCACAAAATTTTTAGTGTAACGCCGTTGACACTTCAACCTATATTTTAAATAGATAATTAATTCGACCTTTTTTGAACAAAACACCATATGACACTAGTACAAAAATGACCTATGGTCACACATGGTCGATTTGGAACAGCCACACATTCAAATATTTGTGTGGCTGAAGGTAGGTAAATTGACAGCATTTACGAATTAGTCACACATGAGCATTTCGAATGTGTGACCATAAGAACTCTATTGCCACACAATCGACCCTTATGTGACTAAACGTAACTGGTGATTTTGTTCCAGATCATTTAGTCACATATGCATTTGGAACGTGTGACAAATACAAGTAACCTTGATGCCATATATGGTCACACTAAACTTATAGTCACATTTGCTTATAATAGTATGACTAAATGCCATATACGGTCACACAAAACAGTTTGTCACACATTATTTAAGTGTAGCCAAAATCCAGTACATATAGTCACACTAAACAGTTTGTCACACATTATTTAAGTGTAGCCAAAACATGATTTGTGTGACTAAATGTTAACAAAGGCCACACAAAAACCAAATTAATGTGGCAAGTGGATGATCAATAGTCACACAAAATACACATTCCTTCACTTTAAATAGCATATGGTCACACTTATTAACACTTTTGGTCACTTGATGGTTAGTTGTATGTGACTAAATACACTCCCAAAAACATGCTTTGTGTGACTAAATGTTAGTAAAGGCCACACAAAAACCAAATTCATGTGGCAAGTGGATGATCAATAGTCACACAAAATACACATTCCTTCACTTTAAATAGCATATGGTCACACTTATTAACACTTTTCTCAAATTTTAATATCTCCCTCACATATTTTCACTACTCCCGCCCACTTTTTTCCCAAAATCAAATTTAGATTTTGATTGTCCCTCCAATAGCTATCTCCAATAGTTATGGTCACGTATTTTCACTACTCCCGCACACTCTGCAACACCATTTCATTTTATTTCCCCCAAATCGATTAACATTTCATTTCATTTGATTTCATTTCCACACAAACCCTAAAAATCAAAATCAAAATCAATAAAACCCGATCTTTGTTGAACAACCGATCAAAATGACTTCATCATCATCAGAAATTGAAATCATATCATCAGATTCTTCTTCATCTCCAAAACAAATTCCACCAGAAGTAATAACCGATGTATTCGGTGCCTGCGCTTACGGCGATCTTGCGAAACTGCGTATTTTGGTCGAAAAGGAAGGTGCTTTACTTACTCAGCAAGATGGAAATGGCTATTACCCTCTTCAATGGGCTGCTTTAAATAACTTTGCTGATGCTATTCACTATGTTATTCAGTTTTTTTTTTTTTTTTTTTTTTTTTTTTTTTTTTTTTTTTTTTTGATACCCTTTATTGATTGATCAAGATAGTTTTTAAAAATTAATTTGGAGTGTGTTTTGTTGGTGATGTAGCATGGGGGAGATGTAGATGCTGTTCGGGGTTCAGTTGCAGCTGCGGATGTGTTGTTGCAGAATGGTGCTCGTGTTGAGGCGGTTGATGTCAACGGTCATCGGGTAAATGTTTCTTATTGATACACGCCCGCTGGACATTATTTGCACAATAGTTTTCAGATTGATTCAAAAGATAGTTTTATGCACAAAGTGTTGGTCCACACATTCAAAACTAATTACTGAGACTTTAAGTTGCAATATCACTCTCAAAACGCAAATCCAAACACCATTGAATGTCAAATGGGTCTTCACGTGTCGGTTAGCAGTTGTTAGAACAGGTCACAAATCAACTGTATGCTCGCTAAATTAAGCTAATCAAAATGTTAAGTCTGTAAGTTAATTAAATGGAACAAGCCACTCAAAGTTTGGTTTTTACTTGGCAATTTAATGATGAATCATTCTTATTATGAACGTCCCTGCAGGCAGTTAGAAATGAAAAAGGAACCTGATAGAAAGCCAGACATTGTTATAAACTTATAATAATGCTCTTTCAAATTATTTTGTCTCATGCATGCCTCTGTGTCTAATATAGTTGTTGAACAGGCGATCGCAGATTTGACCAAGTCCTTAGAGTTTGAGCCTGATTCAGCAGATATATTGCATGAAAGGGGTATGTCTTGATTGACTTTAATTTGACTTCATCTTTTGCTGTACTTACATATCATATGCATTCTAGTTTAGTCTATTGCTAGTTTTTGATAATATATCATATTGTAAATACATTGAAATTGATGCAGGAATTGTGAGTTTTAAGATTAAGGATTTTAAGGCTGCCACTGAAGACCTATCTGAATGTGTAAAGCTTGATAAGGATAACAAATCAGCTTACACATACTTGGTTAGTGCATAACATCAGACAATCACATTCAGTGAATCATCAATTTTTGTATATTTTGTTTTCTGTACCTACAAGTATGCTGACCGATAATACATTCTTATAAAGGGTCTGGCACTGTCATCACTTGGTGAATACAAAAAAGCTGAGGAAGCACATCTGAAAGCTATTCAAATTGATCAAAATTTTCTTGATGCATGGGGTCATTTAGCTCAGGTATTTATAAGATGCGAAATCACTTTATCCACATATGGTTTATAACAACAACAGATTATGTACTGTTTCGTTGTCGCTTGTTTCCATTTATCCTTTATGAGTACCCCAAAAAATGTGCTGAAGTGTGAATGTTTTATTTTTTATATTCTAGTTTTATCAAGACCTGGCAAGTTCAGAAAAGGCTTTGGATTGCCTTGAAAAGGCTTTGAAAATTGATGACAGGTAAAGATTATGTGCACCGTAGAATTATTAAGATAAACTAAAACTTTGATGTCAACTTATCTGAAGACATATTTTTTAAAGTCTAAAGGTAGAGATGATTGGTAATAGTTAGCGACATCTAACTCTCATCTAATGGTTCTAAATATTGGAGTTTTTTTTAATAGGTTTGCTAAAGGATATCACTTGCGTGGGCTGCTACTCCATGCTATGGGAGATCATAGGTGTGTTCACTGGGTCCCTTTCCCCAAAATAGGACATAACTCCAAGTGTCCTAGTTAATATTTGTTAACTTGATGTCGCAGGAAGGCGATTAAAGATTTATCAGTTGGGCTTAGCATTGAGAGCTCAAACATAGAGTGTCTTTATCTATGGGCTTCTTGCCATCATGCTGTTGGAGAATATAAAGAAGCTGTATGATACACTGTTCACTTCTTACACTGGAATCTTGTTGTACATGTTCTGTTTTGGCGTTGTACTTTTTATCATAGCTATTGTATGATGATCTTTGGTTTATGTAACAGGTGAAGGATTATGATGCTGCTTTGGATTTGGAGCTAGACTCCATGGACAAATTTGTTCTTCAATGTCTGGCTTTCTATCAGGTTCCTTTTTCATTTCTAACGGAACAAAAAAATTATCGTAATAAGGTTCTGCTGAAAAATTGGCATGGAAAAAACGTTTGTCAGATCCTGTAAGTAACTTGTTGCTTACTGCTACGCTGAAACGTGATAAATGTACTGAAACTATTTGACATTGAGGCTTTTTAATCTGATATACTCTTGTAGGTTGTAATCGCTCTTCATTTAATAATAACTTAAGCTGCAATCTTGTATAGAGTTTTGATGATTCTGAGGTCAGTTTGTATATTCCTTTGCATGCTTGTACACGTTCTGTTTGTGCTTGTTGCCAAGCTTTTTGATCTCTATCCTTGGTTAACCCACTTTGCATCATTAATGTTAGATAGTCATTTAGAAAGGAAAAAAAAAAGAAGATATAAAACTTATGTAATTGGTTAATATTTCATGTTTATAAAGATCAATATGTGCCGAAATATTGCAGCTATACTAGTGTATATACTATATTCTAGATCTGTAATCTTTATGTGGGATACTTTGATTGAGTTATCACCATAGCCACCCACTTTAACCAAAGATCATGATATTGAGGCATTTTTACTTGTAGATAAGCTATCCTCGCACTGCATTTATTCGAAAGGGTTGGGTGTTGCGGCAACTGATCAAGCTAATAATATTTACAGGGTGATGTTTATCCTGTGGAGTACAACTATAACTGCATAATGGATCAAGTTCTCGACGCCCATTGGGGGGTGCTCTATGCTGAAGATGTAAGATATCAATTTCTCATCTTCTGTTAGTATCTTTCGTTATATTTATGGTTGAACTCTTGAACATTGAATTTCAATTGTTGTGTTTTTGCAGTGCAAAGTATGGGATTGATGAGATGTGCAGAGATAAGTGGAACTGGGCAAGACAGAAACCGTGGGGATACCAGAAGCCGCCAACCAAGTAACACTTCTGTTGTTAACAGGTTACTCAGCTATTTGCTGAATGGTACTGGATATATGAACTGCCTGGTGTGAACGATCAACTGTCTGCTCATTTTGTTCTACTACTGCTAGTGAAAGTTAGTACTTCTAGTAGTTAGTACTGCTTATATGATATGTATCAATTATATACATTCCAATTTTATTGTATTTGAATTTGTTTTGATATATATTTGAATTTGTTTTGATATATATTGATTTCTTAAATGTGACTAAAAGATGTATATAGTCACAGTTATTAACACTTTTGGTCACTATTTGTTTAATTCGTTGTGTGACTAAATATTATAAAATGCCACACAAACTAAAAATTCATGTGACCGTTGGATGATCAATAGTCACACAAAACACACATTTCTTCACTTTAAACACCATATGGTCACACTTATTCACACTTTTGGCCACTTTATGATTTATTGTATGTGACTAAATACCCAAAAGAAAAATGCTTTGTGTGACTAAATGTAACAAAAGGCCACACAAAAATAAAATTTATGTGGCCATTGGATGATCAATAGTCACACAAAACACACATTTCTTCACTTTAAACATCATATGGTCACACTTATTCACACTTTTGGCCACTTTATGATTTATTGTATGTGACTAAATACCCAAAAGAAAAATGCTTTGTGTGACTAAATGTAACAAAAGGCCACACAAACATACAATTCATGTGGCCATTGGATGATCAATAGTCACACAAACCACACATTTCTTCACTTTAAAGAACATATGGTCACACTTATTCACATTTTTGGCCACTTTATGATTAATTGTATGTGACTAAATACCCAAAAGAAACATGATTTGTGTGACTAAATGGTACAAAAGGCCACACAAAAACCAAATTTATGTGGCAATTGGATGATCTATAGTCACACAAACCATACATTTCTTCACTTTCAACACCATATGGTCACACTTATTAACACTTTTGGCCACTTTATGGTTAATTGTATGTGACTAAATATACAAAAAGAAAATGCTTCGTGTGACTATAAGAGTTTTTGGTCACACAAAGCTGATTAATCCAACTAAAATTGTACCTATTTAGTCACACATTTTAACGTTTTGGTTACTCTTTTGTAAGTGAGACTAAAAAGAACCAAAACATGTGACCGTAGGTACCCTATGGTCACACCACCTTTAGTCACACACACGAAAAAAACCATGTGTGACTATATGTATATCGTCACACATATTTGGTGTAACCAATTCCACTTTTTGTTCTAGTGTGAACTATATAAAGGTAAAAAGCCTACGCTAGGATATTTTAAAGTTTTTGGAAGTAAATTTTTTATTTTAAACACTAAGGATTACCTCACCAAATTTGACCCAACGTCTTATGAAGGTGTATTTCTTGGGTATTCTCAAAATAGCAAAGCTTATATTGTTTTAAACAAAGAAACTTTGGGAGTCGAGGAATCGTTAAATGTAACATTTGACGAAAGTCCACCTCCATCTAAGACATCACCTTTGGTAGATGATGACTTAGTTGAAAGTCAACTTGTTGAAAACGAAAAAAATATAGATAATGACAAGGAAGATGAACTATTAAACAAAGAAATTGTCAATATCAAATAGCCTAAAGGTCATCCATTAGATAGTGTTATAGGAAAATTAAATGAAAGAACCTTAAGATAAAAAGTCCAAAATCAAAGCAACTTCTTTTGTTTTGCATCAACTATTGAACCCAAAAATATAAATGAAGCTATAAAAGATGAATCTTGGGTCATAGCAATGTAAGAAGAATTAAATCAATTCGTTAGAAATGATGTTTGGACATTAGTTCCTCAACCAAAAAGTCAAACAATAATTGGAACAAAATGGGTCTTTCGAAATAAAATGGATGAAAATGGTGTAGTGTCTAGAAACAAAGATAGGCTAGTAGCACAAGGTTATAATCAACAAGAAGGCATTGACTACGATGAAACTTTTGCTCCGGTTGCTAGGCTTGAGTTTATTAGAATTTTACTTGCATATGCATGTGCACATGATTTTAAACTTTTTCAAATGGATGTTAAAAGTGCATTTCTAAATGGATTTATAAATGAAGAAGTATATGTCGCACAACCTCCGGGTTTGATCAATTTTGAAAAACCTAATCATGTTTATAAACTTAAAAAGGCTTTATACGGACTTAAGCAAGCACCAAAAGCATGGTATGATCGACTTAAAAACATTCTTAGTTGAACATAAGTACACCATGGGTTTAGTAGATAACACTCTCTTCACCAAGAAAAAGGATTGACATATTATCATTGTCCAAATATATGTGGATGACATCATATTCGGATCAACTTGTCAAGAACTAAAATTTTTCTTAGGACTTTAAATCAAACAATTAGAAGATTTTATATTCTTTAACCAATCTAAATACATAAAAGACATGCTTAAGAAATTTGGTCTTGAAGACTCTAAACCAATTAAAACGCCTATGTCTTCGGAAACCAAACTCACCAAGGATGAAGAAGGTGAATCTGTAGATAACACTAAATATAGAGGAATGATTGGTAGTCTACTCTATATCACGGCTAGTAGACCCGACATTATGTTTAGTGTTTGTCTATGTGCTCACTTTCAAGAAGATCCTAAAACATCACATCTTGAAGCCGTAAAACGAATTTTTAGATACATAAAAGGCACCACACACCTAGGATTATGGTATCCCAAAGGAACGGGAGTTGAAACCATAGTGTATGCCGACTCAGATCATGCCGGTGACTATGTTGATAGAAAAAGTACAAGTGGTATTTGTACTTTTGTTGGACATTGTCTCACCTCATAGTTTTTAAAGAAACAAACGGATCTTGCGATCTCAACAACCGAAGCCAAATACGTATCAGTAGGTAAAGCATGTCAACTTAACGACATGTCTATCCTTTGTGACAACAAAGGAGCTATCGACCTTAGTAAAAATCCAGTTCAACATGCTCGAACTAAACACATTAAAATCCGTCATCATTTCCTTTGCGACAATGTTCAAAAAGGAAACATCTCAATCGAGAAAGTATCCTCAGAAGATAACATTGCTGATATTCTAACTAAACCTCTTAAACGAGAGCCATTCAATCTCCTTAGACTTGGACTAGGACTAATGAAACCTAATTTGTAGTTTTAATCTTAACTTAAACCTTCATTTGAACAAAACGAAAAAAACTAACCAAATTCTGTTATGGTTCCAAGGAACCCTTCGACAACATGGACGAAACCAAATATTTGGTTTCGGCCAATCCGTGGGTTCCTGGGTCAGAATTTAAATAACTTAAACAAACACTCCTTCTCACAAATAAAAAACACACAACAACTCAAACTCATTCCAACATATCACTCTCACAATTAAGGCATCTCCTTCAACTAATCTCAGCTCAAATCAACATTGTAAGCTTCCTTACTACTTTTCTTCTCTCAATTCTGAGTCTAGGGTTTCTTATTTATGCACAAAACCAAACTTGGGGATTATACATTTTCTTAGGTAGTTCATGAAGTACATTTGTAAATTACATAACTAATCATGTTTCTCTTAGTTAGGAATTGCATCTTGTAAAACATTATAATAATTTACTAAAAACCCCATGTCAAATTTTTGTAAAAAGCTTCTCATAATTAGGACAAATAATTTTTCACATTGTTCATAAAAATAAAAATGTTATGTTTAAAACATCACTTGCATAATGTCTCTTGAATGCTAAAGGAAGTACATAACTAATATGTATTTTCGGGTACATTCAATCGAAGCTACATTGAATTAGGAGCGTTTGGGTTATCTCTCGTTTTGTTACAAAATTGCTAAAGAATTTATTTTTATGCATTAAAAGTGTCAAGATTACCGCACCTCCACATTGTCCTCATGTAGGCACATACTAGAACATTATATCAAAATTCTCATTAGTTTCGACTAAAGTGTGAAATTTTTTGTATCTAGGATCAAACATGCCTCCCGCAACTCACTATGACCACAAAGACACTCTCAACTACATTCCCAAACACCATAAGACTAAGGGCCTTACTCCCGCACAAGTCAAAATCTTCAAAGTTCTAGAAAAACGTTACTTTCATGAGGGTAGAACCATTGACCCATCCTTTCTAGAAGGCACAAACATTCGTCAAGAACTTGCAACCATTCACTTTGATGGTCTCTTAGACATTAACGAACAAATTTGTCCTAGATTTGTCCTCTAATTCTATGCTAGCGTAATTTTCACTAGTAATGATGATGGACTTATGTCAATTCAATTCAATGCAAACCAAAATGACTTCAACATACCTCTCCATCAATTTACGGAAGTCCTTGGAATTCCATGTGAAGGTATATGCCTTTACTCGGATAAATGGTCCCTTTCAATCCTTGACTCAATCGTTGATCGTATTCCTTCATACGACACTCCTCTAGTTGACAAAGAAATAATCCGAGACCATCTTTTCCTTCCAAGAACTTCAGATACTAGGACAACCCATTCGGGTAATGAAATCAACCGAGACCCATTTGGCATGGAACTCAATGAACTCAAACCTCAATTCAAGAAATGGGAAGAAGTCCTTAGGGCAAATGTCTTGTGTACCATAGGTAACCTTGATCACATCAATGCTTGTCTTTGTTACATGCTCTATAGTTTGTCAACCCGCCAACCTTTCAACTTAGCCTACTATGTTGCCAAAAGGATGGCTGACATACCCATGCTAGGAACCACTACTCTTCCCTACGGGATGCTTCTCACCCATCTCTATAGAGCCTTTGCACCTATCCTACCAAATGCTAAAGGGTTTTTGTCTTGACTACTCTCTTGTTAACCACATTATGGTTCCATTAAGTGATAAGAGAGTAGCAAAGACTCAAGGGAAACGTCCTCATCCTCCAACTTCCTCATAATCGTCATCAAATAGCTCCGAGGATGGACTTCCTAACTCAAAGCTTCTTCCTCTTGACTACTTCTGACAACTTCCGGTACTTGAGAACCAATCAGAAGAGTTCAAGCAAACAAGATGAATGTTCAAGTGCATTGGAAGGTTCCTCACCAAGATTAACAAGAAATTGGATAAGCAATGATAGGTTTTTATGAGTGTTTGGTACAATATCTCTAAAAAAATGATGTATGATGTATTTCTCTATTCTTAGGATGATAATTTGATATCTGACGATTATGTGAACTAAGCAAATGTCTTGCAGGTAGATAACATCTTGATGTTATCAATTTTCATTTTCCACATTATTAATGAAATTTCTAGCCCCTGCTTGATCTATACCCATACATGTGTTAATACCTATTTTATTGTTGTCTTCTAATCACAACTAATTAATTACACATGTTTTAAGAAAAATTACGGGATTTGAACGGGGTTCGGGAGGTGAAATATGTCCTTTGTTAAGGTTTTTGGCTCCACGGATGGGACGGAACCAAATATTTGGTTCTGTCCATCCAAAATTTTGGTACCGCAAAAATATTGATTGACGGATTGGGTGGCACCAAAAACAGGGTTCTGCCCCTTATGTCGTTTGGTGCCGCCGATCATGCAAAATTTTTTTTCCGTTTATTTTCCGCACCACTTATCATTCACTTATTATCATTAGGTCCTTTTTACTTGTTATTACACACATTATGATGATCTTAATTCACTTGGACCAATAGGATAAGCATTTCCCACCAAAATATGAAATTTCTCAAAAACATCTCAAGGAACCTTTCTCTATAATGTAAGGAACCTTGAATTTGGGTCCTTGCAATCCGTGGGTCTTTGACCTCAAAGATTTTGTAATGATTGCAAGACACTAACTGCATATCTTACTTCTTTAACTCAACTCACCTCCATTGGGTTGACTTTAGTGATTAGACAAGCTCCTTAACACCTCCAAATCCTTAGGAAAGATCAATGTTAAATGGATTAACATCAAATCAATGTACAATCTTCCACAAACCTTGAACATTATAAATTAAGAGTTCTAGGATGATCATTCCTCATACCTTCACCACCACTTCCTGTGAATCTTAGCATCTCTTAAGAAAATTCACTATGACTAAATCCACAAACTCATCTCCTTCCACTAGACCACCAAGAAGAACCGCTAGAATTAGTGTCAAACCATGTTGCTTCGTAAACTTGAACTTATCATCGTCAGACTCTTCACCTCTTAACATCTCATCACCCATCCGAGATGAAAACTTCTTGACTTTAAGTACTCCAACACCTCCACCAACATCACCTATCATTATCACTACTCCACCTCCAACTAAAAATCCAATAGCAACCACACCACCTCCGGCTCCATCACAACCACCAAAATCACCATCACCACCAAAATCTCCAAGACTTGAAACCATTGAACTTTTTGCTACACCACCAACTTCTCCTCATCCATTTTTGGATGACTTGGAAGACTTGCCACCAAGAACATCAAATCCACCACCTCTACCATCATTTGCATCAATCGAGCGTATTGCTCATGAACCACCTCGGGCATTATTCATGCCCAATGAGTCTCTTCATAGTGAACCAATTCAACCACAACCTTTACTTTTTCACCCTATTTATAGGGAAATCCATGGGCCACAATATGGAGACCATGCTCCACCACAACCTCAACCTCAACCTCAACAACCTTAATCCTTTTCCCCTACTCTTAGGGACATTGAGGAATCCATGTGGATTGATCCCCCACAAACACAAGAGGAAATAAATGATCAACTTGATGGTCTTTATGCCTTCTCCAACATGGTGGACTCCCACCTTCAAAAAGCTGTGAACCTTCAAACTACTTTGCTCTCTTCAATCATAGCTCAACCACCAAATCCCAACCACCAACCAACTAATGCTCCACCACCAATTCTCAACCACCAATCAACCAATGCACCACCACCAACAAATGAACCTAGTCTACAGCCAAACTTTCCCCGCCATGATTGCTCTCATTGTGAGAGAACTGCGAGGATAAGTGAAAGAACCAGGATTATGGTTCATGAACTCCAAGATGAGATGAGGTTCATCCTCACTTACATCCTTGAGCGTCTTAATGCTCTCTCCCATCCTCCACCACAATAGAAGTTATTAGGATGGATATTAGGACTTTTATTTTATTGGTTTAGGATTTTATTTTTCTATCTTTCTAGGAATTTTCTTTTCTAAGTTATTTTTTATTTTTTCATTCCTTTTAATCATCATCATTATTGTCTCTAATTATGAGTTTAGTCATAATAATTTTACTAATGTATGATGTTTATTACTTTTGTGTGTTGGTTGTGTTATTTATTTATCTTGTATATTGTATGAATGGTTAGTTTGGATTATTTATCACTAACCTTTGTTTTGTAGCATTCAAAATCTATGTACTTGGCACCTTAACTAGGGGGAGTATTGGCCAAGGGGAGCTAATCAAGCTCGGGCTTGCACTACATTCCGCTACGCTTCTCTTCTTTTTGTTTCGAAAAAAAGGGGGAGAAAATATTAAACTCAAACTAACTCACAATTTTATACAACTTAAACATCTAAGTGTTGCATAAAACAAGTTTAATCTATATTTTTAAAGACTTGCACTTTATTTATCTCATTTCGTAAAAATAAACTTTATGTTTTGTCCTCAACAAAAAAGGGGGATTGTTAATACAAATATCGTCTAAAAGACGTTATTTATATTTTACAATCTTTACTATATTTTGTTAACGATAATTATAAACTTTACTTTAGCAAAACATAAATATAGTTAAGTCTTTTATATATATATATAGTCACAAGTCTTTCTTAAACACAAATAGATTTTAGCATAAGTTACAAATTGTTTGTTCATATATAGCTTTTTAGTAATTTTAAGAAAAGTGCCACATTAGGTGTTATAAACAAATAAAGTGCCACATTAGGTGTCAAAGTAAAATTAGTATGTTTTACAAATAATAAAAGTGTCTCTTATGATAACATAAGTAATCAAACATTTTTAGCCAACATCATTTAGCTAGCTAGTATATACATTTTACAAGTTCACTTTCATAAACATTTTAATCTAAATGAAATTGTATTTTTACCTCATGGCATGGATCATCCTATTCTAGATAATCTAAGATTGCATATCTCTTTAGGATCCTTGGAAAATATGGTGAATATTTTGATTAGATTGTCACTCTAGAATCCTTGGAAGATATGGTGTATATCTTGGTTAGATTTGATAAAAGATCTTGAATATTTTCTGTCAAGTCCCTGCGGAACCAAAAGCATACACGGACGGAACCCATGATTTTGTTCCGTCTGATCCGTGGTTTGCTGGCCTTGGTGCCTATAAATAGCATGCCACACCATGTTGTTTAAACATCACTTACATACATAAAACAACATACATTCTGATGCGTCCCGTAAAATTTCATGGTAATTTGTACAACGCTAATAGTGTATTAAATATTAATACAGTTCATTTAATCATTTTTACGAGCCAATTTGAACTTTTTGTTTACTACGTTCTATAATTCAAACGTTGTTACGTTATTCATGATACTATGGAACGAGCTTACACGCGGACCACGATGGATCAAAATACTCATTAAACACTAAACGGATCCAATTACTATTCATGGCCCAACCCAATATTAATAAGTTTCAATTTTTCCTTTTATACAATTCGACATACTTGGTCTCTTTTAAATCTAATTTCGACACCCAAGATACCATTTATTTTACATAACTTGATTTTCTATACACCCAAGACTCAGGAGTGATAAATCTCACATTTTATTTTAACGTTTGGTTTATGAACTAGACCTAAAGTAAACCTCACTCGGGCACATATACTATATAATCTATACAACATTTCTTTTAAACTATATTATATATATATAATATATACTAATAACTGTATCTTATCTTATATTTCGAATTCATAGCACATGCCAAACTGAATCATGCAATCTCATTAGAATATTTCTGACACCAAAGAAGATTTCTTTTCCAACTTGATCTTCTTTCATTTGTTATATATACTTGTACTCGTAGAAAACACATAGAGGAAAAAGCACATTGAATTTCATTCTCTCAAAATTCTCTTCTGCCATTCGAATATTTCAGCCCAAGTTGCATATATAAAACAATATCCATGCAATCTCTCTATATATGCATACGTTAACACACACACATGCATTCTCATTTCACACTCTAAACACTTAACCCATATTGCTCCTTTGCCGAGAGCTTCCTGAGATCAGAGGCCATCTTCACTTGTTCGAGTCCTAATCCAAGGTGTTTCAATCCATTCAAAGCGTAGTTGATCGAGTCTCACTAGTTACGTCCCATTTTTCCTTGTTCTTAATCATCCCAACGTCCACAATCCACCTTTAAGGTGTAGTAAGTGTTCATGAACTCTTGTTAATGCTTTCTATATCATTTATATTCACACATGCATCATTTTCCTTCCCATTCGAACGTATATAGTTTTTACTTTCGTTTTTACGCTTGCTATTTACTTTCTATACGTATAACATGTTATGACCTCCTCATGGAAGACAACAACAAGTTTTTCTTACTCTACTTGACATTTACATTCCAGTTTTTACTTATTGTCTCGTTTCTATTTAAGTTCGAATCGTATTTCAATTGTTTGTGATATTTATTTCTTTTTCGGAACATGTATAATCGACCTAAGGAATGGACCATTTAATTCTAAACCATAAACACAAAACCCTAATATTAATACTCGACCTGTTTCTTTGTTGTCCCATAAATTAATTTCATGTTTGAAGTTACTGTCCGTAAGCTCAATCCTAACGGCCCTTGAAACAGTAACAATTTTCTTAACTGATTCGGAATGGGCTTAACAGCCCAATAAGCACCCAACTAGCTTATTCGTTAAACTGTGCTTATGGAACTTTTTGTAACATTTTTAGACTTAAATGATAAGCCCAAGATTCGGCCCAATTGATCCTATAAGCCCACGGATCGAAATTTACTATTGGGCCTTTAACTATTTCGTTAAAAGTGCAATAGCTTAAAAATAAGCTAAACGACTAATAAGCAGTTAAGAAACATTGGAATAAGCTTTAATAAGCTTATAAAACTTTCGGAATATTTTTCCCAACTTTTTTGTAAAAATTGGACTTGTTATACAAAACTTTTTACTATTTGGGTTAAATATGTAAATTTCGTATAAATGTGTTCTAAAACTGCCAAAACAGTAACATGAGGTTATATATTGTTAAAAACAGTAAACAAGGGTTTATTATGTCATTTTGGGAAATTATTGGACCTAAATTGTAACAAGGGTTAACTAGGGACTAACGGTGCAAAGTTAACACCGTTAGGGTATAAAATGTAAATTTGGGAAAAATACAAGGACCAAAATGTAAATTTATTCCGTATTTATTTCTATTGCATATTTTACGTTTCTCATCTCATTCATATGCATTTTACCTTTCCGTTCCGTATTTATTTCATTTACGTTTATATTTATATATAACGAGTTTTAATCGATTCAATTTACGTTTCGTTCACACACCTTTTAAGGGAACGATATTTATGGAATAACTAACATAAAAACATGATAATATTATGTATATTATTATTTTTAAACTTTAAGCATTTTAAGCATATCACACACCCATTCATTATTCGTTACTCGTTTTCACACACATTGTTAATATTAAGTCACAAACACCAAATACTTAGACTTCACTATTATCCAGGTCCTGTGTTGGAGCCGTTTCCGTAATCTTACTTGATTTTCACTTTACCACTTTTCCAGTTACGCACAAGGTGAGTCATAGCCCCACTTTTACTTATTTACAAGTTTTATACTCCATGGGGGAGATACATGCTACAAATTAAACACACAAGTATTTACAAGTATTTTTGTATGCTTCTCCAGATTGATGTTGCCTAAGTTATGCTATTGCCAAAAGACCCTCTATCATGAACCATTCATCACTTGCGAGTGAACGCGAGTATAGTGAATAGATCTATTGGAGGTTGACGACCTGTCCCACTATTGCCGTAATTATAGTCTTAGTTGCTAGCCGGATTAGTCGCGACACACTATATTTGAGATAAATAGGAAATTGGCAAATCACCTATTACTCGAGGGCCCCACACCTGTTACCGACTCTGTTAATGTTTGCGTGTCATGAGACTTAGGGCAATATACACAACTGCAATATTATTGATTTAAACATGATTGTAATACTCAAGCAATCACAACTTGTGTGCTCCCAAACTCATTATTATTTACAAACTCTATGATTTCACTCAACAATTTTGTTGACTTTTTAGCATGTATTCTCAGGAAATTAGTGGAGCAGGAAAGGCACGGAGCGGGCAATAAACTCAGGGTTTTAAATGTGGTGTAAAATAATATAAAGTCGTTCATTCCCAAAAACTATTACACCCTTTACTGGGAAGTTTTAACTCTGATATTTTCACATTTTGTATTTCAACTTTGGTGTGAATAAAATGTACTTTTAAAACGTCTCTTTCGAGCCGTTTTCTATTATTATTCAAAGATCCTCCCCGTAATACCCCGATTAGTCTTCCGCTGTTATTTCATAAATTAGGGGGTGTTACAGATTGGCATCAGAGACATAATTTTAGAGAACCAAATGTTTTCAAACATTGAACTATAATTACATTTTTCAAAATGAATGACTTTTACACCAGACCACTTTACACCCTCCATGCCTGCATAACTCCGTGCTCAAGGAATTACCTTTTAAATTATTTTGTACTAATCTTCACACACTTGATATTTACTATCACACACCCCAATTATGCTATGTTTACTTTCACACACCCCGATTATGCTATGTTTACTCTCACACATCCCGATTATGCTATGTTAACTCCCACATACCCCGATTATGCTATGTTAACTCCCACACACCCCGATTATGCTATGTTAACTCCCAAACACCCCGATTATGTTATGCTAATTCTCATACACCCCGGCTATTTTATGTTGATTTACACACACCTGATTATTTCACCCTAATTTTTCACATACTTGATTTATTGATTTCTTACAATTACTATTTTCAGGTTACTACAGTACCATATCTACAAACTCACACCTTAACACCTGATCATCAGACATGGAATCCGAGGACACTTTATCACCTATCACCTCACCCATAGTTTCCTAGCACATCGACTGCTACAGCGTCGAACACCCCACCTATGACACCTGTTGCACTAAGTGACCCAGACTCACCCATATCAGAAGACCCGTACGTACTAGCTAGACGGGCATATATTTCATCACCTTACCCGAAGAACCGTCCAGTTTCTCTCACTTACACTCCACTTACAGATGATCAGTATATGTAGACTCAGCAGTAACTGCCTGCAGCTGATTCGGAGACTCCATTACCTACACCACCACCCCACCTGTATCGGTTTCCCAGCACAGACAAGTCAGGATTTTAGCACCTTATGAGCCCAAACCATTAATGACACCATTACGGAGCCACCCTAATAGTCCTATTAAGATGCATATACCTCGCAAGAGGGTACACCTACCTATAATAGTGTTGATTATACCACCATGATCTCCTGAGCATACCTTACCACCATTACTATCATCATCTCCTCCACCGTCAGTTAGACCCGACTACTCGATTAATATACTCAACCAATCATACCCGTTTGCACCACACCAATGGGAGCCGACTCCTGAGGAGAATTTACCCTCTCAGGTCTTCCTCATCATTACTATTTCCACTTGGTTTCACTCCTCCAGCCCGAGTCTTCGAGACTGGAGAAAGCTCCAGGGCAGCATTTTCCCACACACCTACCCCATCCACCATCGTGACGCGTCTAGAGCGTCATGAGGAGCAGATTGATGCACTCCGGAGCATCGTTGATAGAGCACCACTACCAGTCAACGGCACCCTACATGACCTTTTATCCGACAGGATGGACTGACGAGGTTTCAGTCAGAGATGTCTGAGACATTCCAGTAGTTAGACATACATCACATCAGTTGTAGTTTTGAGGCATCTTAACCTACCGCATGGGAAATTAATAAAAGACCTTGTATAGTTTGTTTTATAAAACAATTGATCAAGTTATTTTTTGATATGGAATTGCTATATAGTGATGTGAAGTTATGGTTGTTTCCTAATATTCATGTATGTAGTGATTGTATCCAGACATGCCGTAATGTTACATAAGATTGTTATGATTCCTTATACTTATCACAGCTGGACTATAACCATAGATTTTTAAAGAAAGTTCGGAAGAAAACTTGATGAATGAAGAGAAAGTTGCTGAACTTCAGCTTTGTGGATGATGAATCACTTTGTTCCTTATCAATCCTATACCAAGAGTTGATCATTTGTTTACAATAGTACCCAAACATATCGTGATTTTATGATTTCTCAATTGATTGCAAGTTTCACGTTGTGATAAGATTGTTAGGACTTGTATACAACCACCCTATTACTCAATTTATTCTAACACGGTCATTATGTGAATTCTAAATCCATGTTTCTTGTGATATTAATAGAAGATGGCCAACATGAGAAAGGCAAATACCACACCGACACCAACCACAACTATGACTCCTGAAACTATCCGGAAATTAGTAACCAACATCAATGCTGTAGTATTCGAAGCAACTGCAGTGGCTCATCCGAGTAGCAACAATAGAGCAACGGGAGAAAGGGAGACGACTGCATCTTTTAAGTGTACCTATGAGAGTTTCACGAGTTGCAAAGCAACTCACCTTAAAAATACAGAAGAAGTGACTGAACCTACCATCACCCATACCCAGGGATTTCTGGATCAAGAAGTTAAACAGGGTACTACATCCAAGAGGAATAATCATAAGCGAAAACTGGATGGGAAAGAAACCACTCCTCTCAACAACTGTAGGTACCACAACAACAACGACAACAACTAGAATCATCTGCAATATTGCGACTACCACCACCAGCTGAATCGCAGATAAGAAGCTGGCAGAAACTGCAACGCCACGACTGCTACTGGTTATCGTGGGGAGCTACCTTTACTTGACCGATGCAAGCTGCATCACACCGGGCTTTGTTTTGCTAAGTGTAGAAAATGCCAGGGAACAGGCCACAGAACAGGAGACTGCAAAGCCACAGGCGCTAATACGCAGCCACTAGCCGTGGTATGCTACGGATGTGGTGAACTGGGACACTACAAGAACCGATGCCCAAATCAGAGTACCAAATAAGAACGTTAAGGCCAGAGCAAGAGAATGGAAGCTCGCTAGAACCTCAGCAACGTCAAAGGATAACAAAAATGTTTAAACAGAAGAAGAGATTCCTGTTGTAAATAAATAAACCTTAGTTAAAACCCTATAGAGTTGTATTTCCTTATGTACTTTACCTTAGATAAAATGGAGTAACCTGAGTGTAACAACTACTTATCTATATTAAGAGATCTCTATCTTGTATTATTTCCATGATAATGACAACCTACGTCTATTACAGTATCTATTCCATTTACCCTATTCATAGTCATTTCGTACACTGCTATCCCATTTGGAATCTGATTAATAACATTCCTGACCGAATAATAGACTATTACCATCCTATAAGTATTCTCTCATAAACACTAGGATCTATTTCAAAGTTATCCTATTACCAACCTAGAATTTTCTAATCCATCACCATTGTGCGAACCGATTTTTCTTGTTACCTTGAAAAATTATTTTAGATTGTCATTTTACAAAAACAACACGTTGAACACCATCTAAAACCTCTTGAGAAACATAATACTACTTTGACTGAGCCAAGCATCACATCATTGGTCCTCAATTATACATAGCCTAGCTACCTATGTCTAATTTAGGAAAAATTATGTCATGAATGAGACAGTCATCTTTTCAAATTTCCTAAAAACTATCTTCATTCAAAAGAAAAGTTTTTTGATGAGACAAACTATTTGTAAAAATCCCTCTTGACCACCCACAATAGATATCTACACCTATTACCCATCATCCCAATGAAAGAAACCCGACATAAGTACGAATTCGAGGATCACAAAAGTTCATAAATATATATAGAAAGCACGAATAACGTAAATTTTATTAGAATCCACGGAAATTAATACATAACGATATAATTAGCAACGGTAGTGCTAATGTTACAAAGATCACTAAGAAAGGTATAGAATCGCCAATAGGTTGACCCGCCAAGGCAATGAAAAATACCACCACACCTACGAGAGCGAGAGCCACTACGGGATGTATCACCTTGAGTATTCTGTACGATAAATACAAACAAGTCTTATTACACATTCATTAAAGATAACATAGAAACACAACAGAGACTTATTTTAACCATCCTAACGCAAGACTATTACCCCCATATCTTATCCACGCCAATAGCTAGAATCACGATTGGTACGAGAACTACTAGAACCACGACCAAGAATTCATAGTCTTCGTCCGGAACATAGGCCAAGTAGGTAACCGCGAGAACAACGTACACGATCGCGAGAATGGTGATAAGGTGCGGCATTTTGAATTAAATGAGAGATATATGGTTGCTGGAAGAATGAAAAAATTAAATGGAGTATTTATAAGGAAAAACTGGCCGTTGAGATTTACTATTCACGACCGTTAGAAGACACTGTTCATAGCCATTAGATTTTACTATTCCTAACCGTTGGAAATCACTATTGATAGCCGTTGGATTCATTAGGTAGCAAGACGTTTACATTGTTTCATCTAGTGTTAGTAAAACTAACGAAATTACGATCTCTTGAATACCGAATGGAAATTCGTAGACGACCCTCTTTCCATAACCCCTCACCCCTGACAACCACATTTTTCAAACGTCTAACACAGACTGAACTTCGGGACGAAGTTCAAAATTGAGGGGTGGATACTATAGCCTCCCGTAAAATTTCATGGTAATTTGTACAACACTAATCAAGTATTAAATATTAATACAGTTCATTTAACCATTTTTACGAGCCAATTTGAACTTTTTGTTTACTACGTTTGATTTCGTCAATTATAGATCAAGGGAGAATTGCACAAGAAAATATGCAAGACCCGAGTCGTTTGTCCCGACGAAGATCGAATGGAATTTGTGTTCCCGGGACGTGATTCGTGTAGTGAATGTGAATAAGAGTGATTGATTTTTGATTACACTACTAATATTAAAAATAACAATCAAGATTAACAAATAAACTAAGCTAATAGAACAATTAAACGAAACATTTAAACGAAAATTGAATTTTAAAAACTAACGCGACGTAATTTAAAAACGTAAATAAAAAGTGATTTTCTAAATTTTAAGTCCTAAAAATGTAAAAATAATTTTCCTATATAAAAACTGATAAAAGGAAATTTTTGGAAAAAGAAAAATATTTTTTTGACTTTTTAATAATTTTTTATGAATTAAAAACTAATTTAAACTAATTAAATGATTTAAAAAAATTAAAACAACTTGGAAAAATCTGAAAATTTTTGAATAATTCTAAAATTAAGTGACTAATCTAGGAAAAATAATTTCAGAAAGCTATTGAGCCTAAATAAGCTGAAACAGTGAATAAGCAGTTGGGAAATAAGCTAAAAATAAGCAAAAGCAGGCCAAAAATTTTCCAAAGCTCAGGACTGGTAAATTGAACTATTTTAAGCTTAATCAAACACAGAAATCTCAAACAAGCTCATGCAATAAGCTGTAAATCAGCTGCACAGTTCAGTATTCATGACAGATTTAGTGATTAATAGACCAAATTGCAGCTTAATTATAAACTAGTCCAAAGCTTAATTGGAAAATCTAATGGCAGAATCTAATACCTTATATAACAGACTACTTAAAATCCAAGAATGCCCAAAATCTAACCCACAATTGCTACTCTAATAGGGGCCTTAAACAGATGCTAGTGGAAACCCCACACTGTTGCAGAAGTTAAGCAGTGTGAGAGCAGTATTGCAGACTTATAAAAAGCTAACTCTTAAGCTCTAAATTGCAATTCAAGCTTAGCAACTAAAATTTCAAACTACTAACTCTTTAAAAACCAAATTTCAAATATAGATCACAAAGGAATAAGCAGTTGCAGATCAATGAAGAAGCTGAGATAAGCTTACATGTGCAGGCCTGCTCCCTTGTTCTCTGTTGCATCAGAATCGAACTTTTGGCCCTAACTTCTTTCAAACTAAATGGAACACCACCAAAATTTTGGAACTATACTTAGACAGCTACATGCATCTTAAGTAGCCCCAAAAATATCCTCAAGAGCTTCAGCTAATTGAGAGAGCTAAAGTGATTAGCTTAAAAACTAGGATTTCACTAACTAAAGTGAAACATCAAAACAGACCAAAACAGCTTAAATCCTTGTGCAATTTACTTATCTATATTCAAAACAACTCAATCAAATTCTAGCTTAATGCAAATAAACAGTGATAAGGGCTTAATACCAAAAACCAATCTAATGCTAAACACCCTTTTGTTTAACTGCTTTTTGACTTTCAAAAGGTTTACACTAAATTCAGTTGAGATTTTAAAAACAGAGATAGAACTAACTACATTTAGCATCAAATAAGTTAGAGTAACTTTAAAATAAGCAGTAAGAAAAAAAAAACAATAAGCTAGGTTTGACTAAAAATTGACTTTCATTTAAACTTGAATTCGAGTACAAAAAGCTTGCTACAATGAGCCACAATAAGCAGAAATTAAACAAATCTTAATTAAAACTACTCATAATTTATCCTAACTCTCACTCTAAAATATCTAACCTAACTAACTAGCTGCTAAATCCGGGAGTGAGGAGGCTATTTATAGCCATCTTCAGAAGCTTCTGGGTCTCTCAATAAAGCAATCCAAGCCCTTGAATCATCCCTTGCTCTCCAAGCCTCAATCTCATCCGTTAGATCATTTTTGATGAGGTATTCCTTCTAACCATAGGCCTCCACGTATCATTCCTTGTTGTCAGGTCCTTCTAGATAGTCTAATGATTGGGTAATTATGTATGGATTGAGGTAATTTCATGGTACGGTAAACTAGGGTTCCATAAACAGTGAAATTTGGGGATAAAATGGGCGCGTGTGTTGTGTGAGGGATAGAGGGTATTTTTATTTTTTATTTGACTGAGGGAGTTATAATCGTTGACCGGTATTTAGAAGGTTGGGTCGGGTCAAGGAATTTGGACTGGGTTGGGTTGAGTGGGAGTTGGGCTGGATTATAGAATTGAGTGGGTTGGTGGGTTGGGTTATACAATAGGTTTGTGGTTATGGATTGGATTTAACAATAAAATCCGGGTATGTAAGTTATTGTGTGTTTTTTTGTGATTTTGATTTTTACCAAGGACCATTGTTGTAAATCTGAAATTCAAGGGACCACTTCTGCCATTTTTCAAAATAAATCCAAGGGCTGAACTTGACATTCTTTGATTCTTCAAGGGTTGACTTTGACTTTTTGCTTTCCGGCTTCGGCTTTTATTCACTCTTCCAAATCTCGTGCTCGTTTTCCCGGTTTTGACTTTATTTTGTCCCTTTTTCTCGATATCCGCTCCTGCACATAAACAAACACAAAAACACAAATATCTTTGGCATTTTGGTTAGTTTTTGGTCTATTTGGGTCCGGTTTTGGTCAAGAAAAGGTATGTGTTTAAGCACATACCAAATTCCCCCAGACTAAGCTATTGCAATGTCCTCATGCAATGTTATAAAAACACGTTTTTGAAACCGAAAATTTCCAATCTCTTTTTACTAACTTTGAGAAGTAGCAAAATTTTCAAAAGAGATTAAGAAATCTTAAGTTCTAAAAACTCCCCGATTTTCCTTTTTATTCTATTTTTGTATTTTCTTATTATTCATGTGACGGCTTTGTTGACAATCATTATCTAACGATAACTTTTAGGGTCTTCGAGTAGGAAACACGACTCATAAAGAAGTGACCATACGGATAAAATTCGTCGTTCCTGATTTTTCACGAGTCCCCAAACTAAGCTTAAAAACGAAATCAAAAATGAGGTCCACATCAAGGTCTCTGATTTAACACGATTTTGAGGATATCCCTTTTATATACGACCGAAACAACTCATCTACGAGTCCAGAGACAGAAGCTTTTATTAGGATACCCCCGGAGTCGAAATTTGGCATTTTTAACATTATTAAGCACATATTATTATTGATCCTTGGCCCTTTATAACAATCACAACATCGGCTGCGAACCGGCAAGATGTGATAGTCTATTATGACCTTGGAATTTTTCCTCTGCCTTTATTAGAAGTCTACAACATCGGCTGCGAACCGGCAAGATGCAGAAAACTTTTTATGGCTTTGGATTATTATTATACATTATCATATTCATTAATTATTTGTGTTGCCAAACCCCAAGTCCTACGGCTTTTATAACAATCCCAACATCGGTTGCGAGCCGGCAAGATGGAATAGTCTATTACACCGTAACACTGACAGTACCTTGATGTGTACCCAACTTTCATAAGCAAGAATTCTCTAAGGAAGAAATAAAAACTAATTATCGCCAAAACCAAAATACCTTTAATTATTCCTAAATTACTATTTTTAAGTGAAACAAGCTGATGGGAACAAAAAGCCACAAATAACTTTGATGAGCTCTAAAGAGATCCAACTACTCCACGTTTAGCAATCTAACTTATGAACAACTCTATCATTTCTCGTTCTTCGCAAATTTAAAATCTTAAATAATAAGATCTGCGAGTGCTTAGCCAAATAATCAAGCCATGCATATATAAAGTCGAATACGGGAACTTGCAAATTCTTAAAAAGAATTCGCATTTTATAGCTCCTTGTGTAAAAGACTAGCACGAGCTTATAGATTATAAACGGTAAAGGGGACAAGCTAGGGCTCAACACGCCCGATCAAGTCAGAATTTTATTCCTACTCTCTCCAGCGGAAAATCAACAAAAATGTCAAAAATTATTATATTTTTTCACAAAAATTTTAAATTTTTCTCATTTTTTTTTGGATTTTTTTTTTCAATTTTGGAGGAAAAACGGGGTTGCATGAGAAAATGGCAAAAATGCAAGGCAAAAATCAAATCGACAGATTACCCCCCCAGACTAAAACGAGACATTGTCCTCAATGTCTTAAAGGTAAGGGTTCTCCTACATAAATCTAAGGCCGTTTATTAATTATGCCAAAAGATAAACGTAAAACGATAAGATTTAGGATATCGGATGAGCAACGAATGATGAAACTCGAGTAGCGTGAAGGAAACTACAAGCACGAGAGTCTTCATCATCGGGCATTCCTAGACATATCACAGAAAACACGAAACACAAGATATGGAAGAGGAAGCCCTCCTCACGTCACTTATTAGAAAAGAGAAAAGAAGATAGAAGGATATGCATGGGGTGCCTCCCACGAAGCGCTTGTTTTTTGTAACCGAGTCACATGAGCTTGACTCGACCCCGAATTTAATTGTCCTTGGGGGAGCATGTGGAAGAGATAATCTCCATCGGACTTTCGTTCAAGATGTTTGGATAAACATTGAAGCATACGAAAGTTCCACTCCGATGAGATACCCGCGGTATTTTTTAGAAAGAATAACCAGAAGTGGTAATACCGGGGTCAAAGATGATATCCTCACTCCTGAAGGAGTGAAGGATGGGAGAAGCCACAGTATATGTGAAGAAAGGAAGAAAGATCATAATCAGAATGGGAATCCATTCTTCCTCCTTAAGATTACCATTTTTCTGATCTTGAATATCAACATTGAAGCTTTTATGGTTATAATCAACAAAGACCTCGGGCGGGAGGGTCGGGAGGATATCATCGACAAGTAACATCTCATGATAGAGTACATCTCCCCCCGGGTCAGGATCTTCATCAATAGCAAAGTAATCATACTCCGGCGGAGGTATGATATGAGTGAGTTTTTCTGAGAACTCCTCATGAAGAGAATCAATCATATGATGATCTGTGAGCTCAGGTTCCATCACATACTCATCACTCTCCTCTAGCTGACTATCAAAGATAGGGTTATCTGAAATGAAAGTAAAGTCAGACCCGAAATCAAATAGAGGATTGGTGAAAGTCGTGTTGAATGTTTCGTAAACAAGCTCATCAAATTCTTTTGAAGGATTGATTTCAGCTTCCTTCGGAGGGAGAGAAGGTAATGGTTCATCGTTCAATAGTTTTTCAAGAAAAAGAATATCTCCCTCCGGATCAAGACAAGAATCATCAATTTCCGGCGAAATTGATTCATCTTTAAGACAAGCATCGATCTCTTCCAAGAGAGGATTACTTCCCTCAAACGGAGTGAGGGAAGGGGAAGAGTCGGAAATGATTGGAGGAGTTTCTTCTTCAGCATAATCGATTTCTTCACAAGATAAAGAAGTATAATCGTCATCAGAATCGGTAAATATCTCATCATGATCATCAACGGACTCAATAATTATGGACGAAGTGGAATCATCAATAACAAGTCTCGAAGAACATCTTGAAGAATCCGGAGGTGGGACAAGTGGTGTGCTCTGAGAGCTAGGAATTTCCACCACTTTCGTTATGGTCTCTGGTTCTTGTTCTTGATAAACGTGAAGATAAGGCAAGTCGTTCTTTTTAGACATTGTTTTAAGCTCAGCTCGTTTGCTTGACAAACTCTTAACCGTAAATCGAGAAAGGTTAGGATCAATTTTTGACGGTTTAGGAGGAGCAATTGTAGGCTTAGATTCTTGGACAACCGTAGGTTGGACGTATTTAGCACTTCCATTGTTAGTGGAAAGTACCGGGTCCTTTGTCACCTCGGTTTCTTGTTCCATTTCCCTCACAGGAGAGGGAATAGGAATCGATGGTCCATTATCAATACGACATTTTGACATTTTTGACAAAGCTTGAAGTTGTTCAATGTGGATCTTAAAAACCTTAAGTTCAAAGAAATCATCCTCGTAACCCTCGTTGGGTGCTTGGAGTGACTCCGAAATGGCGGGTTTGTCATTATCCCACAAATTTGGCTCATACTGAGAATTTTCAAATGACTCCCCACAAGGCTCAAAACTAGGCGTATACGGTTCTTGCTCATAAGAGTTTTGAAAAGGAAAATTGAAATCATTTTGAGGATAATTATCAAAGCTCGTATCATAAGCGTAAGACGTTTCAACACTCGGGGAGTAGCACATACAATTTGTGTATCCACATTGATTACAAAAACATTGTCCACAAGGTACTTCTGCTTCGGAGGGATTTCCACAATTAAAACAAGTGAACGGAGGCGGCGGTGGTGTTTGAAGGTAATCGGAAATGTTTGAAGGATTGTTGAACGATCTTTGATCATTTGTGTGAGAATTACAAAACCAACAAACTCCGTCACGAATATTACTACCACATTGCTCGCACGTACACCAAACACACAACCCTCCGAAGAAAGGTTCGCCACACTTAACACAAGTCGGATCCATAAGAATTAAACATAAGAGGGTGAAGAGAAAGAATTATACGGTTTAGAGGGTTAAAGAAGAAGAATCAAATGGATGAGAGGATAAGAAGATTATTTTTGGATTTTTAGAAACATGGAAAATCACAAAAGAAAAATGAAAAATAAATTTGAAAAGAAAAATATTTTTGGATTTTTATGTTTAATTAAAATTATTATCTTTTTGGTGATCGTTGATCAACCGTACTCGTTTCTTTCAAAACTACGCGCAGCGTGGCGGAGAAGCAAAGGTCCACTCGAAAGTGATTAAAAACCCGCCTCTTTCGGTCTGCAATTTAATGTCAAGACCATCCTTAAACCCCGTGTATAGGTTGTAGTAAAGAAATAATCCGAGAAACGTTTAACTTCACGATCTCTTTTGATGTTATTTCGGAATGGTTTACAACGCCCTCTCGAGAGCGAGGATTTATTATTAATGGAGAAAACACTTTAGGAAAAGTGTTTTATTTTTATTTTCTTTTTGTATTTTTATTTTTTATAAAAACGATAACTTCCGAGGAATGGTCTTCAAAACACGAATCGAAAAACGGAATCACGCACTCACTTCAACCTTCCCCGGCAACGGCGCCAAAAATTGATTTCGTCAATTATAGATCAAGGGAGAATTTCACAAGAAAATATGCAAAACCCGAGTCGTTTGTCCCGACGAAGATCGAATGGAATTTGTGTTCCCGGGACGTGATTCGTGTAGTGAATGTGAATAAGAGTGATTGATTTTTGATTACACTACTAATATTAAAAATAACAATCAAGATTAACAAATAAACTAAGCTAATAGAACAATTAAACTAAACATTTAAACGAAAATTGAATTTTAAAAACGAACGCGACGTAATTTAAAAACGTAAATAAAAAGTGATTTTCTAAATTTTAAGTCCTAAAAATGTAAAAATAATTTTCCTATATAAAAACTGATAAAAGGAAATTTTTGGAAAAAGAAAAATATTTTTTTGACTTTTTAATAATTTTTTATGAATTAAAAACTAATTTAAACTAATTAAATGATTTAAAAATATTAAAACAACTTGGAAAAATCTGAAAATTTTTGAATAATTCTAAAATTAAGTGACTAATCTAGGAAAAATAATTTCAGAAAGCTATTGAGCCTAAATAAGCTGAAACAGTGAATAAGCAGTTGGGAAATAAGCTAAAAATAAGCAAAAGCAGGCCAAAAATTTTCCAAAGCTCAGGACTGGTAAATTGAACTATTTTAAGCTTAATCAAACACAGAAATCTCAAACAAGCTCATGCAATAAGCTGTAAATCAGCTGCACAGTTCCATATTTATGACAGATTTAGTGATTAATAGACCAAATTGCAGCTTAATTATAAACTAGTCCAAAGCTTAATTGGAAAATCTAATGGCAGAATCTAATACCTTATATAACAGACTACTTAAAATCCAAGAATGCCCAAAATCTAAACCACAATTGCTACTCTAATAGGGGCCTTAAACAGATGCTAGTGGAAACCCCACACTGTTGCAGAAGTTAAGCAGTGTGAGAGCAGTATTGCAGACTTATAAAAAAGCTAACTCTTAAGCTCTAAATTGCAATTCAAGCTTAGCAACTAAAATTTCAAACTACTAACTCTTTAAAAACCAAATTTCAAACATAGATCACAAAGGAATAAGCAGTTGCAGATCAATGAAGAAGCTGAGATAAGCTTACATGTGCAGGCCTGCTCCCTTGTTCTCTGTTGCATCAGAATCGAACTTTTGGCCCTAACTTCTTTCAAACTAAATGGAACACCACCAAAATTTTGGAACTATACTTAGACAGCTACATGCATCTTAAGTAGCCCCAAAAATATCCTCAAGAGCTTCAGCTAATTGAGAGAGCTAAAGTGATTAGCTTAAAACCTAGGATTTCACTAACTAAAGTGAAACATCAAAACAGACCAAAACAGCTTAAATCCTTGTGCAATTTACTTATCTATATTCAAAACAACTCAATCAAATTCTAGCTTAATGCAAATAAACAGTGATAAGGGCTTAATACCAAAAACCAATCTAATGCCAAACACCCTTTTGTTTAACTGCTTTTTGACTTTCAAAAGGTTTACACTAAATTCAGTTGAGATTTTAAAAACAGAGATAGAACTAACTACATTTAGCATCAAATAAGTTAGAGTAACTTTAAAATAAGCAGTAAGAAAAAAAAAACAATACGCTAGGTTTGACTAAAAATTGACTTTCATTTAAACTTGAATTCGAGTACAAAAAGCTTGCTACAATAAGCCACAATAAGCAGAAATTAAACAAATCTTAATTAAAACTACTCCTAATTTATCCTAACTCTCACCCTAAAATATCTAACCTAACTAACTAGCTGCTAAATCCGAGAGTGAGGAGGCTATTTATAGCCATCTTCAGAAGCTTCTGGGTCTCTCAATAAAGCAATCCTAGCCCTTCAATAATCCCTTGCTCTCCACGCCTCAATCTCATCCGTTAGATCAATTTTGATGAGGTGTTCCTTCCAACCATAGGCCTCCACGTGTCATTCCTTGTTGTCAGGTCCTTCTAGATAGTCTAATGATTGGGTAATTATGTATGGATTGAGGTAATTTCATGGTACGGTAAACTAGGGTTCCATAAACAGTGAAATTTGGGGATAAAATGGGCGCGTGTGTTGTGTGAGGGATAGAGGATATTTTTATTTTTTATTTGACTGCGGGAGTTATAATCGTTGACCGGTATTTAGAAGGTTGGGTCGGGTCAAGGAATTTGGACTGGGTTGGGTTGAGTGGGAGTTGGGCTGGATTATAGAATTGAGTGGGTTGGTGGGTTGGGTTATACAATAGGTTTGTGGTTATGGATTGGATTTAACAATAAAATCCGGGTATGTAAGTTATGGTGTGTTTTTTTTGTGATTTTGATTTTTACCAAGGACCATTGTTGTAAATCTGAAATTCAAGGGACCACTTCTGCCATTTTTCAAAATAAATCCAAGGGCTGAACTTGACATTCTTTGATTCTTCAAGGGTTGACTTTGACTTTTTGCTTCCCGGCTTCGGCTTTTATTCACTCTTCCAAATCACGTGCTCGTTTTCCCGGTTTTGACTTTATTTTGTCCCTTTTTCTCGATATCCGCTCCTGCACATAAACAAACACAAAAACACAAATATCTTTGGCATTTTGGTTAGTTTTTGGTCTATTTGGGTCCGGTTTTGGTCAAGAAAAGGTATGTGTTTAAGCACATACCAAATTCCCCCAGACTAAGCTATTGCAATGTCCTCATGCAATGTTACAAAAACACGTTTTTAAAACCGAAAATTTCCAATCTTTTTTTACTAACTTTGAGAAGTAGCAAAATTTTCAAAAGAGATCAAGAAATCTTAAGTTCTAAAAAACTCCCCGACTTTCCTTTTTATTCTATTTTTGTATTTTCTTATTTTCCACGTGACGGCTTTGTCGACAATCATTATCTAACGATAACTTTTAGGGTCATCGAGCAGGAAACACGACTCATAAAGAAGTGACCATACGGATAAAATTCGTCGTCCCTGATTTTTCACGAGCCCCAAACTAAGCTTAAAAACGAAATCATTGTCATTTACAAGTTAGATTGCCAACACTACTCAGAAAGCTAATTGTGGACTTCTCGTTCCCAAATTCCTATTTTCCTCTATTTATTTTATTTTTGGTGAGAAATGAATTTCTTCAAATTCTCGTTTCGATAATTTTTAAGCCGATAAAGATACCTTAGTTTAGACGCTAAGTAGTTTCCAAACCTTCCCTCGAAAACCGTTGCATACAAAAATGAGGTCCACATCAAGGTCTCTGATTTAACACGATTTTGAGGATATCCCTTTTATATACGACCGAAACAACTCATCTACGAGTCCAGAGACAGAAGCTTTTATTAGGATACCCCCGGAGTCGAAATTTGGCATTTTTAACATTATTAAGCACATATTATTATTGATCCTTGGCCCTTTATAACAATCACAACATCGGCTGCGAACCGGCAAGATGTGATAGTCTATTATGACCTTGGAATTTTTCCTCTGCCTTTATTAGAAGTCTACAACATCGGCTGCGAACCAGCAAGATGTAGAAAACTTTTTATGGCTTTGGATTATTATTATACATTATCATATTCATTAATTATTTGTGTTGCCAAACCCCAAGTCCTACGGCTTTTATAACAATCCCAACATCGGTTGCGAGCCGGCAAGATGGAATAGTCTATTACACCGTAACACTGACAGTACCTTGATGTGTACCCAACTTTCATAAGCAAGAATTCTCTAAGGAAGAAATAAAAACTAATTATCGCCAAAACCAAAATACCTTTAATTATTCCTAAATTACTATTTTTAAGTGAAACAAGCTGATGGGAACAAAAAGCCACAAATAACTTTGATGAGCTCTAAAGAGATCCAACTACTCCACATTTAGCAATCTAACTTATAAACAACTCTATCATTTCTCGTTCTTCGCAAATTTAAAATCTTAAATAATAAGATCCGCGAATGCTTAGCCTTATAATCAAGCCATGCATATATAAAGTCGAATACGGGAACTTGCAAATTCTTAAAAAGAATTCGCATTTTATAGCTCCTTGTGTAAAAGACTAGCACGAGCTTATAGATTATAAACGGTTAAGGGGACAAGCTAGGGCTCAACACGCCCGATCAAGTCAGAATTTTATTCCTACTCTCTCCAGCGGAAAATCAACAAAAATGTCAAAAATTTTAAATTTTTCTCATTTTTTTTTGGATTTTTTTTTTTTTTTTTCAATTTTGGAGGAAAAACGGGGTTGCATGAGAAAATGGCAAAAATGCAAGGCAAAAATCAAATCGACAGATTACCCCCCCAGACTAAAACGAGACATTGTCCTCAATGTCTTAAAGGTAAGGGTTCTCCTACATAAATCTAAGGCCGTTTATTAATTATGCCAAAAGATAAACGTAAAACGATAAGATTTAGGATATCGGATGAGCAACGAATGATGAAACTCGAGTAGCGTGAAGGAAACTACGAGCACGAGAGTCTTCATCATCGGGAATTCCTAGACATATCACAGAAAACACGAAACACAAGATATGGAAGAGGAAGCCCTCCTCACGTCACTTATTAGAAAAGAGAAAAGAAGATAGAAGGATATGCATGGGGTGCCTCCCACGAAGCGCTTGTTTTTTGTAACCGAGTCACATGAGCTTGACTCGACCCCGAATTTAACTGTCCTTGGGGGAGCATGTGGAAGAGATAATCTCCATCGGACTTTCGTTCAAGATGTTTGGATAAACATTGAAGCATACGAAAGTTCCACTCCGATGAGATACCCGCGGTATTTTTTAGAAAGAATAACCAGAAGTGGTAATACCGGGGTCAAAGATGGTATCCTCACTCCCGAAGGAGTGAAGGATGGGAGAAGCCACAGTATATGTGAAGAAAGGAAGAAAGATCATAATCAGAATGGGAATCCATTCTTCCTCCTTAAGATTACCATTTTTCTGATCTTGAATATCAACATTGAAGCTTTTATGGTTATAATCAACAAAGACCTCGGGCGGGAGGGTCGGGAGGATATCATCAACAAGTAACATCTCATGATAGAGTACATCTCCCCCCGGGTCAGGATCTTCATCAATAGCAAAGTAATCATACTCCGGCGGAGGTATGATATGAGTGAGTTTTTCTGAGAACTCCTCATGAAGAGAATCAATCATATGATGATCTATGAGCTCAGGTTCCGTCACATACTCATCACTCTCCTCCAGCTGACTATCAAAGATAGGGTTATCTGAAATGAAAGTAAAGTCAGACCCGAAATCAAATAGAGGATTGGTGAAAGTCGTGTTGAATGTTTCGGAAACAAGCTCATCAAATTCTTTTGAAGGATTGATTTCAGCTTCCTTCGGAGGGAGAGAAGGTAATGGTTCATCGTTCAATAGTTTTTCAAGAAAAAGAATATCTCCCTCCGGATCAAGACAAGAATCATTAATTTCCGGCGAAATTGATTCATCTTTAAGACAAGCATCGATCTCTTCCAAGAGAGGATTACTTCCCTCAAACGGAGTGAGGGAAGGGGAAGAGTCGGAAATGATTGGAGGAGTTTCTTCTTCAGCATAATTGATTTCTCCACAAGATAAAGAAGTATAATCGTCAACAGAATCGGTAAATATCTCATCATGATCATCAACGGACTCAATAATTATGGACGAAGTGGAATCATCAATAACAAGTCTCGAAGAACATCTTGAAGAATCCGGAGGTGGGACAAGTGGTGTGCTCTGAGAGCTAGGAATTTCCACCACTTTCGTTATGGTCTCTGGTTCTTGTTCTTGATAAACGTGAAGATAAGGCAAGTCGTTCTTTTTAGACATTGTTTTAAGCTCAGCTCTTTTGCTTGACAAACTCTTAACCGTAAATCGAGAAAGGTTAGGATCAATTTTTGACGGTTTAGGAGGAGCAATTGTAGGCTTAGATTCTTGGAAAACCGTAGGTTGGACGTATTTAGCACTTCCATTGTTAGTGGAAAGTACCGGGTCCTTTGTCACCTCGGTTTCTTGTTCCATTTCCCTCACAGGAGAGGGAATAGGAATCGATGGTCCATTATCAATACGACATTTCGACATTTTTGACAAAGCTTGAAGTTGTTCAATGTGGATCTTAAAAACCTTAAGTTCATAGAAATCATCCTCGTAACCCTCGTTGGGTGCTTGGAGTGACTCCGAAATGGTGGGTTTGTCATTATCCCACAAATTTGGCTCATACTGAGAATTTTCAAATGACTCCCCACAAGGCTCAAAACTAGGCGTATACGGTTCTTGCTCATAAGAGTTTTGAAAAGGAAAATTGAAATCATTTTGAGGATAATTATCAAAGCTCGTATCATAAGCGTAAGACGTTTCAACACTCGGGGAGTAGCACATACAATTTGTGTATCCACATTGATTACAAAAACATTGTCCACAAGGTACTTCTGCTTCGGAGGGATTTCCACAATTAAAACAAGTGAACGGAGGCGGCGGTGGTGTTTGAAGGTAATCGGAAATGTTTGAAGGATTGTTGAACGATCTTTGATCATTTGTGTGAGAATTACAAAACCAACAAACTCCGTCACGAATATTACTACCACATTGCTCGCACGTACACCAAACACACAACCCTCCGAAGAAAGGTTCGCCACACTTAACACAAGTCGGATCCATAAGAATTAAACATAAGAGGGTGAAGAGAAAGAATTATACGGTTTAGAGGGTTAAAGAAGAAGAATCAAATGGATGAGAGGATAAGAAGATTATTTTTGGATTTTTAGAAACATGGAAAATCACAAAAGAAAAATGAAAAATAAATTTGAAAAGAAAAATATTTTTGGATTTTTATGTTTAATTAAAATTATTATCTTTTTGGTGATCGTTGATCAACCGTACTCGTTTCTTTCAAAACTACGCGCAGCGTGGCGGAGAAGCAAAGGTCCACTCGAAAGTGATTAAAAACCCGCCTCTTTCGGTCTGCAATTTAATGTCAAGACCATCCTTAAACCCCGTGTATAGGTTGTAGTAAAGAAATAATCCGAGAAACGTTTAACTTCACGATCTCTTTTGTTGTTATTTCGGAATGGTTTACAACGCCCTCTCGAGAGCGAGGATTTATTATTAATGGAGAAAACACTTTAGGAAAAGTGTTTTATTTTTATTTTCTTTTTGTATTTTTATTTTTTATAAAAACGATAACTTCCGAGGAAGGGTCTTCAAAACACGAATCGAAAAACGGAATCACGCACTCACTTCAACCTTCCCCGGCAGCGGCGCCAAAAATTGATTTCGTCAATTATAGATCAAGGGAGAATTGCACAAGAAAATATGCAAGACCCGAGTCGTTTGTCCCGACGAAGATCGAATGGAATTTGTGTTCCCGGAACGTGATTCGTGTAGTGAATGTGAATAAGAGTGATTGATTTTTGATTACACTACTAATATTAAAAATAACAATCAAGATTAACAAATAAACTAAGCTAATAGAACAATTAAACTAAACATTTAAACGAAAATTGAATTTTAAAAACGAACGCGACGTAATTTAAAAACGTAAATAAAAAGTGATTTTCTAAATTTTAAGTCCTAAAAATGTAAAAATAATTTTCCTATATAAAAACTGATAAAAGGAAATTTTTGGAAAAAGAAAAATATTTTTTTGACTTTTTAATAATTTTTTATGAATTAAAAACTAATTTAAACTAATTAAATGATTTAAAAATATTAAAACAACTTGGAAAAATCTGAAAATTTTTGAATAATTCTAAAATTAAGTGACTAATCTAGGAAAAATAATTTCAGAAAGCTATTGAGCCTAAATAAGCTGAAACAGTGAATAAGCAGTTGGGAAATAAGCTAAAAATAAGCAAAAGCAGGCCAAAATTTTTCCAAAGCTCAGGACTGGTAAATTGAACTATTTTAAGCTTAATCAAACACAGAAATCTCAAACAAGCTCATGCAATAAGCTGTAAATCAGCTGCACAGTTCAGTATTTATGACAGATTTAGTGATTAATAGACCAAATTGCAGCTTAATTATAAACTAGTTCAAAGCTTAATTGGAAAATCTAATGGCAGAATCTAATACCTTATATAACAGACTACTTAAAATCCAAGAATGCCCAAAATCTAAACCATAATTGCTACTCTAATAGGGGCCTTAAACAGATGCTAGTGGAAACCCCACACTGTTGCAGAAGTTAAGCAGTGTGAGAGCAGTATTGCAGACTTATAAAAAGCTAACTCTTAAGCTCTAAATTGCAATTCAAGCTCAGCAACTAAAATTTCAAACTACTAACTCTTTAAAAACCAAATTTCAAATATAGATCACAAAGGAATAAGCAGTTGCAGATCAATGAAGAAGCTGAGATAAGCTTACATGTGCAGGCCTGCTCCCTTGTTCTCTGTTGCATCAGAATCGAACTTTTGGCCCTAACTTCTTTCAAACTAAATGGAACACCACCAAAATTTTGGAACTATACTTAGACAGCTACATGCATCTTAAGTAGCCCCAAAAATATCCTCAAGAGCTTCAGCTAATTGAGAGAGCTAAAGTGATTAGCTTAAAAACTAGGATTTCACTAACTAAAGTGAAACATCAAAACAGACCAAAACAGCTTAAATCCTTGTGCAATTTACTTATCTATATTCAAAACAACTCAATCAAATTCTAGCTTAATGCAAATAAACAGTGATAAGGGCTTAATACCAAAAACCAATCTAATGCCAAACACCCTTTTGTTTAACTGCTTTTTGACTTTCAAAAGGTTTACACTAAATTCAGTTGAGATTTTAAAAACAGAGATAGAACTAACTACATTTAGCATCAAATAAGTTAGAGTAACTTTAAAATAAGCAGTAAGAAAAAAAAACAATAAGCTAGGTTTGACTAAAAATTGACTTTCATTTAAACTTGAATTCGAGTACAAAAAGCTTGCTACAATGAGCCACAATAAGCAGAAATTAAACAAATCTTAATTAAAACTACTCATAATTTATCCTAACTCCCACTCTAAAATATCTAACCTAACTAACTAGCTGCTAAATCCGAGAGTGAGGAGGCTATTTATAGCCATCTTCAGAAGCTTCTGGGTCTCTCAATAAAGCAATCCTGGCCCTTGAATCATCCCTTGCTCTCCAAGCCTCAATCTCATCCGTTAGATCATTTTGATGAGGTGTTCCTTCCAACCATAGGCCTCCACGTGTCATTCCTTGTTGTCAGGTCCTTCTAGATAGTCTAATGATTGGGTAATTATGTATGGATTGAGGTAATTTCATGGTACGGTAAACTAGGGTTCCATAAACAGTGAAATTTGGGGATAAAATGGGCGCGTGTGTTGTGTGAGGGATAGAGGATATTTTTATTTTTTATTTGACTGCGGGAGTTATAATCGTTGACCGGTATTTAGAAGGTTGGGTCGGGTCAAGGAATTTGGACTGGGTTGGGTTGAGTGGGAGTTGGGCTGGATTATAGAATTGAGTGGGTTGGTGGGTTGGGTTATACAATAGGTTTGTGGTTATGGATTGGATTTAACAATAAAATCCGGGTATGTAAGTTATGGTGTGTTTTTTTGTGATTTTGATTTTTACCAAGGACCATTGTTGTAAATCTGAAATTCAAGGGACCACTTCTGCCATTTTTCAAAATAAATCCAAGGGCTGAACTTGACATTCTTTGATTCTTCAAGGGTTGACTTTGACTTTTTGCTTCCCGGCTTCGGCTTTTATTCACTCTTCCAAATCTCGTGCTCGTTTTCCCGGTTTTGGCTTTATTTTGTCCCTTTTTCTCGATATCCGCTCCTGCACATAAACAAACACAAAAACACAAATATCTTTGGCATTTTGGTTAGTTTTTTGGTCTATTTGGGTCCGGTTTTGGTCAAGAAAAGGTATGTGTTTAAGCACATACCAAATTCCCCCAGACTAAGCTATTGCAATGTCCTCATGCAATGTTACAAAAACACGTTTTTAAAACCGAAAATTTCCAATCTCTGTTTACTAACTTTGAGAAGTAGCAAAATTTTCAAAAGAGATCAAGAAATCTTAAGTTCTAAAAAACTCCCCGACTTTCCTTTTTATTCTATTTTTGTATTTTCTTATTTTCCACGTGACGGCTTTGTCGACAATCATTATCTAACGATAACTTTTAGGGTCATCGAGCAGGAAACACGACTCATAAAGAAGTGACCATACGGATAAAATTCGTCGTCCCTGATTTTTCACGAGCCCCAAACTAAGCTTAAAAACGAAATCATTGTCATTTACAAGTTAGATTGCCAACACTACTCAGAAAGCTAATTGTGGACTTCTCGTTCCCAAATTTCTATTTTCCTCTATTTATTTTATTTTTGGTGAGAAATGAATTTCTTCAAATTCTCGTTTCGATAATTTTTAAGCCGATAAAGATACCTTAGTTTAGACGCTAAGTAGTTTCCAAACCTTCCCTCGAAAACCGTTGCATACAAAAATGAGGTCCACATCAAGGTCTCTGATTTAACACGATTTTGAGGATATCCCTTTTATATACGACCGAAACAACTCATCTACGAGTCCAGAGACAGAAGCTTTTATTAGGATACCCCCGGAGTCGAAATTTGGCATTTTTAACATTATTAAGCACATATTATTATTGATCCTTGGCCCTTTATAACAATCACAACATCGGCTGCGAACCGGCAAGATGTGATAGTCTATTATGACCTTGGAATTTTTCCTCTGCCTTTATTAGAAGTCTACAACATCGGCTGCGAACCAGCAAGATGTAGAAAACTTTTTATGGCTTTGGATTATTATTATACATTATCATATTCATTAATTATTTGTGTTGCCAAACCCCAAGTCCTACGGCTTTTATAACAATCCCAACATCGGTTGCGAGCCGGCAAGATGGAATAGTCTATTACACCGTAACACTGACAGTACCTTGATGTGTACCCAACTTTCATAAGCAAGAATTCTTTAAGGAAGAAATAAAAACTAATTATCGCCAAAACCAAAATACCTTTAATTATTCCTAAATTACTATTTTTAAGTGAAACAAGCTGATGGGAACAAAAAGCCACAAATAACTTTGATGAGCTCTAAAGAGATCCAACTACTCCACATTTAGCAATCTAACTTATGAACAACTCTATCATTTCTCGTTCTTCGCAAATTTAAAATCTTAAATAATAAGATCTGCGAGTGCTTAGCCAAATAATCAAGCCAAGCATATATAAAGTCGAATACGGGAACTTGCAAATTCTTAAAAAGAATTCGCATTTTATAGCTCCTTGTGTAAAAGACTAGCACGAGCTTATAGATTATAAACGGTTAAGGGGACAAGCTAGGGCTCAACACGCCCGATCAAGTCAGAATTTTATTCCTACTCTCTCCAGCGAAAAATCAACAAAAATGTCAAAAATTATTATATTTTTGCACAAAAATTTTAAATTTTTCTCATTTTTTTTTGGATTTTTTTTTTTTCAATTTTGGAGGAAAAACGGGGTTGCATGAGAAAATGGCAAAAATGCAAGGCAAAAATCAAATCGACAGATTACTCCCCCAGACTAAAACGAGACATTGTCCTCAATGTCTTAAAGGTAAGGGTTCTCCTACATAAATCTAAGGCCGTTTATTAATTATGCCAAAAGATAAACGTAAAACGATAAGATTTAGGATATCGGATGAGCAACGAATGATGAAACTCGAGTAGCGTGAAGGAAACTACGAGCACGAGAGTCTTCATCATCGGGCATTCCTAGACATATCACAGAAAACACGAAACACAAGATATGGAAGAGGAAGCCCTCCTCACGTCACTTATTAGAAAAGAGAAAAGAAGATAGAAGGATATGCATGGGGTGCCTCCCACGAAGCGCTTATTTTTTGTAACCGAGTCACATGAGCTTGACTCGACCCGAATTTAACTGTCCTTGGGGGAGCATGTGGAAGAGATAATCTCCATCGAACTTTCATTCAAGATGTTTGGATAAACATTGAAGCATACGAAAGTTCCACTCCGATGAGATACCCATGGTATTTTTTAGAAAGAATAACCAGAAGTGGTAATACCGGGGTCAAAGATGATATCCTCACTCCCGAAGGAGTGAAGGATGGGAGAAGCCACAGTATATGTGAAGAAAGGAAGAAAGATCATAATCAGAATGGGAATCCATTCTTCCTCCTTAAGATTACCATTTTTCTGATCTTGAATATCAACATTGAAGCTTTTATGGTTATAATCAACAAAGACCTCGGGCGGGAGGGTCGGGAGGATATCATCGACAAGTAACATCTCATGATAGAGTACATCTCCCCCCGGGTCAGGATCTTCATCAATAGCAAAGTAATCATACTCCGGCAGAGGTATGATATGAGTGAGTTTTTCTGAGAACTCCTCATGAAGAGAATCAATCATATGATGATCTATGAGCTCAGGTTCCGTCACATACTCATCACTCTCCTCCATCTGACTATCAAAGATAGGGTTATCTGAAATGAAAGTAAAGTCAGACCCGAAATCAAATAGAGGATTGGTGAAAGTCGTGTTGAATGTTTCGGAAACAAGCTCATCAAATTCTTTTGAAGGATTGATTTCAGCTTCCTTCGGAGGGAGAGAAGGTAATGGTTCATCGTTCAATAGTTTTTCAAGAAAAAGAATATCTCCCTCCGGATCAAGACAAGAATCATCAATTTCTGGCGAAATTGATTCATCTTTAAGACAAGCATCGATCTCTTCCAAGAGAGGATTACTTCCCTCAAACGGAGTGAGGGAAGGGGAAGAGTCGGAAATGATTGGAGGAGTTTCTTCTTCAGCATAATCGATTTCTCCACAAGATAAAGAAGTATAATCGTCATCAGAATCGGTAAATATCTCATCATGATCATCAACGGACTCAATAATTATGGACGAAGTGGAATCATCAATAACAAGTCTCGAAGAACATCTTGAAGAATCCGGAGGTGGGACAAGTGGTGTGCTCTGAGAGCTAGGAATTTCCACCACTTTCGTTATGGTCTCTGGTTCTTGTTCTTGATAAACGTGAAGATAAGGCAAGTCGTTCTTTTTAGACATTGTTTTAAGCTCAGCTCGTTTGCTTGACAAACTCTTAACCGTAAATCGAGAAAGGTTAGGATCAATTTTTGACGGTTTAGGAGGAGCAATTGTAGGCTTAGATTCTTGGACAACCGTAGGTTGGACGTATTTAGCACTTCCATTGTTAGTGGAAAGTACCGGGTCCTTTGTCACCTCGGTTTCTTGTTCCATTTCCCTCACAGGAGAGGGAATAGGAATCGATGGTCCATTATCAATACGACATTTTGACATTTTTGACAAAGCTTGAAGTTGTTCAATGTGGATCTTAAAAACCTTAAGTTCAAAGAAATCATCCTCGTAACCCTCGTTGGGTGCTTGGAGTGACTCCGAAATGGTGGGTTTGTCATTATCCCACAAATTTGGCTCATACTGAGAATTTTCAAATGACTCCCCACAAGGCTCAAAACTAGGCGTATACGGTTCTTGCTCATAAGAGTTTTGAAAAGGAAAATTGAAATCATTTTGAGGATAATTATCAAAGCTCGTATCATAAGCGTAAGACGTTTCAACACTCGGGGAGTAGCACATACAATTTGTGTATCCACATTGATTACAAAAACATTGTCCACAAGGTACTTCTGCTTCGGAGGGATTTCCACAATTAAAACAAGTGAACGGAGGCGGCGGTGGTGTTTGAAGGTAATCGGAAATGTTTGAAGGATTGTTGAACGATCTTTGATCATTTGTGTGAGAATTACAAAACCAACAAACTCCGTCACGAATATTACTACCACATTGCTCGCACGTACACCAAACACACAACCCTCCGAAGAAAGGTTCGCCACACTTAACACAAGTCGGATCCATAAGAATTAAACATAAGAGGGTGAAGAGAAAGAATTATAAGGTTTAGAGGGTTAAAGAAGAAGAATCAAATGGATGAGAGGATAAGAAGATTATTTTTGGATTTTTAGAAACATGGAAAATCACAAAAGAAAAATGAAAAATAAATTTGAAAAGAAAAATATTTTTGGATTTTTATGTTTAATTAAAATTATTATCTTTTTGGTGATCGTTGATCAACCGTACTCGTTTCTTTCAAAACTACGCGCAGCGTGGCGGAGAAGCAAAGGTCCACTCGAAAGTGATTAAAAACCCGCCTCTTTCGGTCTGCAATTTAATGTCAAGACCATCCTTAAACCCCGTGTATAGGTTGTAGTAAAGAAATAATCCGAGAAACGTTTAACTTCACGATCTCTTTTGTTGTTATTTCGGAATGGTTTACAACGCCCTCTCGAGAGCGAGGATTTATTATTAATGGAGAAAACACTTTAGGAAAAGTGTTTTATTTTTATTTTCTTTTTGTATTTTTATTTTTTATAAAAACGATAACTTCCGAGGAATGGTCTTCAAAACACGAATCGAAAAACGGAATCACGCACTCACTTCAACCTTCCCCGGCAACGGCGCCAAAAATTGATTTCGTCAATTATAGATCAAGGGAGAATTGCACAAGAAAATATGCAAAACCCGAGTCGTTTGTCCCGACGAAGATCGAATGGAATTTGTGTTCCCGGGACGTGATTCGTGTAGTGAATGTGAATAAGAGTGATTGATTTTTGATTACACTACTAATATTAAAAATAACAATCAAGATTAACAAATAAACTAAGCTAATAGAACAATTAAACTAAACATTTAAACGAAAATTGAATTTTAAAAACGAACGCGACGTAATTTAAAAACGTAAATAAAAAGTGATTTTCTAAATTTTAAGTCCTAAAAATGTAAAAATAATTTTCCTATATAAAAACTGATAAAAGGAAATTTTTGGAAAAAGAAAAATATTTTTTTGACTTTTTAATAATTTTTTATGAATTAAAAACTAATTTAAACTAATTAAATGATTTAAAAATATTAAAACAACTTGGAAAAATCTGAAAATTTTTGAATAATTCTAAAATTAAGTGACTAATCTAGGAAAAATAATTTCAGAAAGCTATTGAGCCTAAATAAGCTGAAACAGTGAATAAGCAGTTGGGAAATAAGCTAAAAATAAGCAAAAGCAGGCCAAAAATTTTCCAAAGCTCAGGACTGGTAAATTGAACTATTTTAAGCTTAATCAAACACAGAAATCTCAAACAAGCTCATGCAATAAGCTGTAAATCAGCTGCACAGTTCAGTATTTATGACAGATTTAGTGATTAATAGACCAAATTGCAGCTTAATTATAAACTAGTCCAAAGCTTAATTGGAAAATCTAATGGCAGAATCTAATACCTTATATAACAGACTACTTAAAATCCAAGAATGCCCAAAATTTAAACCACAATTGCTACTCTAATAGGGGCCTTAAACAGATGCTAGTGGAAACCCCACACTGTTGCAGAAGTTAAGCAGTGTGAGAGCAGTATTGCAGACTTATAAAAAAGCTAACTCTTAAGCTCTAAATTGCAATTCAAGCTTAGCAACTAAAATTTCAAACTACTAACTCTTTAAAAACCAAATTTCAAACATAGATCACAAAGGAATAAGCAGTTGCAGATCAATGAAGAAGCTGAGATAAGCTTACATGTGCAGGCCTGCTCCCTTGTTCTCTGTTGCATCAGAATCGAACTTTTGGCCCTAACTTCTTTCAAACTAAATGGAACACCACCAAAATTTTGGAACTATACTTAGACAGCTACATGCATCTTAAGTAGCCCCAAAAATATCCTCAAGAGCTTCAGCTAATTGAGAGAGCTAAAGTGATTAGCTTAAAAACTAGGATTTCACTAACTAAAGTGAAACATCAAAACAGACCAAAACAGCTTAAATCCTTGTGCAATTTACTTATCTATATTCAAAACAACTCAATCAAATTCTAGCTTAATGCAAATAAACAGTGATAAGGGCTTAATACCAAAAACCAATCTAATGCCAAACACCCTTTTGTTTAACTGCTTTTTGACTTTCAAAAGGTTTACACTAAATTCAGTTGAGATTTTAAAAACAGAGATAGAACTAACTACATTTAGCATCAAATAAGTTAGAGTAACTTTAAAATAAGCAGTAAGAAAAAAAAACAATAAGCTAGGTTTGACTAAAAATTGACTTTCATTTAAACTTGAATTCGAGTACAAAAAGCTTGCTACAATAAGTCACAATAAGCAGAAATTAAACAAAACTTAATTAAAACTACTCATAATTTATCCTAACTCTCACTCTAAAATATCTAACCTAACTAACTAGCTGCTAAATCCGAGAGTGAGGAGGCTATTTATAGCCATCTTCAGAAGCTTCTGGGTCTCTCAATAAAGCAATCCAAGCCCTTGAATCATCCCTAGCTCTCCAAGCCTCAATCTCATCCGTTAGATCATTTTTGATGAGGTGTTCCTTCCAACCATAGGCCTCCACGTGTCATTCCTTGTTGTCAGGTCCTTCTAGATAGTCTAATGATTGGGTAATTATGTATGGATTGAGGTAATTTCATGGTATGGTAAACTAGGGTTCCATAAACAGTGAAATTTGGGGATAAAATGGGCGCGTGTGTTGTGTGAGGGATAGAGGGCATTTTTATTTTTTATTTGACTGAGGGAGTTATAATCGTTGACCGGTATTTAGAAGGTTGGGTCGGGTCAAGGAATTTGGACTGGGTTGGGTTGAGTGGGAGTTGGGCTGGATTATAGAATTGAGTGGGTTGGTGGGTTGGGTTATACAATAGGTTTGTGGTTATGGATTGGATTTAACAATAAAATCCGGGTATGTAAGTTATGGTGTGTTTTTTTGTGATTTTGATTTTTACCAAGGACCATTGTTGTAAATCTGAAATTCAAGGGACCACTTCTGCCATTTTTCAAAATAAATCCAAGGGCTGAACTTGACATTCTTTGATTCTTCAAGGGTTGACTTTGACTTTTTGCTTCCCGGCTTCGGCTTTTATTCACTCTTCCAAATCTCGTGCTCGTTTTCCCGGTTTTGACTTTATTTTGTCCCTTTTTCTCGATATCCGCTCCTGCACATAAACAAACACAAAAACACAAATATCTTTGGCATTTTGGTTAGTTTTTGGTCTATTTGGGTCCGGTTTTGGTCAAGAAAAGGTATGTGTTTAAGCACCTACCAGCCAATTTGAACTTTTTGTTTACTACGTTCTATAATTCAAACGTTGTTACTGTTGTTCCCTTTACACGCTTAGAGTTAACTATAAAGTTAATCTATTTGTGTTTATGACTGATACAATGTATTTATTTGATTATTACTAATGAGTAAAACGAAATATAAAAACACAATGTTTTTCAAAGTTTAAATTCTTATTAGAAATCAATCAAAGAATCTATTACCCAAGTGTTTTACGGAACAAACACTTGGGATTGAATAGACAAGGTATGGTGTCTCCTATCTAAACTTAAGCAATGCTTAAGTGGTAACAATTTTGACCCACTGAGCTATCTCAGGCATTGGTTACTCTTTGTAGGAGAAAAGGGGTATTGTGAAAGTCTAAGCTTTTAATGCACAAAATACCTAACCCGCTTTTCTCCATCTGTTTGCTATTTATAGGCAAACATGTTAAGAGTACTGAAGATTAAAAATACATAAACAATAGGAAGGCGTGTCTGAAAACTACAACAGTAATTGTCATTTCCAAGAACCAATAGGATTGCGCCAAAAAAGTCTTCGAGTGTTAGTCCTGACACTTCTTGACTTTTAGTCGCTTTAGGGATGGTTTGTGTCTGACCCCGATAAGACTTGTTCTTATCTCTTCAAACCTTCCCGCTCAATCCCGCCTTTTATTCAGGCTTCAGGTTCTTCAGTCTTCGCCTTCAGTCTTCAGTCTTCAATCTTATTGTTGTTGAGGAGACTGGGGTTCAGTGAGCTCTTGTCTAACGCTCACTGAACCCATTACCTTCTTCTTCATCTCAAGTAACACTTCAGGGAGATCCGCCTCCCTGTGTGGTGAGTCTTTCTTCTTAGACTCGTCCTGAGCATCTTGAAGGTAACTAACTGAGTGACTGTTCACTCAGTGACCTAATTGTGTTTTCGGTTGATTAACACTTAGCGTAATTTGTATTCAAATCCTGTTTTAAGGACTCTTGGGTACTGAAGGACCCAACAATCTCTCCCTATTTGGATATAAATTATGCTTAAGTGTTTTGTTCAGTAATGAGTGAGCTAATGACTTCTTCTCATACTGAATGTACTAGAAAGTAATTAAGGACACTGAAATAACAAAACAAAGGGACATCATTTTATTAATTTCATTACATAAGTCCTAACAACTAAACTATGTACATGATAGTGGTGTTGCAGATTCATTCAGTCCAGTTTGTAACCAAGGGCTTCAAGCTTTGGTATCTTGGATTCCAGCTCATGTTGATCAAGATGTTCTTGAATCTTGGTTCTCAGGTCATTGCAGAACCTCACATTGGCAGGACTCTGGATAGGGAGGCTATCATGAGGAAACCAAGCATGGCTTTGATTCCAGCCTGATCAATATCACTCCATCTTTGGAAGGCTGGGTCTCCAAACTCATCAGTGAAGAAGAGACCCTTTTCAGGTAGTTCAATGACCTGGTTGTTCACAAATTGAACTCTTTCAGGGAGAGCTCTGTTGCATTTAAGGTCAGGAACTCTGATCTCAGGCTCAGACTCAATTTGCTTCCTCTTTCTTCTAGAGGACTAAGTAGGAGCAGGCTGACTGGCTGGAGCTGGGAGAAGTGAGGGAATACTAAGTTCTTCAAGTGTTGCTGCCAGTTTTTCATATCTTAGCTTTAAGGATTTCATCAGTTCCTTGACAACAACATTCGACTTTTTGAATATGATTAGACCTAATTCATCTAATTCAGTGATCCCAAAGTCAGCGAATCTAAAGGGCTCATGAATTTCAAAGTTCCTCTTGTCAGGACCTCTGAATACACTGATGACAGTAGGCTTGGTGTTCTGATGAATCTTTACATCAGTGATAGGTTTAGGTCTCAGTCTGCTTGTCATAACCCATTGGTACTTCTCAATCCTCTTTTGTCTTATCTCCTCATTCCTTTTCAACCTTTCTTCTCTTTTCTTCCTGAGGGCAGTCATCTCAGCATCCTGAGCTTTCACAAAGCTCTGACCACCTTTCCTTCCAGCAAGTTCTTTTAGCTCAAGTCCAATCTTCTCAGCCTCTTCTTTGACCACCTGGATGAGGGCAGACTTGTTCTGCCTTTCTTCCTCAGCTGCTTTCTTCAACCCTTCTTCCTTCTGCATATGAGCCTGAATTTCAGCCTCAGTGAGAAGTTGCATCACTCCATTGACCTCATAAAGGACCTTGATTGGTTCATCAGGGTCAGGCCTTCTTTCTGAGGAAGCAGGCACCAATATTGTAGGCTCAGGCTCAGTAGTGAGAATGCCTTTGCCTTTGTCTTGGCGAGATGATGATGGGGTTGTTTCAGGAATCTCCCCCTCAATATGAGAAGGAGGTTGTTGGCTGGAAGAAGCTTCAGTGACTTTCTCCCCCTCAACTATTGCTTGAGCCATTGTGAGAGCAAGAGTTGGAGCGCTCACTGAAGTTGAGGGAGCAGCCTGACCTTTGAAAGCCTAATATATCTCAGTCATCATGGATTTGATGTCTGAGGTGTTCTGCTGAAGAGTGGTAACCTTAGCCTAAAGAGATGCCTGAGAAGTCTCTATTGCAGTCATCCTAGGCCCAAGATTCCAGGCCAAGGAAGTTGAAGACTTAGCCCAAGAAGCCAAATGTGCCTCCATAAGTACCAGAGAAGACTTGATGGAGTCCATTGAAGAGCTGAGATCCTGAAGGTTAGAGGATTTCAGCATGTTGACAACCTCAGTTAACTGAGTTGATTGTTGCTAAAAAGTCTCAGAAGCCTAAAGAATTTTCTTGTTGAGCTCAGGGTCATCTTTCACTGACTCTTGAATAGTTGCAACGCTCTTGGTGATGTTTGAGAGGGAGGTGTTGGGAATTATCACAAGGTATGAGGAAGACCAAGTGAAGACAGAATTAAGTCTGGTAGTTACATTATTAAGTCTGGTCATGGTTAAGTCTGGTAATGTAAATGTTAAGTCTGGTAATTGTATTAAGTCTGGTTGACTTGTTAGTTAAGTCTGGTCAGTGAAAATAGGAAAGTTTGTTAGTATTAAGTTAGGAAAAGATATGTACGAGTTAGGTATCTTTATAGAAGATACGTGATATCTTTCCATACGGTTTTGTAATTAGGGTTTCCTTCAAGTATAAAAGGAACCCTAAGGGATCAATACATATGTACGTACGAATTGTGTGTGTTAGTAATATATACGAAGTTAGTGATAACTCAGTGTTCTTCATTGTTCTTGTTAATATTCCGCGTTAACATTAACAAATTGTTAAGAGTTTCTCACTTGGATTGATTTGGATTTATTCAAGTCATCCACTAAGTAATCAAAGGCTACTTAGAGATCCATACAAATCGTAGACCTACAAGTGGTATCAGAGCCTTTAGAGAGACTCTGTGTTCGAAGAATACAACACCACAAACAAACTCTCAATCAATTCACCCTACACAATGTCTGATATTGAAAAACCTATCAACACTGAAACCTTTTCAATCCATAACAGTGAGGATGAGAACTCAAACCATGAGGAAGAAAACCCTGAAACCAGCACCTCTAAATCACAACCAATCATCCCTACAACCACCACCATATCCAACATTAAACTTCCAATACTGAAGAGAGAAGAGTACGACATATGGGCCATGGAGATGGAACATTACTTGGAGTACATTGACAGTGATGTGTGTAAGGTTATTCAGAAGGGAAATTCTAAGAAAAGGGTTTCAGTTGGTAATGATGGGCAAATCAGAATATTACCACCATTGACTACTGAGGAGGTACGGGCTGTGGAAAAAGAGAAGAAGGCTAGAACCTTGCTGCTTATGGCTATTCCAAAGGAGCATCTACAAAAGTTTCATGGGATGATAGATGCCAAGGAGATTTGGGATGCAATTAAGAAACGTTTTGGTGGGAATGCAAACTCTAAAAAGAAGCAGAAGGCTGTTCTTAAACAGAAATTTGAAACTTTCAGTGTGTCAAAGGCTGAAGAATTAGAAAAGGGTTATGACAGATTTCAACATCTTCTGTCACAACTAGAAGTACATGGTGCTGTTGTATCTAATGAGGATGCTAATCACAAGTTTCTTAGGTCTCTACCACCAGAATGGGTAAACGTGTCTATGACTATGAGGATGAAGGATGAAGTTGACTCAATGACCCCAGATGACCTGTACAACAATCTTAGGATTTTTGAAAGGGACATCAATGAAACCACTCAGGCAACTACTAGTTCTTCAAATGTTGCTTTTGTGTCTCAAAGCAAAGGCAGTACTTACAAGGTTAAGTCTGGCAATGTTAAGTCTGGTGTTTATGAAGCTTCTACAAGGGAAAGAACTGCTCCTACAGGCTTTGCAGATGAGGTGATTCATTCATTCTTCGCCAATCAACAAGAAGATGAGAGCTTTATCAGTGAAGATTTGGAGCAGATAAATGATGCTGAGGTAGAAGAGATGGACATCAAATGACACATTGCCATGATTGCTCTGAGGGTAAAAAGGTTTCAAAAGCTGTATAGGAGGTCCATTAAGTTCAACAACAAGTCTCCAGTTGGATACACTAAGAGGACAATTGAATGCTACAATTGTCATAAGCATGGACATTTTTCTAGAGACTGCCCGGAGAAGAAGTCTATTGATGGGTATAGGAAGAGTGATGCAGAGGATGACAAGCTGGAAAGAAACCAGATGAGTATGGTGACATTGGAGGCTGGAGTTATTAACTGGAATGAGCACACAAAGGAGAATGAAGAGTCCAGTCATGCACTCATGGCCATTGGTTCTATTAATGAGGTACCATTATGTTCTAAGTTATGTACTGATTCCTATAATCATATTAAGGCTTTGTGTGATGAGCAGTTGACACTGATAGGTGACCAAGAAGCACAAATTTTAACTTATAAAAGTGCTCTAAAAACATTAGAAGCACAAAAAGGCACCCTTCAGAAACAACATGCTGATTTAAATGAAAAACTATTCTTTCAGGCTAATAAAATATATGAGCAAGATGAAAAACTTAAAAAATATAGAAGAATTGGCCTAAGAATACAAAAGGAAAAGGATGATTTGCAAAAACGTGTAGACCAGTGGAATAAGTCAAATAATAATCTGTTTAAATGCTGGGATGCACGAATAAAGTCAAGTAAGAAACATGGCTTAGGGTATGAGGAGGATAAGAAAAAGGCTATATTTAAGAATAGAGAGGAGGACTATACTGATAAGCCTTTATATAATCGATTTGTTAAGGCTGATGATTTCAAGGGAGTTCCACATCCATTGAGTGGAGACTACACTCCTCTTAAAAAAGAGGAGTTAGATGACTCTCTATTTGTGTATGGAAAAAGGGGTCCCCAAACACCTGAGTCAACCACCTCAGAGGAAAAAACTAGTGAGTATTCTACTTGTCAATCTAATGACAATGAAGGATCCATTGGTGATGTCTCTGACCACTCTAAGTCTGATTCAAAAAGTAAAGTAAAAGAGAGTCCTGAACCTGAGATTGTTAAGGAAAGTGAACCAGTTGTGACTAAGTCTGAATCACAAACAGTTAAACCTAGTTGTGTCAACCACATAAAAACTCCTAGGGAATCTGTTAATATGAATGAGTCACCTAAAAGTAATAGTGTTCACAGAGAAGTTAGGAGTAGCTACACTTACACTCCTAAGAGATGTTTTGTTTGTGGAAGTCTAAGTCACTTGATTAGAGATTGTGACTTTCATGAGAAAAGAATGAAAAGAGAGGCTGAGCTTAAAAGGAATGTGAATATGGGTCATGTTAATAATAAACCAGTGTGGAATAATGCTAACAGAATAAATCATGCCAACCAATTTGCCTCCAGACCAGCCTAACATGTTAACTCTACCCGACCAAACATTAATTCTGGTAGACAACAAGTTAATACTGGTAGACCAAACTTTAATGTTAATTCTGGTAGACCAAATATTAAGTCTGGTTTAAGGAACTTTAATTTGGGTAGGCAAAACTTTAATTCTGTGAGGCCTAATGAAAATTCTGGTTATGTTCATCAAGTGAGACCCAGACAGCCTTTCCAAAAACCACAGGTGAATCAAAGAAATCAATTTTATAAACCTCATTCACCTGTGAGAAGACCAATTGCTAAGAACACAACAAGACCTTCAACTTCAAATGCTGTAAAGGGTAATGGGGGTTCTGCTGTTAAGCCCTCAGCATGTTGGTCTTGGGATCCATTCAAGAATGAATATACTTATAAATCCCAAAGCAACAGTGGATCAGTTTCATATAAGACTTTTAAATATGTTGATCCACAAGGCGGACCCAAGCCTACTCAGGCCTGGGTTCCTAAGAGAAACTAATTTCTCTTCTTTTTGTGCAGGATCATCTACTCAACTATATGGCAGATAGAGGAATTTTTGATAGTGGGTGCTCTGGGCACATGTCTGGTAACAAGGGCTATCTGAAGGATTTCCAGGAATTCAAAGGAGGTTCTGTTACCTTTGGAGGAAGCAAGGGGCAGATTACTGGAAAAGGAAGAATCACTGTGGGCAATTTAGAGTTTGACAATGTATCTTTTGTAAAAGAACTTGGGCAGTTCAATCTTTTCTCTATATCACAAATATGTGATACGCAGCATAAGGTGCTTTTTACTGAGACTGAATGTCTTGTATTGACTCTGGATTTTAAGATGCCTGATGAACATCAGATCCTTCTTAAAGTTCCCCGACAACACAACATGTACAGTTTTGATATGAAAGCTTCTGAACCTGCAAAAGGTTCTGCCTGTTTAATTGCAAAAGCTACTTTGGATGAATCTAAGTTATGGCACAGAAGGTTAGGTCATGTGAACTTCAAGAATATGAATAAGCTTGTGAAAAATAATCTGGTTAGAGGTTTGCCTTCAAAAGTGTTTAAGAATGACCAAACCTGTGTAGCATGTAACAAGGGTAAACAACATAGGGCATCCTGTAAGGCTAAGTTAGAGAGATTCATTACTGAGCCATTACACACCTTACATATGGACTTATTTGGCCCTACATCTGTGCATAGTGTTAATCATGCCTGCTATTGTCTTGTCATTACAGATGATTGTACTAGATATTGTTGGGTGTTCTTTATGTCTAGGAAGGATGAAACCACACCTTTGATTCAAACTTTCATTAGGCAGATTGAAAACCTACTTAACAAAAGAGTTAAAATCATTAGGAGTGACAATGGCACTGAATTTAAGAACAAGAGCATGATTGAGTTCTGTGGTAATAGAGGAATAAAACAGCAGTTTAGCAATGCTAGAACTCCACAGCAGAATGGAGTTGCTGAGAGAATGAACAGGACACTCATTGAGGCAGCTAGGACTATGCTAGCAGATTCACTTTTACCTACAACCTTTTGGGCAGAAGCAGTTAGTTGTGCCTGCTATATCTTTAATAGGGTTAGAGTGACCAAGCCTCAAAACAAAACACCTTATGAGCTTATGTTTGGCCATAAACCAATTGTTAGCCATATAAGGCCATTTGGGTGTCATGTGACTATTCTTGATACACTCAGTGTTCTAGGGAAGTTTGAAGGAAAGTCTGATGAAGATTTTCTAATTGGGTATTCACTGAATAGTAAGGCCTTTAGGGTTTACAATCTAGTGACTAAGAAAGTAGAAGAAAATTTGCATGTCAACTTTCTTGAAGAAAAACCCAATGTGCAGGGATTAGGACATAGATGGATGTTTGACATTGATTACTTAACAGATTCTATGAACTATATTCCTGTCTCCAAGGAGAATCAAGCTAACCCTGTTGCAGGTACCACATAAACTTCTAACCATGCAGGTACCCAAGATCCTTCAAATGCAGGGAACACTGATCAAGAAAATGGAAGTGCAGAGCTGATTGTGATTCCTACCACAGAAGTTAAGTCTGCTGCAGCTATAGCAGATAACAAGAAGTTTTCTCCACAAGTGAAGGAACCTGTGATCAAGTCTCAGGAAAAAGCAAAAGAGGCTACTTCTTTCAATGATTCAAAGGATGTATTGTCTTTCAGAAAAGAGATGGATGCGTTGGCTGATAAATATCTTGGAAAGCAGGATACCAATACTCCCAACACTACCAGTACTTCCAACTTTAAGTCTGGTAGTGCTGCTCAACCAGAACCTAATCCAAGTGCTGTTTGTGTTGACTCTGAGATGCCAGAACTTGAAGTGTTTTCAAATCCTAATGAAGGTATCTTTGAAGGAGCTTCCTATGATGCAGAAGGTGTCATAACTGACTTCAACAACTTACCCACAGAAGTGGCTGTAAGTCCAACACCCACACTCAGAGTTCACACCAATCATCCCAAAAGTCAAATCATTGGTGATCCTAAGTCTTCAGTTCAAACAAGAAGCAAAGTGCAAATACATCCTGATGCTCATGCACTTGTGAGTTTTGTTAAGAAACAACAAAGGGTCAACCATAAGGACCAGCAACACTGCTTATTTGCTTGTTTCCTTTCCCAAAAGGAACCCATCACAGTTGCTGAAGCATTGGATGATGAAAGTTGGATAGAAGCCATGCAGGAAGAATTGATGCAGTTCAAGTTGCAGAAGGTTTGGGTTCTTGTAGATCTACCTTATGGAGCTAAAGTCATTGGTACTAAGTGGGTCTTTAGAAATAAAAGGGATGAAAGAGGAGTGGTAGTAAGGAACAAAGCAAGATTGGTAGCACAAGGATACAAACAGGAGGAAGGCATAGATTATGATGAGGTTTTTGCTCCTGTAGCCAGGATTGAGGCTATCAGGTTATTTTTAGCCTATGCATCATACATGGGATTCAAGGTATATCAAATGGATGTTAAGAGTGCCTTTCTCTATGGCACTATTGAAGAAGAAGTGTATGTACACCAACCTCCTGGTTTTGAGGATCCTGCTAATCCGAATCAAGTGTACAAGGTTATTAAGGCTCTCTATGGTCTTCACCAAGCTCCGAGAGCTTGGTATGCTACTCTCTCTAAATTTTTGGATGGTCATGGATACATCAGAGGTGTGATTGACAAGACTTTATTCATTAAAAGAGACCAAAAGGATATCATTCTTGTCCAAGTTTATGTGGATGATATCATTTTTGGATCAACAAAAAAGTCTTGGTGTGTAGAGTTTGAAGGCTTAATGAAAGGCAGGTTTGAGATGAGCTCAACGGGAGAACTTACATTTTTCTTGGGGCTGTAAGTGTAGCAAAAAGCTGATGGCATCTTTATTTCTCAAGACAAATATGTTGCAGAGATTTTGAAGAAGTTTGAATTTGCAAATGTAAAGACTGCAGTCACTCCCATGGAAAACAAGGTGCCTTTAACAAAGGATGAAGATGCTGCTGATGTGGATGTGCATCATTACAGATCCATGATAGGATCTCTCATGTATCTAACTGCTTCTAGACCTGACATTATGTATGCAGTATGTGTTTGTTCACGTTTTCAGGTACACCCAAAGACTTCACATTTTCATGCTGTGAAGAGAATCTTTAGGTACTTAAAGGGCAAACCCAATTTAGGCCTTTGGTATCCTAAAGAGTCATCATTTGACCTGACAGCCTATTCAGATAGTGACTATGCTGGTGCAAGTCTTGATAGGAAATCCACAACAGGAGGTTGTCAATTCCTTGGAAGCAGGTTAATCTCTTGGCAATGCAAGAAGCAAACAATTGTGGCCAACTCAACTACTGAAGCTGAGTATGTGGCAGCTGCTAATTGCTGTGGACAAGTCTTGTGGATTCAGAATCAGCTGCTGGACTATGGTTTGAATTTTATGAATACTGTTATCCACATAGATAATGAAAGTACTATCTGTATTGTTAAGAACCCAGTATACCACTCTAAGACTAAGCATATAGAAATCAGGCATCACTTTATTAGAGATTGCTTTGAAAAGAAATTGATTAGGGTGGAGAAAATACATACAGACTTTAATGTTGCAGACTTGTTGACTAAAGCTTTTGATGGCCCTAGGTTTAATTATTTGGTAGTCAGCATTGGTATGATGAATCCCTAGTTGGACTTAAGGGGAGGTCAAAATGTAAAGTTTGTATACTAACCAGCACTTAGGTTATTTTTAAGTCTTGTAGTTTTATTTTTAATTATGGTAGTTCTTTTTAATTCTGTTAGTGATGAAAAAAAAATTTGTTTATGTTGCAGTGCTGGATTAGGTATGTTTTCTTTAAGTTGTCAAGTGAGACTATTGGAATTTCTCACTTGGTGGAGGTGCATAGCACTAACACAACAAAAGGTTATCAGTCCACCTTGTCTGACCCACACAAGGACTGGCTAATCCTGAGCAAACGGCTACAGGTAAAGATAGCTCAAATCCGTTTATGGCTGACAATTTGCCAAAAAAAATTGTATGGTATTCAACTCACCATATCTAAGATTAGTGAAGAGTTGACTAGCCCACAAGGTTATGGCTTGTGGTAAAGGCTGTGGAAAACCATAAATGGTAATCAATTCACCATGATGAGGTGCTTTCCATCAAAGAATTGGCTAGTCCAAAAGGGTACAGCTTTTGGTAAAGACATAACAAATCTGTTGATAGTTGATGATTTACTAAAAATCATATGGTTATCAATGTACCATGGTCTTACACACCAAAACATTTGGCTACTCCAGTAGTGATGGCTATTGGTAAAGAGACATCAAATCCATTAATTTTCAATGATTCACCTCTCACAGGAGTTAATACACTTGGAAGTGATGAGAATAGATATGAAACTTAATATGAATTGATGTACAAAATGTCGTGGTTGCTGGAAAGATCAAGTGAAATGCATATCAGATGTTAAGAAGATCAAGTTGCTGCACAAATACTCAAATTTGCAGATTTCAAGTGTTTTGAAGATCAAGATAATTTCAATCTACATAAGCTTACTCAGAAGGAACTTGAAGTTCATGGAACATGAAGATCAAGTTAGGGGAGGATTGTTGGGAATTATCACAAGGTACGAGGAAGACCAAGTGAAGACAGACTTAAGTCTGGTAGTTACATTATTAAGTTTGGTCATGGTTAAGTCTGGTAATGTAAATGTTAAGTCTGGTAATTGTATTAAGTCTGGTTGACTTGTTAGTTAAGTCTGGTCAGTGAAAATAGGAAAGTTTGTTAGTATTAAGTTAGGAAAAGATATGTACGAGTTAGGTATCTTTATAGAAGATACGTGATATCTTTTCACACGGTTTTGTAATTAGGGTTTCCTTCAAGTATAAAAGGAACCCTAAGGGATCAATACATATGTACGTACGAATTGTGTGTGTTAGTAATATATACGAAGTTAGTGATAACTCAGTGTTCTTCATTGTTCTTGTTAATATTCCGCGTTAACATTAACAAATTGTTAAGAGTTTCTCACTTGGATTGATTTGGATTTATTCAAGTCATCCACTAAGTAATCAAAGGCTACTTAGAGATCCATACAAATCGTGGACCTAAAGGAGGCGTTGAACTTTTTAAGATTCTGACCAAGAGTTGTCAGGTTGTAGGAAATCCCTGACTGTTGCTCATTTACTTCTTCACGATAAGCCTCAATAGATTCCCTCAGGTTGACATAGTGAATTGTAGCTTCTTAATGTTGGTCAAAGATTTCCTCAGTGAGCCCTTAAAAAAGAGCCTTGTTAGACTTTTGCAAGAACTTGACCAATTGTCTTTCAGTGAGAGGAAGAATGTTGTCATACTTCCAGAGATTCGCTGGGCAGGATGATTCTGAGTCTGAAGAATGATCAGCCTGAGAAGCTGATTCTTCACCTTGTGGTGGAGAGGACTGATGCGATGTTTCAGTGGGTTGGGCATCAGTTTCCATATCATCACCTGCCTCAAACACTTCTTCCTCACTTTCAATACTGAGCTCTTCATCAGACAAGAAAACTGCCTGAATATCCGCCATGGACTGAATTTGCACCTTGTTTTGGCCAGGTCCTGACCCTGCCATAATAACTGAGTAGGTTTTCTCAGCCTAGCATTGGGGGTCAGTTCCTGAGAGACTAGATCCACCATGAGGGGGTAGTCGCATGCCCCCTGAGTCTTTGTCCCCATGTGCTCCTTCAAGGACTGGTGGGTGTTCTCCAGTACTATCATGAGGCACACTTTGTGATTGTTGATGGACCCCCTTCCCATCAGGGTTGTACTGCCCTTTTGGGGATTTAGGGTCCTTGACTCCCTGAGACCCTGAGTGTGATTTCTCAGGGCCGTAAGTAGGATGTGATTGGGTGTGGGTCCCCTTCTCAGTAGAGTAGTGTTGCTCTACCGAGGATTCAGGACCCTTTTCTCCCTCAGGCACTGATTATGATTTGTCAGTGCCTTCATCGGGATGTGATTGGGTGGAGGTTCCTGACCCTAGTGACTTGTGTATTTCAGTAGAGTCATGAGGAAACTGGGGTATGCCCGAGGACACTGAGGATGATTTATCAGTGACCTCCGTTGGCATTTGTTTTAGGGTCAAGAGGGTCTCAATGATGGGTGTCTCTGAGGTCTTGGCCATTATTTCCCCTTCTTTGGGTTCTGAGGAAGAGGACTCAAGGACGAGTGATTTGGGTTTAACCACCTTCTTGGCCCCTGCCTTCTTTTTCTTCTTCTCCTGCTTTTCAGGAGAAGGAATGGGTGAGACAGCTTTGTCACCCTGAATGACTACCAGCATGTAGTTGGTCAGGGCGACTGGTTGTACCTCTGTTATGCCACTGGAATAATTGGCCTTGTGTAGGACGTCAGGTTTAGAACCTTGAGTGTCAGGCCTAATATAGTCAGGGCCAAGTAATTCCTGAAGCACACAGGAAATGAACCTAGGGTAAGACATGTGTCTTTGCCTAGATTTCCCTGAGAGCTTGGCAACGAGGTCACGGAAGATTATTCCTCCGATGTCAATTTTTCTACCCTCCAGGAGACTGAACACCATCAATTGTTGTGATGAGTTCAACTGCTCCGTGGAGGATTTATTACCTCCAAGGACCTGAATGACAAAAGTCATCAGGATCCTCCAGATAGGTGGGAACCAAGTTTTAATTATTGGTGCCTTTGCCAATAATGAACCTGGGGCCACTTCAGGTTGTTTGGGGTCATGTGGCCCTAGAAAAAGCAATTCTGCTTTAACGTCTTGGTCAGTGGGGTTGGGCGCAAAATTCTCAGCGAAATCAAGACCAGTGGCCTTGATGAAGGTTGAGTAATCAAGGGAGAGGGTCCTTCTCCCATTCATCACTGAGAAAGTGATAATAGAGTCTTTGGTGTCCTCAAGGCTAGTTTCCACTGCTGTACACCAAAATTCCCTCAAGTAGTCATGGTATATGACCGAGGGGGTCTTTGTAAATGCCGTAGCAAGAAAGCAGTTTTGTAGATACTTAACTACATTCTTGTACGCTCATAACTTTTGGGGATAGACAAAATTACCTACCACATTGTTCTTGGTCATGTCTACACCCTCAATGAGGAATCCCACATTAGGGGCGTATGTAATAGCATTAGAAGAAGCCATTTTTGTTGGGTAAGTCTGGGTAACAAAGATGGTTGGGGTTTCTAAAAGCAAAGAACACACACAAAATTTTGTTTTGAAAGAAAAAGGGCAAGAATTTGCTTAGAATTTTCTAAAAAATGTGTGTGTGTGTTTTTTGTTTGGAGGTTATTTATAGGGAAGTGAAGTGAAGGGTAGTTTAGGCATTAAGCAATTTTATTTCTCAAAAGATATTTTTTGAAAACCGTTTTGAATAAAACTTTTGAGATCCACATTAAATGCTTAACCACTCCACTATCCCTGTTTTGCGCAACTATCAAGGCAAACAGTTGTGCCATCTGTAAAAAGTATAACTTGCAGAGTTGAGTCATCACATATCTGTTATGTGATTGGAGAGGCATTAAATGCCAAGTGGGAATGTGGTGGCCCATGAGGTGCATGCCAGAAAGGCAAAAGAACAAATATTCTTATATTAAATAAGAATTCAGTTACCAACCTCGGACATTTACTAACTAGATACTTAGAGCATTTAAGTTAGCATTGAATGTCACTTGAGGGCCCTGAATGACTCTTCATTCAGTGAACCTGATTGTTCAGGACTTGGGTTTAGTTCTTGAGGTACAAGGGTTCAGGGAAGGTTATCCTGCTTGTTCAGGGACTTGGTTTTAGTTCCTGAGGTACAAGGGTTCAGGGACTTGGGTTTAGTTCCTGAAGTTCAGGGAAGGTGATTCAGTGATCTTTTTCACTGAGGAACACATTGAGTCAGGGACTTGGGGTTTTCAGAATTTACACTTAGTTGGATGGACTCAATCAGTGGACTGAATCTCAATATCCAACATTCCTAATTCAGCTTTCAGTCTTGTGAAAGTTGGTTCATCCAATGGTTTGGTGAATATATCAGCTAGCTGATATTCAGTAGGAATGAAGTGTAATTCAATGTCACCATTCATGACATGGTCCCTGATGAAATGATATCTAATATCAATATGTTTTGTTCTCTGATGAAGAACAGGGTTGTTTGAGATGGAAATTGCACTTGTGTTATCACAAAAGATGGGAACCATCTTGTACTAAATTCCATAGTCACTGAGTTGACTTTTCATCCAGAGTACATTTGCACAACAGCTTGCTGCTGCAACATATTCAGCTTCAGCTGAGGACATGGCAACTGATTGTTGCTTCTTAGCACTCCAACAGACTACTTTCCCACCAAGGATTTGGCAGGAGCCTGAGGTGCTTTCTCTGTCCATGTTGCATCCAGCATAGTCAGAGTCTGAGTATCCTTTGAGATCAAAGCCTGAACATTTTGGATAGTATAATCCAAGGTTTGGAGTACCTTTCAGGTACCTGAGTATCCTTTTCACAGCTGTGAGATGAGATTCTCTTGGGTCAGATTGATATCTGGCACATAAGAACACTGAGAATTGGATGTCAGGCCTTGATGCAAGTAGATACATCAGTGATCCTATCATTCCTCTGAAGAGAGTTTGACTCATTGGTTTACCAGTAAGGTCAGGACCAAGGTTGTTTGGTGGTACCATGGGAGTTTTGATTGAGGCACAGTCACTGAGCTCATACTTCTTTAGAAAGGCTCCTGACATACTCTCTAATGATAGGTCCTTATCAGTCCTTGATGCATCAAGGAAGTAGTCAGTTCTCCACATGTCTTTCAAATTTCTTTCATCAGTTTTTCAAACTGTTGCAATTTTAATTGTGACCAAAGATGATTCACAACAATACTGTACAAGTAAGACATCATTATTTTCTATAGATAAACATTTGTCTATCTTACTCGACAAATTTTTGGATCAGGAAGGCGAGAGGTTTCAAATTGTGTCTTAACTTTTTTAAGCTTGCATAGTCAGAATCTCTTCAAATCGATTGTGCAAATAAACTCTTTTCATACCATTTTAAAATGATTCTTAACACTCATCTTGTACAATTGAATTCATGTTGGTACAAGGGCAAAACAATCTGATGGCTTCTCCTTGCACTGACAAATGTTTTTATATCATCATTTGAGGTGTATAGTTTGGCATACCATCTGGCCTTGTTTTAATGACTAAAAGGGCATTTTCCAGACAATTTGTTTGGAATCATTTCAATCCAAGTCTGAAACATAACTTTTCAGGACCACTTGCTAAGTCATTACTCTTGTTCTTACCTAAAGTTCAAGTCAATGCATGGCCTGAACCCAACTTGGATGATTAAGTGCTTCCTTGAATATTTAGGTCAATGTGGATGAATCATACAATAGCATTCCATTGGTTTTAATGGTTTGCTCTCAGTTGTGCATCCATTCATGCTATGAACATCCTTCAGTAGCTCATCCAATTATATTAACAAGTTCCATATATCCTGAACTATCCAACATGTCTGAGTCTTGGATACTATTTAGTCAATTGTGGAGATGAAGTCCACAAATAGGCATTCATTGGCTGAGGCTGCTCTCAGTTGTGCAGCCATGCTTCTAGTGAGCATGCCTTCAGTAGGCTCTCCAATTATATTAACAAGTTCTATATCCTGAGACCTAGTCCAACTGTCCTGAGGTCTTGGATACTGATTAGAACTTGTGGAGGCCTGATTGGTAGGGTCAGGATCAGACACATGATGATCTTCAGTATCATGAGTGTCTGGGTGGGTTGACTCATAACTGTGATTGTTTGGTTCCTGAGCACTTTGTTCAGACTGAATGATTTGCATCAGTATTTCTTTGTGCTTCAACAAACTCAGTGATGGTTGGGTAAGGAAGGTTGTGAGGGATGATGTAATAGGAGATGTCAGCATTTGTTCGGTACTGAGGGGAAAGACCATTTGCAGGATGATGTTCATCAGGAGGGTATCTTGATGAATCATCAATGCCTATCTCTTCCACTGAGGTGTTAGAGACACTGATTGCATCAGTGCTCTCATCAAAGGTAATATGGAATGTTTCCTCAGTATGCTGTCTCCTAGTGTTGAACACCCTGAAGGCCTTTGAGATAAGTGAGTATCCTAGGAAGTATCCATCATCAGCTTTAGCATCAAATTTCCCTAAGTGATCCTTGTGATTATGAATAAACACAAGACACCCAAAGACATGAAAATAGCTGATGTCAGGGATCCTTCCCTTGAATAACTCATAAGGGATTTTGCTATGTCTCTTGACAATGATGGATCTGTTTTGTGTATAACAGGCAGTTTTGACTGCTTCAGTCCAAAAGTGTTTGGAAAGGACTGATCCATTTAGCATTGTCCTGGCTGCTTCAATGAGTGTTCTATTTTTCCTTTCAGCCACACCATTTTGTTCAGGTGTGTAAGGAGAGGAAAAGTTTTGGGAAATTCCTTTCTCATCACAGAAACATTCATGTTCATAGTTTTTGAACTCTGTTCATTGTCAGTCTATCTATTTGATTTATGTCATTTTGATTTTCAATGTTCCTGACAAAGGACATGATTGTTTCAGCTGCCTGACTCTTTTTGATCAGGAAGTACATCCAAGTGTATCTTGAGTATTCATCCACAATGACCAGAGTATACTTCTCATGGTTAATGGATCTAGGACTGATGGGCCTAAAGAGATCCATATGGAGAAGATGAAGGCAGTTCCTGATGGAAAAGTTTGTTTTGGTTTTAAAGGATGCTCTATGATGTTTTCCTTTTTCACAGGCAGAGCATGGTTTATCCTTTGAAAACACAAGTGATGGTAAGCCAAGGACCTTATTTTGTTTTACAAGATTGTTTATGTTTTTGAAGTTCAGGTGGGAGAGTCTCTTATGCCAAAGCCAGTTGAGGGTTTCAGTGGCTTTAGTAAAGAGACATGTTCCCTTTTGAGTTAGACTGGACATGTCTAACACATATACATCTTGTCTTCTTGGTGCAATAAGAACAACTTTCTTATTAGCATTGAAGATGATTCCTTGCTTATCATCAAACTGAACTATGTATTTTGCATCACATAGTTGACTGACACTGATCAAATTATATTTAAGACCATTAACATAAGCTATCCTAGTAAAGACTATACAATTGCAGTTTACTGAGCCATAACCTTCAGTGAGACATGATGAGTTATTAGCAAATATCACTTTGGGTCCTGATTCATCCACATACTTGTGCAGATACTCTTTCACACCAGTCATGCTCCTTGAACATCCACTATCAAGATGCCAAACAGGATCCTTGGCATGCCTCTGCACAAATGGTAAACTGGGTTAGTTCTTTCTAGGACTCCACTTCTTGGAGGGCTTAACTTTTGGGGTCTTTCTAAAATTGACAATTGATTCATGGTCAGTGGTGGAGTGGACTGAGCTATCACAAATTTTGCATTTGATAGCTGAGGTAGACTCAGTAGACTGAGAGGATGACTTGTTCATACCTCTTCTGGCTTGAATGACCTTATCATGTCCTGAGGTGTCATAAGTGGGATCTTCACAAATTTCACAGCTATTGTCCATTAGACAATCCTTAGGAAGGTGGTCATTGAATCCACAATGAGGACAAGGTGCAAAAGGCTTGGCCTTTTGTTTCTGTTTCTGTTTAGAATTAGAAGGGTATTTTAAAGCCTGAGCTTTAAAGCTTGCCATCTTTGATGTGGCTGTGTATGTTTTGTGATCAGAGGTCCTGTGATAATCCATTTTGCAAATCTTGCAGTAAAGGATTCTATAACAATCATCAGTGTAATGATTGGTAAAGTGACATAGCTCACATCTTTTCAGGGGTTTGGAGGGTTTTGGTTTGGTGCTTGTGGAAGCTGATTTGGGTTCCTTCTTCTTGGATTGAGAAGGTTTCTCAGAAGATTCAATCTTCTCACTCAGCTTCCTGACCATTTCAGCCAACTGATTAATTTTTGAGTCAGGGCTATCAGTTTTTACTTCAGAAGAGACTGAAGTTGATGAGTCATCAGTATTTACTGAGACTTCAAGGATTTGCCTTTTCAGGATGGTTTTTCTCATTTTTGGATTCTCCTTTGGAGAATACTGAGAGTATACCAATGGTGGGAGGTCTGAGCATGGTGCAGCACCCTGAAGGATATTCAGTGGTGGGAGTGGTGTGAATGATTCTGATTCAGACTCATTGACTGACTCAGTATTACTGGGTTGGCCAGTGAGTCCAAGCATATTTTTCAGAGCCTGACTTTCAGGAAGCAAGATTTTCCCAGTCTCAAAGTTTGGTAACTTACAGACTGGGTTGTCCCTGACAATCCATTCATTTGACTTGGGTAGCATTTCTTGCTCAAAAGATACGCCAACTGGAATAAAGGTCATTTCACTGTGACTCTCACTGGGGGTTTTAGTGAGATGGTCAATTCCTATTGTTTTCTTAGGAATTAAACCCACAGTATCAAAGACCTTGGGGTTCTTTTTAGTCCAGCCTTGAATGACAGCCTTTTCTTTGTTAAGTTCATGTTGTAGGCTTGGTTTTGTTTCAAAATTTCAGTGTTTTGAATTTGTAGAGTAATAGTTTCTAACTTGGCTTGTTTTAGTACAAGCAATTCATCTCTACACTTATTCAATTCAGACACAAGATTGTTATATTTTGAAAACAAGTTAAGCATTTGTTCTTCAACAAACTTAAGATCTACACAAATATAATTCATATAGGACTGCCAATCAGAGTTATCATCCATAGAAAGTAAAGTGTTTACCTTCTTCATGGTTATGTTCACCCACTCTCCATTCCTTGCATGGCTTTTCCCAATAGCCACCTGATCACCTTCAGAGAGTATCATCAGTGCACTCACTCTAATTTCCTCATCTTCTGAGGAGACCTCTTCTTCATCCCAATCATAAGCTTCTGCTACAAGAACCTTGTTCTTTGTCTGAACAGGTTTGGATGTTTGAGCAGCCTGAGACATTGAGGGATTAGTTTTAAGAAGTGCAAGTTTAGCCTTAGCTTTCCTGTATTTTGCTTCAAAGTCTTTTTGACCCTTTTGAACATTATTGTTTTGAAAATGTTGGGTCGACTGAAGCATTCTTTGTTGAAACTTGCGAGTTCCTGAGGAACTGTTTCCTGAAAATTTGTAAGAGGGTTCTGAGATGGTTTTAGAATAACAGTCTCTAGCAAAATGACCCTTTTTACCACAATTAAAGCATTCAGTGGTTTCATTTGCTTTTGCTTTAGAAAAGTTGGACTGATTTCTTTTGATAAAACGTTTTGAACTAGCAAGGAGTGCCCTTTCTTGAAATTCCAAGTTTAAATCATTTAGGTACTCATCACTAGTCCTTTCATCAATTTCATCTTCAGAATCCTCTTGAAAATCGTGCACAACACCATTAGTATAAAAGGCAGTTGATATGGGTGTGGAGGTTAAGGCCTTTTTGGTCTCAAGAGCTTTTGAGTCTGGGTATCTCCTTGAGATTAAGTTTTCTTCATAGACAAACTTCCCATAGATCTCAGGGAGCTCAAGGGTCTGAATGTGATTAGCATTCCTGAGGCCTTGTGGGAAGTTTAGCCACTTCTCAGGGAGACTGTTGACAAAGCCAACATTTGTCTCATGCTTAGACAACACTACACCATCATTTGATAGTTCGTTTATCAAAGTCTTGTATCTGGTATAAGTCTGAGAGAGACTTTCAGAGTCCTTTGCCCTGAAAGTATTGTACTCAAGTTTCAGGTCCATAATCCTGTTTTCCTTGGTATCTGAGGGTCCTTCAAAGCTATTGATCAAGTCATCCCAAGTTTGCTTGGCTGTTGAACAGTTGATGACTGATTCCATTATATCGTCAGGAAGACAAGATATAATGATGCTTTTCAGGCGTTGGTCTTGATTGACCACCCTCCTCTCATTAATGGTCCATTAAGCTTCAGGCTTGTTTAGCCCTTCAGCAGTCTTTGGGACATAGGGACCATCTTTGACACAAGTGATGTAGTATGGTTCCATACCAGTCAATTAGCAAAGCATTCGCTTTTTCCACTTGCTAAATTTACCAGCTTCAAGTCTTGGGGCAACAGCTGAAAAGCTTCCACCCTTTTTATCGACTAGCTGGGGCACATTAATATCAGCCATAGTAGGATCTTGGTTTTAAAAACCTTGAGCACTCTTAGTTTTTGAAAGATTTTATAAACCAGAGGCTCTGATACCACTTGTTGTTCCCTTTACACGCTTAGAGTTAACTATAAAGTTAATCTATTTGTGTTTATGACTGATACAATGTATTTGTTTGATTATTCCTAATGAGTAAAACGAAATATAAAAACACAATGTTTCTCAACGTTTAAATTCTTATTAGAAATCAATCAAAGAATTTATTACCCAAGTGTTTTGCGGAACAAACACTTGGGATTGAATAGACAAGGTATGGTGTCTCCTATCTAAACTTAAGCAATGCTTAAGTGGTAAAAATATTGACCCACTGAGCTATCTCAGGGATTGGTTACTCTTTGTAGGAGAAAAGGGGTATTGTGAAAGTCTAAGCTTTTAATGTACAAAATACCTAACCCGCTTTTCTCCATCTGTTTGCTATTTATAGGCAAACATGTTAAGAGTACTGAAGATTAAAAATACATAAACAATAGGAAGGCGTGTCTGACAACTACAACAGTAATTGTCATTTCCAAGAACCAATAGGATTGCGCCAAAAAAGTCTTCGAGTGTCAGTCCTGACACTTCTTGACTTTTAGCCGCTTTAGGGATGGTTTGTGTCTGACCCCGATAAGACTTGTTCCTATCTCTTCAAACCTTCCCGCTCAATCCCGCCTTTTATTCAGGCTTCAGGTTCTTCAGTCTTTGCCTTCAGTCTTCAATCTTATTGTTGTTGAAGAGTCTGGGGTTCAGTGAGGTCTTGTCTAACGCTCACTGAACCCTTTACCTTCTTCTTCGTCTCAAGTAACACTTCAGGGAGATCCGCCTCCCTGTGTGGTGAGTCTTTCTTCTTAGTCTCATCCAGAGCATCTTGAAGGCAACTCACTGAGTGACTGTTCACTCAGTGGTCTAATTGTGTTTTCGGTTGATTAACACTTAGCGTAATTTGTATTCAAATCCTGTTTTAAGGACTCTTGGGTACTGAAGGAACCAACAGTTACGTTATTCATGAAACTATGGAACGAACTCACACACGGACCACGACGGATCAAACATACTCATTAAACAATAAACAGATCCAATTACTATTCATGGCCCAACCCCATATTAATAAGTTTTAATTTTTCCTTTTATACAATTCGACACACTTGGTCTCTTTTAAATCTAATTTCGACACCCAAGATACCATTTATTTTACATAACTCGATTTTCTATACACCCAAGACTCAAGAGTGATAAATCTCACATTTTATTTTAACGTTTGGCTTATGAACGAGACCTAAAGTAAACCTCACTCGGGCACGTATACTATATTCTATACAACATTTCTTTTAGACTATATATATATATATATATATAGTGAGACTTTCTTGCGAGAACCATCTTATCTGCGAGAACTGACAGAACCACAAAAAATATAAATGCACGCCTTCAATAATTGTATTTTTGCACATATGTTCTAAAAACAACATATATGTTTTTAAAAAAAACATGTTTGTTCTAAAGAATTTGATAAGAAATTGGAAATACAAATTTTTTTTTGAAGGTGTGCATGTATGTTCTTATAAGGCGTGCAATGACAATATTACGGCCGTGTGCAAGGTTTTTGTGAAAAAAGAGGATGAGTTCATAATGATATTGAAGAACATAGGTGGATACTTACGATTATTGATGATTTGCATGTATTTTTATTTTATTTTAAAAGGCGTGCATGTATGTTTTTGGTGGTTCTGCCAGTTCTCGCAAGAAAGTCTCCCTATATATATATATATAATATATATATATATATATATATATATATATATATATATATATATATATATATATAATTTATACTAATAACTGTATCTTATCTTATATTTCGAATTCATAGCACATGCCAAACCGAATCATGCAATCTCATTCGAATATTTCTGACACCAAAGAAGATTACTTATGGCGTCACCATTGCTGTTTGTTTTCGATCTGAAAATGGGGTTAAGGGTGACGTTTTTGATGATCAGAAGAGATCAGGAGAAGCAGGTAGCGAGTGGGGTGGGGAGAGAGAGAAAAACGTATATATATATATATATATATATATATATATATATATATATATATATATATATATATATATATATATATATATTTTGTTAATAGTGGGTAGAGTAAAGGATTATTAATAGATTTGATTTAAGTGTGTATTTTCGTGTACCTCGTGTCTCGTTGAATCCCGGTGTCACCCGATATTTCTGGGTTTGTCGTGAGTACAGAGAAATATAATTCAGGAGACATTTTAATTAAACTGACAGAGAGTATATTTTTATTGACTCTGACATGAATTTGCAAAGTAAACCTTTACTGGTGTGGTGTCGGCACGCGTGTGGTGTCATTTTCCAGGAAAAACGAGATAACCTCTCGTTTTTTATTTTTTAAACATCAGTAAATGTCAGAAAATATTTAATTTGTAATATTTGTCAAAAAATAATAGATGAACGATTAAAATAATAGCCTGAAAAATTACGGGTTGTTATAGTCTACCAGCCTTAAAAGAAATCTCGTCCTCGAGATTTAGTTCATCCACTCTACTGACGTTCGTCCTTGCGGTTAGATTTGACGGTCAACTTTTCCATTCTCGAGCTTAGCCCTCAAGTGAACTTTAGTTAGTGTATTCTAACTTAATCTCACAACTCCCTAACCGAAAACTGTCATGAGTTCGTTGAACAGATTTGAGTAATAACTTGATTCTACCTTGATTTTCGTAACTCATCAAACAAGAACTGTCGCTAGATCAAGCTGGAATCAAGTTGTTAGAAAGGAAGATTTTTAACATCTTAATTGAAGGTCTCTTTAAGGTTTGGCTCAAGTTTGGAATCGTCTAGGCCAAATCAAATCAACGAATAGGGATGATTTAGGTTGGCAAGAAAGGCTAGAAGTTCAATTAAGGCTTATGACGTCAGGTCTCACATTAGTCGTTGTCGTAAAAGCCTTATAGCTGCATCTATGGCTGTTGGTCAAGGTACTAGCTCTTTCATTGGTTTGCCCTGCATCAATGTGTGCGACGATCTGAGTTAGAAGATCCACCAACCCAGCAGCATTGTCTCTTGGGGCTTCATTATTGATGCTTCCTGAGCGGGTGTTCCTTGTAGTCATGATTCTTCAATAGTCTAAGAACATTGAGTTATACGTGGACGATGGCGGATGGTGTTGCGGGACAACGACAGCTTGGAGACGTAGTGATTGAGACACGACGGGAACAAGAACGTGCTTAGTTTATTAGGTCGTAATGTAGCAAGAAAGAGGCATATATATATGAATATATCTATATAAAGTATAGCACTATAAACGGGGTTGTTCGAACATGACATGCATACACACACGACTAATGCAATTTTAGGCGATCAGACTCTTAAGATTCGACCAAAGCATGATCCGAGACTTCTACTCCCATCATTGCATGATTCTTCCCGAATTAGGCATAGGTGATCAGGCTATGCATAATTGAGGAGTAATGATGCAATGCTCGGACTAGTCAACTCGTATGATATTTGGTGTTTTAAGAAAACTTTATTCTGGTTATAGTTGCGATTTTTATTTTTGAAAAATCAGCATTCTCTATAACAGCCTGTCTCTGATACCAATCTGTAACACCCCCAAAAATGTGGTATTGCGGAAGCATTCGGGTCCTGGGGTGCTACGAAATCAATATACATCGCAGAGTGATACAGTACAATGCCATAATTTAAATTTAAAGAAAGAGTACATTAATACAACATTGTTTTAGCCAACAACGGCATTTGAAACATAAAAGTTTGTTTCCCAAAATATAACATTTTATTTCATCCAACTAAACATGATAGGTGAAGACTCCTTAATGCTAATGTCTTCATAAAATACACTTACTGGCGATCACCTGAAATGCATGAGAAAACGGGTCAACTATGAAAATAGTTGGTGAGTATACAGGTTTTATTCAAAAGAAGTGCAAGGTTTTTGAGAAAAATTCAATATGGTAGAGACCGTGTCAAACCATTCAGTTACAAGTCCTGCCCATACAAGACTTGTAACTTATGGTTTCATAACCATTATAGTCAAACACACATGCTCATTAGGTTCACAATAAAAAAACTAGGTATATAATAATGTATGCGGCATAGCCCCTAAAATAAATAATATGCATTCCGTAGACTGAGGAATGAGAGGTTGGACGACCTCTAATAACGCTATCCATACTACCTACTGCTCCGCACAAGGGAGCCGTACGAACGGTACGTCTAAATTGGAGTACGAACGGCAAACCAATCGGGGACTAACAATGCGAATGTACGAACGGTACATCAGACCAACTATTATATACTGATTTAATCAAGCCTGCTCCTTAAACAAGAGAGACTAAAATTTAAGTGCGTACGGCATGTTAACAGTTCAAAACAAGTCATAAGCTCAAAATAGCGTCTTAAGGTTCAAAGACAATTTCAAAGAGTTCAAGTAAAAATATATGTCATAAGTTCAATTAAAATTTAAGTCATGCATTCCACCCCAAATAAGTAAAATGGTAAAAAGGGGGCTGTGAATACTCACCTCGGCATAAAGCAGTAAGATAAAGCAATAGTTCAGATAAAGTTCAGCACCAACACGCGACCTAGATTAGTAAGGTTGTTTTAGTTCACAGACTAAGTTTAAGACTTAAGTTCAAAAGTTTTAGTGAGTTTATGTTATTGTTGCTGGTGTGGCAGCATTTAAGTTTAAAATGATTTCATAAGCATTTGTAGGTATTGGCTCATTGGAAGGGTGTAGGTATACGATGGATAAGATATCGAAGACGAGTAGCCTTTGGTTTGAAACTAACCCAAAAGACAAGGTGTGAGGATGGATTACAATTAAATGTTAGACGTTTACGTATTTTATAGACTTTTATTGATAAATAGTTACATGACACTAAGTGTGTATATAAATATATTTTTATTATAGTCATAAAAATGCCAAACAAAAGTTAGATAAGAACTTTAATCAATTTTCTCGTTTTTAAATGAATTGATGAATGTATAAAATTTCTCATTGTTGGTTAAAATAAACTAAATATATATTTTGACAAATAGTCAGGCATGACCCGTGTACATATATGCTTGAATAGTAAATCATTTTATAAAGTTAGGACAAATCGTGACATTTATTTCTACTTGTCGAGTTCTTTTTAATATGTAGCCGGCATGTATATAATTTAATGTCCACCAATTTAACAAAAGTTGTCGAGTTCTTTTAATAGGTGATATGCGTTTGACGAGGAGGGGGAAAAGGGCTGTGGCCCACGTCATTCACTAGGAACAGGCTGTTGGAAACTCGGAGTGGGTTATTTCTACTTGTCGAGTTCTTTTTAATATGTAGCCGGCATGTATATAATTTAATGTCCACCAATTTAACAAAAGTTGTCGAGTTCTTTTAATAGGTGATATGCGTGTCACGAGGAGGGGGAAAAGGGCTGTGGCCCACGTCATTCACTAGGAACAGGCTGTTGGAAACTCGGAGTGGGCTAGGCCCAATTTGGCGAGACAAGTTAACAGGCCTGGCCTGTTGGACGCATAGCTTAGGAAGCAAATATATATATATATATATATATATATATATATATATATATATATATATATATATATATATATATATATATATATATATATATATATATATATACACACACACACACACACACACACACACACACACACACATACACACACACACACACATATATATATATAAAAGAGATCAATTTGGCTTGGTGTGTTGACTCTTGGACTCGACAAAAAGAGTGGCAGTCGTCCTTCTCTTGGACACAAGGAAGAGGAGAAAAACTTGATCTTGTTTTACTTATGGCGTCACCATTGCTGTTTGTTTTCGATCTGAAAATATGGTTAAGGGTGACGTTTTTGATGATCAGAAGAGATCAGGAGAAGCAGGTAGGGAGTGGGGTGGGGGGAGAGAGAAAAATGTGTGTGTATATATATATATATATATATATATATATATATATATATATATATATATATATATTTGTTTTGTTAATAGTGGGTATTTAAGTGTGTATTTTCATGTACCTCGTGTCTCGTTGAATCCCGGTGTCACCCGATATTTCTGGTTTGTCGTGAGTAGAGAGAAATATAATTCAGGAGACATTTTAATTAAATTGACACAGAGTATATTTTTATTGACTCTGACATGAATTTGCGAAGTAAACCTTTACTGGTGTGGTGTCGTTTTCCAGGAAAAACGAGATAACCTCTCGTTTTTAAATTTTTAAACATCAGTAAATGTCAGAAAATATTTAATTTGTAATATTTGTCAAAAAATAATAGATGAACGATTATAATAATAGCCTGAAAAATTACGGGTTGTTATATACTCCGTCAACAATGGAGTCCTGTTCCGTAAGTCATTTCTGGAGCCGTGGTTACGATGTGTTGGACCAATACAGGCAAACTACGTGATTAGGGAAATTCACGAGGGTTCGTGCAACATGCACTCCGGACCCCGGGCTATCGTGGCAAAGGCAATAATATCCGGATATTATTGGCCGACCATGCATAGGGACGCGAGAGAAGTGATCAACAAGTGCCAAGACTGCCAAGTCCACAAGCCGGTTCCCAGAAATCCTCAGCATAACTTAACTCCTATCACTTCCCCCTGGCCATTTTATAAATGGGGCATAGACATCTGCGGCCCATTTCCAGAAGCTCCAGGAAGAATCAAGTATTTGATAGTAGCAATAGATCACTTCAAAAAGTGGATTGAGGCCAAAGCTCTCGCAACCATCACCGGTAATCAAGTCAAGAAGTTCGTATGGGATAGTATTGTGTGTAGGTTCGGCTTGCTGGGGAAAATCGTGTATAGTATCCCCGGACCCAGCATATTGGGTCGGGCATGCTTATAACTTGAACCGCGACAGAGTCAAGACAGACGAATACAAATTGTAGACTCCAGTCTTGCCAAGCCAGGACAAGAACATGCCCCGGCCTCCCTAGCCCGGGCCAGAACACATCATTAGCCACAGCCGGACCACCACGCTGCCGAAAACCAGATCTTGTGGGATCGTGTCTCCCACTTGATCTGACACCTACCTGCTAGGTATGGCGCAAATCGGCTCTACTATGACACTTACCTACTCGATAAGGTGTAAGTCAACTCGCAAAGTCCCGAGGCAGCTACAGTAAGTATATGGGTGGTATAAATACCCCCATCTCATTTATTACTCTCAACTAACTGCATTTACTTCCACCTAGTCCGCACTTACACCTTATATCTCAAACAATATACTTACTCTCACACCGGAGGCCAACCGCGGAAGCTCTCTTCCGCGGTAAGACTAACGGTGTTGCTTTTCTTAGCAGCTCACGAAGTACTTAGCACAAGATCTGTACCCGCCAAGAGCTAGTCTAACCTAGGTTTGGTAGTGTACCCAAGATTTGTACTAACAATAAATGTATAATTTTTAAGAGAAGATACTTCATTTGTAGGTAGGAAAAAAAAAGGAATACTATATATAATAACTAAAGAATTAAACATTTAATTTCTACACTCATGGATAGTGTTATCATCTCGTCGTTATTATTATTCCAAAAGGTGTAAATCGGTGGGAACCCTTATCCCATGCACCCCTAACGGGGATGCCAACGTGACCCTTCTCCAAGGACCAGCCCAGGCAATGATCACCTGTCTCATTGATCAAATTAGTGAATTGGGATCCAACCCAAGCGATTCTTCGAAGAGGTCTCCCTTTGACCAGTCAACTGAGCGTATGATACCACTAGAGCAAGCTGCAATTGGTTATTACTGTATTATTATTATTATTATTATTATTATTATTATTATTATTATTATTATTATTATTATTATTATTATTATTATTATTATTATTATTATTATTATTATTTTTATTATTTTTTTTATAATTATTTTTTTAAATTTTTTAATATTATTATTATTATTATTTATTAGAAACATATATAGGATTTACAAGAAGTTAGTAGGGAGCCGAGATACTAATTGGGCTCCCACTCCTCTAGCTATAGAAAAGCTAATCCTACTAAAAATATGAGCAGCGACACGTGCTCCAATGTCTTGAGTCATCGAAAACTTTCGAATACGCTTCAATAAAGTCACAGCGTCCTTTTCAAGTTCCCCAAAAGAAGAGAATATATTACTACAATATTTTGTAGCTAATTGGCTACAATATTATGCTACAAACTATGTGTCCCTGACTCTTTTTATGGGCCCTGAGTTCTTTTTGCGGGTCCTAGATTAATTTTTTGTATATTTTTTGTAGAGGATTATAGCCAAACTATCCCATTATTATTATTATTCTTATAAAATACATGAACTTGCGTGAAGAAATGTATCATTGCAAACAAAATCTACATATTACTCCGTATCATTTAAAAATACTAGAAGGGTACCTGCGCAATACGACGGCGGGTACCCTGTAACTAAATTTGTGGTGAGCGACTGATGGTAATTTCTATGATTTTCTAACAATAGCTTTACGAAAGAATGACATAAATGATGGTAGAGAACACTTTCCAAGCCCGCCGATCTATCTGCTTTAGAATCCGGAGTTAGAATTCAATATAGTGCCAAATGATTATTATTAAAAGATTCCATGTTATGTACTGATTGCTTTAAAAAAATTCTTTATTTACAAGTGTTTTTTTTTTTTTTTTTTTTTTTTTTTTAATTTTTTTTTTTTTTTTTGTTCAACTTTGCATTTTTTGTTTCAAAGCAAGTGTGTGCTTTTGTACCTTTTTCTCAACAACCATAGGTTTTGGCAAGGTCCCATTACATTAATTTTTGTTTTCAAAATACAAAATGGCACCCAAACAGTATAATCTTTTACGTGTTGTGGAGCTCGAGGTACTTTAGCCTGCCAATGCTAAAAAGTACCAAGACCATCTCGAATACTGGTTCCCGATCTACCTATTCCGGTACACATTCAGGCGTCGTGATGGCTTCACATTTCATATCTAAAAATAACTTAACATATAAAAAACATATAGAGTCTAATAGTACACAAACCCATTAACCACCAAATAACAGTATGGTTCATTTAACAACAAATCATTGACAACACCAAATGGAGAAATCATTTTTCATCCTTCAATCTATAATACAAACCAACAAACCACCAACAAAAACCTTGGATCAAAAAACATATGCTCAAATCCAAAAGTCAGATCCACAAATCCAAGACATATAATGATTCAAACACAAAATCCAAAAACATTTCAGATTCAAAAGTCACGCGGCATCGAAGAGAGTGTGTTGAAGTAAAACCTTGCGAGTGGGTCTCACTTCTAAGTACCGTCCTTCGGAGCGACTCCTTCGGACCTTGCTGACTCCTACACACAAGAGACACACGCGTTAGGCTCGCCCTGGGTTTTATCCCAAGGCCCACCTCCGGCGTGAGAATAAGTATCGAGTTCGAACAGTAATGTGAGAGTAACAGTAGTAGGTGTGTGTATTCAATGCATATTATAAATGAGGTGTGGGTATTTATACTACCCACACCTACTGTATCTACTTACCTCGGGACTAAGCGAGTTGACCTATGTCTGACCTAGTGAGTAGGTGTCAGACCACGTGGGGAACAAAATCCCGTGAAATCTGGAGAGGTATCGGTTGATGGGACTATACAGTATAACTGTCGATGGGCGTGCCCAAAGATGAGGGTGAAGTCCGGAGGAGATGCTCGTCCGGATACCTAAGAACAGTCTGGACGGCATCGTGTCGTCCGGACACATACACCAACATGTCCCCCCCAGTATTGTAGCATCGGTTGAAGATCGATGGTGCAATACTTAAATAATGTCTTTATGGATGAACAGTACGCACCGTTCGGACACATACACCAACATGTCCCCCCCAGTATTGCATTATTAGTAAAAGACTGATGATGTAATACTTAAAGAGTACCTTGTGGCCTTTCGGCCGGAGCCATTCGGACATGGCTTTCATTCCAGTGGCCCATAAGCCGGTGTTTCATAAGGTGAGTTGGGTCTTTTAGACCAGATACACCTTTGTCCGCTTCCTGTACAAATAAAACATAATTCTGGGGGCGCAAACTTATACGTTTACAATCAGCAGTAGACATCGGCACGAGGTCCGCTATTAATTTGTCTATGATGTAATACTTTAAGATATTTATCGTTACTGCCCGTATTTCCTTTGCATGCTGTGATTGGATTCAGTCCGATGGTTAAAGGGCTTGTCAAGCCTTGTTGGGCTAGTTTAGTTGTAGGCCCATGGGCCGAATAAAATAGTATTTACTTGAACGCCAATAACTGCGCGCCACGCGTGTCTTCATCCTGGGTATCTAACGTTCCACAATTTGCCACATCAACGACTGGCAGGCTGACATGACATTTTCGCTTGTTTCTAGGTTTTTTCCTATATATATCGGTTTATCTCTTCATTTTTTTTAGTTTCAACTGTGTATTCTCTTTTCTTGTCTTCGGTGTTGTACATTTTCCACGATCGTTCGCCCGTTTGAGAAATTCCGAGAGGTGCGTTTCATTCTTTCTTGTAATTATCTTTGGTATTTGTTCCGTCAGCATCCTTTTAGATATGACCGTTGAGATGAGTGCACAGGGGAATCCCCCACTAGTCAGTAAGCTTGGGCCTCAGTCCGGTAGGATAGCTCCTAATTTTGACATGCATGTACATACTTCAAAAATGACGCAGGGTGAGTTGGATCGTGTGGTTGGGGAATTTGGAATCCCCTTAGATTTACAACCCACGCTTCCTCCGGAAGGCATGACCATGGATATGTTGTCGGATGATAAAATAGGTATTTATGTTCATCAGCTGAGGACGGGGGGTGTCAGGATTCCTTTCTCGATGTTTTTACTAGCGGTGATAGGATATTTTCGTGTGCACCTTTCTCAGCTGGTTCTGATAGGCATGAATAGGGTGACTATGTTTGAGATTCGCTGCTATAGTTTGGATGTGAAGCCATCCGTCCCTCTTTTTAAGGTTTTCTATAGATTGTGCAAGCAGGGGCATTGGTTTTCTTTTGAGAACCGAACAGGGACGAGAGCCATGAAATGCTTTGAGGAGGTGTTGACTGGATTAAAGCATTGGTAGGATCATTTCTTTTTGATCGACCAGAGGGAAATTCCGCAGGTAATGCCGTGGAGGCATAGGGATTCAAAAGTTACCGACGAGTTTCCGGAGTCGTATTCCGAAAGGGACGCTGAAATAATTTCCAAGAAGGTGATTCTCTTGAGAAAACCCTCGGCTGGTCTTCTATGGATGACGGGGCTTAGTAGAGTTTTTGAGTATCCTGGATATAAGGGCGTTCTAAAGGATGCCGATGGGCATGGTAACACAAATTTCCTATTATCGTTTTATAGGGTCTGTCTGTTTCTCGGCTTGGCCTTGACTTATTGAGTGTTTTTTTTTTTTTTTTTTTTTTTTTTTTTTTTTTTTTTTTTTTTTTTTTTTTGTAGTTCTTTCCGTGGCGGAGTATTTGGAGCTTCCGGTGGAGATTGGCGTTGAAGTTGGCAGGGGAGACCCTTTAGAAGGGGAGAACCAAAGGCCGAAGCGCAAAACTGATCCTTTGGAACCAGGGAGTGTTATTCCTGCGACCACTCCCTTGCAGAAGGTAGTGGAGAGGCCGGAATTGAACGTGCTAACTGCCAGGGAAGAGAAGGAGAGGAAAAAGCAAGCAGCTGAAATAGAGGGTGTGGAAAACTAGAAGGGGGGGTTGAATAGTTTTACGTCTTTTTAATTTATTATAAAAACTTTGTTTTATACTTTTAAAAAACTTTAGATTCTAGTTTGTTATGAAAAATAAAACTTAAATCTTATTATTAGTTATATATGTATTCTTTTAAATTGATTGTAAAAGTTTTGGTTTCTTGAATGGATTTTCAATTTGATCTTTATGTGAAGTCGACCTCTAATTAATACTAGCAATTATATAAGCCTATGTGTATGAAAGTAATGACGATGCAAGTAAAGAAATAAATAAGGTATGGAAAGATCTAACCGAGACACGAGAGATTTATAGTGGTTCGGCTACAAGGACACCTTGCTTGCCCTACTCCACTCCCCGAGCACACCTTGCTCGAGAGTTTTCTTCACAACTTCAATAAGCTCCCTTATGGTGGAGAAAACCGTACACAACTTTGGCTTACATGGGTTTAACGACACAAAGCTAAATGTCGAGTTCTAATCGTAGCTAGAACCAATCTCACAACTTCACAACACAACTTCTTCACAACTTATTCACGACTACTTCACAACGGCTTCACGACTGCTTCACGACTTCTTCACGACTTCAACACGACCGCTACACAACCTCTATGATGCGGCTTCACGACTTCAACACTATGTCTTCATGACTAAGACTTCACGACTTCAACATGTCCGCTACACAACCTCTATGCTACGGCTTCACGACTTCAACATTAGGACTTCACGACTAGGACTTCACGGCTTCAACACAACCGCTACACAACTTCTATGCTACGGCTTCACGACTTCAACACTAGGACTTCACGACTAGGACTTCACAACTTTAACACGACCGCTTCACAGCTTCTATGCTACGGCTTCATGACTTCAACACAAGGACTTCATGTCTTCTAAGCTACGGCTTCACAACTTCTACACTACGGCTTCACGACTTCTACACAAGGACTTCATGTCTTCTAAGCTACGGCTTCACAACTTCTACACCACGGCTTCACGACTTCTACACATTGACCTCACAACTTCTATACCACAACTACTTATACAACATCTTCACTACTTACACACAACACTAATCTACAACACACACCTTACATACAAATGAATGAATGATTTACAAACTTTGTTAAACATACAACTTAAGTAACAAAATGATACTAAGTTGTAATACTTCTAATCTTGATTGATAGAAGTATTCTTCTTTTGCACTTGGATGGTGGAAGCTTGGATCACTTGGAAACCAATGCTTAAGATTACATGATCAAAGGTTTATTTAAGATATGAAATGAGATTTACAACAGAAAGTTTTAGTGCAAAAGGGTTTTTAAAAAATCCAGGAGAAGGCTTGTATTTATAGGGAAAATTCTGGACAGCTGGAGCCTACTGGAGCGGGGGCGGTCCCCTTAAATAGGGGGCGGTCCCCTTAATTATTAAGGGGGCCGCCTAGTAAAATTAAGGGGGCCGCCCCTACTGAACGTTGGCCAATTTTGTCCTTTTGTGGGGAAGGTTTTTCTGGAACATTTTAACTGATTTTGGTTAAAAATTTGAATTCATATTTTTATAAAAGATTAAACATTTTTATTTAATGCCAAAAATGTTTTTCAAAAATATATAAAATGTTTTTGATGTTTTATAAAAAAATATAGTTTTTAAGAAAATGTTCCTTTGATCATATAATGCATTAAGCATTAGTTCATTCATACCTTAAGTGATTTTAGTTGTAGAAGTGAATATTTACAACTAAGTACTTGTTTAATTTATAAGTTTATGTTTTAATGAGTTTACATTTTGTGATCATCAAAACATAGAGATATGAATAAATATTGATAATGTTTTTAGGCATTTATTTATGTCAACAATCTCTCCCTTTTTGATGATTACAAAACCTAAACTCATTAAACCAAAAAGTTTATTTTTGGACAAGTATTTAGTGAGTTTACATTCACTTCTCCCCCTTTTTGTAGAATCAAAAAGGTTAAGCCGACAAAATTCAAACGTGAAATTTTTCGGGATGAAAACTCCCCCTTGATGTGTACTCCCCCTCGTTTGGGGGCACCAAGGAATCGATATATGGAATACTTGCAAGAAAAATATTAGAAGCACAAGCATATATATAGCAAAAATAAGCATGCATATAAAGACATTCATTAAAAATGTTGTGTATCAATACACAACCATCCAAGATTATATTCAATCCTACATTAGCTAGTAAGTAATGCAATCTACATAATCATTCTAGGAGTACATGATCTTCCATGGGGCTTGCACACAAAATGGTTTGAAAAATTATTTTTGATTAAGCATTGCATATGCTTAATTTGGAGAGAATGAAGGTGGTGGTAGTGTAGTGGGTGAAAATGATGGAGGTTGTGGTAGAGGTTGGTTTTAAGCATGTGTTCAAGGGATGAAAACATGTAGTGTATCTCATCTCTAAGACTAAAGATGATGGTTCGTTTGTGGGTGTGGTGGTATTGGTGATGATGAGAAATGAGCATCAAGAGGTGTTATTGGTGATATGGAAATGACAAGTTGGGTGAATGGAGGTTCTTGAGTAGGAGGTGGAGTTGATGCTCTTGATGATGGTGATGAAAGGTGTGAGTTGATGTAGTTATTGATGGATGAAGTGGAAGGTATGAATGAAGATGTTGTGCCATGAGTGAAGGGTGTTTTTGATGGTGCATTTGGTGCACTTGGGGATTAACATTGAGGTGGTGGTGATGGAGTTTTGGTGTCTTAGAGATGATTTTGGTGATAGCATGGTGAATGAAAATGGGTGTTTGATGGAGGTGATGGTTGATTTAGGTAAGGTTTGGGCTAGATAAAAGGGGTCGCAAGATACAAAAGAAAACAGTAAATTTTACTGCCCAGATGGCCGGTCCCCTTAATTGTAGGCCGGCCCCCTTAAAATTAAGGGGACCGCCTAGGGAATTAAGGGGGCCGCCCATCTGGTGTTTTCCCAGGCGACCAAATTTGAAAAATTTCCAGAAAAGGGTCATTTTTAGGGTGTTTTTGCAGCAAGCTCCATTTGAATCATGTACATCAAGAATGATTAAATAGTGGCATAAACATGTTAATTACGCATGCATACATTTAAAACATATTATGGAATAAGCATGTTATTAATCATCAAGCATGTATATATATCATGATATCAAGTATACAAGCAATAAGCATAACAATCATATATTAAAGACAAGAAATAAGCATAACAATCATATTTTGCTTATAGCATGTAATAAGTAGAAAATTTTAAATTGCCTAAGAGATCCATTGGACTTGCTTGAGAAATGAAAAGCTTGAATTATTTTGGATGGATGATGGTAAAGAGGGGGTAAAAAATATTGGATTAATGGGGTTGTAAGTTTGGGTGTATGGATGTTGGAGAAAGTGTTGATGGAGGAATTGGAGGTGGAGAGCTTGGACTTGACCATGTTGAATGAGGGTTTTTGATGTTGTTCAAGTGGTGGTGTTGGATTAGATCTAGTGAGAAGATACTCAATCCAAGTGAGACGCTCATTTAAGGTGATGGTTTGGTTTTGGAGAAAGATGCAACAAGGACTATTGTTGACATATTTCTCAATTTGACTCAAGTGATGTGGTGATGATGGTAATGATGGTGAGATGGATGGTGATGATGGTAATGATGGTTTGATTTTGGAGAAAGATGCAACAAGGACAATTGTTGACATGTTTCTCAATTTGACTCAAGTGATGTGGTGATGATGGTAATGATGGTGAGATGGATGGTGATGATGGTAATGATGGTTTGATTTTGGAGAAAGATGCAACAAGGACAATTGTTGACATGTTTCTCAATTTGACTCAAGTGATGTGGTGGTGATGGTAATGATGGTGATATGGATGGTGATGGGTTTAAGTTGCTTTGAGCAAGGTGCAAAGCAAGGAGAGCATTAAGCTAATGGGCTTCCTTGAGTTCTTCAATGAAATTCAAGTGTTGAGTGGAAGGTGATGATGATGGAGAGTGGTTGTTATTTGGTGGAAGTGGTGGTGACACTTTTGGTGGTGGAGACATTTGTGAACTTGGGTAATTATGAGTGAATGAATGTGGATATATGGATGATTGGTTATGTGTGTGAAAGGGTTCATTAGGATGAGGTTTAGGTGTTGGTTGAGTTTGAACAACATCATTTGTTGGGTTATGGCAAATGTCAAGCTTCCTCCTCCAACAGAGTATTTATGGTGTAGTGATGATGTGATTGTGGAAGGTAAATTTTGGAGGGTGGTTTGTGACAAAATGTGTTTGTGAATTTTGGGAAGTATAGGATAAAATGGGCTTAAAAATAGAAAAAGGGAGCAGCACCTTCGACCATCAGATGGCCGGTCCCCTTAATTAAGGGGCCGGTCCCCTTAAAGATTAAGGGGGCCGCCTAATGAATTAAGGGGGCCGCCTATCTGCTGATTTCCAGGTTACTGTAAATGGGTTTTTGGCAGAAAATTTTGAAAGGGTTGTGTTTTTGGGTTTAGTTTCAAGCAAGTCCAACTTCTTTTGAGGCAATTTAGGATTTAATAACTTATGTATGCTAAGCATATTCATTAGACATTATTATCTAGCATGCAAGCAACTCATTTAGCATGTAACATATATATGTTAGACAAGAAAACACTACATAGCACCAAGTAATTCATAGTATCATATTTAGGAAGATTAATAAGCTAGTTAATTAATCCTAATGATTATCTATGTACAAGGGAATGGGGAGTTGTGATAGCATGGACTTCTAGACTTGTACCAAGTGAGATCTTTAATAAGTAAACCATGATTTTTCATTTTTGATTTAGTTCACTTATAAGTGTCATATACACAAGTATATATGACATATATGAGATCACCAAGCATGATTTAAAGAAATGTTTTTGGCATTATTCAACAATGCTTGAAAGTAGGTTTTATGTGGATGTGAAAAATATATTACTGAAATAGTTTTGGCTTTATTTCAAAATGTTTTTATGAGGAAAGAAAACATATTTTTCCAATCTTTGGTTTTTGATAAACACGTAATTATAGACACAAGTTTGGAAGAAAGGTAGGATGGTGAAACATGTTTATTAGAAATGTGTCGTAATCTTTTGAAAAATCATTTTTCCAAAATGTGAAGTTTTTGCAAATTTAAAAACAAGTCCCATTAATTATATGTTTAAAAATAGTGGTTTATGAAAGATCTCATGCTCAAGGGCATTGGTTAAGTCTATTGTCACATGCTACCTCTTTCTACATATCCTATGGCATTTAAGCATGTATTATGACTAAATACAAAAATACATCATGTCAGAGTAGTTAGAGAAAAACAAAAGCTATTATAATGACAATGCATTTAACAACTAAACAAATAATTACGAAGGCATGCAGTCAAATCACATAGGAGCAAGTAAACATCTAGAAATTTTATATATGCAAGATAACATACATCTAGGAATGAAAAGCTCTAGTGAAAAGCAAAGTTCATAGTAGTACACTATCGTTAGGTATATTTAGGAAAAAATAATGTATTCAAGTTGGAGAATAAGTATGAGACTATTACTAGTGGTGCTCAATTCAGGCTAAACACGACCGTTTTTACAGGTTACACACACCCAACTTCTCACATAGAAGCAATTCAACCGTTAGGTCAAATTGAGTTTCTAGTCAATAGATTCTCCAGTAGTCATTCTCCTTTTAGAAGAAATTAAGTTCCTAAATTTACCTATCGGAGAGTACCAAATATGAAGATTGCTTGGTTTACTAATACTTAGGGGGGCTAACTAAAGGGTTTCTAGTTCATTAAGCCACAGAACGAATATAACTAAAGTGTAAAGGCAAAGCAACCTATCAGACTAAGCATATCTTAAGGCATTAATAAGATTATATGCATGAAGTAATTACTTATGAAATTTTAAATAGAGAACTTACCTCACGTCCTAGCTTTTCTTCGTAATGTCTCAGATGATGATCTTATTTAAACCGAAGTGGCTTGACCCGAACATGTCTTGTACGGATCATGATCTTCTCCTTCGTCTGTGTCACTCCATGATTTTGGATTGAGTTCACTTCGGAGTTGATTCATGTAGTCTTCGTCGTTAATACCTACATTAACAACATTTGAACTAGTAGCACATGTATCTATTTTATCTAAATGTTTATCTATTAAATTTTCTAAGATAACTAATTCATGTACAAGATCAAAATCCTCATCTTTGGCTTGACATTTTTCTTGATGAAAGTTTAAGAAATTTTTCCAACTATCATTTGCCGTTTTACAGAAGAATATTCTTTCATATTCAACTTTCGGCAAGGTTTTATAAATAATTATTTTAGCTTTATTATTTATTTCATTCTTTGTTTTCAAATAATCAATTTGACTTTCAAAATCCGTTTTTGTTTGATTTTCAAAATCAGTTTTTGTTTGACTTTCAAAATATGTTTTTGTTTAACTTTCAAAATCACCAATCGAAATGACATGCCAAAGATCTAGATCAATTGATTTCACATAAGTTTCAAATTTATTTTTCCATTCAAGAAAAGTATAGTTTTCAAATAGTGGTGGTTTTAGCAAAGATTCCCCTTCTAGATATTTTTCGAATTCCATAGATCGATTCAAGTTTTAAAATACAGTATATTTTAAAGATCTTGATTGACGTGGCTCTTGATACCAATTGTGGAAAACTAGAAGGGGGGGTTGAATAGTTTTACGTCTTTTTAATTTATTATAAAAACTTTGTTTTATACTTTTAAAAAACTTTAGATTCTAGTTTGTTATGAAAAATAAAACTTAAATCTTATTATTAGTTATATATGTATTCTTTTAAATTGATTGTAAAAGTTTTGGTTTCTTGAATGGATTTTCAATTTGATCTTTATGTGAAGTCGACCTCTAATTAATACTAGCAATTATATAAGCCTATGTGTATGAAAGTAATGACGATGCAAGTAAAGAAATAAATAAGGTATGGAAAGATCTAACCGAGACACGAGAGATTTATAGTGGTTCGGCTACAAGGACACCTTCCTTGCCCTACTCCACTCCCCGAGCACACCTTGCTCGAGAGTTTTCTTCAAAACTTCAATAAGCTCCCTTATGGCGGAGAAAACCGTACACAACTTTGGCTTACACGGGTTTAACGACACAAAGCTAAATGTCGAGTTCTAATCGTAGCTAGAACCAATCTCACAACTTCACAACACAACTTCTTCACAACTTATTCACGACTACTTCACAACGGCTTCACGACTGCTTCACGACTTCTTCACGACTTCTTCACGACTTCAACACGACCGCTACACAACCTCTATGATGCGGCTTCACGACTTCAACACTATGTCTTCATGACTAAGACTTCACGACTTCAACATATCCGCTACACAACCTCTATGCTACGGCTTCACGACTTCAACACTAGGACTTCACAACTAGGACTTCACGGCTTCAACACAACCGCTACACAACTTCTATGCTACGGCTTCACGACTTCAACACTAGGACTTCACGACTAGGACTTCACAACTTTAACACGACCGCTTCACAGCTTCTATGCTACGGCTTCATGACTTCAATACAAGGACTTCATGTCTTCTAAGCTACGGCTTCACAACTTCTACACCACGGCTTCACGACTTCTACACAAGGACTTCATGTCTTCTAAGCTACGGCTTCACAACTTCTACACCACGGCTTCACGACTTCTACACATTGACCTCACAACTTCTATACCACAACTACTTATACAACATCTTCACTACTTACACACAACACTAATCTACAACACACACCTTACATACAAATGAATGAATGATTTACAAACTTTGTTAAACATACAACTTAAGTAACAAAATGATACTAAGTTGTAATACTTCTAATCTTGATTGATAGAAGTATTCTTCTTTTGCACTTGGATGGTGGAAGCTTGGATCACTTGGAAACCAATGCTTAAGATTACATGATCAAAGGTTTATTTAAGATATGAAATGAGATTTACAACAGAAAGTTTTAGTGCAAAAGGGTTTTTAAAAAATCCAGGAGAAGGCTTGTATTTATAGGGAAAATTCTGGACAGCTGGAGCCTACTGGAGCGGGGGCGGTCCCCTTAAATAGGGGGCGGTCCCCTTAATTATTAAGGGGGCCGCCTAGTAAAATTAAGGGGGCCGCCCCTACTGAACGTTGGCCAATTTTGTCCTTTTGTGGGGAAGGTTTTTCTGGAACATTTTAACTGATTTTGGTTAAAAATTTGAATTCATATTTTTATAAAAGATTAAACATTTTTATTTAATGCCAAAAATGTTTTTCAAAAATATATAAAATGTTTTTGATGTTTTATAAAAAAATATAGTTTTTAAGAAAATGTTCCTTTGATCATATAATGCATTAAGCATTAGTTCATTCATACCTTAAGTGATTTTAGTTGTAGAAGTGAATATTTACAACTAAGTACTTGTTTAATTTATAAGTTTATGTTTTAATAAGTTTACATTTTGTGATTATCAAAACATAGAGATATGAATAAATATTGATAATGTTTTTAGGCATTTATTTATGTCAACAGAGGGAAATAAGAGAAGTTCTGTGGGCCCCTCGGTGGTTCCGAAGTCTAGGAAGAAGAAGAAGATTAAACGGGGAGAGGGAGATGAACCGTCTGATCATACGCTAGATGTCTCCCCTATTAGCCATGTTGAGCCGCAGGTTGCTGACAATACTGTAGGGAAACAGGGTGAAGGAGGAGGGCCGGAGCAGGAGACTGGAAATGGGGGTGTTAATCCGGAAGTTCATGTATCTGAACCTGAACATACTGCTGAGAGCAATCCTGCGGAGCAACTTGTTGAGGAAACTCACCCAGACAACCAGCAGTCTTCTTCTGATGGTAAGGAATATCCTTCTTAAAAAATTTGGTATATATATATTACTATATATATTATTATATATATATTTTTTTGCTTATGTCTCTTTATCATTTTTGCAGATCGTTCGGCTCATTCAGATCATTCCATACATTCCTAGCATACTTCTATGGAGCACCCGTCAGCCGGAGGAGGTAAAAAATTTGCCTTAATATATACCTTGTTATAGCCTTGTTTTCGTTGGAGTAATTTAACCTGGTTACAGATGACGGTTTGCTCGAGAGGGAGTTTTTTGTTCCCGGTTGGTCTCTTCCCAACTATGTCCGATTGGACTCTTACGGAGCGTGCCGGGAGTTGTTGAATCATCTCACGCCTCCTGCCGAGAAAGCTGCTCTCGAAGTGCTGACCACCAGTCAGCTAGTTCATTTGGCGTATGAACAGGCCGGAGGTGGTATTGCTATGCAGGCTGAGTTGCTCCGTCGATTTGATCAGTTGCTTGGTGAACACAAGGAGTTGGACCGGGAGCATAAGGATGGTATAGTGGAGCGCAGTGCGGAGCACGGTAGGTATGTGCAGTTGGTTGATGAGTTTAATGCCCTCAAGCAGGAGTTGGTTGATATGCGATCCGGTATGTCGGCGCGAGAGGAGGGTCTATCCGTTCAGTTGGCTAAGATGGAGAGAGACAGGGATGACTGGAGGAGGACAGCTGACTCTCGTGCTGAGGATATTAAGCAGTTGGAACAGGAGATGGGAAAAAAGGATGAAGCCATAGGGAGATTGGAGCAAGAGAATAGGGACTTGCTTGCTAACGTTGGCCGGTTGGAGATGGAGCGCCAGAATGTTGTGAAGGATCTGCTTCCGACTGCTTGTCAGCGGTTGTTTAGTAGTTCCGAATACAAAGCGAGCATGGGAAGGGTTTACAGTTTGTCCTATACCGCTGGATTTCTAGATGGTCTTAAGTACGAGCGGAAAAAAGATGATCAAGAGAGACTTTTGGGTAAATTCAGCAAGCTTAACATGGAAGCTCCCGGCATCTGGCAGACGGAGTATCTGAAGCTGTTTGATGCCCAGTACCCTTATATTCAAAAGCTTGTAGATTCCTATCGTCTGCCTTTGGGCGACCTTATGAACCTTTTCCCTACCGTTAGTGCTCCAAATCCAAAGCCCGTAGGAGGGGGTCTGCCTCAACAAACCGGAAAATCTTCCGGTGTGAAGCATGTACATACTGGAGGTTCGCCCCTTGCGGAAAATGTCACTGAAAAAGATTCTTGATCATCATATTTGTTTCTTCTTTCGGATGAATGTAATAATGACAATTACTGTAGCAAGATATTCTGTACAATAACTCGTTTGTGACGCTTACTATTATTATTTTTTTTCTTGGACTTGATGAAATGATTGTTGTATGTAGTATCTGAACAAACGTTTTGTACGTGCGTTGTTGACGACGAGATGCTTCTACGTTCGGTGCATCTGACTCGAGATATTTCGGACGTCCGTATGATTTTTACCCCAAAAAATGCTTAGATGACATTAAACGTTTTGTTGTCGGAGGGGACAACGCGATTCGTTACATGAGAGGGGAAGTGTTTATCTGTTTAATGTTGTTCTGGTTTTTTTTTTTATTATTTTGGGGGAACGTTTTTCATAATGCGTCTAGTTTACCGACGAGGAGTTTTTCACGATCCGCTCACGAGGGAGGGAGTGTTTTCCTCAATCCGTTTAATTTACAAATGGAGAGTTTTTCACGATCCACTCACGAGGGAGGGAGTGTTTTCCTCAATCCGTTTAATTTACAGACGGATAGTTTTTCACGATCTGCTCACGAGGGAGGGAGTGTTTTCCTCGATCCGTTTAATTTACAGACGGAGAGTTTTTCACGATCCGCTCATGAAGGAGGGAGTGTTTTCCTAAATCCGTTTAATTTACAGACGGAGAATTTTTCACGATCCGCTCACGAGGGAGGGAGTGTTTTCCTCAATCCGTTTAATTTACAGACGAAGAGTTTTTCACGATCCGCTCACGAGGGAGAGAGTGTTTTCCTCAATCCGTTTAATTTACAGACGGAGAGTTTTTCACGATCCGCTCACGAGGGAGGGAGTGTTTTCCTCAATTCGTTTAATTTACAGACGGAGAGTTTTTCACGATCCGCTCACGAGGGAGGGAGTGTTTTCCTCAATCCGTTTAATTTACAGACGGAGAGTTTTTCACGATCCACTCACGAGGGAGGGAGTTTTTTCCTCGATCCGTTTAATTTACAGACGGAGAGTTTTTCACGATCCGCTCATGAGGGAGGGAGTGTTTTCCTCAATCCGTTTAATTTACAGACGGAGAGTTTTTCACGATCCGCTCACGAGGGAGGGAGTGTTTTCCTCAATCCGTTTAATTTACAGACGGAGAGTTTTTCACGATCCGCTCACGAGGGAGGGAGTGTTTTCCTCAATCCGTTTAATTTACAGACGGAGAGTTTTTCACGATCCGCTCACGAGGGAGGGAGTGTTTTCGTCAATCCGTTTAATTTACAGACGGAGAGTTTTTCACGATCCGCTCACGAGGGAGGGAGTGTTGTTTTCCTCAATCCATTTAATTTACAGACGGAGAGTTTTTCACGATCCGCTCACGAGGGAGGGAGTGTTTTCCTCGATCCATTTAATTTAGTTTTGAGGTGCAACCATGGAGTGCGTCATACAATCAAATTGGAAAATTGTTTCTCCGTAACGTGAGAAACTTTAAATTGCCATAGATACTAATAAGCTTCGGTTTACAGTTTTACAAAAGACTTCACAGATTTATTATGTTCCGGACTCTGCTAGGTTCGGGCAGAGTGTTTGGTTTGTCCTGGTTCCTTCAGATCTCAGCTGCTTGCTAACAACTTTTGTACTGCTGAACTGCTTTCTTCCTGTCTTTCGATGTACTTGAAATATCAATGGCTGGATAATGTCCGGTGGTCTTCATCTGTCATTTCTCTGGTTGTGCCGTTAGGGTGGCTATCCCTTCGGGCGTGGGAAATTTTATCATAGAGTGTATGGTTGAAGAGATTGCCCTCAGTTCTCCCAGTCCGGTTCTTCCTAGTATTATGTCGTAGAGTGATGGGGACCTCACCACATAGAACTTCATGGTTGCTCTTCTCATCCTGGGCCGATTACCAAAGCACACTTCTAGGTTGATCTTTCCCTTCGGCTTACTTGCTTTTCCGGAGAAACCTATTAGGGAAGTTTTTGTTGTTTCTATCTTGGCTTTTATCCTTGTACTGAGTTTATCGAAAAGTTGCTCGCACATGAGGTTTACGGATGACCCTTCATCCACATGAATCGCCCGGATTAGGTACCCTTCGACTTCGCCTTGGATGATGAGGGGTTCGGTGGACAAGCCTCGCGTCGTAATGAGAGGGAAGATTATTGGGACGTTCATCCATTCCTGGTCGTGTTCTTTACACCCTTCGTTCCGTGTGGCTGGTAAATTCCTTATCATGTTAATTACTTTGGCCTTTCCTGTGTCATTCCTTTTCTGCTGGTCGATGCCTTTACCACCGTCCTGCTGTCTGAAACCTTTCACGAGGTGATCTAGCTTGCCAGACTCTAATGCAAATGCCAATTGTCTCTTTAATTGGAAACAATCATCAGTGATATGCCCTTTTGACCTATGGTACTCGCAGTATTTATCTAGATCCTCCTTTTTTGGTCTATTTCTAGTCAGAGGAGGGGTGGGTAGGTTCAGATGATGTTCTGTGGCTAGAATTTCTCTTAGGGGTTTTACTAACGACATCAGACCCTGATATTTTTCAACCAATTAGTATTTTTTATTATTCCAAAGGAATTACAACGAATGTATTTCCCCGGGTCGTAGTCCCAACGAAGGTTGAAGTCGAGTTGTCGTAACTGTGTTGATTTGTGAAGTGAATGGTGAATAAGAGTGATATTTTGGGGATTTTACACTACGAATATGAAATAACTAATAAAAACAAGCTATCAAGCTAGGGGTACAAGTAATCTAAGAACACGATTCTAAAAACGAAAATTTAAGTTTAAAAATGTACGTTACGATTCTAAAAACGTATTTAAAAAGTGAATTCCTAAATTATAAGTCCTAAAAATGTAAATTTAATTTTCCTAAATGCTAAATATTAAAAGAGAATTTTAGAAAAAAGAAATATAATTTTTTAGATTTTTTTTTTGAATTTAAAACTAATAGAAACTAATTAAATTATTTAAAAATAGTAAATGACTTTGGAAAAATATGAAACTTTGCAAAAAAATCTTAAATGATATATAGAAGCGTTGAAAAATGGAATTAGAACTTGGCTAAACCCTACTAAGCTGTTTGGGTAGAAAGTAGTTTGAAATAAGCACTTCAGTCCCGAAATTCTCCAAAAGCTCACAATCAGATAAATATACTAATTTAAGCTTAAATCAACTCAATCAGCACAAAGAAGCACTCAGAAAAAGCAAATAAGCAGTTGTGCAGTTGCAAAAATTATGGAAGAAGCAATGATTGAACAACCAACTTTAAGCTGATCTAGCAGCTAGTAAAAAGCTAATTGGGGAAATCTAAAAGCAGATCCTTAAGGCTTATACTAAAAACTACTTTCAAACTGAAAATGCCCAATTTCAATAGTCAATTGCTTATTTGTTAGGATTGGACACACGGTTAAGGTGGTTAAACCTTTTGTTCTTTCTGTGTAATGATATATTGAGTGAATATGATTAAGTATGCGGAATCTACTTAATCACACTTAGAAGGTGATTTGTGTTGTGGAAATGGAATGGTTGTGTTAGTTATATGACAATGAACAATGAAAGATTAACACCAAACGATTCAATATTATTAATGATAATAATACGAGTGATTTTGAAATATCACTAGGGTTACAACCTTGAATCTTAAGTTTCTACAACTTGTGATATATTTGTGTTTGTTCTATGTCTTACCAGTTATGAACTTATCTATTTTTTTTTCTACTTGGACACACACATATCACTTGACTAAGATCTTCTTTTATAGTCCAAGAAGATCTTTACAATATTGCTTAAAGTCTAGCCGACCTTCTTGTTAACTTATCTTGAGTGTGTCAGTACATAAGATACAACATGTATCTGTGTACACAACTTGTTAACTAAGCACATGGGGTAAGATATTATCTACCGTATATTGTTGACCAAAATACAAATAATATCTTTTCATACTTATCCACTTAGCAGCAGAATATACATTAGCAGCAGCAATGTTTAACACTAGCAGCAGAATCCTTCAGCAGCAGAATGTTAAGCCTAGCAGCAGAATCATTTATCGCTAACAGCAGAATCAAATGTTCTAGCAGCAGGAACAAACATTATCGGCAGGAACCAAATGTACTAGCAGCAGAATCACACTTAACGTTTTTCTTTGAATAGAATCCGATATTAAACATCTTGAATATTTAATTCCCAATAATCCTCCCCTAAACATGTGAATCCATTTCAACATGTTTCTGAATTAAATTATGGATTGTGAAGATCTTTCAAACACTTCTGTTCTTCAAGATTGAATATCTTTCTTAGTAATTCAACTGCTTTGTTCTTTGACTTTAACAATATCAACACATTGCTCCAATCTTGGACAAAAATATGGTGCAATTTCCTTGGATGGAGGGATTATAAGAGGCAATGATGTTGTGTATCTTGGATGTTTGTTTCAACAAGTGAAATCATCTATCAGCATGCCTTTGCAAGTGATGAACAAACGTGGTAAACTGAAATTGAAACTTTTCTTCGTTTGACCTAGATAGAACTTTCTCCTTTGGAATGTTCTTGTCATTTTTAACCTCCATGTCATCATCTTGTATGCTCTTGTCTTCTCCTTCCTTTCATTGGGTTCTTCTTCCTTTCTTGGGCTTTTATTTCCTCCCCTGAAGCAAATAAAATTTTATCCTCCCCTGTTTGGAAGATCTCTCGCCATCATCCCATCATTATCTGATCTACTAATGTGAACTTGTTTTCAGACAATGTTGTACAAGAAGCCATCAATTCCTTAAGAGTTTAAGTTACTGCCCTCATCACTTCTAGGTGTGTTAACTCCTATGAGAGGTGAATCAGTGGACATTTGATTCATGGTCCATCAATGGATGGTTTTTGTGAATCCTTGAAAATCCTTTTAAGAAATTGTTTGACATAGCAGTATGTTCATGATTTTAGAATTGAAAAATCATACTGCTTTCAACCATTTTGAAGGGATCAAGTGTATAACAGACACTTAATCAAAATTTCGGTTTAAAGCAACCTCTGGTTGTGTGAGAACCAATATTTTCAGTTATAAATAACTGCCTGTGTAAAGATAAACCTATTCAAAAAGACTTTCTTGACAGGGTTTCCAGCTCATAGTAATTGTTACCTCTAACACAAGTGTTAGATTCACTTTTACTAGTTGTTTTTTCTATCAGATGTCCTTAGACTTGCTCATTATACTTAAAAGTATAAAATGATAGAAAGTGAGTTGCATCAGTTACTATCTGATCAACTAAGTCATCAATCACTACAAAAAAACAGGCTGTCGGAGACTGAATTTCTAGGGACTGATATATCAGTCGCTGCTACATAGCATCGGTAACTGAAACATCAGTTACTGATACTTTTAAGGACTGACCTTTTATTGACTGATTGTGGTGACTAAAAATCAGTCCTCGATTCAGTGACCCCATATCTGAGACTAAATTTCAGTTACTAATATGCCTGTACGGGAAAAAAATTTGGAGGCAAATTTGTTAGTGACTGAATAAGCTAATAATTCAGTCCACAGTACATGTACATCATATCTAAGACTAAATTTCAGTTACAAATATATTTGCGCAATAAAAAATTTTGGCGGAAAATTTGTTAGTGACTGAATTATAGTCACAGTTCGGTCCCTAATACATGGAGATCATAGCTAAGACTAAGTTTCAGTTACAAATATGTCTACAAAATAAAAAGGTTTGGAGGGAAATTTTTATTGACCGAATTTCAGTCACAGCTGCGTCCCTATTACATGGACATCATACCTAAGACTAAAATTCAGTTACAAATTTGTTTGCGCAATAAAAAAAGTTTGGAGGGAAATTTGTTAGTGACTAAATTTGAATCACAACTCAGTCCCTAATACATGGACATCATAACTAAGACTAAAATGTATAAACATAGATTAAAACGGACTAAAACGTTTAAAAACGGACGAAAACGTTTAAAATCAGACGAAAACTTATCAAAACGGACGTAAACGTAAAAAACGAACGAAAACGTATAAAAATGGACGTAAACGTAAAAAACGGACTAAAACAGATGAAAACGTATAAAAACGTTAAAATATAACAGATATAAACTAATGAAAACATAAAAATACGGATGCAATCGTATACAAACGGATGAAAACATATAAAAACGTAAAAAAAGGGACTAAAATGGATGAAAACGTATAAAAACGTCAAAAAATGGACGAAAACGTAAAAAAAGGGACGAAAACGTAAAAAATGGACAAAAATGTAAAAAAGGGACGAAAATGTATAAAAACGGACGAAAACGTAAAATACCGACGAAAACGTATAAAAACGGACAGATAAAAACTAACAAAAACGGACGAAAATGGATTACCGACAGAATATACGGTTCTATATATTGTAATGTACTACACTTGTTTTTAAGACCTACATATATTTGTATCGTTGTTAGTAATTGTAAGTTTGTATATAAACCTATTTACAGATTGCTATTTATGTGTAACACTTAGGGGTTCACGCACGAAACCTCGGTTTATACCCCCGTGACGTGGGAAGTCAAGCAGAATTCAAGTTTCAGACGTTCATAACATCTTTAGTATTCACCAATGGCTTTCATTTTGAGTGTTGACAATTTAAGACGTGTAATCTAGATAATGACATCAATCAGTTGCTTCATCGAGCGCGACATCCCTTTTAAAGAAACGACTATTATGTTCTTACCATATATAATAAGTCGTGGTGCCTATAGCAATCGTCAATCCACTATACTATACACACCACTTACATTCAAGCTAATAACAAGAAAGTTGCATTTAGGTATATAGCCAATCAACGCACTCTACTTTACACCACGTGGACCATCATATTGCCTTTACGGGTTCTCACACCCTAAAGGTCTCCTTATAAATACTATACCATTTTCTCGAAATGGATCAAGCTAATCTCAAGCAACATATCCTGTCTTGGGAACTCCACATTCAAGTCTATTATCCTCTAGGGTAATTGACACAAACCAACTGAGTCGACTCGTGAGCGTTACCCCAACTCGTAATTGTATTATATTTAATTTTAAAATAAGTTACTTATTACTTGTTGCAATATTTAACTTCAAAATAAAATTATTAAAAATTTATTACCTGTTATAATATCTGGCTAAACCTCGTGCGTTAATGAGTTCTAAAACTAGTTGGTTTATTAAATATATAAATTAGATTCTAAAAAAAAAAAAAAAAAAAAAAAAAAAAAAAAAAAAAAAAAAAAATTCCCTCTCTCATTTTCACTTGTCCCGCTCTCATTTTCACTTGTCCCGCTGTAAGTTTTCCCTCTCTCATTTTCACTTGTCCCGCTCTCATTTTCACTTGTCCCGCTGTAAGTTTTCCCAAAAGTCAAATTATCCCTCCATCCAAATATCACTATTAGCAACTTCACCCCAATCAGACAAACCCATACATCACAAAATCAAAACCCTAAATCCAATCAAGATGGTGAGTTCATCAATTGTGAACACATACCCATTATCAAGCTACTCATTCGGTACAAAAGAACCCAAGATGGAAAAAGATACTTCTGTTGCTGATCGTCTTGCTCGTATGAAACTCAAGTATGTCTTTTTTTTCACTTTTTTTTTAAAAAGATTTGATTTTTATGATTGGTTTGTGGTTTTGAAGAAAACCCTTGAAGGAATTTTGGAGTGGTTTATGATTTTAGGGTTTTTTGTTAGATTATGTGTTTTAGGGTTTTTGTGATTAGGGTTTGTTTTTGTTAGGATTGATTTTATTTGTTATTTGGTGCTGTTAATGACAGTTTTTGCGGAATTTCTTTGATTAGTCTTTAAGTATGATTAGTTAGTTTTTTGAGTTTTAATTGTGATATTGGGTTATCTTGAACTTTTTTGTATGAAATTGATAAACACATAAAATTTAAACTCGTATTGGGTGGTGGTCTGCGGTTGCGAAGTGTTGTTGCTTTGTGTGTGCATTTGTTCATCAGGTAGAGGGAGATGCAGAAGCTTCTACCGCTGATCTCAGTAATCTGGGTTCGCGATCCTGATTAAAATGTTGCTGCAGTGTTAAATCCGGTTCTTGAAGCATTTGGTAATGCAAAGACCCTCAGAAACAATAGTTCAAGGTAACAAAATTTTCAACCTACAAACTATCAACACATCTCTTTTCAGAAGATAGACTTTCTATAATGTGCGGTATTACTACAGTCGTTTTGGTAAGTTTGTCGAGATCCAGTTTAATGATAAAGGGATGATCTCTGGAGCTGCTATACAAAGTTATCTACTGGAAAGGTCACGTGTCACTCAAGTTTCGGATCCTGAGAGAAATTATCATTGCTTTTACATGTTATGTGCTGCACCACCAGAGGTAATCTGTATGCACAAATATATGGTTTCATATGTCCCAACTTTCTCTTGTATTTCCTATGTATTTACATAGAACTTTTTTTAAAACATATAATAAGTCTGAAATTACGTCCACCTACAAATTTGCACCTTACATTCTTTCATGGATGGGCTGAAAGTTTCTCAATCTCTCTTTGTATCTGAGTACTAAATACTGTTTTTTAATGAGAATGTTTGTTATGCAGGGGACTCGAACACAGGAGAAGAATCAGATACTGAGTTATTCGGTATCGATTACAGTATGTTGCCCATCATGTTCCGCAATACCTATTTGGTAAGTTGGGAGGGTTGTTGGAATTTAGTTTTGATGAAAATGTGACTTGATAGCTTGATGAAACAGCTGCGAACTTGAGCACTGCAAGGATTTTTTTTTTCCTTTCTATCATCTGTGGGTAACAATGTTTTCTTCATACATGATGGTCTTATGCTAAACTGTTGTTTCTCATGACAGGCTTTTGATGCTATCGCTGAGTTGGATACATTAGGTGAGGACTCGTACAACCTCACTTTGTGACAACCTCACCCAAAGTGTGGACATCTGATATCGCGGTTCGTCACTCTCACTCACCCAAAGTGTTGTATACCCTTGATAGACTGCATATTAGGGACTCTTGTGGACAAAAAGTACTATGACATCTATCATTAATAAGTTTTCTTTTGACTAGCTGTTTCCTTGTTTTATATGAATCTGATTATATTTGCCTATAAAGACATAAACTTGTAGTTATAATCAGTTTTTTATAACCACTAAACTCAATTTGAATAATTTGTGATTGATTCAGGGGTAGATTCAGAGGATTCTAATGATCCAGCCATACAAAGGTAACTAGCTTAAAACTACTTGATGCATTCTCTCTTAGCATAAAAAAATATGCAATTTCTAAGTACTGGTCGAGCAGCTGTTAATAGAGGGGTGGACGAGTTGGGTAAGGGGTCAAAATGGTTCGGGTTGAAATATGCAATTTCTGAGTACTGGTCGAGCAGGGCTGGGCTGAGTTGGTTGACCCATTAACTCTCTTATGTCAAGTACTTGATTTCATTTATGCATATTGGAACTTGATTATGATTAAGAAAATTCTATACTATTACTATGATTATCTTAATTATCGAATAAAAAAGTTAGGATGTTGTAATGCAGTGCTTAACCTGTCTCAAAACTTGTTATAAAAGGAAATAAACAAAGGTTCTTACAGTTTCTCCATAATAATATGTGACGACACGGTATATGTGGCTTTTCACTTTTCAGATTTGAAGAATTGAAGTCGAGGATACGGGATTATGGGTGAAGACTGAAGAGTGAAAGACATTATAATTGTTTACTTTTGTTTCGTTATGTATTAGTTATAAGGATTTATGAAAGACTTTTTGTTTCGTTATGTATTAGTTAAAAATATTATTAGGAACTCTCCTTAACATGTCCTTAACATGTTCTTAACACTTAACAGGTCCTTAACAGGTCATTAAAATGTTCCCTTGTGTTTTTTTGGTATAAATTTAGTATTTTTGTGACTAACAATCAGTCTTTAAAGCCTTTCATCGGAGACTAATCAGTTTTTAAATCCTATTATTAGAGACTGATTTGGTACGGTAATTTACAAAACAACGAAACGTATTAGGGACTATAAACAATGTTTATGGACTAATTTTCAGTCCCTAAATCCATGTGTTAGTAACTGATCAAACATGGTATTGGCGACTGACTTTTCAGTCGCCGATAATATGCATTGGGGACTGAAATAACATGATACCAACCCATAGAAATAAGGACTGACTTTTTTATTTTGGTGACTGATCTCAGGTCCTCGTTGGTTCGATACAACAAGGACTGAATTTCAGTTGATAACGTCACTTTCCGTAACTAAGCTTCTATCACTGATTAGTGACTAGCAAAATCAATCCTTGATAGACCATCCGTAACTGATCATGGTGTATCGGAGACTGATTTTTCAGTCTCTGAAAGCCTGTTTTTTTGATAGTGAATTCAATGTGAAATTTCATACTTAGGTTTCAAGAAAGAAGTTTTAAGGAGTTTTAAATTCCCAAACTCAGTCCATCATAAACCTAGTATGTAGCAACTGGATATTCTGATTTCTGCTGCTTCCATTTCACTTGAAACATCCTTTGTGTTCACATGTTCATACCTGAAATTGTTAGTCTAAAACCAAAAGAACAAAGTACAAAGTACTTGTCTTGCATTAGAAAAATCATAGGACTAACTATATGAATAACACAATTTAAATTTGTACTAGAAGCACAAACTTTTGTAATAGCAGTAGTATTATATAAAGCCAGCAACAGTAACAAAAATTTATTTACAAAAATACATTATATTGAAAATTCAAAGATTAAGCATTCCAATACTTGCTACCAAGTACTGAAACCTTGAAACATCAAAAGCTTTTGTTAGCAGATCTGCAAAGTTGTGTTCTGAAGCAACTTTAAGAACTTGAATTAACTTTTTCTCATTGCAGTCTCTTATAAAGTGATGTCTAATTTTAATGTGTTTTGTTTTAGAATGTTGCACTGGATTTTTAATAATACAAATGGTACTACTATTATCAATATAAATAACAGTGTTTAAGAAATTATACCCATAATCAAGAAGTTGGTTTTGAAGCCATAGAACTTGACTAGAGCAACTTGCAACAGCTATATATTCAGCTTCAGTTGTTGAATTTGCCACACTTGTTTGCTTCTTACACTGCCATGAGACAAGTCTACACCCAAGGAATTGACATCCTCCAGTTGTTGACTTTCTGTCCAAGCTAGCACCGGCATAATCACTATCCGAATATGCTACCAAGTCAGAAGGAGATTCCCTAGAATACTATATACCAAACCTTGGTTGACCTTTGAGATATCTAAAAATTCTCTTGACTGCAGTTAAATGAGAAACCTTTGGAGTTACTTGAAATCTTGCACAAACACAAACAGGGAACATGATATCAGGTCTAGATGATGTAAGGTACATCAAAGAGCCTATCATAGTTCTGTAAGAGTGTACATCCACATTCTCCCCATCTTCATCTTTCAGAAGGTGCTTCTCAGAGTCCATTGGTGTGCTTCCTATTTTTGAATCAGCAAATTGAAATTTTCTAAGTATCTCTGCAACATATTTGTCTTGACTAATAAATATGCCTTCAGATGATTGCTTAACTTGCAAACCCAAAAAGAATGTAAGTTCCCCCATGGAACTCATCTGAAACTTATCTTTCATAAGTTTCTCAAATTCTAAACACATCTCCTTCCTAGTAGATCCAAAGATAATGTCATCCACATACACCTGCACTAACAGAAGATCCTTCTTGTGCTATTTGATGAAAAGTGTCTGATCAATCTTTCCTCTTTGAAATCCATTTTCTAATAAGTAGGAAGCTAGTGTTGCATACCAAGCTCTTGGTGCCTGATGAAGGCCATATAGAACTTTCACTACTCTGTATACTTTATTTGGATGGTCAGGGTCAATGAAGCCTGGAGGTTGTATAACATACACCTCTTCTTCAATTGTACCATATAAAAATGCACTCTTGACATCCATTTGGTAGACTGTGAAGCCTAAAAATGAAGCATAAGCTAAGAAAAGCCTAATTGCCTCAATCCTTGCTACAGGAGCATAAACCTCATCATAGTCTATCCCTTCTTCTTGTGTGTACCCTTGGGCTACTAATCTAGCCTTATTCTAATCGCTATTCCTCTTTCATCCCTTTTGTTCTTAAAAACCCATCTAGTGCCAATTACCTTTGCATTCCTAGGTAAGTCAACTAGTACCCATACTTTCTGAATCTTGAACTGAAGAAGCTCTTCTTGCATAGCTTCTACCCAGCTTGAATCATCTAAGGCTTTAAGAATGTTCTTTGGTTCATCTTGTGAGAGAAAACATACAAACAAGCAAGAGTTTGAAAGCTCATGCTGCTTTGAAGCATAAAGGGCATCAAGAAGCCCTTGTTGGTCTGAAGACATCAGTTGTTGTCTTGTCTTCACACCTGATTGTACATCTCCAATCACATTATCTAGGGAGTGAACTTTGTGAATTCTTGTTTGTGGAGTAGAAGGAACTTGATAATTTGATGGAAGATTGTTGAAGTCCACCTCATTATCTGAGAATTCTGCTTCTTTCATTTCTGAAGGGCCAGCAGCAGAATCATTTGGCCGAACAGCAGAATCAGTAAGCTTAGCAGCAGAATCACCAGCAAAAACAGATACACTACCAGCAGCAACAGAAATGCTACCAGCAGAAACATTTTGTGGTTCCTGAGTTCCATCTTCTTTGCTTTCATCTTCAAAACCTTCTTTAGCCTTGCCGGAAGAAGATTCATCAGTTGTTGAAGTTGATTCCACACTTGTACTTGACCATATTGGCATCCAAACATGATCTTGGTTTGTCTCCTTTTCTAACCTTGCCTCATCTGTTGCTTGTGAACCTGAAAATTCATTAGTTTCTGCAACAACAGGCACATAATTCATTGATTTGGTTAGAGCTTCAAGATCAAATTGCCTTTTTGGTCCTTGACCTTCTACATTGGATTTTTCCTCTAAAAATTCCACATGTAGGTTTTCTTCTATAATCTTAGTTCTTGTGTTGTATACTCTAAATGCTTTGCTATTAAGAGAATATCCAACAAAGAAACCTTCATCTGCCTTACCATCGAATTTTCCTAAATGGTCTAAGGTATTGAGAATTGTCACATGACATCCAAAAGGTCTAAGAAATCCTATTGCAGGAGTTCTTCCTCTAAAAAGTTCATATGATGTCTTATTGTGAGGCTGTATAACTAAAACTCTATTTTGGACATAGCAAGCAGTGTTGACTGCTTCAGCCCAGAAAGTTATAGGTAGCTTAGAATCAGCTAACATAGTTCTAGCAGCTTCAATTAGTGTTCTATTCTTTCTCTCAACTACACCATTCTGTTGTGGTGTTCTAGCAACACTAAATTCTCTCTTAATACCTTTTTGTTTGCAGAAATCATCCATAACTCTATTCTTAAACTCTGTCCCATTATCACATCTAATGACCTTCACTTTCTTGTCTACTTGGTTTTCTATCTGTATAATGAATGTCTTAAGGATGCTTGTAGTCTCATCCTTAGTAGATAGAAAGAAAACCCATGTAAATCTAGTATAGTCATCAATTACAACAAGACAATATCTCTCATGCATTATACTACTTACTGAAACAGGTCCAAATAAGTCCATATGCAGCATAAACAATGATTGATTGATAGAGTTAAAAATCTTGGGCTTACAAGTGGCTTTGTGTTGTTTGCCTTTAAGACAAGCAATGCATGTTTTATCATTTTCAAATCTTTTGTGAGGTAAACCTCTTACCAAACCATTCTTAACAATTTTATTTATGGTTTCGAAGTTAATATGACCAAGCCTTCTATGCCATTTCATTGATTCATCCAATGTGGCCTTTGCAACAAGACAAGTTAAATTTTTTTTAGGAACAATGTTCTTCATGTCTACACTGCACATATTGCCCTTTCTAGGAATTCTAAGAAGTACTTGACTTTCATCAGGCACCTTAAAATCAGGAGAAAGTACAAGACATTCAGTCTCATAGAAAAGAACATTGTTCTTTTTGTCACACATTTGTTAGACACTAAAAAGATTATAATTTAGCTCTTTTACATAGAACACATCTTCAAAATCTAAATTTCCAGTTTTAATGGTACCTTTACCGGAAATTTTGCCACCAACACCTCCTCCAAAGGTAACATAGCCTCCATCTATTGATTGAAAATCTGAGAGATAAGACTTGTTGCCTGTCATGTGCCTAGAACATCCACTATCTGAGTATCCTTGATCCTCTTCCTGATCATTTGAATGTTCCTGCACATAAATAAGAGTGTTAGTTTCTTTTGGGGACCCAAGCCATTACTGACTTGGATCTGCCTCTTGCATCAATGTAGTTTAATCTTTTAAGGATAGTTGATGCAACATTGGATTTAAGAATCCAACATGCTGAGGCCTTAACAACATTTGCCCTGTTTCCCTTAGCAGCAGAATGAACTGATCGCTTAGCAGCAGAATGAACTGCTAACTTTTCAGTTCTACCCTTTGGTTTCCAAACTTGTTTTTGAACCACTGCTTTTGTTTGAATGGGCCTTAGAACAGTCTTTGATGCATGTTTGAAAAATGTTTTTGCACCCTTCGCTGTTGATTTTGGGTTAACAGTCATAGATGGTCGAGCAGCAGGAACAAATAGTCTAGCAGCAGGATCCATTTGTCTACCAGCAGGATCAGTTTTTGAGATAGACTTGTTTTTGACTGTTCTGGGTTTTGTTCTATTAACACTAGAACTAGAGTGAAAGTGAGTTTTAGGTGTTTGTCTTTTGTGGTTCACTCTATTGTTTTCATACCCAGTTTCCCAATGGTTGCAGAAAGCTACAAGATGGTCAAAACTACCACATGTGTAACAAGCTTTGTTATAAAAAGAAAAGTCATCACCTAATTGGTTAGACTTGAGGTTGTTCCAATTCCTTTGGTTACCTCTGGGCTTGTTGGTGGTTCTATATTGTTCACAATATCTAACTGGTTGCCTAACATGCTCAACATTGTTCTTAGGCCTGTTAGTATTATGATTGACTATCTTAGGAACCTTTGTTCCTACTTTCTTAACCTCTTCAGGTTTAGACATAACCTGTTCTTCATCATCATCACTATCAGTTGTACAATCTTCAACAACTATAGCATCTAAGTTCTTAGCAAAGGACACCTTGTCCTGATAAAGTAAAGTTTTATCTAAACTTTTACTTACTTTTTCTACCTTAAGGCTCTTGCTAGCCTTAGAACCATATTCCATGATTGGTTCTTGAAACTCGGGTAAACCTGAATTTCCTAGGTCAATCCCTGGGGGTTTAGGGATGCCTCTATAAGGAGGTGGGACACTCTTATATCCTACTCCTGACTTAGCTCTATTAATCACCTGACATTCTACTATGTTGTGCACACTTTTAGAAGCATGTTCTAGTGCCTCAGTAGTCAAGTGAATGTTTTCATTTTCCTTTTTGACCCTATCATAAGCTTCTCTCAAAAGCTTAATTTCAGTATCTCTAAAGAATATTACCTATCTTAGGAGAGCTTTGTCATCAGAAAAAGCTAATTCATTTTCCTTATAGTGTGTGATTTGTTTCTCTACCTTTTCTAATCCACACTTATAGTTTATAAAGTTTTGAAAAGTCTTGCTTAGCTCTATCTTTTGATCATCATATTGTTTCATTAAAACCTGTAGAGCATTAAGAGCAGTGCAAGTATTTGAACAAGCTTTATGATTTTGTACCTCAGTAGCAGAAAAAGCCATAAGTGCCATCTGAGCAGGAGTTTCTTCTTCATCTGCCATGAAGCTCCAATCAAAACCTAAGCCATCAATAGCTACCATAGCTTTTGGCTCAATAACCTCCTCTGTTTTGGATTTGCTTCCAAAACCTCTATTCTTGCTATCTTGCTTCCTTGGTCTTCTGTACTCTCTTGAGAAATGACCCATCATGTGACAGTTATAGCACTTTATCTTTGACTTATCAAAACCAGCAGCATCAGTGTTGCTGATTATGAGCTTCTTCCCCGTCTTGTGATAGAACTTCTTGGCTCTCATGCTAAGAAGAGAAATTTTCCATTTTAGATCCATTTCCTCCAGATCATCTTCATGGATCTCTTGGAGGTCTTCATAGGAGAGCATGGACCCATTATTTTGACTTGTAAGAAAGGCACAACAAGTCTTTTCATCCAAAATACTTATGGTACTACTTGATGAACTAGCAGCACCAACATCATCAACAACTTTCACCTCTTCACTTGATTTTGAGGTACTAGGAGTTGACATAAATGCCTTGTTCCCAGTATTAGAACTAGCACCTCCATGCTTCTTCAAATCTTGCTCCACAATCTTGAAGTTGCTATACAAGTCCATCAGTTCCATGGTGTCTAGGTCTGGTTTGTTCTTCCAGACAACAACATGCATAGCCCACTCTTCTGGTAAGCTTCTCAGAAATTTTGAGTTCAAATCTTCTTGAGGCATTTCAATCCCAAGAATAGCAATTGGCTCACAATATTCTGAAGCCTATTAAACATGGTGTCAAGAGTTTCATTGTATGTAGAGGAGAAGTTTTCAAACTGCTGCTTGAGCAGTGTCTTGTGGGTTTTCTTGGTGGCTTCATTTCCACCATACCTGGCAATAATAGCTTCAAATAATGACTTGGCATCTTTGAACTTGCTGAAGTTTAGAAGTTGATCATTGGGAATGGTCATCATCAGCATGCTTCTTGCCTTCAAGTCATTTTTCTTCTTTATTCTATCTTCTGCAGATGATGGTTTTGTCTGTAGAGTTGACACAACTCTGCCGTCCACTGTTGATGTAGTGGTGGTAGGCTGGTAAGAGTTTCCATCTTCAATGATTTCCCAAAGTGCATAATCTTGCACTTGGAAATATTGCTCTATCCTCAGCCTCCACATCTCAAACTCATTCTGTTTGAGCATGGGAATCTTTGCAGCAACATTTGTCTGAATAGATTCAACGTCCATTTCTTCAGCTTCTTCTTCTAAATCAATAATATCAGCCTGAGCTCTGATACCACTTGTTAGGATTGGACACACGGTTAAGGTGGTTAAACCTTTTGTTCTTTGTGTGTAATGATATATTGAGTGAATATGATTAAGTATGCGGAATCTACTTAATCACACTTAGAAGGTGATTTGTGTTGTGGAAATGGAATGGTTGTGTTAGTTATATGACAATGAACAATGAAAGATTAACACCAAACGATTCAATATTATTAATGATAATAATACGAGTGATCTTGAAATATCACTAGGGTTACAACCTTGAATCTTAAGTTTCTACAACTTGTGATATATTTGTGTTTGTTCTATGTCTTAACAGTTATGAACTTATCTATTTTTTTTCTACTTGGACACACACATATCACTTGACTAAGATCTTCTTTTATAGTCCAAGAAGATCTTTACAATATTGCTTAAAGTCTAGCCGACCTACTTGTTAACTTATCTTGAGTGTGTCAGTACATAAGATACAACATGTATCTGTGTACACAACTTGTTAACTAAGCACATGGGGTAAGATATTATCTACCGTATATTGTTGACCAAAATACAAGTAATATCTGTTCATACTTATCCACTTAGCAGCAGAATGTATATTAGCAGCAGCAATGTTTAACACTAGCAGCAGAATCCTTCAGCAGCAGAATGTTAAGCCTAGCAGCAAAATCATTTATCGCTAACAGCAGAATCAAATGTTCTTGCAGCAGGAACAAACATTATCGGCAGGAACCAAATGTACTAGCAGCAGAATCACACTTAACGTTTTTCTTTGAATAGAATCCGATATTAAACATCTTGAATATTTAATTCCCAACATTATTCAATTTAAGCCAAGAACAGATTCACATGGAAACTAAAATTGTTGCAGGCCTGAGCAGTCTAATGGGGGAACTTGCAGACTGAAATTAAGCTATCCAATAAGCTACTGAGTGAATATTAAGTTCATAGACCTCAAGCCTACACTACAAGCTACTGCTAAATCAAGTTTCATGCAATAAGCTCAACTTATGCAGTAGATACAAAGCTAACAAGAAGCTGAAATAAGCCAAATATTGTGCAGGTCTGCACAATTGTTTCTGTTGCAGCAGTAATAGTTTTTTTACCTCAAATCCTTACAAAACTTAATGAAACTAAACCAACCTTTGGAACTTGACTTTAAACACTGAAATGAACTCAAAGATGCCAAAGGTAGTGTCCTAAATAAGCTCAGCTATTTGGGGGCTTATAAGGGCAGTTTTGGATCTCAAATTTCACTAACCAACACAAAACCTTGGAATGCCTCAAAACAGCTTATCACTTAACACTAACAGCTTAACTATCCTAACATAAGTTCAATCCAACCTTAACAAATGGTCAATGAACAGTGACCACAGCTTTTGACCAATAAACTGATTTTATCCCAAACACCCTTTAAGAAACTGAATTAGCACTTTATAACTATAAACAACCAATTAAAGCTGTGGATCTTAACCCCTACTGATTATCTAACTAATTTTAACCTCTAATAAGCAATTTCCAACACTACATAAGCACTACATAAGCTGTTTACTTCTATGACTGTTTTTTAGCTTTTTGTTATTTTAAATACCAAAATGATATTAAAACTAACCACTACTGAATAATGACTACAAATAAGATCTATGAACTGAAACTACTCATAATAAGCACTTATTAACTAGAATTAAGCAGTTTCACAGTAATAGCTTATAAATGAAGAATATAATGATGCTTACAAGTAGAGCTAATGTGTGAGACAGATCTGAACCAACCAAATAACACCCAGGCTTATCACATAAGCCAGAAATAACCCAATAAGCTCTTCCAGGTCAGCTTATTCTTCAACAGCTTATTGAACAGTAACTTTGACTTTTTTGTTGACTTTTTGGAATTTTGAGACTAAAACAATTCTGATCCTTAACTATCACGCACTATAAGCTAAAGAGCATATATGAGCTTGTTCTAACAGTAAATAGCTTATTGAAAGCTGATTTAAGAATATTTTTGTATTTTTGAGATACTTTTCTATTTTTTTTTTTTTTTTTTTGAATTTTTGTATTAAGATGAACAAAGTTGAAATGAAAAAGTTTAGCTAAGCTAATATGGTTAATATAAGCTACTGAAAAACTGAATAAGCTAAAATGAAACTTATAGAACTTAAGAGAAACAAATTTAAAGAAGGCTTAAAGTAAAATTTCATTAATCAAAACTTAAAAATTACAAACTGAAACTTGAGATTACAATCTAGAAAGTATTTTAGCAGCATAACATTAATTAAAAACTACTTGATAATCTGAGGAGAGGGATCCTCTATTTATAGCCAATTGGTGAAGCTTCTAGGGCTGCCATGTCATCGATCCACACCCCTTTGTGCTACTTTGAGTTGATTTCAGCCTTCAGATCATCCCTTGGTCATTACTCAATCATCCTCAGCCCTTGGATCATCACACCACGTACCATCCACCAATCAGAAGCTTGGAATTTTACTTGGATTGCTGACATGTCAGTCTGACATGTTAGGCTTCTTCTAGAATCATGTGAGAAGTACAAGAATGCCCTTAATCTCGATTAATTTCTTGGATGGGTAAATTAGGGTTCTAAGCTACAGTAACATTTGGGGATAGAAAGGGCGCGGGTAAGTTTTTATGTTTGACTGGTAATAATGGTGGGTTGACCGGTCCGGGTTTAAGGGTGGATTGGGTCGCGGGTTATGGTTTGGGTGTGGGTTTAAGAGATGGGCTTTGGATTTGTTTTGGGCTGGGTTTGGATTTTATAAAAATCTGGTTTATAATTTTGTTATTGTTTTTGGTTTTGAAATGAGTAACAAGGACCAATATTGTAATATCTGAAACTTCAGGGACTAAATCTGCCATTCTTCAAATTTATTTAGCTTTGATGATTTCTTCCCCGGTTCTTGCTATAAATATCTTTTCCAAATCTCGTGCTCGGTTTTGCCGGTTTCTCTTGGTTTTTGTCCAAATTTACAATATACATCCCTGCACAATCATAAACACAAAAACACGAAATATTGGGCATAATTGGTTAGTTTTTGGTCTATTTGGGTTCGGTTTTTGTCAAATAAAGGTATGTGATTAAGCACATACCAAAATCCCCCAGACTAAGTTATTGCAGTGTCCTCACGCAATGTTATAAAAAACACGTTTTTAAATCCAAAAATTTCCAATCTCTTTTTACTAACTTTGAAAAGTAGCAAAATATTCAAAAGAGATTAAGAAATCCCAAGTTTTAAAAACTCCCCGATTTTCCTTTTATTCACACTTTATTCTATTTTTATATTTTTCTCATTTTCTTGTGACGGTTTTGTTGACAATCATTATCTAACAATAATTTTTTAGGGTCAACGAGTAGGAAACACGACTCATAAAGAAGTGACCATACGGATAAAATTCGTCGTCCCTGATTTTTCACGAGCCCCCAAACTAAGCTTAAAAATGAGATAATTTTTTTTTTTACAAGTTAGATGCCAACATTACCCATGGAAGTTACTTGTGTAATTACCTCTTGCTCCCATTTTCCTAATTTGCCTCTATTTATTTTATTTTTGTTGAGAAATGAATTGCTTCATTTTTTCTCGTTTTGATAATTTTTAGTCCGATAAAGATACTAAATTAAGACGCTAAGTAGTTTTCAATCTTCTCTTGAGAACCGTTGCTTTAAAAATGAGGTCCACATCAAGGTTTTTATTTATATTTTTGACTTTTGCATTTTTCTCTTTTTTATTCATCACCATTTTTTTTTCAATCACTAACTTTTCACTTACGTACCCTAAACGACGGAGCTTCACGGTTTAATTCCAAGACCTTACACCTTCCGGAATTAAGGATCCAAGGGCCGTTACAACGGATTGTTCCAAGACTCTAGACATTCCTGAAATAAGGATCCAAGGTGGTTAGACCAAGACCTCACACATTCCTGAACTAGAGGTCCAAGGGCCGGTGCAAGAGGGTAGCTAAGACCTAAACGCCTTCCGAAAATAAGGATCCAAGGCCCGATCTCGAATCCGTAGCTTAGAGCACTTAACTTATTATTATTAAACGTATTTATTAAGTAACCTTGATGTGTACCCAATTTTTAAATCAATGATTCTTTTAAGAAGACCAAGAACTAATCATCGGCAAAACCTAACATCTTTAATTATTCTTACAGCTATATATGGTGAAACAATTTTGTGGGAGCAAAAGGCCACAAGTAATTTCGATGAGCTCTAAAGAGAACCAACTACTCCACGCTTAGCATCTAACTTCTAAATAAACTTTATCATTTCTCGTTCTTCGCAAATTTAAAATCTTAAATAATAAGATCCGCGAATGCTTAGCCTTATAATCAAGCCATGCATATATAAAGTCGATACGGGAACTTGCAAACTCTTAAAAAGAATTCGCATTTTATAGCTCCTTGTGTAAAAGACTAGCACGAGCTTATAGATTATAAATGGTTAAGGGGACAAGCTAGGGCTCAACACGCCCGATCAAGTCAGAATTTTATTCCTACTCTCACCAGCGGAAAGTCAACAAAATGTCAAAATTTATTATATTTTTGCACAAAATTTTCAATTTTTCTCATTTTTTTTTGAATTTTTTCAATTTTGGAGGAAAAAATGGGGTTGCATGAGTAAACGGCAAAAATGCAAGGCAAAAATCAAATCGCAAGATTACCCCCCAGACTAAAACGAGACATTGTCCTCAATGTCTTAAAGGTAAGGGTTCTCCTACATAAATCTAAGGCCGTTTATTAATTATGCCAAAGATAGATGTAAAACGATAAGATTAAGGATATCGGATGAGCAACGAATAATGAAACTCGAGTGGAGAAAGATGAAACCACGAGCACGAGAGTTTTCATAATTCAGGAAAATCCTGGACATACCACAGAAAACCACGAAACACGACAAATGGAAGAGGTAGCCCTCCTTCACGTCACTTTATTAGAAATAAGAAAGAAGATAGAGGGATAAGCATGGGGTGCCTCCCACGAAGCGCTTGTTTTTTATCAAGTCGTATAGCTTAGACTCGCCCCGAATTTAATTGTTCTTGGGGGAGCATGTGGAAAAGATACTCTCAATCGGACTTTCATTCAGGATGTTTGGATAAACATTGAAACATACGAAAGTTCCACTCCGATGAGACACCCACGGTATTAAGAAAGAGTTACCATAAATGATGATACCGGGGTCAAAGATTGTATCCTCACTCCCAACGGAGTAAAGGAGAAGAGAAGTCACATCATATGTGATGAAAGGAAAGAAGGTCATGATAACAATCATGATTAGTTCATCATCTTCAAAAGGAGACTTCATAATTTTCATATTATGAATCTTATCATTTAAGTTCTTTTGTTCAAGAAATGACTCGGGTGGGAGGGTCGGGATTAAATCATCAATAAGCAAATTCTCATGATTGAGAATGCCTCCCCCCGGGTCACACAAAACATCTTTGTCTAGATCAAAGTAGAAGTGATCATACTCCGGCGGAGATATGATGTGAGTGAGTTCATCGGAGAACTCCTCATGATCAAGATCAAAGGTAAACGAATCATATTCTGGAAGAGAAAAATCAGCATGAGAAGTGGTACTGCCACTACTCGTCTCTTCCGTGAAATCAAAACTAAATGATTCGTAAGTGGGGAGAGAATACTCGCGATAAGAAGTGGGATTGCCACTAATCTCCTCAAAGTTAAAGCTCTCATACTCTGGTAAAGACTCCTCGAGCTCTGGCTCCCGAGGATCTAACGGCTTATCAACATAAACATCCATTGGGGGAAGAGAAAGAGATGGTTCATTGGATATCATCTTTTCAATCAAAAGGATATCTCCCCCTAGATTACTTTCTTCATTCTCTGATGAAATCGGATCATCATTGAAGAAAACCTCGAGCTCTTCCATAGTGATATTACTTCTCTCAACCGGTGTGAGTGAAGGGGAAGAGCCAGAAATGACGGATTCTGGAGATGAAATAGAATTGTTATTTGAAGAGAATTTAATTTCATTCACAGAATCGACAATCTCAATACGATAAACCGGTTCTGGAGGTGGGACAAGTGGTGTGCTCTTAGAGCTAGCAATTTTCACCACTTCCGTTGTGGTCTCCGATTCTTGTTCATCATAATAAAGAACACTCTTAACTTCCGTAGCACAACTCTCAAACCATTTGCTCAAACCAGGGGTAATTTTCATGGCTTTGAGCTTAGCACGTTTATTTGAAATACTCTTAACCGTGAATCCTGAAAGTGTCGAATCAATTCTTTTGGAAGCAATTGCGGAATCAGATTTTTGATCAACCGTAGCAACGTTGCATTTGGTGGTTTGAGATTTCGAGTTCTGATTAATGTTAAACGTGACTTTTTCATTATCAACCCGCAGTGTTATTTCTTCACCATAAACATCAATCAAGGCACGCCCGGTCCTTAAGAACGATCGTCCGAGAATTAGAGGAACTCGGGGGTCAGCGTCAAAATCTACAACCACAAAATCGGCGGGAAAATGGAACTTCCCGACATTGACAAAGACATCCTCGGCTACACCCTTAGGAAGGGTTATGGAACGGTCCGCAAGCTCGAGGGTCATGCAAGTAGGAGTGAGTTCCAGTAAAGAAAGCTTGTTCCAGACGGAAAGCGGCATTAGGTTGATGCTTGCACCAAGATCGGCCAAGGCGTAGCATTCAACCATTCCCGGAAATTCACATGGAATGAGGAATTTTCCGGGATCTCCAAGCTTTTCGGGGAGCTTTTTAAGGAGAACTGCTGAGCAATTCTCATTTAGCGGAGTTTTTGCCAGTTCAAATAATTTTTCCTTATTACTCAATAAACCTTTGATGGTAGAAGCAAACTTAGGCATCAGAAGTAAAGCATCCGAGAAGCTTATATCAAAATGAAAATCTTGGAAGATTTGAAAGAATTTCTCCATTTGATTTGAAGCTTTTTCGCGGAGCTTTTGATCATTCAATCTTGAAGGATATAGAAGTTTGGCTTTTACGGGAGCTTCTTTTGGCTCCAAATCAATCTTTGGTTCAGACGGCTAGACAACCGGAGGTTGGACGTCTTCGGTCCTTCCGTTATTAGCAGGAAGTTCCGTATCCTTTGTCGCCTCGGTCTCACGGGCAACTACCTTGGGGGGAAGAGAGGAAGCGGTAGTCGGAGCCGTGGGTCCATCATATGATACACAACTCCTTGTAGTGATCGCCTTAACATCGCCCCTCGGGTTAGCGATCGTGTTGTTTGGAAGAGTTCCAGAGCCCGAGGGTCGATCATTTAAAGACTTTTTGATTTCTGAAATCTGATTAACCAACATCCTAGTTGTTTCTTCCTAGGTTTTGTTAAATTTTTGTTGATTTTGACTTTGAAGAACTAGTTGTTTCAACAACTCATCCGAGGGTGATTGGTTTTGATTAAAGCCTTGATTTTGATTAAGATTTTTCCCTCGGTTGTTTTGATTAAACCCCTGATTTTTGTTTTGAAAATTTCCCTGATTATAATTTCCCTGATTTTGAAAATTTCCCAGGTTAAAATTTCCTTGATTCTGGTAACCATGATTTTGACCTTGATTGTAAGTTCCTTGGTTTTGGTTACCATGATTCACCCTATTTTGATTATGATTATTTCTATTTGGCACATTTTGATTTTGATTGAAACCGGGTGGTCCAAGATAATTGTTTGAACGGTAGCTGAGAAGATTACGGTCTCCTTGTGGTTGGTAACCGTTACCTCCCGCGTTGAAATTTCCTGTAGCAGCATACACATTCTCTTGAGTGTAGCCACTGGAGGCTGGGCACTCGAAATACGGATGTGGACCACCACAAGTTTCACAACTTTGATTGACAATATTGACTTGCTGATTGTTGTTGTTTTGATTCAAACTTTGATGTATTCTTAAGATAGCAGTGGACATATCATTCATCTGCTTAGAAAGAGCAGCTATCTCGGAGGTAGAAGAAGAAGTGTCAGACCTAGTTGACTCATTCCTCTCGGCAGAGGAATCCCAATAGTTATGATAGGTAGTCATGTTTTCAATGAGATTATAGCACTCTTCTGGACGTCTTTTCATGAAAGTACCTCCGGCTGCAGCATTAATCGTATCACGGTGTCGTAATGTCAAACCATTATAAAATGTGTCTATAATGGTGACCAATAACATATTATGGTTAGGACACCGATCAATCGAAAGTTTGTAGCGTTCCCATGCCTCAAATATGGATTCATCGGGAAGCTGACGGAAATTGCTAATCTCATTCCTTAATTTCGTCACCATCGACGGTGGGAAATATTTTGCCAAGAACTTTGAAACCATCTCATCAAAAGTGTGAATGGAGTTTTTGGGAAGACGATCAAACCATGCGGTGGCATGATGCGTCAAGGAATATGGGAAAAGATATAGACGAAGGGCGTCATCGGTGACCCCATTGTGTTTCATACTTTGGGTGACGGTTATGAATTTGTCAAGATGCTTGTTTGCATCGTCACCCGGCAAACCGTGAAATTGGCAAGAATTTTGGACTTGTTGGATCATGTGGTGTTTAAGTCCAAAATCCGCGGCTTGGATATTGAGGGGGCAATCGGGCCACCACGTCCAAGCATTGTAGGTTGGCACAACTCCTCCATCGTTCGGAGATCGGGAGCTGGCATATGATCTTGATTACCACCCATCGGTGGGGGTTGATCGTTGTTGTTCATTTCCTCAACGGTTGGGAAATCAACACGGTGATTGTGATGGATAATTCTCTCGGGATTTGAGAGAGGTGAAAGAAGATTGGGAGAAGAAGAAGAATGGGTGCGCATACACAAAAAAGAAACAAAAAGTTAAAAAGAAAAACCAAATTTGAAAATAAAATATTTTTGGATTTTTATTAAGGAAAAATTAGAATTATTATCTTTTTGGTGATCGTTCGATCAACCGTACTTGTTTCTTTCAAAACTACGCGCAGCGTGGCGGAAGAGAAGAATGGATCTCTTTTCGGTCAGCAATTTAATGTCAAGACCTCCTTAAACCCCGTGTATAGGTTGTAGTAAAGAAATAATCCGAGTAACGTTTAACTTAACGATCTCTTTTGTTGTTTATTCGGAATGGTTTACAACACTTTCAGAAAAGTGAGGTTATATTATTTTTGTATTTTTGAAAACACTTTAGACAAAGTGTTTTATTTATTTTCTTTTTGTATTTTTTTTTATAAAAACAAAGAACTTCCGAGGAAGGGTCTTCAAAACACGATTCAACGAACGAAATTCAAACTCTTCTCAAGCCTTCCCCGGCAGCGGCGCCATTTAATTGATGTTTTTCAACCAATTAGTATTTTTTATTATTCCAAAGGAATTACAACGAATGTATTTCCCCGGGTCGTAGTCCCAACGAAGGTTGAAGTCGAGTTGTCGTAACGGTGTTGATTTGTGAAGTGAATGGTGAATAAGAGTGATATTTTGGGGATTTTACACTACGAATATGAAATAACTAATAAAAACAAGCTATCAAGCTAGGGGTACAAGTAATCTAAGGACACGATTCTAAAAACGAAAATTTAAGTTTAAAAATGTACGTTACGATTCAAAAAACGTATTTAAAAAGTGAATTCCTAAATTATAAGTCCTAAAAATGTAAATTTAATTTTCCTAAATGCTAAATATTAAAAGAGAATTTAAAAAAAAAGAAATCTAATTTTTTTGATTTTTATTTTATTTTTTTTTAATTTAAAACTAAAAGAAACTAATTAAATGATTTAAAAATAGTAAATTACTTTGGAAAAATATGAAACTTTGCAGAAAAAATCTTAAATGATATATAGAAGCTTTGAAAAATGGAATTAGAACTTGGCTAAACCCTACTAAGCTGTTTGGGTAGAAAGCAGTTTGAAATAAGCACTTAAAATAAGCACTTCAGTCCCAAAATTCTCCAATAGCTCAAAATCAGATAAACATACTAATTTAAGTTTAAATCAACTCAATCAGCACAAAGAAGCACTCAGAAAAAGCAAATAAGCAGTTGTGCAGTTGCAAAAATTAGGGAAGAAGCAATGATTGAACAGCCAACTTTAAGCTGATCTAGCAGCTAGTAAAAAGCTAATTAGGGAAATCTAAAAGCAGATCCTTAAGGCTTATACTAAAAACTACTTTCAAACTGAAAATGCCCAATTTCAATAGTCAATTGCTTATTCAATTTAAGCCAAGAACAGATTCACATGGAAACTAAAATTGTTGCAGGCCTGAGCAGTCTAATGAGGGAACTTGCAGACTGAAATTAAGCTATCCAATAAGCTACTAAGTGAATATTAAGTTCAGAGACCTCAAGCCTACACTACAAGCTACTGCTAAATCAAGTTTCATGCAATAAGCTCAAATTATGCAGTAGATACAAAGCTAACAAGAAGCTGAGATAAGCCAAATATTGTACAGGTCTGCACAATTGTTTCTGTTGCAGCAGTAATAGTTTTTGACCTCAAATCCTTACAAAACTTAATGAAACTAAACCAACCTTTGGAACTTGACTTTAAACACTGAAATGAACTCAAAGATGCCAAAGGTAGTGTCCTAAATAAGCTCAGCTATTTGGGGGCTTATAAGGGCAGTTTTGGTTCTCAAATTTCACTAACCAACACAAAACCTTGGAATGCCTCAAAACAGCTTATCACTTAACACTAACAGCTTAACTATCCTAACATAAGTTCAATCCAACCTTAACAAATGGTCAATGAACAGTGACCACAGCTTTTGACCAATAAACAGATTTTTTCCCAAACACCCTTTAAGAAACTGAATTAGCACTTTATAACTATAAACAACCAATTAAAGCTGTGGATCTTAACCCCTACTGATTATCTAACTAATTTTAACCTCTAATAAGCAATTTCCAACACTACATAAGCACTACATAAGCTGTTTACTTCTATGACTGTTTTTTAGCTTTTTGTTATTTTAAATAACAAAATGATATTAAACCTAACCACTACTGAATAATGACCACAAATAAGATCTATGAACTGAAAATACTCATAATAAGCACTTATTAACTAGAATTAAGCAGTTTCACAGTAATAGCTTATAAATGAAGAATATAATGATGCTTACAAGTAGAGCTAATGTGTGAGACAGATCTGAACCAACCAAATAACACCCAGGCTTATCACATAAGCCAGAAATAACCCAATAAGCTCTTCCAGGTCAGCTTATTCTTCAACAGCTTATTGAACAGTAACTTTGACTTTTTTGTTGACTTTTTGGAATTTTGAGACTAAAACAATTCTGATCCTTTACTATCACTCACTACAAGCTAAAGAGCATATATGAGCTTGTTCTAACAGTAAATAGCTTATTGAAAGCTGATTTAAGAATATTTTTGTATTTTTGAGATACTTTTCTAATTTTTTTTTTGAATTTTTGTATTAAGATGAATAAAGTTGAAATGAAAAAGTTTAGCTAAGCTAATATGGTTAATATAAGCTACTGAAAAACTGAATAAGCTAAAATGAAACTTATAGAACTTAAGAGAAACAAATTTAAAGAAGGCTTAAACTAAAATTTCATTAATCAAAACTTAAAAATTACAAACTGAAACTTGAGATTACAATCTAGAAAGTATTTTAGCAGCATAACATTAATTAAAAACTACATGATAATCTGAGGAGAGGGATCCTCTATTTATAGCCAATTGGTGAAGCTTCTAGGGCTGCCATGTCATCGATCCACACCCCTTTGTGCTACTTTGAGTTGATTTCAGCCTTCAGATCATCCGTTGGTCATTACTCAATCATCCTCAGCCCTTGGATCATCACACCACGTACCATCCACCAATCAGAAGCTTGGAATTTTACTTGGATTGCTGACATGTCAGGCTTCTTCTAGAATCATGTGAGAAGTACAAGAATGCCCTTAATCTCGGTTAATTTATGGGATGGGTAAATTAGGGTTCTAAGCTACAGTAACATTTGGGGATAGAAAGGGCGCGGGTAAGTTTTTATGTTTGACTGGTAATAATGGTGGGTTGACCGGTCCGGGTTTAAGGGTGGATTGGGTCGCGGGTTATGGTTTGGGTGTGGGTTTAAGAGATGGGCTTTGGATTTGTTTTGGGCTGGGTTTGGATTTTATAAAAATCTGGTTTATAATTTTGTTATTATTTTTGGTTTAGAAATGAGTAACAAGGACCAATATTGTAATATCTGAAACTTCAAGGACTAAATCTGCCATTCTTCAAATTTATCTAGCTTTGATGATTTCTTCCCCGGTTCTGGCTATAAATATCTTTTCCAAATCTCGTGCTCGGTTTTGCCGATTTCTCTTGGTTTTTGTCCAAATTTACAATATCCATCCCTACACAATCATAAACACAAAAACACGAAATATTTGACATAATTGGTTAGTTTTTGGTCTATTTGGGTTCGATTTTGGTCAAATAAAGGTATGTGATTAAGCACATACCAGACCCGCAAGGGGAACTGCTGGTTTAGGAACGTCGTTTCGGCGGTATTCTGAAAGGGGGTAGTTGTTTCGATTGTAGCTGCTTTTTGGAGTGACATAAGGGTGGTAGACATTCCTCTGGCAATAATCGCTCTGACGTTCCCCTCTTGGCCTGTCATTCTTGAAGCCCTGACCTCCTTTCCTCCTCGAATCGAATCCCTCGCCCTTCGGTAATTCTGTACTTCGGTACGCTTCTTCCGACCTTATGAAGTCGTCCACTCTGGTGAACATTTCAGTAACCGTGCGCGGTACTCTGCCAGAAAATTTCTTGGCGAGAGATGGACATTTATGTGCACTCATGAATGCGGAGATTCTCATAATTTCTGGTACACCGCTGATGTAACTCGCCTCGTCAGTCCATCTTTCCTTAAAATCCGGAAGAGATTCGTGAGCTCGTCGGGTGATTTTGGTAATCTCAGTGGGGTCTTTCGTACATTTCTTTCGAAGGGCGAATCTCATCGAGAATTGCTCTCTTAATTCATTCCAGCTGTCAATGCTTCCGGGTACCAACCTTTCAAACCACCCACCTGCTGCTCCGTCCAGGGTTTGCTGAAACATGCGGCACCATACCGGCATAGGCCATTCCCCTTGATTGGCGGCTCCAGTGAACCTGGTGAGATGATCGTTCGGATCCGTTGACCCGTCATAGAACCTCATGTTGAGCGGCATCACATGGGCCGGACCAGAGAACTCAACAATGCGGCGAGTGAATGGTGATCTTGACGTCTCTTTAAAAGGTTTGTGCAGGTCATCGTCTTTTTCTTCGCCTCCCTTCTCTTTTCCCTGACTCGTATTCCCCTCTTCTTCAAAATTCAGCCGAAGCGGTTTAAGAGCGCTTCCGCTTTGTGCGTTGTGCTTTTTGATTAGTTCCGTTAGTGACGCTACTCGGCTAACAATCATGTCTTGGAGACTGGGAGAGTCCTCGGCCGAATTGTCGTGCTGGTTTTGGTGGTTGTTAGTTTCGTACCGGTTACGGTTTTGATTATTAACAGCTTCGAACTGGTTTCGATTGTTGTTGAGTTCGTATCGGTCCTGGTTTTTGGTTTCGTGTTGGTCATGATTATCGGTTTCCTGTTGGTCACGAGTGTTGTTGGGTTCATGTACGTTGGTTTCGTCTTCCCTGTCTTCGAGACGTAGGGAATGAAAAGAGGAACCAGCCATTTCAATGCTCAGGTAGATTGAATAGAGGGTCCCACGGATGGCGCCAATTTGTTGAAGTAAAACCTTGCGAGTGGGTCTCACTTCTAAGTACCGTCCTTCGGACCTTGCTGACTCCTACACACAAGAGACACACGCGTTAGGCTCGCCCTGGGTTTTATCCCAAGGCCCACCTCCGGCGTGAGAATAAGTATCGAGTTTGAACAGTAATGTGAGAGTAACAGTAGTAGGTGTGTGTATTCAATGCATATTATAAATGAGGTGTGGGTATTTATACTACCCACACCTACTGTATCTACTTACCTCAGGACTAAGCGAGTTGACCTATGTCTGACCTAGTGAGTAGGTGTCAGACCACGTGGGGAACATAATCCCGTGAAATCTGGAGAGGTGTCGGTTGATGGGACTATACAGTATAACTGTCGATGGGCGTGCCAGAAGATGAGGGTGAAGTCCGGAGGAGACGCTCATCCGGATACCTACGTCCGGACGCATACACCAACAGAGTGGCAGTGCATGTGTTTGTTTTGTGTGTTTAGTCACCACTCTCTCTTGAAACCCAACCGAAACCACACTAAAACCGTTTCACTACAAGCAACCCCGGAAGTAGAGTTGACGGGGGATTCAAATTATGGAGTTCGAGGCGGCGGATTTACAGGGTGGTGACGGCGGCAGGTATAGAAGGAGGTTTTGTGTTGGTTTTAGGTTATAAAGAGAGATAGGAGGGGACATATGTATGTTTTTTTTTAGATTTCCTTTGTTTGATTCATGTGTAGTTTTGAATCTTAAAATGCGGTTTCGGCGGTGTTTTAGTTCGGGGGTGGTGGAGCGGTCTGGTGGTCACGGTATAACTGTAGCTGAGGAGAGGTCCGGTGGTGGTGGTGTAATTGCGGGGATGGAGAGATTCGGTGGTGATGGTGTAGCAGTTTGTGTGTTTTTGGGTATTTATCATAGGATTTGATGTTATGAAATGGGCTGTTACAAAAGTTGAAGAGGACCATTACAAAATGGGTTGTTACGAATGGACTACACATAAAGACATTTAAATTTTTACTTGTAACAACCTATATTTTTAAAGACACTTAAATTTCTAAGCTTTTAATTATATGTGTATTTATTGATTTTTCATAATAAAAGTACGACAAATCTTTCTTATTAAAGAAATGTTTTTTGTCTTAAAAAATTTAAGACTTTTAAATATAGATGTCCTAAATACATTATAAGGTAGTAAAGATGGAATATGGAGAAATTGGTTAAACTGCACATATGAACAGGTGGATAGATCACATAAATCTCGAAATTTCTAATAGCGAAAAAAATTATTAGACCTCAAAGTTTTTGTATATCTTCAATGTACTTCAAGCATGGATATTTTCCAATCTCCATGATATGCTTTTATGTGTACTAGAGTGAAGAAATGTGTCATTTCTATGAGCTCATCTATGTGAACTTCCAGAAAGAAAATGCCATGATAAACTATTTCTACATGTTCTCATATGAAAATATGCACGCTAAAACTCCAATATTCGAAAGTTAGAGAGCTCTAATAAGAAATTATCCTCAACAATGCACTTCATGACGCATGGATTGTTTCTTTGCATTATGATATTCTTAATTTTACACGTTTTTAAGCGTCGGGTACATAATTATGTAACGCCTTACAGGCTGCTAATTGTGTACTATAGGGATACAGAAATATGGTTACTTTTACTCTTGAATATGTCATGTATCCACATTCTCGATACCAGAATGAACTTTAAATTTTGATTACATAAGGGTCGCAATGGCAGCTTTAGTTCTAAAGTGATTATTCGTTGAATCGTGATCAAAATTAAATAATAACATGTAATAAAATGTAACGCAAGATGTAGTGCCTAATAAGGTGAGTAAGTTTATTCGACCATTTGTTGCTACAAAGATGAAACCCATCAGACACATATTATGAAGCTGAGTTTACATACACACCCTTAAACATATATATATCAACCTCGGTCATTAATAAATGGGTAAGGAATTTATATAATGTGGTTGGTTGGCTAAAGCACGATTGTTGGCATATGGTTCATGAGGTTTCGGGTTATCGTTATGGTGCTTATTCCCTAAGCTATGTACGTTCTATTATTATAATCAAATTCTCATCTAGCTTCTGATTTATCCGTGCCTAAGACTCATTGAGAAATGAAACCCTAAAAGTGAGGACTGTATCTTTGGATAAACTTACAGTCCACACTTTTAGGGTTTCATTTTTCAATGAGTGTCAGGCACGGATAAATCAGAAGCTAAATGAGAATTTGATTATAATAAAAAAAGTGATATGATGACATAAAGCATTTGAATGATACGTATGCTAACAAAATTAAGGATTTGAATTCGAAAATCGAAATGATGGGTTATGAGTTAAACAAAAAGCAAAATGAGATTGAGATTCTGAGAAAGGGGAAGAATAAGGGAAGTGAGACAGATCCAGCGAGGAAGGTTAATTTAGAGTATAAGGGTCGAATCAAAATTATGAGTGTGAAGAAGGAGGTGTTAGATGCTGATCCGAAGAATAGACAAAGTCAAAGTGATGCAGCGAGAATTTCTTGGAGTAACTCGGCAGAGAATCGTGCTTGTATATATTTTAAACTAGTAAATGATTTTTATTATTGAATGTGTTGTGATTGTTATACATTGCATATCTATTAATAATAGAACGTACATAGCTTAGGCAATAAGCACCATAACGCTAACCCGAAACCTCATAAACCATATGCCAACAATCATGCTTTAGCCAACCAACCACATTATATAAATTTCTTACCCATTTATTGATGACCGGGGTTGATATATATATTTTTAAGGGTGTGTATGTAAACACTGCTTCATAATATGTGTCTGATGGGTTTGATCATAGTAGCAACAAATGGTCGAATAAACTTACTCACCTTATTAGGCACTGCATCCTGCGTTACGTTTTATTACATGTTATTATTTAATTTTGATTACGATTCAATGAATAGTCACTTTAGAACTAAAGCTGCCATTGCGACCCTTACGTAATCATAAATTAAAGTTCATTCTGGTATCGAGTATGTGGATACATGACATATACATCAGATAAAAGCCTGACATTGTCACATAAGATGTTATTTCATGGCTTTTAAAGAGTAAAATTAACCCTATTCTGTATCCCCATAGTACACAATTAGCAGCCTGTAAGGCGTCACATAATTATGTACATGACACTTAAAAACGTGTAAAATTAAGAATATCATAATGCACGGAAACAATACATGCCTCATGAAGTGCATTGTTGAGGATAATTTCTTATTAGAGGTCTCTGATTTTCGAAGATTGGAGTTTTAGCGTGCATATTTTCACATGAGAACCTATAGAAATAGTTTATCATGGCATTTTCTTTCTGGAAGTTCACATACATGAGCTAATAGAAATGACACATTTCTTCACTCTAGTACACATAAAAAGCATATCATGGAGATTGGAAAATATCCATGCTTGAAATGCATTGAAGATATACAGAAACTTTGAGATCTAATATTTTTTTCGCTGTTAGAAATGTCAAGATTTATGTGATTTATCCACCTGTTCATATGTGCAGTTTAACTAGTTTCTCCTTTTTAAATGATAGTGAGTAATATGTAGATTTAGTTTGTCATGATACATTTCTTCACGCAAGTTCAGAAAGGAGTAGGTGCAGTCTAGACTCCCATCCAACTTTATGTAAATTTTTACGTTAATAATAAAATCTTATTACAATAATAATAATAATAATAATAATAATAATAATAATAATAATAATAATAATAATAATAATAATAATAATTAATAGTAGAGCGGAGGGTGTTTTTCCTCTAAATATCTCTCGCCCGCTCAATGGTGTCAAACTTCTTGGTGGTTCACTCAGTTTGGATGATAGTTTTTGTCGGGATTTGGCTTTGAAAAGGGTTTCTAAAACCATCACCTTAATTGAGGCAATCCACAAACTTTATGATCCTCAATGTGAGCTCCTTCTTCTTCGCAGTTGTGCTGGGGCTGCGAAATTATCTTATGCTTTGAGGACATGCTCCCCTTTGTATTTATTGGAGGCCCAAGCTCAATTTGATTAGTCTTTACATACTTCCTTGGAGAAGATTGTTACCGCCTCAGGGCCGGGATTTGGTGATTGGCAGTGGCGGCTAGCCACTCTTCAAATCAAGTTGGGTGGTCTTGGCATCGTTTCAGCAGGTGACATTATTCGGTATGCTTTTCTCACCTCTCGTATGCAAACGAGAGATCTACAGGACAAGATACTTACTAAAACCGGTATTGTCTCCCATGGTTCTTCTTTTCAGCATGCCCTTGGTACTTTCAATACTATATGCAACATTGACTTACTCTCTGTCACAACTTGCGCTTCTGCCCCCCATATGATGAAAACATTGGCAAAGTGTTACTTTGATGTCATTGAGAAAGACCTTGTTTCTAAATACTCGCTAAGTTCTCGACAGCTAGCTATTCTCAGTTGCATTCGCGCCCCGCATGCACAGGATTTTTTTTTACCATCCCTATTGACGGCTTGAGACAGAGGATGAACCATCGTCAATTCCGTTTTGTGTTGTGTTATAGGCTCTCTGTGCCTATGTTTTCTGAAGGTAGCCTTTACCCGAGTTTCAATGTACATGGTATGGACTAGTGGGGAGATCATGCGGTCCACTGTTCTAGTGAGGTGGGGGTGAAGTTTAGGCATAACTTGGTCCGTGATATTCTTGTTGATATATGTTCCAAGGTCGGGATCATGGTGCGTAAAGAGGCTCCAATGGGTTTCCTTTCGGAGGATGGGAAAGAGCTACGACCTACAGACCTGTTACCTTTTAATTGGCTCCAAGGTAAAGATGCATGTTTGGACGTGACCGAAATTTCTCCCTTTGCAGGCACTGGGTTGACTTCATGGGCTCCTGGGGTAACCTTGCACAATGCTGGGAGAGGAAAAAGAAGAAGTATGCGTCCAAGTGTGAGGACAACGGATACAAGTTCATACCATTTTGCATTTTCTACGTTCGGGGAATTTGATATAGAGGCTTTGGACACACTTGTGCGTATTAAGTCTATTTCTATTAGCCATTCAAATAATGCTAAGGGTGGCTCTTTTATTTTTCATAGGGTGAGTTTTTGTATTTAGAAAGGGGTGGGAGCACAGCTTGTGTCTAGACTCCCATCCAACTTTATGTAAAATTTTTATATTAATGATAATAAAGTGATCTTCATAATAAAAAAGAAATAATAATAATAATAATAATAATAATAATAATAATAATAATAATAATAACATCCCGGCTTTTTTAGTAGGATTAGTTTTGCAATAGCTAGAGGGGTGGGAGCCCAGTTAGTATCCCGGCTCCCCTCTAATTTCTTGTAAATCCTATGATTTTCTAATGAAGTGATGTTTAAAAATAATAATAATAATAATAATAATAATAATAATAATAATAATAATAATAATAATATATCATAATAATATTATAATAACCAATTGCGGCTTGCTCTAGTGGTATCATACGCTCAGTTGACGGTCAAAGGGAGACTCTTTGAAGAATGGCCTAGGTTGGATCCCAACTCACTAATTAGGTCACCGTGACAGGTGATCATTGCCTAGAGTGATCCTTAGAGATGGGTCACGTTGGCATCCCGGTTAGGGGTGCATGGGATCAGGGTTCCTACCGATTTACTCCTTTTGGAATAATAATAATGATGACGATAATAACACTATCCATGAGTGTAGAAATTAAATGTTTAATTCTTTAGTTATTATATATAGTATTCTTTTTTGTTCAGATTGTTTCTACAAATGAAATATCTTCTCTTAAAAATTATACATTTATAATTTTATGTACATATACACATCAATATATTTTTTGTGGTGCCTAACAACCTTTACCTAATTACCCATATCACGAAAAAATACATACCAAATGAGTTATCAAATAATACAATGAAATATTAAATGTGCGTATCTTATAATGTACTCACATACTTAATCCGATGGTCAACATGGATATCTCTTGGTTGTATTATAAAATTTGTAGATGAAGCTAAAATTAAGTTTGATTTTGAAGAGATTGAAATATATATATATATATATATATATATATATATATATATATATATATATATATATATATATATATATATATATATATATATATATATATGACTTGAAATGGGATGTTTTTCCAATATCAAAGAGAAAGAGAAGAACTATTTGATAATTCTTGCATATTTGAACATAACTTGGCATCATTACAAAAGGAAAATGAACATTTGAGATTGACATAAAAAAATTTGTTTTATTCAATTAAATTTATAAGAGTTGAGTCTCACAGTTCAATCAAGAATTAAAAAGAGAATGAATCTTTGAAAACTAAAATTTCTAAACTCACCGAGAAGCTTAAGCTTCAGAACAAGTGAAGGTTCAATTAGAAAAATGTATTGATTCTCTAAAACAAGACAATGAACTTGAAAAAAGGTTTGAGAAAGTTTCGAAAAACGTTGAATCAATGAAAAAAAAGTTTGATTCTCAAATTACAAATGTTTCAATTCCAACTTCAATGATCGAAACTAATATTTGTGAAATTGAAAAGGGAATAGGGGAGAAAATGAAACTTTTCGAAACGGAAAAATTTGTGCTTGAAACGAAAATTATATATTGAGCTTGAAAAGATGTTAGCACACCAAACCAAAGATTTTGATGATGCCCCGATTGAATTTTCAAACAAAATGGCCAAATTCGAAACTTATTTTGAAATACTTAGAAAAAAAATGATGCTTTCAAATGCAAATTAGCACGTAAAGTTGATTCTAAAGCAAAAAAAATTAATTTCTCACCAATTCTCTCAATCTTATAAATAGGAACCTTATAAATTGAGCATGAACGCAACATAACACTACAACAATCTAGGGTTTTATCATCCGGGCTAATAACACTACAACAATCAAGGGTTTTAGGCTGACAAAGGTCGTCACAAGAACCTAAAGTGTCATTGTAAAAATTCTATACCGATGACTTTTCATCACAAAAATTCCTCTCCGTTGACCCTTCGATAAAAGGTTTTAGCGACGACAATCAAAGGTTTTAGGGATGACACAAACGGACCCACAAGTTTGCTTATGTTAGGAATTTAGGAGAACAAAAAAGTCGTCGCTAAAACTTTTATAATAAGAAAACTAAAAAAATTTAAATTAATAATACCTTTTGCTATTACCTTTTTCGGGTGTCATCGCAATAGGTGTCTAAAAAAGTCAAAGCAACTGCACATTTTGGCAGCAGCAAAAAAAAATCTATCACAAACTTCAAAAAACTTGCCAAAAACAAAGACAAACTAATTTCAATTCATCACTCCGTCATTCCAAAACAAACATGCAAAATTATAGTTCTCGGAAATAACCATACATATACTAATGTGTCGTTATAGTTGAAAAACAATACAAATACGACTTCCCCTCCTAACTAGTCACTATTTTCGCATTACACATTCGCGTTACCACAACCTAACGACGGGGGAATAATCATACATGAGCTTCTTAAGAAAGTTAGGATAGAATGGACTTGGGCTTGTGCTGCACGGTTTCGCTCCCCGAACATACAGGCTTGTTCCGCCACATACAGGCTTGTTCCGCCATCTCTCTATTTTGAGTCTCGAGCATATGTTCAACTTGTCTTTGCGTGTACGATGGATCTTGGGACTGGGGTTGTAAGTAGGTGCTTGAACTTGAGGCCACACCCACTAACTATCTGTTGGAGTATGCTCGTGTCATAATAACTAATTATATGGCTAGACATATGTGAGCCTGTGGGGTCACACACATATACACTGAGGTACCACTTTATGTATCGTGTTTATTGTATTTATGATATATAAATAACCTTACGTAACTCGGGATCACTATTGGGCTTCTAATGGCTAAGTAAAGGACTTAATCCATTGGATTTGAAAATCAAATGGGAAGCTCATTTGAGCCCAATATGTGGCCGGCCTAGGAGGGCTTTCAAAGGGGGTTTTTATTTTTGAAATTTAGTCAAATATATGGGAGATATCTTCTCATAATTGGCATAACAATTTACCAAATTTTCTCCCTCTTTTCTCTCCCATAAGTCACGGCAAAAACAATATACCCACCTAGGGTTTTTGTTTTCTTGATCTCTGTTAGCAATCATTTTATGTTAATATAAAGTGATGGTCATTTGCTAACAATTTAATGTGTCATGTACAATATTTAGTTAGTTTAGTGGGCTATATGTATTAGTTTCAATTGTTTAAGTCTTGTATATGTGTAATACAAGTATAGCCCACATGAAGGTCCAACAAAAGCCCATCAAACCAAATGTGGTTTGTGGCAGTCACGTATAAACACACACACTCTTTAGTTTCAAAGAGTGCCTCATTATTATTAGAAAAAAAGTGTGTGTGTGTGTGTGTGAAAGCAAAAACCTCCTTAGTCTTTGTATTATTTTCATATATTGAATATAATCATTAGACTACAAATTATCCACATATCTCTTGTTCTTGATTTACATGTTAGTGAGTGTCATCGTGGTCTCGTGTGTATGATAAAGAAGTGATTCGTGGTGTTACAAGTGGTATACATGAGCCAATCTTCAAGGTAGAAGGTTTGTATGTTCGGTTTGTTTCAAAAAAAAATACCCAACTGCTATGTTTTTTTGCTTCTAAAAAACGTGACAAAGTGGTGTCTTTTTCTGGGAATCGAATAGCAAGAATCATTGGCAAGGTTGTGTTTGTTAAAATATTCATGATTTGGCTTTTGGTTAAGTGAGTGTTTCTCATTTACTTGTTGGAAAAACTGGGAAATACTGCATATTTTTTGGTGTTCTAAGCTTGTTTGATCGAAAGAATTCAAGAAAGAATTCACTTTATGTGTTTTTATAATATCATGGATATTATTGGTCCAAGTAGGTGAAAAGATATAAAGAATATTTGCAATTTGGTATAAAGTTGTCAGCAAGTGGGAAAAGTTGTAAGATATCACGTGGGAAGGTACTCAAAAGTCAACAAAAGTGGGAATTAGCTGAAATTTCTCGCAATTCAACTTTGGTCTCGCAATTGCAACCCTTGTCGCAATTGGAGCATCTTATCGCAATTCACAGATCTCTCGGAATTCAAAAATTCTTCGCAATTGCTGCTTCTTTCGGAATTGCCACTGATCTCGCAATTAGTGCTGCTATCGCAATTGGGTCTCGTAATTGGTGTCTCGCAATTGGGTCTCACAATTGGTGTTTCGCAATTGGCTTTTTGGTCTCGCAATTCAACATTAGTCTCGCAATTACTGCTGTCTCGCAATTGTAGCAGTTTTTTTCGCAATTGTGTTTCGCAATTGGTGTTATTCTATCGCAATTGGTCTCGCAATTCACCTTTGGACTCGCAATTGATGCAATTTTCGGAATTGGCAACTTCAGTCCTTGTACTTTCAGCTGCCTTAAGAGATCTTTCGGATTTGACACTTTTGGCCCTCGCAATTGTGATTAAAAGACTTCAAAGTTAGATAACTTTTAAGGATTTGATTCGAACGTAATTTCGTCAACTCGAAAGTGAACTTGGTATTTTTACTCTTGTATAAGAGTGTAAAATACTTCGACAAACGGTTATCTACCCTCTTGTATAAGAGTGTTAGATTTTATATAAATTACCGATTTATATAAATTAGATATATTTCTATCTAAATTGATATTTAGCCATAATTTGTATAAATTTTGGTCAAATTGAAATTTCTATAGAAATTGTCGAGTTTATCTAAATTGTAATTTACATAACTTTTGTCGAAACTGTAATCTTTTGACTTTGTCTTAATTATACTTGAATCAAGTTTCGTAACGTTATTTAATTTGTTACAACATCTACGATCATCAACAACAAACCAAAGCATCACATCATCAACCAAGTTCTAGTTCAACCTTCAACAAAAACAACTTCTATTTTGTTGAAACGATCCTCAATCCACTTTATCGTACAATACTGTAAAGATGACTACACAACAAGACATTCATGCCGCAGGTTCAGAAAACCGACCTCCAATGTTAGAAAAGGGTGGTTATCTTCCATGGACGAGTCGTATGAAAAGATACATGAAAACCAAGCCTCTAGGACAAGGTAAACTCCTGATCAAATCCATAGAGGAAGGTCCATTCGTGCCTCGTCAGATTCAAGTCACAGCTGGGAATCCTGATGCAAGACCTCCAATTAAAGCAACCTTCCGGACTCAAACGGAAGAGGAATACACATTGGCAGATCAGAAGCAAATTGAAGCAGATGACATGGCAATGCATTTAATCCAACTTGGTTTACCACAAGAAATATTCTGTGCTATAGACAGTTGTGAAACTGCTTATGCAATGTGGGAACGCGTCAAAAGACTCTGTTATGGTACAAACATTGGTAAACAAGACGTGGAAAACAAGCTTCTGACTGAATGGGAGAAGTTCACATCCACTCCAGCTGAACAGATTGAATCTTACTACACACGGTTTTGTACTCTAATGAATGAGTTGATCAGACACAATTTGGATCATAAACAAATTGTTCAGAACATCAAGTTCATCAACAACCTTCCAGAAGAATGGGGACGATATGTTACTATTATCAACCAAACTCAAAACCTTCACGAGGTGAACTATGATCAGCTCTATGACTTCCTTAAACAAAACCAAAAAGAGGCAAATGAAGTCAGAACAGAGAAACAAGCTAAACAACAAGATCCTCTTGCACTCATAGTCCAATCACCTACACCTACAACAGTCAATGCACAACCATCATCATCTTCATCCCAACAATTCATGCAACAACAATTCAATCCTCAAACACCGTTCTACCCACAACAACAACATGTAATCCCACAACAACAATACCCGCAACACCCAAATCAACATGATCAGGATGAGTCAACTGATGCTTTGACTCAAGCTTTTGCCTACCTATCAAAAGCATTCCAAGGACGTTACTCCACACCCACCAACAACAATCAACGAATCTCATCGAACACTCGCAACAAGCAGATTGCACAGACGAGTTTCAACATGGGACAGCAAGGTCAGATGGTTGGGGGATATGGGAATCAGCAGGGATATGCTCCAAGATATCAGATGGGTAATCAGAATGCAGGGCAGTATGTTGGTAATCAGATGGGTCAATTTGCAGGGAATCAGATGGGTAATGCTGTTGGTAATCAAAGGGTACAGAATGCTGGGAATCAGTTTTGGAATCTTGCTCAGGGAGCTGGGAATAGGAATCAGGGTAATGTGATGAAGTGCTTCAACTGTCAGGGTATTGGTCACATGGCTAGGAACTGTCCAGACAAGCCGAATAAGAGGGATCCAGCTTATTTGCAGAAAACATTATTGTTGGCAAACAAGGAAACGGTTGGGCTTCAGCTGAGTGCAGAAGAGAATGACTTCATGGCTATTATGTATAATTCTGAAGATCTTGAAGACATCGATGCAAACTGCATTTTTATGGCTAATCTTCAGGAGGCAAAGTACGACACAGATTCAGAAGCACCTCCTGCTTTTGACACTAATGCGGTTTCTGAGGTACAACCATATGCTACATGTCACAATAATGAAATGTTTGATATGTCACCTCAAAATGAACAGCATCCTGAGACTCCTAATCTCATTTATGATACATACATGGACGAACCAAGTTGTAGTAATACTAATTTGGTAACTCCAGATATGGATCCTAATGAAGAATTCGAGTCACAACATACTGAAAATGATGAGGAAACACGTGCTATGTTTGAATCATTATTGCATAATTGTAGTATTGAAATTGAGAAAGTTAAAACGGTCAATCGCGAGGTTAAGGCCGCGAATGAAAAATTGACCGCTGAGCTTGAGAGTTATAAGGTGAATGCACAAGCTTTTGACTTTAATAACGATCGACAGTCTGAACTTGAAAATAGTTTAAGAGATTCTGTTTTAAGAGAACAACATTTGCAAATCAAATTTGACACTCTTGATGTTAATTTGAACAACAAAATAAAATCCTTAAACACAGAAATTTCTGAACTAAACAACCAACTTTCAAAACAAAAATCGACTTATTCTAATCTTGAGAAAGAAAAGAAGGAGTTGAATGAAAGGTTTTCAAAAAGAGAAAAGAATATTCTTAAAGAGATCTCTGACAAAAAGGAAACCATTGCAAAGTTGGAAGATTTGCTTGTAAAAACGGGTCATTCTGCACAAACGATTAATTTGTTAATAAATGATAAAAACCCGATTTTACATACGCTAAAGAAAATGGCTATCGGTTGTGAAAACCCTTATTATCTCAAGAAAGCTCAGAAAAATCAGAATGTGTTATATAATGGTAGTGTGCTAAATGATAATCATGATCCGATTGAGATTTATGATTCGGATGACACGATTGAGCGTACTGAAAAGAGACGTGTCAAAATGAGACAAATGAACCCAGAAATTAAACCAATTGATTATAACAAGCTTAACACAGAATCTGGGGTTCATCTTGTTCAAAAGAAGTCACATCTGTTTTTTCAAAAACCAGTGGTTTTCACAATACAAAAAGCTGCCTCAAAACATCTGTCTAACATCGAACAAATGGCATCTAAAAACACTTGTGAAACAAGTGCAGCTAGACTATATTTGGTTGATCTTAAACAGAGAATTGAAACACTTCAAAGTATTGTGGCATCCAAAATAAACAGTAACAACAAAGACTGGTTTTCAAGATTTCAGACTGAACTAAAAGGAATGTTTGAACAAGACATTAATCCACACATTGATGCAATCTATGCGGTTGTTCAAAATGTGGAATACAATCTTTTGAAAGAGTCAGCAGAATTCGTTAAGGACCACAAATCCTTAGTGAATGAAGCTAATGAATACTTGGAACACATAAAAGTTTTGGAAATGCAAAATGACTCTCTCTCTTTCGAAGCTCTATCGACCGATATTATGTCTATTATTTTCCAAACATATTCTGTTGAGGATGATGAAACACTTCGAGCTGAGACTTCTCAAATTGTTGACAAATATGAAAAGGCACTTTTGAAGCTTGAGAAACAAAATTGCACATATTTTAAACAACTTGATACGAAAAAGGAAGAATGCAAGTATGACAAATTGTCATATGAGCGTTCTTACAAAAACATGCAAGATCAAATAAATATTTTGAAGTCTCAGCTTGCAAGTCAAAAAGGGCAGGGTGAGGAAACTACGGGTATTGCACCATCAACCCTCTTGCCTAGTGAGAAAGTAAAAGAGAAAGTAGTTGTCAAGAACACTAATGTGATAGCACCTGGCCTTTATAGGATTAGTCCCACTACTGCGTCTGCCTCTACATCTAAAACATATAGGGCGTTAGAAAAAATTATTAAAGATAATCCAAACGAGATTAGGACTGCTAAAACAACATCTCAGGACAACAACATAAATTCTAATGAGTGTGCCTTACCTTCTACAGGATTAGAAAGCAACTCTAGGAGCAGAAGACAGTCTAGGAGCAATAACAAGAAACCTAGTGTCCCGCCTGTTTCTGAGAATGCAAGCAAGAAAGTAGAAGAACACCCTAGGAATTTACCGCTTTCCAAGAAGAAACATGTATCATCTAGTTGTAATGATAAGACTCCTGTTTCTAATGCATGTAATGATTCTGAATGTTTAATGCAAAAGAAATCTTTGTCTGTAAATGCTTGTGATGATAATGTTTCTAATAATGTGAAAAAGAATGATATGCCAGAACAGAAAAAGGGTCCTTTTGTAACTAAGGCTAAGTCTAGATACATTCGAAGACTTATTGCAAAAGCTAGGAAAACAACTAGCAGCCTATTACCTAAGGATCACAATAAGTTTTGTGAATGGAAACCAACGGGTAGAATGTTTGCACCTAAGAATGGAACAGTAGAAATAGATCCCAATGCATCAACGGAAACCATCTCTAAGTGTACTCCACCTGTTACATCTAACCCCTTGGAACCAAATGTTAAACGGTTTCCATATACAAAATCCTCTGTTCTTTGCAGGTCATTGAAATTTGTCTTTGGATCGTCGACTCGGGTTGCTCTAAGCACATGACCGGGAATCTGAAGCTGCTGATCAATTTTGTGTGGCAGTTCATGGGGACTGTACGGTTTGGGAATGATCATGTTGCAGCTATTCTGGGTTATGGAGATCTTCGGTTTGGAAATTACTTGATCACTCGGGTTTACTATGTCGAAGGGTTGGGACACAATCTGTTCTCAGTCGGACAGTTTTGTGATGCTGATTTAGAGGTTGCATTTCGGAGAAACACTTGCTTTGTCAGGAATTTGGTTGGGGATGATCTCTTAATTGGGGATCGTGGCACCAATCTCTATGCAATTGACATAAACCAAATGGCCTCTTCATCTCCTATTTGTCTCATAACCAGGGCAGGCGAAACAAAATCCTGGTTGTGGCATAGACGTTTGTCCCATCTGAACTTTGACACGATCAACAAGCTTGCCAAAGACGACATCGTCTCCGGTCTTCCTAAATTCAAATACACCAAAGAACAACTATGTCCATCATGTGAGCAAGGAAAGAGCAAAAGAGCAACATATAAACCTAAACCCGTACCTAGTTCGGTTGATAGGTTGCATTTGTTGCACATGGACTTATGTGGCCCGATGAGAGTTCAAAGCATTAATGGGAAGAAGTATATTCTTGTAATTGTTGACGACTATTCAAGATATACATGGGTGAAGTTTTTGAGATCAAAAGAAGAAGCACCAAGCACCATCATCACCTTTCTAAAGCGGATTCAAGTTCTACTTCAAGCTCCAGTTAGGATAGTAAGAACGGATAATGGCACGGAATTTTTCAATCAGGAGTTAAGAACATTCTTTGAAGAAACTGGTATTACACACCAGACATCAGCTGTTAGAACTCCACAGCAGAATGGAGTAGTTGAAAGAAGGAATTGAACCCTTGTAGAAGCTGCTCGCACTATGCTGATTTATTCCAGTGCTCCGTTATTCCTATGGGCTGATGCTATTTCTACTGCTTGTTTTACTCAAAACCGATCCCTAATCCATCCAAGATTCAATAAAACCCCATATGAACTTGTCAACAACCGAAAACCGGATATTTCTTATCTTCATGTATTTGGCGCTTTATGCTATCCAACAAATGACAGGGAACATTTGGGAAAGTTGAAGGCTAAGGGCGATATTGGAATCTTCATTGGTTATTCTGAAAACTCGAGGGCATTCAAGGTGTATAACAGGAGAACGAAAAAGATAATGGAGACGATGAATATGAAGTTTGATGAAATTTCACAAATGGCTTCTGAGAGACTCGCTCTAGAACCCGCGCTTAACCCAATGACTTTCGGACATATCAGTTCGGGACTCGTACCTCAAGGAGCTCAATCAATTCATGACGAACAACCCACAACTCAAGAACTGGATAATTTCTTCGAGTTCATGTACGATGAATACTATGGTGGCGCTTCAAAAAATACATCTAACCAACATTCCGCTGCACCCACTCAACATCAACCACCACCACCACCACCAAATCCAGATGCATCCAGAACATTTGAAGCTGGCGCACCAACTCCCTCGACATCAACATCATCTACATCTACTCCAGCAACTCCATTCATTGAAATTGTTCTACCCAGAATTGATAAGCAAGAACAAAATAATGCTGTGTAAGACGATGAAGTCTTTGAAATCCATTTGGAACGGAATCTGGTGAATCATCTTCCAGATTACATGAACCGACTAACACACATTTGTTCAGTCCAAGGTACCCTTCAACTCTACAGTGGACAAAAGACCATCCGATTGGACAGGTTATTGGTGAACCCTCAAGACCAATTCAGACGAGAAAACAACTTCATACCGATTGCGACATGTGCATCTATGTCTGCTCAGTCAGTCTTATAGAACCTAAGAACATTCGGGAAGCAATGGCAGATAATGCTTGGATTGAAGCGATGCAGGAAGAATTTCTTTAATTTCAAATCCATGACACCTGAGATTTAGTTCCAATACCAATTGACAAACTAGTCATTGATCTTAAGTGGTTATGGAAAAACAAAAAGGATGAAGAAATGACTGTAATTCGCAACAAAGCTCGTTTGGTGGCAAAGGGATACAGACAAGAAGAAGGGATAGATTTTGAAGAGTCATTCGCACCGGTTGCAAGGCTTGAAGCAGTCAGGATTTTCTTAGCTTATGCCGCTCACAAGAACATCACGGTTTATCAGATGGACATTAAGACAGCGTTCTTGAATGGAACTCTGAAAGAAGAAGTGTATGTGAGTCAACCAGACGGTTTCGTTGACAAAGATCATCCGGAATACGTCTACAAGATAAAGAAGGCAATCTATGGTTTGAAACAAGCCCCACGGGCGTGGTATGACGAGTTATCATCTTTCCTGTTGTCAAATAATTTCACCAAAGGAACAATTGATCCAACCTTGTTTACAAGAAAATACAAAAATGACATTTTGATTGTTCATATTTATGTGGACGACATGATATTTGGGTCTACTAATTCGGAACATTCAAAACATTTTGAAAATCTCATGAAAAGCAAATTCGAAATGTCCATGATGGGTGAATTAAAATTCTTTTTGGGTTTACAAATTCATCAATCCCCGCGTGGTATTTTTCTTAATCAGGCTAAATACACAATTGAGATTTTGAAAAAACATGGAATGGACAATTGTGACTCTGTTGGTACTCCAATGGTCACTTCACCAAAAATTGGCGCTGACCTATATGGGAAACCCATGGATCCGAAGAAATATCGGAGCATGATTGGTTCTCTCATGTACTTAACTGCAAGCCGACCAGATATTCAATTTGCTGTTTGCTTACTTGCACGGTTTCAGGCAAGGCCTACCGAACTTCACCTCCAAGAGGTTAAACGGATCTTTCGATACCTTCGAAGAACCATTAACATGGGACTTTGGTATCCGAAGGATTCGGAGTTTACACTAATTGCCTTTTCAGATGCCGATCATGCTGGATGCCAAGTCACAGCGAAAAGTACATCAGGCGGAGCGCAATTTCTGGGAGAAAAGCTAGTAGGCTGGTCGTCAAGAAAACAAGATTGCACTGCTTTATCAACATCAGAAGCCGAGTATGTGTCTCTATCCGCGTGTTGTGCTCAAGTCCTTTGGATGAGAACACAACTCACAGATTATGGTTTCTCTTTCAACCGCATACCTTTGTATTGCGATTCAAAAAGTGTCATAGCCATCTCGTGCAACCCAGTGCAACACTCGAAGACCAAGCATATTAGAGTCCGCTACCACTTCATAAAAGAGCATGTTGAAGAGGGTACTGTTGAATTGTTCTTCGTGAAGACTGAATACCAGCTCGCCGATCTATTTACTAAGGCCCTCCCAAAAGAGTGGTTTGAAAACTTAGTTCGTCGAATTGGAATGCGAAGCCTAACTCCCGAAGAGTTAGAAGGTCTTCTCGAATCTTATTAATTTACTTCATAAAGCTTCGCATGTATATAATATTTTGTAAATATTTATGTATATATTTTTGGTAAATATATATATATACATTTTCATAAACAAAATATAAAACTAGAAAACTTCAAAAAGACATAAAAAGTATAAAACACAAAAACCAAAAATATTCTTCTAACGACATGTCTTTCGTCTAATCAATATTCTGTACGTATCTAGATATGTCATTCAACAATGATACGGACATGTACAGATGCTTGAGCAAGAGTTATTTTTTATGTTTTTCTAAAACATGTCGTTTCTCCAATTTCTTCATTACGGCTTTCGTGCATTTCAGTATGAAACCCGCGCTACATTGAATGACTTCTGATTATTTCCGATCAGGACTCGCAATGTTAATGGCAAAAAGCTAAAACCCGTGACCACTTAATCAAAATTGTTTTAAAAGATTTTTCAAATTTTTTTTTATAAATTTTGTGGTCACAACAACTCCCTCAACGACCCCTATATGTTTTTTTAAACTCAACAGTTTAACCATTTGCTCTGATTAAGGGGGAGTTGAAAAAGAAAAACGTTCCACGTTTCATGCTCAAATCCATCTTGTTCTCCAAAACGTCTTGCTTTTCATCAGTTGATATCAAAAATATCAATGCATGCTATTTTTGAGGGGGAGAAAATGAGATTAAAATGTGATCAAAAAGTTTTTGTGGTTTGAATCTCAAGACTCAGGAATAACCCTCGAATTGACGAAACTAAATGTCCGTTCTCGAAAAGACATGTCCTGGACGGGTAATAATTTCAAACTGGTTTACCAGTGATGTAAGCGTGTCTCGCAAAGGACCTGTCTGAGTAGAAAGTACCAATTCGAGAGATGATATTTGAATATGACCAGGATGGGTAATAACTTCAAACTAGTCTAACTAGTGATGTAAGCGTGTCCCGCGAAGGTTATGTTCATTGAAAGTCGATCAATACAAATGTGCGAACTCTACCCAACATGTACAATTTATTACAAAAATGCATGAGCATATGTGAAGGGGGAGTGTTTCATAAATGCAAAACTCTCAATATGTTAACTAAAATGTGTTTGTTCATGAACACGTTGAGAGATTTTCAAAAGGTTTAATGGTATGTGATCGATAATCTAGGATAATCATGGAGTAATAAGGTGATTATTGTTAGGTTATGTCCAATGATCCGCCAGAACCGGAGGGATCTACCCAAGGACTATTCCAACAGCTAACCATTAGAAGTCCTTAGGAAAGATTGAAAAAATGAGTATAATGAGAAAGGAGAAAGAATGGGTTGAAGAATGAAAAAGAAAAGTTTTTGTAAGGGTGAAAAGAAATAGCCCTTCATGAAAACTTAGGACAGAAACCGGGTCAATACATCTGCTATCGGTACTTACTAAGGTGATACTGATATTGAAGACAAGACGTCATGGACCCAGTGACGCAATGCACCACCCCTCCTATCCACTCAGATATCTCTTAAAAGATATTTGTTTCATTTCTCACGGAGAACACTTCATAATCTATCGACCTCTCACTCCGAGATGTGTTGATATTGAAAAGGTGGCACTCTGCTCCATGCCTCCGACGACTAAAACCAAAAAGCACATTATTGAGTCTAGAGACATGAGATTCATCAAAGATCTCTTAGGAACACTTCCTATGCAATACACTTGTGTTCATCAAAAGGATACAAGTTGTATGAGTCTTAATGAGATCTTTAGATCTTGCCTCACGACATGATGGCCGCTGGACAATTTATTGCTAACTGTCTTATGAAGGTACCGACGAAAGTCCATCCATCATCATCATCTACAACGACGACGAATCAGGACAGAAGATGTAGATCAAGGCAAGACGATTCTTTGAAGATCACAGTGCATGAAGGAACATTGAACGAAGAATATTATACATTGACACACGAAGTTCAAGACGTCAAATGCAAAAGACCAATCACGGGAGCATAATTGAAATAACCATCCCTTAGGGGGAGATTGTTAGCAATCATTTTATGTTAATATAAAGTGATGGTCATTTGCTAACAATTTAATGTGTCATGTACAATATTTAGTTAGTTTAGTGGGCTATATGTATTAGTTTCAATTGTTTAAGTCTTGTATATGTGTAATACAAGTATAGCCCACATGAAGGTCCAACAAAAGCCCATCAAACCAAATGTGGTTTGTGGCAGTCACGTATAAACACACACACTCTTTAGTTTCAAAGAGTGCCTCATTATTATTAGAAAAAGAGTGTGTGTGTGTGAAAGCAAAAACCTCCTTAGTCTTTGTATTATTTTCATATATTGAATATAATCATTAGACTACAAATTATCCATATATCTCTTGTTCTTGATTTACATGTTAGTGAGTGTCATCGTGGTCTCGTGTGTATGATAAAGAAGTGATTCGTGGTGTTACAATCTCTCTTTTGAATCTTGTTCATTCAAAGGTGACTTGCAAGGTTACGGGGTTAAGGATTAGCATCCAAGGGTATACGGTGATGTGTAGTGTGTTTCATCCATAGAAGAGATCAACCGTATTGATCTCTTGGGTTTCTTGTTCCAAACGTGGGATAGGCATTTGTTGGTGACTCCCGGATCACGCTACAAAGGTATAATCTTGTTTGTCTTTTATTTGATTGATCATATGACTCTATGGATCCGTTGTTGGTGATGTTATCCGCTGCGTTTATATATTTAATTTGTTAATTTATATTTTACATCACCTATAGTGGTATCACGAGCCATCATATGATGTCATATGATCATCTAGTATGCGTAAAAATGGCTAAAAACGCGTGTTTTTAATGGATTTAAAATGATATTTTCAAAACAGCCCTAAGGGCTAATTTTTTGAATATAATTCGACCCATATGGGGTCTTATGATCTGTACTTTTTGATCCCATAGCCATTTGTTATGCATACTTTAATTGGTATACTTGTTTGGTACCCATAAAATGGCCAAAAACGCGTTAATTTGATTGATTTGTGAAACGATTTCAAATCAGCCCATGAGGCTTAATTTTCTGTGGTAAAATGATGTTAAGAAGGTCCTAATATCAGTGGGTTTTGAACCTATGGCCGTTTGACACGCGTACCAATCGGGGTTTTAATTCTTGTTAATTAATTTCTTCGATTTCGTTGGCTAACAATTTATTTCTTGTCATTTATTTTGTTATCCATGGAAAATACATGCATGTTTGCCCATGGAGTTAGCCAACACCTTGTTTTGATCATAATATTATTGTATTATTGTGTGTATATGCAAAGCCGATGAAAACCTAGACCACTTATGCCTTGTGACGTTGTGATTTGTTGGTTGATTTCTTGTTTTTTTGGGGTTTGCCATTGTTTCGGCACTTTTGTAATGTAATTCAATTTGGTTTTGCCATTATTTGGGCATTTTTACAATAGATACGAAGTAGATTAGTTGTACTTTACTTCATGTATTATGTATTCAAAAGCTTGTAATCAAATGGCAAAAGGATGAAGGACTTTGGACCAAAAGTAGCTGCTAGACACACTGCTGGAAAAATGCGATTTCCAGGAGATTGGTAAGGTATTTTGGGCTGAATTTATTTTTGTAGGTACACAAGACATGGGCCTACAACTTTGTCAACTGGGCCAGAGCATGAGGAGGTCATCTTCTAGGCCGTTTGGGCCTCCAAAGACAGAAAATCTGATCGGACAGAATCATTTTCCATGTGCATAATGGGCTTTTACTTGCCCATGATCGTCTTGGGGCAAGTGGGAGCCCTCCGTGTGGTTGTGTATCATGTCCCTAGTTGACTCTTGGCTCTCGTGATGGCTCACGAGACCAAGCATAGGATTTTCATCGGTTGAGGCTTTGCATATCATGGTTGTGTGTTTGTTTGGTTGTTTTATATATGCTATGATTATATGTAAAACGGAAAATGTTTTCTAAAAACTTGAAACGAAACATAAACCAATTTAAACTAAGTCTTATGATTTAGTTTAAATATATATTTGAAACTTAAAATCATTGTTTTCTAAATAACACTTAAACTAGTTAAGCTTGTTTATTTATTTATTGTATTGTCCAAACTTAATTATAATCCACTTAGGATTTATATTAGTCTTGAAAATGGACAACTTGACACACATAAATTAAAACAATGATTAGACTTAAGTTAAGAAAAGTTTTTAACTTGTGCTACGAAGAATGAATGCATGCTTCTTTCGTACACGTTTTTTATCCACATCAAAATATTTTACCCGTCAAAATTTAAGTCATGCCGTCCAATTTTTGAGAACACTTGCAATTATTTTTTGCCTATGTGTGGGACCTAGGTTGAATTGTAACCCAAGATGACTATTCTCTATGCGTGGGACCTAGATATATTCTCACACGTTTTCAAATTGGATGACTTAATCGAATTAAGCGGTTAGACCTTGACCCGAGGCAAAGATGGGACTAAACATGCCAGCTTGACATTAGTTGCTTGCTCACTAGTGCCATGAGTCCCATAAAGTTCTAAGAGTTGTACATGTAATGCAATTGGTCGACGCTACCTACCTATTGAATCCACCATTGCTAGCAGATCAACTGATATGTTAGTGGAACCTCAATGAGGATCTTAGCCTTTTCGTAAAATTAATTGTTTTAATATGCTTAAACTTGGGTAGTTAATTTTAAAAAGGATTAATTATTGAAACTTACTAAAATTTGAACTTTGTTTATTTTGTAGATGACAACTCCTAATCAAACCATGAACAACTCGTCAATCAGATCAATTCTTGAAAAAGAGAAATTGAATGGTAACAACTTTTTGGACTGGTATCACAACCCGAGGATCGTCCTCAAGGCTGACAAAAGTTTTACCATATGGAAGGACCTTTACCTGAAGCACCTCCTGCTAATGCTACTCTTGCTGTTCATAACGCCTACACTCGTAGGGTTCAAGAGCAACAAGAAGTGGCTTGTCTCATGCTTGCAAGCATGACCCCTAAGCTCCAAAAGAACTTAGAGGACCTTGCAGCATTTGACATGCTGAGAGAACTGAAAACCATGTTCGAACAGAAAGCTGAGCAAGAACTGTTTGACACTGTCAAAGCTTTTCATGCTTGCAAGCAGGAGGAGGGCCAATCGGTCAGTAGCTATGTCATGAAAATGAAAAGCTATCTGGACCAAATGGAGCGTCTGGGATACCCCATGCCTCAGATCCTTGGAGTGAGCTTGATTCTTACCTTACTGTCGAAGGATTATGATCAATTTGTGCAGAACTACAACATGCATAGCATGGGCAAGACCATTCCCGAACTGCACAACATGCTTAAACTTGCAGAAAAGGGCATACCCAAGAAGGCTCCAATGGTCCTAGCTATCAAGCAAGGCAGAATCATGAAAAATAACAAGCCGAAGGCACATGGCAAGGGACAAGGTAAGGGCAAGCGTAAGCGTGCTTACGCCCCCAAACCAAAGATCCCCCCACCTGCTAAGAAGGAGCACCCGGCTAAGGACACCCCCTGTCACCATTGTGGAGTGAAGGGGCACTGGAGGCGGAACTGTCCGACCTACCTTGAAGAGTTAAAGAAGAACAAAGCTAGCGGAGCTAGCACATCAGGTATCTTCACTTTAGAACTCTATACTTTTCCTAACAAATCCTGGGTATATGATACAGGTTGTGGTACTCACATTTGTAATAATGTGCAGGGGCTTAGGGGAAGCAGAAAGTTGAAGCAAGGAGCTTTGAATCTGTACGTGGGTAATGGCAACCGTGCAGCTGTCAAAGCGATAGGGAGCTTTGATCTCATCCTCCCTAATGGTTTAGTTATTGTTTTGAATAATTTCCATTTTGCACCTACTATCACTAGAGGTGTTGTTTCACTTTCACGTTTGAAGGATGATGGTTACATTCATACTTTTACGGATTTTGGCATTTCAGTTTCTAAGGATAATGTTTTTTATTTTAATGCTATTCCTCGTGATGGTATTTTTGAAATTGATATGCGTGATTCTATTTCAAACGATAGTTCTATATATAATGTTAGCAATAAGAAATCTAAACGTAACTTAGATTCCACTTTTCTATGGCATTGTTGTCTTTGCCACATAAACAAGAAACACATTACGAAGCTGCAACGCGATGGACTTTTAGAGTCAACCGACCATGAGTCGTTTGATAAATTCATTTCTTGTATATCTGGTAAAATGGCACGAAAGCCTTTCTCCCATATTGGAGAAAGAGCTAAAGATCTACTTGGACTCATACATACTAACGTATGCGGCCCATTTAGAACAACGTCTAGGGGAGGAGCTAACTACTTCATTACTTTTACTGATGATTTCAGTAGATATGGTTATGTTTACTTGATTAAACATAAACATGAAATCTTTGAAATGTTCAAACTCTTTCAAAATGAAGTAGAAAATCAACTCGGCAAGACCATAAAGGCTCTTCGATCTGATCGAGGAGGTGAATATATGAGTCAAGAGTTTTTAGATCATCTAAAAAGGTGTGGGATCGTCTCACAATTCACTCCTCCATACACACCACAACATAATGGTGTATCTGAAAGGAGAAATCGAACTTTGCTAGACATGGTTCGATCTATGATGAGTCTAACAACATTGCCAATGTCCTTTTGGGGTTATGCTCTAGAGTCTGCTACACGCATTCTCAACATGGTTCCAACCAAGAAGGTCGACAAGACACCATATGAAATATAGCATGGGAAGGTCCCTAATCTGTCTTACTTGAAAGTCTGAGGTTGTGAGGCTCTCGTGAAACGAGACACACCTAACAAACTTGAGCCCAGAGCTATCAAATGTATCTTCGTAGGATACCCAAAGGAAACAATGGGTTACTACTTCTACTACCCACCCGAGAACAAAATATTTGTTGCTCGGTATGCCGAGTTTCTTGAGAATAGTCTCATTTCACAGGAAGCAAGTGGGAGCAAAGTAGACCTTGATGAAATTCAAGAGGAAGATGCACAACCTTCTGGTAACACTAGTGAGCATCAAAATGAGATTGAACATGCAAATATTGAACCTCATCAAGATGTTGCTCCCATTCGTAGATCCGCAAGGATACCTCAAGCACCTGAGCGATATGGTTTCTATGTCGATGCTGAGGAACATGAGTTAGGGGATCATGGTGAACCCGCTAACTATCGAGATGCATTATCGAGTCCTAAACACGATAAATGGATCGAAGCTATGAATGCGGAGATGCAATCCATGAAAGACAATGATGTCTGGGTCGAAGTCGACCTACCTCCTAACGCTAAAACCGTTGGGAGAAAATGGCTCTTCAAGAAGAAGACCGACATGGATGGAAATGTACATACTTATAAAGCTCGTCTGGTAGCAAAAGGTTACACTCAAACCTACGGGATTGACTATGAAGAAACCTTCTCACCTGTTGCAGACGTTAAAGCAATTAGGATTCTTATAGCCATAGCAGCATACTATGACTATGAGATTTGGCAAATGGATGTCAAGACAGCTTTCTTGAACGGCCACCTGAACGAAGACATTTATATGGTGCAACCCGAGGGCTTCGTGAATCCTAAACATCCAACTAAAGTATGCAAGCTTCAAAGATCCATTTATGGATTAAAGCAAGCATCCAGAAGTTGGAATAAGAGATTTGATGAGGAAATCAAGAAAATTGGTTTTACTCAAAATCTCGATGAGCCATGTGTATATATGTAAACTAGTGGAAGTATAGTCATGTTCCTAGTCTTATATGTCGATGACATATTACTCATGGGAAACAACATTCCAATGCTACAAGATGTAAAATCCTGGCTTGGAAATTGCTTTGCCATGAAAGATCTAGGAGAAGCCGCGTACATACTTGGAGTCAAGATCTATCGGGATAGATCAAAACGATTAATCGGCTTGTGTCAAAGTGCATACATTGACAAAATCCTGAAGCGATTTAGGATGCAAGATTCCAAACGTGGAAGTCTTCCAATGCAACCAAATACAGAATTGAGTAAAGCTCAAGGACCCTCTACAACTGCTAAGGTGAAGAGGATGAAAGGAATCCCTTATGCTTCGGCTGTGGGATCCATAATGTATGCGGTTAGGTGATGTAGCGTTCTATCAGAACCTAACGAGTAGATTTCAACAGAATCCAGGAGAATGTCACTGGACTGCTGTTAAGAACATATTAAAGTATCTACGAAATACTAAAGATATGTTTCTTGTTTATGGTGGTGATGTCAAGCGTGAGCTCAGTGTTACTTGTTACACTGACGCAGGCTGGGAGACGGATCGTGATGACACCAAATCCCAGACAGGATATGTTTTCATCATGAACGGAGGTGTTGTTGACTGGAAGAGTGCCAAACAAATCACTATTGCAATGTCCTCTACAGAAGCTAAATACATAGCTGCTTCTGAAGCTGCAATGGAGGCGATTTGGATACGTAAATTCATTTCTAGGCTTGGCGTTGTCCCCAGCAATGAACGACCTATGGATATGTACTGTGACAATACAGGTGCCATTATCATAGCCAATGAACTAGGTGTTCAAAAGGGTGCCAAACACTTTCGTCGGAAGGTTCACTACATTCGAGAAGTTATCGAAAGTGGTGATATTCGTCTTCTCAAAGTTCACACAGATGACAACTTAGCTGATCCTTTTACGAAACTAATGCCTTGTACCAAACATGTCGAACATGCTAGGAGCATTGGACTTCGACCAGCTAGTAGTCTCATGTAGATCTGTTTTTTAGTATTTGAATAATTGGAATGTTAAACAGTTTATATTTATAATGAATTGATGTACTGGTTATGATCGTTTTCATTCATATCAACTGTATTCTATATTTGCATGTTTAATCCGTGAATGATTTATTTATTCTAAAATTGTCCATTTTCGGTTGACGATACGGGAGTATCATCAAATTAAGGCAAATGTGAGCGTGTTGGTGATTTATTTACCAAACTCACATGTTGTTCATTGTGATGAACATTGGATTGACCCAACCTACGAGTATTCACTACATGGATCGTCGTCAATAGTGAATCTCGCAAGTGGTTATGTCTCTTATCCTTAGACTTGAGATGCAAGTAGGTCTTGCATGTGTGGAATTTCATTCCTTGATATGGTTAAACGCTGTCCTGAATAAGGTAGTTATAAAAACCATCATCAGGAGTGATATGAAGCACATGAATGACACGTGCAGTCAAAATAGGATTTGTTCCTCCACATGTTATGGAGTTAGATACTATTGGGCCCCACGATGAATTGGACAGATGTTTGTATGGCCGTACCGAAATGAGATTAAGATGAATCTTGATCCACTTGATAATCTTGTTCAATATCTATATCGAGAAACATAATAGTTGAACTATTAGAATGACATTTGATCCATGTCTAATGTTCAACATGGTATCTGTAACAAAAGGATAGATGACATATAAACCATCTAAAATGAGACGTTTAAGAAAACTAACCTCACATATTTCTTGGGGCATTGGCGTGTTGCTAGACGCTAACCATTGCTTGTATAATTACTTGATTATTATGACGTTGCAAGTGGGAGCTGTTGGAGTATGCTCGTGTCATAATAACTAATTATATGGCTAGACATATGTGAGCCTATAGGGTCACACACATATACACTGAGGTACCACTTTATGTATCGTGTTTATTGTATTTACGATATATAAATAACCTTACGTAACTCGGGATCACTATTGGGCTTCTAATGGCTAAGTAAAGGACTTAATCCATTGGACTTGGAAATCAAATGGGAAGCCCATTTGAGCCCAATATGTGGCCGGCCTAGGAGGGCTTTCAAAGAGGGTTTTTATTTTTGAAATTTGGTCAAATATATGGGAGATATCTTCTCATAATTGGCATAACAATTTACCAAATTTTCTCCCTCTTTTCTCTCCCATAAGTCACGGCAAAAACAATATACCCACCTAGGGTTTTTGTTTTCTTGATCTCTCTTTTGAATCTTGTTCATTCAAAGGTGACTTGCAAGGTTACGGGGTTAAGGACTAGCATCCAAGGGTATACGGTGACGTGTAGTGTGTTTCATCCATAGAAGAGATCAACCTTATTGATCTCTTGGGTTTCTTGTTCCAAATGTGGGATAGGCATTTGTTGGTGACTCCCGGATCACGCTACAAAGGTATAATCTTGTTTGTCTTTTATTTGATCGATCATATGACTCTATGGATCCGTTGTTGGTGATGTTATCCGCTGCGTTTATATATTTAATTTGTTAATTTATATTTTACATCACCTATACTATCTACCCCTACCATGATTATACCCCTGCTAGAGTCTAAGACTTTTTCCACAGTTTGCACATCTATCAACGGATTTGAACTGCTCGCTTGACTTGATCACAAACTCTCCATTTGTTTCCATGTAGTTACAAAGCAAGAAGTTAAATTAAAAATCACGAAACACCATTGCTCTATTTCTCTTCAACCAAACACCCTTGCTTCTGCAGCGGAGGTGTTTAGCAGGGGTTTTTGGTTACTGCCGCACCCATTATCAAACACTCTTAACCAAACACTCATGTTGTCGCAGTATGGTGTTTGGTTACTAATGTGTGTGCGCACGCATTTAGTTTATCAAAAGTCTCAAATTAAGTCTAAGCGCTAGTAGGATATCAATATACAACAAATTTCTGCGAAAAAAATAAGAGAACATGAACACTTGATCCCAGACTTATCACAAGCATTTGAATTTGAGTTTATCTAAAATTTCTCTTTTTATATTTGAGTACTTTATATAACTAAATCCTCACATGTACAGGAGTTACATAGCCTATCTCAATGAAATGACCAAAATATTCTTCCTTGTTTGAATACATAGTACGTTCATGCCCATGCTCTTATGTGCACTTAAAATTTTTTCCCGATACTTAGGGTCTAGAAAAGAAGCTGGTTCATTTACTTGTGGGGTGTCCATTAGTTTGGTTAAAGCCATAAAAGAAACTATTTGGGTTGAATCAAGGTCGCTAGAGAGTTTAAAATTAGTACAAAAGGAATGTGGCAACTAGCTAGGTTGAACGTATGGTTCGTCTAAATCCTTCTATCATACTTTCATACACTTGTAAGAAAAGTTCCAATTTTGGATTAATACATGGTAACGGATCCTATAACACTACACCACCTGACAAAGAGAAGTTAAAGGATCTTGTAAATATTCTCTAGCCGGTGAAGAAAAGTTCACGTTAAGATCCTGGAACAATTCACCACCTGACGAAGAGAAGTTCACACTAGGATCCTTGAACAATTCGCGACCTGACGAAGAGAAGTTCACACTAGGATCTTGAAACAATTCACCATCCAATAATTAATAGTGCATACTAGATGAATCTATTCGGTAAATTATAAATGACATACATACATTATGTTTATCTTAGAAAACTGGAAAAAGCATGAAGATACATATATATAGATTTATTAACTAACCCGTGAGCTGCCTTCACCATTATCTGAAGCTCTTTTTAAATATGAAATCTCTTCTAAAAACTTTGTCGAATTTCCTCAAGGGACCTCGATATATTTTTACTGCTTGGATAGAAATAGATGTATACATATTTTATGTTTTTAGTTACCTTTTTACTCAGAAATACAAAACTAAATAATTGGTCATCCAATGTATATATAACTTATCATGTCAACTCTACCTTTCCGTTATTTTCCAAGTGCCTTCTTTTTTGGATCTTCCACCCTTTCAGATTTTTTAGTAGTTCATTGGGGGTCAAGAGTTCTTTCACCACTTACTCTACCTTGGTTTAGTTGTCTAATAACACAATAAAATTTAGACATGGTAGCAGTAGTAAGAAAATCTTAATAAGGAAACTTGGAGAGTTGGAGGCATGGGTAGTCTTGTCAAAGTTTTTAGTTGTCTCTCAGGCTAGCTCGAGTGTGAATATTGGATGATCAAGTTAGTAACCTGATGGTGCGATATTCAATTCATACTTGAGCAATCATGAGAGAGTGCTACTGTGACAAATGGTAATTTTCTGTCTTAATAATTATTATTAATTATCAGAAAATACACGTTATTTATTTTCTGACATCTGTTAAAGAGAAGTTATATTATTTAAACTGTTTATTTCATTATAATAATTCAAAACACGTTAAAACGTGATCCACCAAATATCGGAACGAGCTCACACGCGAACCACGAAACCTAAATAAACTCAATAACTACCAAACGGTCCTAATTTATTCTCAGCCCAACTCCTTAATTTCAGTTACTGTTCACAGAATCCCAACTAAGCCCAAATTCAAACTTATATTTCATTTCTAGTTCGACCAAAGCACTCCAACTTGGACCCGTTTTCTCCCAATATTGAAACACGACATATACAAACTTTTGTACCACCTAATTCTCCTTCCACCAAAGAATTGGGGTGTCAAATATTAGCTCTTGATATTAACATTTGGTACGTTTAAAATGAGCAAAGTGAAACGCCATCAAACACCCCATTTGAAAATATTAAAATTGGCCAACTCATCCGAATTCGACCCAACTTGATTCTACCTAGTTCTAATATTTTTCCTAGATCCTATATGAGTTAACAAGTGTATTTCTCAATTCATAACTCAATATCACACGTTAAAATGGATTTTGGACCCTTAAAACCATATGTCGACATATATAATTGTGACCAAATCGAACCAAATCACCACCTACACTCACAACTCTCTAAATATCATCACAAGATCTCTTAAAGTCCATATTCCTTACATACTCTCTGCCACACTTCCTGTACATACTACTTGAGTCTCAAAATCCTTGATACGTAAATATATATGTACACCTATTGCCCTCATTTACTCCCATTCACACTTAGAAATATTTCATGCATTTTTCCTAAGTATTTTCATCCCTACTCGAGCTACTGAGAAGACCAGAAGTCATTTTCATTTCCATTTAAGTGCATTCGAAGCTAAAGGATTTATATATTAAAGCGTATAAATCGTTCTAGCAAGTTGTGGGAGTTTTCTTTTGTTCTAAACGTTCCTACACATTAACTCACCACCCTAGAGGTGTTGTAAGTCCTCTCATCTCATTTCCATTTCATTTCGTTACATTTTAACTCACCATGCATAGCATATCAATTTCATTCGAACGTATATGTTTTACTTTTGTTTTTACGTATTACATTTAATACTAGAAAACCACACATGGTTTGCCTCCCTTGTGGAAGGCCTAGGAACCATGAAACACACTCACGTCATGTTTATTTGTTGTTTACATGCATATTCGAGCCTCATTTGTAACTATGGTTCACACGTATAAAATGTCACACTAAAAATTGACCAAGTCTTTTAACCTTGAAACTGTCCCAAGTCGCCTCCTAAATGGCCTTGTAAAATCAATTTCGACTTAATAACACATGGGTATTTTTACATGACCTAATTCTCTATACAACAAGCTAAAGATTTCATGTTTATAGTTTACTAAGATGAGCTCTTAAAAGCCTCTAAAATCAGCCAAAGCAAACTCACTCGCAAACTGTTAAAACTGGTATATAAAATTCGATTGGACTAAAAAGCCCAATAAGCTAAATTTAAGAAATCTGAATACGCTAGCTCTATAAGGCCTTTTGATATGATTTTAGAACACTAAAAACAAGCCCAAGGATAAGCCCAACATGCCTTAAAGCCCACGGATCGTTAAATGTTAATGGGCCTTTAATATAGCTCGTTAAAGCCCAGTAATAGAAAAATAAGCCATTTTGGCTATTAAGTAGTTGAATTAAGCTTAGATAAGCTTTAATAAGCTACTGAGACTTTCGGATTATTTCTCCCCATCATTTTGTGACTTTTGGACTAAATTTGCAAATAGTTTCACTTAGAGGGACTAAAACTGCCAACTGTGTAAAACAAGGACTGAAACTGCCAAAATAGTAACATTAGGGTAGAAACTGATATTATATTAAACTCCAAGTTCAAAATGTAATTTTGGACAACTAGTGGACTAAAAATGCAAGATTTATATAAATAAGGACTAACGATGCAACGATAACGCCGTTAAGGTATAAAATGTAAAAACAGGAAAAATACAAGGACCAACAGAATCTATTTGACATTTTTATTTCTATTTTACATTTTACTCTTTTTCCGTCACATCACGTGCATTTTTAAGTTTCAGTTACATATTTAAATAACGATACGTTATATTTATATATAACGAGTTTTAACGATTTAACTTAACGTTTTGTTTCACCACTTTCGAGGAAACGATATTATTGGATATAAATGACATAAAAATAAGATAATATTATATATTTTTTTGAACTTTAAGCATTTTAAGCATATCACACTGACATCACCGATCATTCGTTATCCGTTACTCACTTTCACAACCACTATTCATATTAAGTCAAATTCTTAGACTTTACCATTATCCAGGTCGTGTGTTGGAGCCGTTCCCATAAACTTACTTGAATTTACTTTTCACCTTGCCGGTTACGCTCAAGGTGAGTCATAGCCCCACTATTACTTTTAATACTCATTTTGAACTACTTGGGGTGAGAAAAATTGCTTACTTTTATGGATCATTGAAACGATGCTTTTGTTTGATAAATCTATTACCTGCGGGCCTAAGTATTGTATCTTATGCACTCTTTGCATGTTTATTACTACATGGACTCTACCCATGTTATTATATTGCACCCTTCGTAATTCTTAGTACTACATGGACTCTACCCATGTTATTATATGCTCTCTACACATGCAAACTGTCGTAACTTCGGTAACAGGAAACTTAGCGTAGCGTAATAGCCTTTCGTATAACATTTCGCACTTCTTTATGTTAATTCATAAACTTATGATCCAACTTTACTGCTTTATGTAAACCTATGAACTCACGAACCATTGTGTTAACACTTTAGCATGTTTTGTTGGGAATTATATTTGAGTTGATGATGACAAAACATGAAAGATGAAGGGCTTAAGAAGACAAAGGATGAAACTTTATAAAAGGCAGAAGATCTTTTATATTTTCAGTAAATATCCTTTGTAACCCTAATCCTCTAGTATATAAAGAGGATATGGGGCATGAGTTTTATGTACAGGAGTCAAGATGTAACTCCATTAAAGGGGTGTGCATGTCTAGGCGTCAAGTTCCTACAATGGACGCCTAGGTTTTGTATGTTAGTAGTTGTTAGAGATGATGACGAAGAAACCTTGTAGCAATAATAATGATACTTTTGTTATTCCGTTGTGCATCGTATTGTTCTTAATCATTATTATTGTGTAATCCCTGGATGAGGTCTAAACAACCTCGAGCTATAAACGATCTTCACAATTGGTATCAGAGCCTAGGGGCTCGTGATCGTGGGATTCACAAGGTTTGGTTTGTCGAAAATCGAAGAAAACAAAAAAATTCGTAATTGGTTCGTATCTTCAAAACTCACTGCAGGGCTGTTTTTGAACGACGATATCTCCTTCGTTAACCGTTGGATCGGGCTGATAATTTTACTGGAGATTCTTCATACATCAAGGAAGATTTTCACATGAGGGATCTTCGATCTGAGCTCTAGATCGCCAACTATAAATTTTTGAAAACTGCTGCAGAGGTGTTCACGATTTTCGAATTTTTTGGGTTTTCTTGATTCAACTTCATGTTTTTGGTTCTACTCTTATTCATTCATCATGGAATTTGGTTTATTTGTTGTTTGATGTCACTCACACACGTGTGGAAGCAGAATGGTGTGGTTTTATCTGCTTGACTTGTTTTTAGGTTTCTGGATTTACTCTTGCTTCAAAGAAAAACCTAGATACTTGTTTGATATTGATGTGGTATTGGTCGTGCATACTGCTCCTTATTTGATGATCAACGAGGGTTATGGTGTTAGTGATATGACTGATGGTCCAATCATGATGATGTCTTAGAACTGCTGATCAGTAATGAACACGAGAAGAAGCTTCATGTTAGGGTTTTCTAAAACCCTAGAGTTGATTGTGTGCCTGTTACTGTGTTTCCAGCCATCAATAGCAGTTGGTCTTAGTTCGGTTATGATTTGTACTGCTTGTGGTCTTCGATAGTACTGCTACGTTTCATATTTGTACTGCTTCGGTTAAGTTGGTACTGCTCGACATGTTTGTACTGCCAACGATACATTAGTACTGCTAGTCTTATATTGTTTGTACTGCTCATTCACGATTGTCATTCGACTTAGTACTGCTCGAGAAACAAAGTTTGTACTGCTCTTGATCGATATTTGTACTGCTATGAGACCTTTGAAACAAGTTAGTACTGTTTGGCGACTCACCTTCCTGCTCTCCAAACCCTAGTTACTGCTTTCGAGTTCAAGTTGTAGCAGACTCATGCATTGCCAAGCAAAGAATTGTGGTTTTGTCGGTCTACATGCATGCTACGCTGGTTATTCCATTCCATAATTCGATAATGGGTCGGTGATGATTTATAACATGAAGATATCGATATAACATGTGCCTTTTAATCTTCAAGCAATCATTGGTTGGTGATCCTTTTATAATCATAATGGGACGGTGCTTATTATTTTTGCTCAATCATGGGACAGTATTATATAAGGGAACTATACTGGTTGACATTATATACATGATAATATTGGATTGTTATGACATTTAGAGATCATGGGACGGTGAGCTATTTTCTTTTCACTTCACTAATTCTATCATGGGTTGGTTGGAGTTTGTTGGTGCTGTTATATTACGTGATGAGGAATGAGCTTTACTAATCACATGGATTGGTGCTAGTATGATAGTTCTTTTCATGCAAAAACTTGACACACAAATGATGTTATTGGATCTGTTTAAATACTTCTTGAAGGTAGTCCGTGGTGCATACGATTACAAAAGTGAGGGGAAGTACATGTTGTTGATTGTCGATTTGGAACATGTTGATTCCAACACACACACTAGGAGAAAATACACACACAGGAGATTTTTGGATTTTGGTTTATGTTCGTTAAATGATTTATGGCTCGAATTTATTTTTATTGGCGAAGCGAATTTTTTATTACTTATTTGACAATGAAGTAAAAATTTTCGGGTTTGTGTTCTTATTATATCTACGAATTGACAATCACTTGAAGGAGTTACATTATTGTGCTCAGTGATTATTGTCAAGAGATTGCGATCTCCTTATACATCGGTTTGGGTATACGTTCGAAGTTATATTTAAGACATGCGTTTGGGATATTCTACTTCAGCATCGAATTGGTAATAGTTAGTTTTCTTCACCAGTACATCAAGCCTACAGAATTGAAGATTCCAGTTAAAGAACTATTCTTTATTGATTACTACTGCTTGGTTTCGAATTCTATTGTAGTCATTTTTTATTAGTATTCATGCTGCTATGATCGTTCATGGATGGTACTACATGGTGTTCGTTGCTGTGGCGGTTAGTTATTCGACAAGTTCTTTCAAATGGTTAACATATGGGTTTCAGGGGAATTTTAATGTTCAAATGATTAACCATTTACATGCTACACCGAGGTAAAGGTTTTTATAGCTGCTCGTTGGTATTTTTACTGAAGATTTGGGATTTTTCTGTATTGGGTTCATTTATAAAAGAAAGCATTTTGGTGTTCATTCATGGAGGGAAATTCAAGACATTGGAAGACTATATTGGAAGTATGGTACTGGTTCGTGGTTATGAAGATCAAGGTTGCATACTTTTGTCCCCTAATTGATGATGACAAAAATGGGAAGAATATTTTGAAGATTGCAGCTTGAAGATCCTTGATGATATGCATAGAAGATTATCTTTCATATTAGTTTTGTCATGATCAACTAGGGGAAGATTGTTGAGAATTATATTTGAGTTGATTATGACAAAACATGAAAGATGAAGGGCTTAAGAAGACAAAGGATGAAAGTTTATAAAAGGCAGAAGATCTTTTATATTTTTAGTAAATATCCTTTGTAACCCTAATCCTCTAGTATATAAAGAGGATATGGGGCGTGAGTTTTATGTACAGGAGTCAAGATGTAACTCCATTAAAGGTGTGTGTGTGTGTGTCTAGGCGTCAACTTCCTACAATGGACGCCTAGGTTTTGTATGTTAGTAGTTGTTAGAGATGATGACGAAGAAACCTTGTAGCAATAATAATGATACTTTTGTTATTCCGTTGTGCATCATATTGTTCTTAATCGTTATTATTGTGTAATCCCTAGATGAGGTATAAACAACCTCGAGCTATAAATGATCTTCACATATTTTTCTCAGGTGTTTAGTTGTATGATATATGATGAAGCAAGGCAGCGCTTGGCAGGGGCATAGGCGCACTTTTGGAGTGTACACATAACACTCAAGACCAAAGTTTTTGTACTATGGGACAACTAATTATAATAATGGGCATTGTTTCCCGCATTCCTATTTTGTAAAACTTATGTTTAATTAATGAAACTTTTAAAACGGATTTGATAAATTCGTTCTCTATTACTTGCGTTATGATCCAACTAAGTAGCACCCCAGATGTTGTTACCGCTGCGATCTGATTTTGGGGGTGTTACAGATTGGTAGCAGGGCTAAGGTTATAGAGAACTAGGTACACATAAAACCTAGAATATAACCGCTTTTTACAAAAACTCACCCTATGACCGCAAGTGCCAGCCTGCCTTACGTACTACTTTACTTATTGTTTCAGCAAGCTTAGCATATACTTGCATGCTACTTTGATAACATGTGCTTTCGTGTTAATTGTATACATATACATATGTACTTACATTATAGCTAATACTTTCTAGCCTTACACTAAAGATTATAAGTACCTTTTATAATACTTATACCCGTATACCATCTTTGTCACAGACCATGTCTTTTAAATCAACCGATATTATCGAAATTATTCTCCGTGATGCTAGTACATCACCTACTCACTCACCTCCGCATTAAAAACTTAGGAGAGCAACTGAGTCTTATTCAGATGATGAGATGATTGGTTGTCCAACAACATTCGAGATTGGGCAGAGTTCGAGGTGAACGCACCAAGAAACAATTTGGAAAGATGTTGAGTCAAACTCTCCATTGTTTGACATTCCAGACTCCCCAATGCCAGACATCCCAGATGATGTATCCTCACCTAATCCCCCTGACTATACTATAAATCCTCGTGATTCGATATGGAACCTTCTTCATCAACAAGCCAGCACACTAGACGCCCACACTGAACACTTGGAAGGGATACCACCATTACGTTTTGAATGGTATGATCAAAAAATTGACACCTTGTTTATGAGAGCCGATGCTGAGAGGCGAGAAGTGTTTGACTTAGGAATGAAGGTTGACAAAATACAAGATACTTATAACCATGAGCTTAGAAACTTGGATTCCAGAGTCTGCTGTTCGAGTAGAGACCATACCCAGGTATATGGTAAAATAGAATGCGTTAAAAGTACCCTGGATCGCCAGAGACACGGAAAGGATCCAGAGTCAGAAGATTATTGCCTTAGAAAACATGTTAGCTACTCAGATGAGGATGTGCCAGGAGTTCCAGAGACGCTTCATAGACATGGGAGCTGCACAACTGGGGCTTGAGGCAGAAGTTAGGCGTTTACGTCAAGAATACAACTAATCTTAGAACTCATATATATCGTTTATGTACCCACTAAACCGAGTAGTCTTCGGTTAGTGTCTTATGTATTTTCCAATAAGCTTGTAACTCTCAGACCTTGTATCCGACTTTTAATCTATAACAAGCCCATTTTGTTATATCTCTCTGTTGCGGTTTAATTCTTTCTTTCATGCTCTACTATAATGCTACTCATTTATGTAATGACTTCTCATATTCTCATACAAAATGTCATCATTTGTTACTTTCTTTTGTAGATAAATGGCTCCACGCAAATCAAACCGTAATCGCAACATAAACAACGCCACTCCCCCTCCAAACGTAGTCAACCAGCCAACCTTGGCACAACTTGTGGCACAGCAGGTGGCAAAAGCCATGGCCGCTGCTGCGAATGTGGGATCAAGCACTAACACCGGCGACAGAGCCACGAGACCTACAAATGTCAGTCGGGCATGCACATACAAAGAATTTCGTGCTTGTGATCCAAGGAACTTTGGAGGAACTGAGGGAGCTGTTAGCTTGGCAAGATGGCTAGAAAAGTTGGAAACCGTGTTTCGCATCTGCAATTGCGAAGAAGAGTCCAAGGTTAAGTATGCCTCGTATACTTTGACAGGCAGTGCTTTAACTTGGTGGAACTCTTATATGAAGTCATCGGGAATGGACATTACCTAGGCTATGGCGTGGGAGCAGTTCAAGGCGTTAATGCTCCAGGAATATTGTCCTCGCACTGAGGTCAAAAAGATGGAAGCAGAGTTTTGGAACTTGAAGGTCCATGGCACCAACATTCTGGGGTACACCCAGCGTTTCCAAGAGTTAGCATTACTATGTCCTGAGTTGGTTGCTACTGAGACGCGAATGATAGAGCGTTACATCGGATGGTTACCCTTGAACATCAGAGGGAACATACCTAGCGACTTGCATAACACAATCTCCATCTCCCAAAACTTAATGGACCACGTGATCCAAGATATGGCAGAGAAAGGAGGAGATAACAAAAGGAAATAGGAGGAAAATTCTAGAGCCAACCATCAGCCAAACAAACGACAGGAAGTCGTTAAGGTTTATTCTGCTGGACCTAGTGATCAGAATGTCTATGCTGGAAAATCTCCTCTATGCAACCGTTGTAAACTCCATCACAACGGGCCATGCTCCGTGAGATGCGGAAATTGTCAAAGGATCGGCCATATGGCCAGGAATTGCAGATCACCAGCTCTTGCTACTGCTCAGAGGACGCCAGTGGCTAATCAAAGAACTCCTACCGTCAAGGACAAGTCTTCTATTACCTGCTTTAGGTGCGGAAAGAAGGGGCACTATAGGAGCTAGTGCCAGGAAGACGTGGACAACAAGACTTGAACGTAATATCAAAAGGTCGACTGCCCTATATGTCGAGACCTAAGCTTAGATTCTCTAAAAATGTATCCCTGTGAGGTTACATTAGTACTTTCTTACGAACCTTGTTGTATTGTATGAATCCAGTGTACGTTCATCTTGAGTTATAAGCTTGTTTAACTCACAACTATCTGAAAACTCATATCAACTAGATGTGACTTTACTACTACCTTGGAAATAATGAATTGTTTCCTATTGTCCTACAAACTGTATTACATAATCAATACGTAACAATACACTGCCATCCTGTTAGGGATCTGGTTAATAACATTCCTGACCGAACAATAGACTATTACCATCCTATAAGTATTCTCTCACAAACACTAGGATCCATTTCAGAACTATCCTACTACCGTCCTATAAGATTCTAACCCATCACCGTTGTGCGAACCAAATTTTTCTTGTTACCTTGAAAACATAATTAGGTTGTCATGTCACAAAAACAACACGTTGAACACCATCTAAAACTTCTAGGAAACATAACATTTCTTTGACTGAGCCAAGCATCACATCATTAGTCCTCAATTATACATAGCCTGATCACCTATGTCTAATTTGGGAAGAATCATGTCATGAAGGAAACAATTATCTTTTTCAAAATTTCTAATAACAATTTTCATTCAAAAGCGAGTTTTATGATAAGATAAAATGCTCCTATTGCCAACCCACAATAGATATCTACACCTATTACCCATCACCTCTATGATAGGAAATCGACAAAGGTACAAACATGAGAGCCCTAAGAATTCATAAGGATTTATGGAAAACACCAATAGCGCAAATTTTATTAGAATCCACGAAAATTTATGCATAGCGATATAATTAGCATCGGAAGTGCTAATGTTACAAAGATTACAAGGAAAGGTATAGAATCGCCAATAGGTTGACCCGCCAAGGCAACAAAAAACACCACCAACCCAACGAGAGCGAGAGCCACCACGGGATGTATCACCTTGATTATTCTGTACGATAAACACAAACAAACCATTAACACAATACTAAGACTAGATCTTATACATAAAAACAAACGAGTTTTATTTCACATTTATTAAAGATTACATAGAAACACAACAAGGACTCATTTTAACGATCCTAACTAGAGACTATTACCCCCATAGCTTGTCCACGCCAATAGCTAGGATCACAATTGGTATGAGAACCGCTAGAACCCCGACCAATAATACGTAGTCTTCATCAGGAACATACGCCAAGTAGATAACCGCAAGAATGACATACAAGATTGTTAGAATAGTAATAAGGTGCGGCATTTTGGAAGTATTAAATGAGAGAAATATGGTTGGTGAAAGAATGGAAATTAAGATGGGGTATATATAAGGGAAAAACTAGCCGTTAGACACGATTCCCGACCGTTGGATGGCACTATTCACGACGTTTGATTTTACTGTTTGTAGCCGTTGATTTCCGCTGTTCATGACCGTTATTTTTCACTATTCACAGCTGTTGGATCCATTAAGTAAAGTCGCATTCCTATTACCCAAAATATCTTAAAAACTTTCGTTAAGAACTCGAATTCACATAGGGAACGTGAAGATGAATTCAAGGCCAAATATCCCCATCTTTTTGTATCTTCATCTGATAACACTAAGTGAATGTCGGGACGACATTCAAATAAGGTTGGGAGACTGTGACAAATGGTAATTTTCTGTCTTAATAATTATTATTAATTATCAAAAAATACACCTTATTTATTTTCTGACATCTGTTAACGAGAATTTATATTATTTAAACTGTTTATTTCGTTATAATAATTCAAAACACGTTAAAACGTGATCCACCAAATATCAGAACGAGCTCACACGCGAACCACGAAACCTAAATAAACTCAATAACTACTAAACGGGCCTAATTTATTCTCAGCCCAACTCCTTAATTTCGGTTACAGTTCACAGAAGCCCAACTAAGCCCAAATTCAAACTTATATTTCATTTCTAGCTCGACCAAAGCACTCCAACTTGGACCCGTTTTCTCTGAATATTGAAACACGACATATACAAACTTTTATACCACCTAATTCTCCTTCCACCAAAGAATTGGGGTGTCGAATATTAGCTCTTGATATTAACATTTGGTACGTTTAAAATGAGCAAAGTGAAACGCCATCAAACAACCCATTCGAAAATATTAAAATTGGCCAACTCATCCAAATTCGACCCAACTTGATTCTACCTAGTTCTAATATTTTTCCTAGATCCTATATGAGTTAACAAGTGTATTTCTCAATTCATAACTCAATATCACACGTTAAAATGGATTTTGGACCCTTAAAACCATATGTCGACATATATAATTGTGACCAAATCGAACCAAATCACCACCTACACTCACAACTCTCTAAATATCATCACAAGATCTCTTAAAGTCCATATTCCTTACATACTCTCTGCCACACTTCCTGTACATACAACTTGAGTCTCAAAATCCTTGATACGTAAATATATATGTACACCTATTGCCCTCATTTACTCCCATTCACACTTAGAAATATTTCATGCATTTTTTCTAAGTATTTTCATCCCTACTCGAGCTACTGAGAAGACCAGAAGTCGTTTTCATTTCCATTTAAGTGCATTCGAAGCTAAAGGATTTATATATTAAAGCGTATAAATCGTTCTAGCAAGTTGTGGGAGTTTTCTTTTGTTCTAATCATTCCTACACGTTAACTCACCACCCTAGAGGTGTTGTAAGTCCTCTCATCTCATTTCCATTTCATTTCGTTACATTTTAACTCACCATGCATAGCATATCAATTTCATTCGAACGTATATGTTTTACTTTTGTTTTTACGTATTACATTTAATACTAGAACACCACACATGGTTTGCCTCCCTTGTGGAAGGCCTAGGAACCATGAAACACACTCACGTCATGTTTATTTGTTGTTTAGATGCATATTCGAGCCTCATTTGTAACTATGGTTCACACGTATAAAATGTCACACTAAAAATTGACCAAGTCTTTTAACCTTGAAACTGTCCCAAGTCGCCTCCTAAATGGCCTTGTAAAATCAAATTCGACTTAATAACACATGGGTATTTTTACACGACCTAATTCTCCATACAACAAGCTAAAGATTTCATGTTTATAGTTTACTAAGATGAGCTCTTAAAAGCCTCTAAAAACAGCGAAAGCAAACTCACTCGCAAACTGTTAAAACTGGTATATAAAATTCGATTGGACTAAAACGCCCAATAAGCTAAATTTAAGCAATCTGAATACTCTAGCTCTATAAGGCCTTTTGATATGATTTTAGAACACTAAAAACAAGCCCAAGGATAAGCCCAACTTTCCTTAAAGCCCACGGATCGTTAAATGTTAATGGGCCTTTAATATAGCTCGTTAAATCCCAATAATACAAAAATAAGCCATTTTGGCTATTTAAGTAGTTGAATTAAGCTTAGATAAGCTTTAATAAGCTACTGAGACTTTCGGATTATTTTTCCCCATCATTTTGTGACTTTGGTACTAAATTTGCAAATAGTTTCACTTAGAGGGACTAAAACTGCCAACTGTGTAAAACAAGGACTGAAACTACCAAAATAGTAACATTAGGGTAGAAACTAATATTATATTAAACTCCAAGTTCAAAATGTAATTTTGGACAACTAGTGGACTAAAAATGCAAGATTTATATAAATAAGGACTAACGATGCAACGATAACGCCGTTAAGGTATAAAATGTAAAAACAGGAAAAATACAAGGACCAACAGAATCTATTTGACATTTTTATTTCTATTTTACATTTTACTATTTTTCCGTCACATCACGTGCATTTTTAAGTTTCAGTTACATGTTTAAATAACGATACGTTGTATTTATATATAACGAGTTTTAACGATTTAACTTAACGTTTTGTTTCACCACTTTCGAGGAAATGATATTATTGGATTTAAATGACATAAAAATAAGATAATATTATATACTCCCTCCGTCCCTAAATAAATGTCCACTATTGACTTTTAAAGTCTTCTTTTAAAAACTTTGACTTTAAATTATTTCATTTGTGTTATTTAATAATAGATTAAAATTATACCAATCACCATACATTTAAAACCCAATCTATTCATATATTTTGCATCAATTATTAAATAACACAAATAAAATAATTTAATGTCAAAGTTAAGAAAGGAAGAATTAAAAAGTCAATAGTGGACACTTATTTAGGGACGGAGGGAGTATTATTTTTGAACTTTAAGCATTTTAAGCATATCACACTCACATCACCGATCATTCGTTGTCCGTTACTCACTTTCACAACCACTAATCATAGTAAGTGAAATTCTCAGACTTTACCATTATTCAGGTCGTGTGTTGGAGCCGTTCCCATAAACTTACTTGAATTTACTTTTCACCTTGCCGGTTACACTCAAGGTGAGTCATAGCCCCACTATTACTTTTAATACTCATTTTGAACTACTTGGGGTGAGAAACATTGCTTACTTTTATGGATCATTGAAACGATGCTTTTGTTTGATAAATCTATTACATGCTGGCCTAAGTACTGTATCTTATGCACTCTTCGCATGTTTATTACTACATGGACTCTACCCATGTTATTATATTGCACCCTTCGTAATGCTTAGTACTACATGGACTCTACCCATGTTATTATATGCTCTCTACGCCTGCAAACTGTCGTAACTTCGGTAACAGGAAACTTAGCGTAGCGTAATAGCCTTTCGTATAACATTTCGCACTTCGTTATGTTAATTCATAAACTTATGATCCAACTTTACTGCTTTATGTAAACCTATGAACTCACCAACCATTGTGTTGACACTTTAGCATGTTTTTCTCAGGTGTTTAGTTGTATGATATATGATGAAGCAAGGCAGCGCTTGGCAGGGGCATAGGCGCACTTTTGGAGTGTACACATAACACTCAAGACCAAAGTTTTTGTACTATGAGACAACTAATTATAATAATGGGCCTTGTTTTCCGCATTCCTATTGTGTAAAACTTATGTTTAATTAATGAAACTTTTAAAACGGATTTGATAAATTCGTTCTCTATTACTTGCGTTATGATCCAACTAAGTAGCACCCTAGATGCTGTTACCGCTGCGATCTGATTTTGGGGGTGTTACAGCTACAAACTTTGACAAGACCAACGACTCCTCCAATTTTCCTTTCTATCATTATTTTACTACTGCTACCATGTCTAGATATCATTGTGTTATTCGACAGCTAAACCAAGGTAGAGAAAGTGTGAAAGAACTCTTGACCTGAAAGAACTACTAAAAAATATGAAAGGCTGGAGAACTGAAAAAAGAATGCGCCTGGACGATAACGTAATGGTAGAGTTGTTGACAGGTAAGTTATATATAAATCGGATGATCAGTTATTTATGTTGGGCTACAAAGTACTGCTGCATGAAGAAAGTCAAAGTACTGCTCGATAGAAGTCAAAGTACTGCTCATGTTCTAAAGAAGTCAAAGTACTGCTAAAGATAAAGGACTGATATGCAAATACGTTTAAGGATTAATGTGTAATTCTAGAATGTTCTTAGAGTTATTATTAGATTATAATTAGAATTACTTGTCATTCAAGTATTGTAAACCGACTAGGGTTTTCCTTGTGCCTATAAAAGGACCCCTAGGTTGGCATTAGAGATACGATTAGAGATACAAGTTCATAAGAAGTTTTAGAGAAAAGTATTAGTCGATTATTAGAGTTTGTTTAGTGAATCTGTGTAAAAGAGCAGGTTCAAGGTTTTAATAATATTCAAAGTTGTTTATTAATTCTTCTTAGCTTTGTTAAAGTAGATTCCGCATACTTAACAAAGTATATCAGCGTTTCACCATTAACAGTTTTGGATTTATCCAAGGTTGTTAAACCGTAGACAAGCTACAAGTTAGTTTGGTCAGAGTATATCGATCCAACAATTTAGTTTTGCACTTCTGATTAAAAAGGTGACCAAAAACATAAAATTTGTATAGATCTATCACCATCCAAACAGTAAAAAGATATTAAGTTCCCCAAAGGAAGTGATAAAGTTCGTAGAAGAGAATTCATTTCTAAGAAGAGTTTCAGATAATGGTGAAGGCACCTTACAAGTTAGTTAATAGATCTATCTATATAAATATCTTTGTGATTTTTCTAATATTTTCAAATAAAGTAATGTTGTATGTCACTTAGAATTTACTCAACAAAGTCATCTGGTATGCACTATTTATTACTGGGTGGTGAATTTTTCCAAGATCCTGATGTGAACTTCTTTTCATCTGGTCATGAATTGTTCCAGGATCCTAATGTTAACATCTCTTCGTTGGGTGGTGAATTGTTCCAGGATTCTAATGTGAAATTCTCTTCGCCGGTGGAGAATTGGTTCATGATCCTCATTACAATTTCTCTTCGTCGGGTGGTGCAGTGTTACCAGTTATGTTACCATGTACTAATCCAAAAATGGAATTTTACTTACAAGTGTATAAAAGTATGAAAGAAGGATTTAGACGAGAGCTAAAAAAGATATCCTACAGTTATACATTCAACCCAGCTAGTTGCCACATTCCTTTTGTACTAATTTTGAACTATCTAGCGACCTCGATTCAACCGAACTAGTTTTTTAACGGCTTTAACCCAACTAGTGGACATCCCACATGTAAATGAACCAGCTTCTTTTATAGACCCTAAGTATCAGGAAAAAAATATTTAAGTGCGCATATGAGCATGGGCATGAACCGTTTATTCAGAAAAGGATAAATATTTTGGTTATTTCATTGAGAAATGCTATGTAACTCTTGTACATGTGAGGTTTTGAGTATATAAAGTACTCAATTATAAAAATATAAATTTTAAATAAAACTCAAATTCAAATACTTGTGATTAGTCTTGGGTCAATTTTTATTATTCCTTTATTATTTCATTGATAGTATGTTACATTTTGATATACTACTAGTGCTTGGACTTCACTTGAGACTTTTGATGTACTACACGTTGGCGTGCACACACACACCAATAACCAAACACCTTTACTGAAACATTATGGGTGTTTGGTTAAGTGTGTTTGGTACTTGGTGCGGGGTAGTAGCCGAACACCCTGGCAGTAGCCAAAGACCCCTGATACAACATCAAGGGTGGTTGGTTGAAGAGAAGATCAAGCAATGGTGTTCATGATTCTTAAATTAACTTTCATGCTTCGTAAGTACACAACAACAAATAGTGAGTTTCCGATCAAGTCAAGTGAGCATTACAAGTCCGATGATAGATGTGCGAACTATGCAACAAGTCTTAGGAATTAGCCGGGGGCATAATCCTCTAGGTAGAGGTAGAAGATTATTAGTATGGCCACTAGTTCAAGCCCCCACTTACAACCCCAATCCCAAGAGCCATTGTACATGCAATGACAAGTTGATGACATGCTCGAGGCTCAGAGTGATGGGTGAACAAGCCCATGCGTTGGAGGAGTGAATTCATGCAACACAAGCCCAAGTCGAATTTATCCTTACTTTCTTAAGAAGTTCATGCATGAATATTCCCCAGGCGTTAGGTTCTGGGAACGCGATGATAGTGAGTAGGTGTAATCTTATTTGTATTGTTTTTCAACTATAACGACACGTTAGTGTTTGTATGTTTATATTCGAGAACTGTATTTATTTTTGAACGATTCAATGAAGTGATGAATTGAAATAAGTTTATATCTTTGTTTCAACAACTTTCTTGAAATTTGTGTTAGACTTTTTTAGATTCTTTCGGGAAAAATTCCTGAACCTAGCCTCCTGCCAAAATAGGTAGATGATCTCATTCTTTTTAGAAGCCTATTGCCCTATTGTGATAACAAGCGTCGTCGCAAAAGGTGATAATAATTTTCTGAATTTAATATCACAGGTTGTTGAGAACGAATTATTAATTTAATTTTTTATTTCTCAATTAATAAGTTTTAGCAACGAGTTTTTACGTCACAAAAAGTCCTGGCATAACCAAACTTGTAGGCCTATTTATTTCGTCGCTAAACCTTTGACTGTCGTCACTAAACCTTTTATCAAAGGGCCAGTGGTGGGGAATTTTTGCGACGGACATTAAAACTTTGTTGAAAATGCAAGATTCTTTTTTTTTTGTTCATGCTACGAGATGCATCTAATCAATTATTTTTCATATTTACAGCGTCTGTTTTTATGTCACCAAGTGTACTTTGGGGGAGAAAATTCTATAAGTTGGATGACTTTATTTTACTATTCTAATTCAAGGAGGAATATTTTCTGTTGTTTTAAATATAGGATTTTTCAGTACTTTTTTGTCTTCCTTCATGACACCATATTCCCATGTACCCATCCAGATGTCGTTGTTTAAACCCTTGCTTCATTTTATTTCGTTTTCGTTTTATTTTGTTTATCATATATCTTTTTTATCAAATTGTGAAATATATTAATAACCAAACTTATAATATTAGACTTATTTTACATATATGACTACATTTAGTTAATCGTGTTATATCATAGTTCATAGACTACTAATCAATCCATATGATTCACTAAGATCTTCGTGAAAATTATCAATCAAACCTTCCAAAACATTAACAATATAACCAGTAAACACAAAAATTTTTGATAAAACTTGAAGAATATAAGCTATTTTCTCTTGTGTATAATCATAATAGTGACATATAACTGCTAATCACTCGTATAATCACAACAAATCATCACCTTATCACAAATTCTCAAAACTAATTACTTAATTACACTAATAATATTGCACTATTAGTCTTGCCTGACGAATAATCACAAATATCTTCCAAATATCTCTTTTGTATAATCATAATTATAATAGTGAAATATAACTGCTAATCACATCAAATCATCACGTTATCACAAATTTTAAAACTAATTACTTAATTATACCAATAATCTTTCACTATCAGTAAAACCTAATGAATAATCACAAATATGTTCTATATAGTCATCAATAAACAATTAAAATCAATATTTCGTTATATACGGCAACAAAAACAGCAAAAATAAAAGAAATAACGACATAATAATAGTTCTGCTAATTAATTTTTAGTTACAAACCATTCCTTCATCCGTATTTTCAACGTAAGGTTGAATCGTTTCGTTTCCAACCTTAGATTTGGTCTGAATCGACTCCATAACTGTAGATGCTTCCATTTTATTGTGATTTAGCGATTTTTAACGGTTGGTTTATTGTTAATTTTAGAGATTTAAGGTGGTTTTGAATAGCCGGTTTTTGTGTGTGTTTTCTGGTGCTTTATGTGTGCATGACCATTCGTGACAATGATGCGTTATATAGCCGGATGAGGTTTCTAATATGGAAGGTGAAATAACTATTTTACCCCTTCGGCTTTAATATTACTTTTTGATCTAAACCTTTAGATTTATCTAGATCAATGATAGAGATGAGCCTCTTGGTTTGCATATTTTTAAAAATTATGTAGAATAATTCAACATAATTATTAGTGAATTCTCTCTTTTACTTTTTAAAGAATGACAATTTTATCATTAACTAATTAATTACTTTTTTTTCTAATTTTTAATAATAATATCAAGTAAGGGATATGGTAGTCCACATCAACTTTTTCTATCTATTTTTTGTAATTCACAATTAATTTGGAACATCTCAAAAAGGAAATGTGGATAATAATATTGGGACAGAAGGTAATAAGTTTTCATACATTTAAAGAAAATTGATACAAGTTAATTATTCATACATAAACTTCTTTTTTGTAAGTTAAATGCAAATAAAATTTAAAGTCTGTTTTATAACTATTGTTACTATATTATTACATAGGAAATAATTATGATACCAAACTGGGACAAAAAATTATAATGACCAAAATCGACATTTAAGATATATAAAATCGTTGCTACTAAATGATAGAGGAAATGTTTAATTATTATTAATTATGTCATACGATTAACATTGAATAAGATGAAATCTCTAGTTATTCTTAATTAATTCATACGATTAAACGTGAAATCGAATAATGCTTAAACGAAAGTAGTAATATTATTAACATATATTGTACTGGTTGTGACATGAATTCATATACTATAAATAATTCTAATTCCTGATTCATACTAGTTACATCTATAATCTTGTTATCATGGCATTTATGCTCTTACGACATTCTTAACATGCTAGACATAATGATAACTCATTTATGCACCTAAAGCATAAAACTCTAAAGTCCATATGGAACTATGGTTCAAGTCTAAGTACCCTTTATATACTGATTAAGATTATCAACAGGTTTACTTAAGGGTACTCGTACTCGTATTGAAATACTTACTCGTGATTATCTGAACTCTGAAAATTGTCTTCACTTCATTTCCATAATCTTTTCTCGTAGGCTAATCAACTCTGGGTACACTTAAACTCTTTAATTGTATTTGTTCTGCCATATTTTGTTTCGTTTCAATACCATAATCTTCTGGAATACTGATTCAATTTTGAACATGCTGAAATACATAATTATAATGCAACATATAAGCATTTAACACATAATCTTCCTAGTAAGCTTCCCGGGATATTTCATGATTTAATAACTTCATGTCATATCATGTAAATATTATTACGTTGATCAGACGTCATAATCACATCATATAACAACAAACTCATTGCTATCATAATCTACCCTAAGTTACAAAACTAAAATGTATCATATAAAGTACTCGTCAGTTAGGGAAGTTCTTACTTATAGCAGGACGACTAACCATCATCTAGTCAGAAGCACGTGCTCATACATTATGTAGAGATCATGAAATTTAGAACCAATATCATATTATGCCATGTATAAGTAACAAGACGACTACAAGTTGTACCTTTCATAAGCTGAGGTATGAAAGCAATGAGCTTGTTCTAATACTTGATCCATAATATTTACATCCTTTAATACGCCATATAGGATCTGCTTTATATGTCGTATCATCCTATAAGTACCCAAAACAACAAAAACTAAATTCTGAACTAAATCCTTTTCTGGTAACATGTAAACTCTGAAGTATATTTCATATAATCAAAACAATTAATATATGTACATGATTTTCATAGCGGAAGTGTATGTTTCTACATAAAATGGGTTTATCCCAAATGCCCCTTTAAAACTTGTAGGTATAAATGTACATATCATGGACTACATAATTTTTTTTTTCAAAAGACTATTGCTTTGGGGCATTCAAAACTGATAACAAATGATGGGAATGAGAAGCTCGTTACCTAACCCCGCGATCCACACCATTTGACCCATTATGCCCCACTTAACAAATAGCTTGGTCTCATCTTACAAACCTGCAAAACATGGAACTTAAATGGAACTAATCTAAAATACTAGCAATTCTGAACATGAACATATTAATCTATAACATGTTGTAAATGGTAAGATTTTTAGTCGTTTAGCTTCTGATACATGATACATAATTTCTGGTTCTGAATTCATAACATGGCATAATTTCTAGTTTTGATTTAATAAACATAGTATATTCTTGTTTTAGTTTCATAAACATGGCTATAAATCTGAGCACGTGCTTCTGACTAGACGATACTTATTCGTCCTGCTATACATGAGAACTTCCCTAACCGACGAGTACTCTTCTTGGGGCGTTAACCTGTCGTCATGCTTTTCTAAACTTGGGTCATCCACAAAGGACGCTTAAACATTTAAACTTGATATATTAATTCTAAACATGGCTCATCAACAAAGGATGTAAATACTATGTTAAGCACGGGTCATCCACATAGGATGCTTGTACGAGAGTTCTACATCATGCACTTCTTAGGCACGTCGTGCATTTCTTGGGCACGCTACTTGACTAATGGTGCATTTCTTAGGCACCATCGACTTGACTAATGATGCTTCTTGTAAGCATCCTAAACATGTGTTGTTTTCGGATATATCCAAAACTATACATACGTTCTAACATCATGTCAAATCTAATAACATGAAGCTGAAAATATGTTACTCACCTGGTCCGTATAGTGCACCTGAATGATTCCGAATATACCTCGAGCACCTATATCATGATAGATGCATACATAGACTATTAACTCATATCTAGCACATAAACATGATCATATATACGCTGGAAACATAAACTCTAATTCACACGAACTTGCATAAACACATAACAGCTCTTAGTCATTTAAAACACATAGTTAAACCACTACTAATTCTGCAATAGCCTGCACTTTACCCTTTTTGACTGACTTAAACTCTAAATCAACTCATGAGGCTAATTTTGCATGAAAGTAGACTCTTTTGACTTTTCGAAAATGATCTGGTATGAATATTTAAAGTTCTGGTTGCTGCACTTTTTCAAAATCTGACCTACTGCACTAATTTGCATTTTACACTAGTTTAACTACTGAATTAGCCAAAACTTTCTACATAACAATTGAATTAGACTCAGAGAGCTACAATTTTTGTTTTGACCTCAAGTTAATACGACAAACGGTTAGTTCTCTATGTCCTAAACTCATAGATCACCAAAACGACCAAAAATCAACATAAGCCAATTATAATCACTTGTACATTCATACCTAAGCTTATTAAACATATTTAGATCATTTTCCAGCAGGTCTATAAGCAATTTCATCAATTTAATCATTAGGTTGGCCTTGTGCCAAACACCAGTTTATAAACAAGAACTAAACATTATCTTGTCTTAAACCATAAACTAGCTTATCATTAACATAAGCATAAACTAGTAATGTTTTCTAATCATTGACTTCATAATTTCATTAACTTAACTAATCATAATCCACAAATCATTCTATCTTGGTTCATCATCATTAAACATGTATCTAACATCATAGACATGGCTAAATTCATTACTAATATATTTATTAATCAAAAGCTCCAAAATTTCTATCATGTACATGAAATCAAACCCTGAATTCAATAATTACCTTGATTGGTGAACATGCTTAGGAAGCTTAAAACATCTTGTAATCATCATGGTAACATCAAAATTTATCATGAATCATTCTTAAGAAGATTACTTGAAAGTTAAGTTTTTCTACCATTTTTCCCTCCAAGAAAAACACACATCACATATGTATTATGTTGGTCCCTTTACACGATTAGAATTAACTAGAAAGTTAATCTATTGGTGTTAATGACTAATACAATGTTTAAGGATTATTCTAACAGTTATAAAACGTGAATGTAAAAACAACAATATTTTTCAACGTTTAAATTCTTATTAGAAATAATTCCAAGAATCTATACCCAAGTGTTTTGCGGAACAAACACTTGGGATTGAATAGACAAGGGTATGGGGTGTCTCCTATCGAAACTCAAGTTTTGCTTGAGTGGTAACAATATACCCACTGAGCTATCTCAGTGAGTTGTATACTCTTTGTAGGAGAGAAGTTTCTTTGTAAAAGTTCAAGACTTTAATTATACAAAGCACACATTAACTTCTCTCACAGTTGCTCTATTTATACACAAGTATTCTAAGTATAAGTGATTAAATATAATACAAGTTGTTGAGGTTGCGTGTCTGACAATTACAAATAGTAATTGTTATTTCCAAGAACCAATAGGAAAGGGCTAAATAAGTCTTTGGGAGTTGTTGGCTGACACTCCATGACTTTTAGCCGCAATAGGGAAGGTTGAGTCTGACAAGAGAAGAGTGTTGGGTTTACACTCTTATCTTCTCAGATCTTTTCCCTATTGTTCCCGCCTTTTCTTCAGGCGTTGGTTCCTCAGTCATTCAATCACTTTGTTGGTTGAGGAGACTGGGGTTCAGTGAGCTCTTATCCAATACTCACTGAATCCATCATCTTCTTCTTTGGCTTAAGTCCTACTCAGGGAGTACCGCCTTCCTGAGTAGTGAATCCTTCTTCTTGAATTCGCCTTAAGCATCCTGAAGATGACTCACTGAGAGGCTGTTCTCTCAGTGACTTGAATTGTTCTCGGTTTAAGTTAACACTTAGTTAATTTGTGTCCAAATCATGTTCGAAGCATTCTTGGGTTTTACATGACCCAACAATCTCCCCCTATTTGGATATAAATTATTCCTAAGTGTTTTTTTTGATCAGATATGAGTGAGCTAACGACTTCTGCTCATACTGAATGTACTAGAATGTAAATAAGGACACTGAAATAATAAAAACATCATCTTATTAATATCATTTACAAGTCCTAACAAAACTAAGTACAAAAAAAAGGATAGTGTTGGGTATTCAGGCAGGTCATCAGTTCAACTTGATTCCAAGGGCTTCAAGCTTGGGCTTCTTCGACTGCAGCTCATGTTGGTCAGGATGTTCATTGATTTTTCTTTTCAGGTCATGACAAAACCTCACATTCTCAGGACTCTTGAGTGGAGAGGCCATCATTAGAAAGCCTAGCATAGCTTTGATCCCTGATAGATCTATATCACTCCACCTCTGGAAGGCTTTGTCACCAAACTCATCAATGAAGAAAAACCCTCTTTCAGGCTGTTCAATGACCATATTGTTTCTGAAAGGAACACCTTCAGGGAGAGCCCTATTGCAGTCAAGACCAGGAATCTTGATCTCAGGCTCAGTTTCAATCTTCTTTCTTTTCCTTGAAGAAGACTGAGAGGAAGCAGGTTGTGCAGATTCAGGGAGAAGAGATTGAATGCCAAGTTCCTGAGGTGCTGCTGCCAATCTTTCATACCTCAGACTCAATGACTTCATCAGATTAGGGACCACAACATTTGATTTCTTTGCTATTAATGGACCCAACTCGTCCAATTCAGTGATCCCAAAGTCAGCGAATCTGAAAGGTGAGTGAACATCAAAGTTTCTCTTATCAGCACCTCTGTAGACAGTGACAACGGCAGGATTGGTGTTTCTTTGAATATGAACATCAGTGATTAGTTCTGGCTTCAACCTTTCGGTCATATACCACTGATATTTCTTAATCTTATTCTGCCTGATCTCTTCAGCCCGTTTGGCTCTTTCCTCCCTTTTCTGCCTGAGAGTGGTCATCTCCTCAGACTGAGCTTTCACAAAGGTCATACCACCTTTTCTTCCTGAGAGATCCTTAGCCTCAAGACCAATTTTCTCAGCCTCCTCATGAACAACCTTGATTAAGGCAGACTTGCTTGCCTTCTCCTCTTCCTTCAACTTCTTCTTTGCCTCCTCTTCCTGAAGATAAGTACTGAGTTCATCAGCTGAGAAGTGGTAAAGAACTCCATCAATTTCATATGGGATCCTGAGTGGTGATTCAGGATCCTTTGCAACCGTGATAGGTGCTGGTTGAGGCTCAGGCTCAGTGAGAATGCCTTTGCCTTTATCTTGATGGGAGGAAGAGGCTTCCTCAGTGTGAGAAGGAATCTCCCCCTCAGTGTGAGAAGGAGGTTGTTGGCTTTGGCTTGAGACTCCAGTGTCTTTCTCCCCCTCAACTGTTGCTTGAGCCATGGTGATAGCAAGAGTTGGAGTCACTGGAGCGGTAGGACCTTTGAAGGCCTGATAGATCTCAGTCATCATTGATTTGATGTCCGACGTGTCTTTTTGAAGACTTGAGATCTGATCTGCCAGAGAAGCCTGAGAAGCCTCGATGCCTGACATCCTTGACCCAAGAGACCATGCCAAGGATGTTGAAGATTGTGCCCAAGTACTAAGATGTTTTTCCTGATGACCCATGGAAGTTCTGAGTGAGTCCAAGGAGGTAGTAAGACCCTGAAGATTAGAATCCTTCAGTAAGCTGAAGAGATCATGGATTTCAGCTGACTGCTTCTGATAAGTCTCAGCAGCTTGAAGGATCTTTTCAGTGAGTATGGGGTCATCTTTAACAGCTGACTGAATAGTACCAAGGCTTTTGGTGATGCCTTCAAGAGAAAGATTGAACTTCTGGAAATGAAGATCAATAGCTGTCAGGGAATGTTTGGTGTCTGATTGGATTTCGATCACATCTTCATGAAAACTTTCAACATCTGCCTTCAGGTTGGCATAGTGAACAGCTGCTTCAGTGTGTTGATCAAACATCTCATCAGTGAGACCAGTGAAAAGAGCATTGTTGGTCTTCAGTAGGAATTTGACAAACTTTCTTTCAGTGAGGGGAAGAGAGTTATCATACTTCTGGAGAATGTCAGTAGATGAATCAGAAGATTGAGAGCCTGACTCTTCACTCTGGCTTGGAGAGGGCTGATGTGATGGTTCAGGTTGTTCAGGTTGTACATCAGTTTCCATATCCTCTCCTGCCTCAAAAATTTCTTCTTCACTCTCTTCCCTGAGCTCTTCATCAGACTCCATAAAGGCCTGATAGTCCCCCATGGACTCAATACCCAAAAAATCAACCGGCTCCTCTTTATAAAAAGATTTGCCTTCGGTTTGGTCAGGTCCTGACCCCTTTGTCATAATAACTGAGTGGGTTGTCTCAGCCTGACTAGCCATAATAACTGGGGTAACACCAGCCTGGCTTTTGGGGGCAGTTCCTGAAAGACTGGATCCGCCTGAGGGGTTGATGGGTTCCATATCAGCGGGTTGTTTCTTTCCCTCTGAGTCTTTGTCCCCCTTAGCACCTTCAACTACTGATGGGTGCTTTCCAGTAGTATCACTAGGTACTGATTGTGAAGATTTGTGAACCCCCTTCCCATCAGGATTGTGCTGTCCTTCAGGGGATTTAGGGTCCTTTTCTCCCTGAGATCCTGAGGGTGATTTCTCAGGAACGTTAACGGGATGTGAGTGTTTGTGGGTTCCCTTCTCAGTAAGGTAGTGCTGCCTTACCGAGGATTTAGAACCCTTTCCTCCCTTGGGAACTGATTGTTTTTTGACAGCTCCTTCACCGGGATGTGAGGGGGTGTGGGTCCTCTTCCCAGTAGGGTGGTGCTGCCCTACCGAGGGTTCAGGACCCTTTCCTCCCTTGGGCACTGATTGTGATTTATCAGTACCTTCATCGGGATGTGAGGGGGGAATGCTTCCTGATCCTTCTGACTTATTTATGTCAGTTGGACCATGTGGAATGGGTGTGCCCGAGGTCACTGAGGATGATTGCTCAGTGACTTCCGTTGGCCTTTGTTTTGAGGTCAAGATGGTCTCAGAAATGGGTGTCTCAGAGGTCTCGGCCTTTTTCAACCTCTTTTTGAGGTTGAGTTGGTTTTGAGGATCAGTCTCAGTGGCGAGTGGCTTGGGTCTAACCACCTGGCTGGACTGACCCTTCTTAGTCTTCTTCACCTTTTTGGTCGGTGAAGGAACTGGAGAGATAGCGTCATTACCCTGAATGACTGATTGCATGTATTCAGTCAGGGCAATATGTGTAACCTCACTGATGCTACTAGTGAAGTTTGACTTGTGCAGTACCTCAGGCTTCGTACCTTCTGCATCAGTCCTCACATAGTCAGAACCGAGTAGGTCCTGAAGCACACAGGAAACAAATCTAGGATAGGACATGTGCCTTTGCCTATGTTTTCCTGAGAGCTTAGCAACGAGGTCTCGGAAGATTATTCCTCCGATGTCTATTTTTGTACCCTCAAGGAGACTGAACAACATCAATTGTTGTGATGAGTTCAACTGTTCCGTAGAGGATTTGTTTCCACCCAGGACCTGAATGACAAATGTCATCAGTATCCTCCAAATAGGGTGGAACCATGTTTTGACTACTAGAGCCTTTTCCAGTAAGCCTCCCACAGACATTCCTGGACGTCTGGGGTCATGGGGTGCAAGAAAGATCAGTTCATTCTTTATGTCCTGATCAGTAGGGTTGGGAGAAAAGGCTTCAGCAAAGTCAAGGCCTGTGGCTTTGATGAATGCTGAGTAGTCAAAGGAGAGGGTTCTACTCCCATTCATCACCGTGAAGGTGATGATTGACTCTTTGGTGTCTTTGGGGCTGGTTGCCACAGCCGTACACCAGAATTCCCTCAAATAGTCATGATAGATGACTGAGGGGGTATGGGTGAAAGACTTTGCAAGAAAACAATTACGAAGATATTTCATAACGTTCTTGTAGGCTGGGTAGATTTGTGGATATGAGAAATTTCCCACCACATTATTTTTGGTTAGGTCTACACCCTCCATTGTGAAATCCACGTTGGGGGCATATTTCACAGCTTTAGAAGAAGCCATTTATGGGCAAGTCTGGGTTTGACTAAGGTTAAAGGGGTTCTAAAGCTTAAGAATGCACACACAATTTGTTTTTGAGAATAAAAAATGGCAGAGTTTTGCTTAAAATTCTATAAAAACGTGTGTATGTATTCGTCTGGTTGGGGTATTTATAGGAAAGAGGAGATGGGGGTGTTTTGGTCATTTGAGCAAATCGTTATTTATTCAAAAAAAATTATTTGGAAATTGATTTGAATAATAAGTTTTGGGATCCGCATTTAATGCCAACACTCCACTTTCCTGGTTTAGCGCAACAGTCGAGGTGAACAGTTGAGCAGTTCTGCAAAAGTGCAACTTGCAGAGATGAGTCATCACATATTTGAAATGTGATTGGAGAGGCATTTAATGCCAAGTGGGAATGTGGTGGCCCATAGGTGGAAGCCAGAAAGGCTAAAAAGAACAAATATTCTTGAATTAAATATGTGTTCAGTTACCAACCTCGGACATTTACTAACTAGATACTTAGAGCATTTAAGTTAGTATTTAATGTCCTTTTCAGGGTCCTGAATGACTTTTCATTCAGTGATTGGTTTTCAGGGACTTGGGTTTAGTCACTGATGATTCAGGAATGAGGATTGATTCCTGAGACAAGGATTCAGGAACTTGGGTTTAGTTCCTGAGGATGATGATTCAGTGAGATGTTTTCACTGATATACATATTGAGTCAGGGACCAGAGATGTTAAGAATTTACACTTTTGTTGGGGAAAAAAAAAATTAGTCGGTGGACTGATTCTCTATATCCAACATTCCTAATTCAGCTTTCAGTCTTGTGAAGGTTGGTTCATCCAAAGGTTTGGTGAAGATATCAGCTAACTGATATTCAGTAGGAATGAAGTGTAATTCAATGTCACCATTTATGACATGGTCCCTGATGAAGTGATATCTGATATCAATATGTTTTGTTCTCTGATGAAGAACAGGGTTGTTAGAGATTGCAATTGCACTTGTGTTGTCACAAAAGATGGGTACCATCTTGTACTGAATTCCATAGTCACTGAGTTGACTTTTCATCCAGAGTACATTTGCACAGCAACTAGCTGCAGCAACATATTCAGCCTCAGCTGAGGATAGGGCAACTGATTGTTGCTTCTTAGCACTCCAACAGACTAATTTCCCACCTAGAATTTGGCAGGAGCCTGATGTGCTTTTTCTATCCATGTTGCATCTAGCATAGTCAGAGTCTGAGTATCCTTTGAGATCAAGTCCTGAGCACTTTGGATAGTATAATCCAAGGTTAGGAGTGCCCTTCAGGTACCTGAATATCCTTTTCACAGCAGTGACATGAGATTCTCTTGGGTTAGATTGATATCTGGCACATAGACATACTGAGAATTGGATATCAGGCCTTGATGCAAGTAGATACATCAGTGATCCTATCATTCCTCTAAAGAGAGTTTGATTGACTGGTTTACCAGTTAGGTCAGGACCAAGGTTGTTTGGGGGAGCCATGGGAGTTTTGACTGAGGCACAGTCACTGAGATCATACTTCTTCAGTAGATTCTTTACATACTTCTCTTGACTGATAGTGGTTCCTCTATCAGTCTGCTTGATCTGAAGACCAAGAAAGTATGTCAGTTCCCCCATCATGCTCATTTCAAACTTTTTTGCCATTAGTTTTTCAAATTGTTTGCAAAGTTTGAAACTTGTTGAGCCAAAGATGATGTCATCAACATACACTTGTACTAGTATGACATCATTATTTGTCTTATAGATAAACAATGTGTTGTCTATCTTGCCTCTGACAAATTTGTTTTGGATTAAGAAGGCTGAGAGAGTCTCATACCATGCCTTGGGAGCTTGCTTTAGTCCATAAAGGGCTTTGTTAAGCTTATAGACATGATCAGGAGACTCATGGCTTTCAAATCCAGGAGGTTGCTCAACATAAACTTCTTCTTTCAGTGATCCATTTAAGAATGCACTTTTGACATCCATTTGGTACACCTTGAAGTTCATGTATGTAGCAAAAGCAAGGAAGATCCTGATGGCTTCCATCCTTGCTACTGGTGCAAATGTTTCTTCATAGTCAATGCCTTCTTGTTGATTATAGCCTTTGGCTACAAGTCTGGCTTTGTTTTTAATGACTATGCCATTTTCATCAGTTTTGTTTTTGAATACCCATTTCATGCCAATGACTGAGACATTCTCAGGACATTTGACCAAGGTCATTACCTTGTTTTTGTCAAACTGTTCTAGTTCATCATGCATGGCCTGAACCCAACTTGGATGTTTAAGTGCTTCTTTAACACTTTTGGGTTCAATTGTGGAAATGAAGTCCACAAATAGGCATTCGTTGGATGAGGCTGCTCTCAGTTCAGCAGCCATGCTTCTTGTAAGCATGCCTTCAGAAGGCTCACCAATGATATTGACAAGTTCTATATCCTGAGATCTGGTCCAACTATCCTGAGGTCTTGGGAGTGGGTTAGAACTTGTAGAAGCCTGATGGGTATGATCAGGATTGGACACAAGATTTCCATTTTCTTGTGTGTCTAAGTGGGTTGTGTCATCACTGAGATTGTTTGGGTCCTGAGTATTTTGTTCAGACTGAAGGATATCATCAGTTCTTGTATGTGCTTCAACAAACTCAGTGATGGTTGGGTTTGGTAGGTTGTGAGGGATAATGTAGTAGGAGAGGTTAGCATCATCTTGATACTGGGTAGAAGAATTGTTTTCAGACAGATATTCATCAGGAGGATATCTAGAAGAATTATCAATTCCTATTTCTTCTACTGAGGCAGTTGAGAACCTGATTGTATCAGTGCTCTCATCAAAGGTAACATGAAATGTTTCCTCAGTCTGCTGTCTCCTTGTGTTGAACACTTTGAAGGCTTTTGAGACAAGTGAGTATCCTAGGAAGTATCCATCATCAGCTTTTGCATCAAATTTTCCTAGGTGATCCTTGTGATTATGAATAAACACAGGACACCCAAAGACATGAAAGTAGCTGATGTCAGGGATTCTTCCTTTGAATAACTCATATGGGGTTTTCCCATGTCTCTTGACAATTATGGATCTGTTTTGTGTATAACAGGCAGTTTTGACTGCTTCAGTCCAAAAATGGTTGGAAAGGACTGATCCACATAGCATTGTCCTGGCAGCTTCAATGAGTGTTCTGTTTTTCCTTTCAGCAACACCATTTTGTTCAGGTGTGTATGGAGAGGAAAAGTTTTGGGAAATACCTTTCTCATCACAGAAACATTCAAGTTCATTATTTTTGAACTCAGTCCCATTGTCAGTTCTAATTTGTTTGACCTTAATGTCATTTTGATTTTCAATGTTCCTGACAAAGGACATGATTGTTTCAGCTGCCTGACTCTTTTTGATCAGGAAGAATACCCAGGTGTATCTTGAGTATTCATCCACTATGACCAGAGTATACTTCTCATGGTTAATAGACCTTGGACTGACAGGTCCAAATAGATCCATATGAAGAAGATGTAGGCAGTTCCTGATGGAAAAGTTGGTTTTGGTTTTAAAGGATGCTCTGTGATGTTTACCTTTTTCACAAGCTGAGCATGGTTTATCCTTAGAAAACACAAGTGATGGCAAGCCAAGGACTTTGTTTTGTTTTACAAGATTGTTAATGTTCTTAAAGTTCAGGTGGGTTAGTCTCTTATGCCAAAGCCAGTTGAGTGCATCAGTGGCTTTAGCAAAGAGACATGTTCCATCCTGAGTTAGACTTGACATGTCTAATACATAAACATCTTGTCTCCTTGGTGCAATGAGGACAATTTCCTTATTTGCATTGAAGATGGTTCCTTGCTTATCATCAAACTGAACTATGTACTTAGCATCACATAGTTGACTGACACTGATCAGATTATACTTAAGACCATTTACATATGCTATCCTAGTAAAGACAATACCATTGCAGTTAACTGAACCATAACCTTCAGTGAGACATGATGAATTGTCAGCAAATATCACTTTGGGTCCTGGTTCTTCCACATATTTGTGCAGACACTCCTTAACACCAGTCATGCTCCTTGAACATCCACTATCTAGATGCCAAACAGGATTCCTAGCATGTTTCTGCACAAATAGTAAACTAGGTCAGTTCTTTCTAGGACTCCATTTCATGGAGGGTTTGGTATTGTAGGTCCTTATGAAGGTATTAATTGATTCATGGTCAGTGGTTGAGTGGACTGAGCTACCACATGTTTTGCATTTGGTAGTAGGGTTACCCTCAGTAGTCTGAGAGGATTGCTTCAATCTTCTTTTTGACTGAATGACCTTGTCTTTTCCTGAGGATTTCTGAGTGGAGCTTCCACTAGATTCACCATGTTTGTCATATTGACAATCGTCAGGATGGTGGTCATTAAATCCACACAAAGGGCAGGGAGGAAAAGGCTTGGCCTTTTGCTTCTGTTTCTGCTTAGAATCAGAAGGATAGTTCAGGCACTGAGCCTTGAGTCCTGAAAAGTTTGACATGACTGAGCATTGTTTATGATCAGAGGTCCTGTGATCTTCCTTTTTGCAAATCATGCAATAAAGGACTCTATAACAATCATCAGTGAGATGATTTGTATAGTTGCAAAGCTCACATCTTTTCAGTGGTTTGGTGGGCTTGGGTTTGGTCTTTGAGGAAGTTGGTTTTTGTTCCTTCTTGGATTGAGAAGATTTCTCAGAAGAGTCAATCTTTTCTCCTAGCTTCCTGACCATTTCAGCCAACTGATCAATTTTTGAGTCAGGGCTTTGGGTAGTTTCTTTAGAAGGGACTGAAGTTGATGAGTCATCAGTATTTACTGAGACATCAAGGTTTGCTCTTTTCAGGATGGTTGTTCCCCTTCCTGATCTCTCCTTAGGAGAGTGTGGTGAGAAGACCATAGGTGGGAGGCCTAGGTTAGGTTTAGCACCCTGAAGGGTATTCAGTGGAGGAAGTGGAGGGTATGATTCTGATTCAGACTCATCCAAGGACTCAGTGAGTGGTTCAGTGAGTTCAAGCTTACTGAGTTTTTCAGTGAGTCCTAGCATATTTTTCAAGGCCTGACTTTCAGGAAGCAAGATCTTTCCAGTCTCAAAGTTTGGTAACTTACTGACTGGGTTGTCCCTGACAATCCAGTCATTTGACTTGGGAAGCATTTCTTGCTCAAAAGATATGCCAGCTGGAACAAAGTTTAATTCATTTTGACACACAATTGGATCAACCATAAGAGGGTCAATGCCAATGGTTTTCTGAGAGATTAATCCCATAGTGTCAAAAACCTTAGGGTTCTTCTTGGTCCAGCTTTGAATGATAGCCTTTTCTTTGTTAAGTTCAGTTTGAAGGACTTGGTTTTGTTTCAAAATCTCAGTGTTCTGAATTTGTAGAGTTATTGTTTCTAGTTTGGCTTGCTTAAGTACAAGCAGTTCATCTCTACATTTATTCAATTCTGACACAATAATGTTATATTTTGAAAGCAAGTTAAGCCTTTGTTCTTCAACAAACTTTAAATCAACACAAATGTAATTCATGTAAGACTTCCAATCAGAATCATCATCCATAGAAAGTAAAGTATTAACCTTTTTCATGGTGATGTTGACCCACTCTCCATTTCTAGCATGGCCTTTTCCTACAGCCACCTGATCCTCTTCAGAAAGTGCCATCAGTGCACTAACTCTTATTTCCTCATCCGAGGAAACCTCTTCATCATCCCAATCATATGCTTCAGCTAATAGAACCTTGTTCTTTGTCTGAATAGGTTTAGATGTTTGAGCAGCCTGAGACAATATGGGGTTAGTTTCAAGAAGTGCAAGTTTAGCTTTGACATTCCTATATTTTGTTTCAAAATCCTTTTGACCCTTGTTTTGGTATTGTTGGGTGGACTGAAATATTTTAGGTTGAAACTTGCTAGTTCCTGAAAATTTGTAAGAGGGTTCTGAGAAAGTTTTAGAATAACAGTCCTTAGCAAAATGACCCTTTTTACCACATTTAAAGCATTCAGTGGTTTCATTTGCTTTTGATTTTGTAAAGTTGGACTGATTTCTTTTGATGAAACGTTTTGAACTAGCAAGGAGTGCCCTCTCTTGGAATTCCAAGTTCAGGTCATTCAGGTATTCCTCATCAGTCCTTTCATCAATTTCTTCTTCAGAAACCTCTTGAGTATCCTGCACAACACCATTAGAATAGAAAGCAGTTGATATGGGTGTTGAGGTTAAGGCCTTTTTGGACTCATGTGTTTTTGAGTCAGGGTATCTCCTTGAGATCAAGTTGTCTTCATAGACAAACTTCCCATAAATTTCAGGGAGCTCGAGGGTCTGAATGTGGTTAGCATTCCTTAGGCCTTGTGAGAAGTTGAGCCACTTCTCAGGGAGACTGTTGACAAAGCCAACATTTGTCTCATGTTTGGTCAGTACAACACCATCATTTGATAATTCATTTATCAAAGTTTTGTATCTGGTGTAGGTCTGTGAGAGACTTTCAGAGTCCTTTGCCCTGAAAGTATTATACTCAAGTTTAAGGTCCATGACCCTATTTTCCTTGGTATCTGAGGGACCCTCAAAGCTGTTTACCAAGTCATCCCAAGTTTGCTTGGCTGTTAGACAGTTGATGACTGATTCCATTATATCGTCAGGAAGACATGATATAAGGATGCTTTTCAGGCGTTGGTCTTGATTGACCACCCTCCTCTCATCTATGGTCCATTGGGCTTCAGGCTTGTTTAGCCCTGTGCCAGTCTTAGGGACAAATGGGCCATCCCTGATACAGGTGATGTAGTAGGGTTCCATACCAGTAAGATAGCAAATCATACGCTTCTTCCATTTGCTAAATTTCCCAGTTTCAAGTCTGGGTGCAACAGCTGAGTAGCTGCCACCCCTTTTTGTCGACTAGCTGGGGTACATTGATATCAGCCATAGTAGGATCTTGGTTTTAAAAACCTAGAGCACTCTTGGTTAGTTTAAAAGATTTTATAAACCAGAGGCTCTGATACCACTTGTTGGTCCCTTTACACGATTAGAATTAACTAGAAAGTTAATCTATTGGTGTTAATGACTAATACAATGTTTAAGGATTATTCTAACAGTTATAAAACGTGAATGTAAAAACAACAATATTTTTCAATGTTTAAATTCTTATTAGAAATAATTCCAAGAATCTATACCCAAGTGTTTTGCGGAACAAACACTTGGGATTGAATAGACAAGGGTATGGGGTGTCTCCTATCGAAACTCAAGTTTTGCTTGAGTGGTAACAATATACCCACTGAGCTATCTCAGTGAGTTGTATACTCTTTGTAGGAGAGAAGTTTCTTTGTAAAAGTTCAAGACTTTAATTATACAAAGCACACATTAACTTCTCTCACAGTTGCTCTATTTATACACAAGTATTCTAAGTATAAGTGATTAAATATAATACAAGTTGTTGAGGTTGCGTGTCTGACAATTACAAATAGTAATTGTTATTTCCAAGAACCAATAGGAAAGGGCTAAATAAGTCTTTGGGAGTTGTTGGCTGACACTCCATGACTTTTAGCCGCAATAGGGAAGGTTGAGTCTGACAAGAGAAGAGTGTTGGGTTTACACTCTTATCTTCTCAGATCTTTTCCCTATTGTTCCCGCCTTTTCTTCAGGCGTTGGTTCCTCAGTCATTCAATCACTTTGTTGGTTGAGGAGACTGGGGTTCAGTGAGCTCTTATCCAATACTCACTGAATCCATCATCTTCTTCTTTGGCTTAAGTCCTACTCAGGGAGTACCGCCTTCCTGAGTAGTGAATCCTTCTTCTTGAATTCGCCTTAAGCATCCTGAAGATGACTCACTGAGAGGCTGTTCTCTCAGTGACTTGAATTGTTCTCGGTTTAAGTTAACACTTAGTTAATTTGTGTCCAAATCATGTTCGAAGCATTCTTGGGTTTTACATGACCCAACACATATGTATTATGGAGATGAAACTCTGGACTAAAAATAATTATAAGACCATAAGGTCATAATGGTAATTCTGCCCTAAAATATACTTTGCACCGTTAGTCCTTGCCGTTAAATATTTTGCTCTGTTAGTCCTTTTTCGCTAACTATTTGCACTGGAGGTCCTTATTTCTAATAAAAACTAAAAGGAAGACTTTTCTAATATTCTAATAGTAATATAAAAGTCTATTACTAAGACTTATAAAAATCAAGATGTTACAATTTAAGGTAAAATATAAATACTAAAAGGAATTTGTAACACCCCAACCCGACAAGGGTCAAAATGCCACATTATGGTGTCAATCAGAACATACAAACGCAAGCGAAAGACTTATAAACATAATAGTTACAAAGGTATTCTAGGGTATTCACAATACATGAATCACTAGTATGAGGCTTGTATGGATCGAATGGAAGAGGTTTTAGAGAGAGAAATGGGAGCCTTTTAGTGAGAGAAAGAAACTTGTGTAATATTAGATTGAAAAGGTCCAACCCTTCCCATGTGTGGGAAGGGGTATATATACTACTACATATTATGTCCCTAGTGGACTGTGGAGAGAGCTGACAGAGGGGAAAGCCCCGACCCACTCCACAATAGTAATTAATAACTAAACTACTAACAATATTACTGATAATATAGATAAGCCTACGAGCTATAGAAATGCTAATTAGATGCTCGGGGTGACCGAGCCTTCATCTGAATATTTATATTCCTAACAATCTCCCCCTAAGGGAGGTCACCCCGGAAATAATAATTTGAATTCTAGCATTCTTTCTTCTGAACTTGTCTTTATAGCTCGTAGTCTTTGATTCTTCAAAGTCTTTAGTCTATGTGCCTTCAGCAGTAATGATTAGATGACTGATTGATTGTCTTGGATGATCTTTGAGTATTCTTCGACTTTATCATCCAACATTTGTTTCCAAGTCATCTTTCAGCAGTATGTTTCCTTGTGATGTGATATTCTTCGAGCCGACATGCTCACACTGTTTGGTGTCATGATCTTTAGTATCAGAGTTAGCAGAAGCCGTGTTGAAGGTCTTTTGGTTGATCATGACTTTGTTGAATAACAATGACGAGGTAGTGTGAACATGTGGTAGAGGATTGACATCTTTTCTGCAACCAGCTACAACAGCAACCAGCTACAGCATTCCACAGCTACAGTCGCCAGACGTTCCTGCATACGACAGTTAGCAATAATTCGACCGGTACTTACAAGTTTGGACTTCGAGATAGTCAACAGCATATTGTGAAAACTATCTCTAATCCTTACCAAGACCGTTCCTAATCGAAAACCCACAGAGGGCTTTTTAAGATTTTACCGTAGTAAATCAACGATTAGGTGAGTCGCTGGAGATCACTCCACGACTGTAGATCGTTTGAAACCGCCGCGACCACTAAGCGTAATCCATAAAGGATTACCGAAGTGACCTGCTTTCAGGGCTGCTTGATGTTGACCCTGGCAGGAATTTCCATTCAATCATTGAGAATTACATTGGTAAATTCCCTCATAAATGTTCTGGCAGATTGCTAAGATCTGCGTAGGACTCTTAAGATTACAACTGGTGTCCTTAATATTGAACACCCAGTGTAGAAATAATTTGTGTCCCTATGAGATCTTATTATGCATCTCGTGGCTCTAGACTCAATTGTGCGTTTTGATTTGGTGATCGGAGGCTGGAGAGGACTGCCACCTTTTCAATATCATCTAACTCGGAGTGAGAGAGACGATAGAAATGTATTGATCTCCGTGACAAGTGAAACAAGAGTCCTTTGAGGGACCTTGAGTGGCTAGGGAGGGTTGTGCAGCGTATCACTGGGTCCATGATACTTTGTCTTCAATGCCAGCAACCAACTAAGTGATTTTGACAGCATATGTATTGACCCGGTTTCTGCCTAAGTTGTAAGGAGGGCTATTTCTTTTCACCCTTTATCTTTACAATTCTTTTTCATTCTTCAACCCCTTCAGTGCTTACCGAGACTTCCTTACTAGTACCTTGTTGGGTTTGTTCCAGTACTAGCTCCATCTCAGTCGGCACTTTTCCCTTATTCACTTTTCTCCTTTTTAATCATACCTAAGGACTTCTACACTAACTAGTGGATTGTCCCTGGGTAGATCCCTCCGGCTCTGGCGGGATCGTGGGAACTTGAGCCTAACCTAACCATCCTTATAACTCCATGCATTAATTAAAATGGTCGGTCTTTGGTGTACTTCCACGATTGCCATAAACCAAATCATTGAAAAATCTCTTCAAGTGATCATGATTCTGAAACACATTTTTGCAAACACTTGAGAGTTTTATATTTTTCAAATTGCTCCCCCTCAACATGTGCTCGGTTGATTGTTTTATAAATTTGCACATGTTAGGTAGAGCTCGCACTTTATGAATTGATCCACTTTCAGTGAACAAGACCGATTCGAGACACGCTTACATCACTAGTTAGACTAGCTTGAAATTATTACCCGGCCTGGTCAAGTTCACAGAAAGTTTCTCGAAATGGTACACTCTACTCAGATTCATCTTTTTCGAGACACGCTTACATCACTGGTTAGACCAGCTTGAAATTATTACCCGGCCAAGACGAATCCTTTCGATTGATGACAGTTCAAGTTTCGTCAATTCATTGGTTATGTCTGAGTCACACTCGCATGAGATGCCCAATCCTTAAAACCATTTGCTCCCCCTCAATATGTGCATTGATATAAGAAAGATTTTCGCACATATGGAAGAGCTTGCGTTTATGACCAAAACATTTTGCTCCCCCTTAATATGTGCCTTGATAAACAAAATGGTTTAGCACATACGGGAGAGCATACATTAACTTCCAAATCATCACATTTTCATCATGTTTCATATTTAAATCACATTCTCTCCCCCGATCAAAAATTTCAAACCTTTTGAGATTTGTGATCCCAATTGATTTAAATAAGTTAGAAAATGTGGGAGAAAATGTGTCCGATTAAATATATTTTGATGATGGAACATACTAAGCTCCCCCTTAATTTAAGAGGGAGATTCACTGCTTATTATACACAGATCACACCAAGAGTATTACAAGATTCGAGGAAATTACATAGTAAAATTACAAGTGCCCACCAAAAGAATAAAATCACTACAAAGCCCACTTGTGAAGCGAATCAGCTCATGTCGTTCTTTCCATCAGTCTGTAATCTCCTTCACGAACTCTACCCCCAACGAAGCTTTCCAGGTTGCGAAAGATCCTTCTTGTTTTCAGTCTACGCTCTATGGCTTTCATAAACTCTTTGCTCCTTTGTACATCCAGATCAGTCCAGAACTGAGTCTTCAATTGTGGGTTGTGAGGATTTAGCTTGAAGTCTTTAATCCTGAAATCCAGTGCTTCATCGATCATCCTCAGGGTACCATCGCTGAATTTATGAATCTCACTGAATTGCATCATCATAGGAGTCCCATGCTGGTCAGTGAACTTGACAGCTCTTGGAGATTCGATTACTTTAAAGTCGTGAATATACTCGAGACCCGCACGTTCCCAATATGGCTTAGTGAGATTGAGTTTGGTCTGATAGCTCTCTATCCCTAGTTGAAAATCACTCACTCTTTGCCTGATAACAAGACCCCGGATCCATAAGTTAACAGCAGCAGCGAGCGCCTTCTTGTCGCTAGGTGGAAGATGATTCAGGTGCCCTTGAAGATTCAGAAGGAAGAGATCCTCGAAGTCACTCGGAGATAAATATTTGAAGTCACTTTCAGAAATGATATACTCCTTCTGATCAGCACGACGAAGCACTATCCTTTTAAGATACTCATACCCATACATAGGGTGAATATCAATTTTGATGACACTTAAGATTCTTAGATGTGAGCGTATACCCCGACGACTTCCCTCTCCTGCGTGCCTTTCTATGTAAAAGCGTTTCTTGTGGAACCACCAATGTGTGACCCCATAAGATGCAGTAAGATCAAACTTGTATTCTTCATCTGACCATACTTGATCTGGCACCATTTGTTCTAGCCCAACGTCAGGGTAGTAAGCCGCCTTCATCTTGGAAATGGATAATGCCTGACGATCACCATTATTCCCAAACCGGAGATAATTCAGATCGTTGTTAAAGAAGAGATCTGCTTGAATGTTCTTCTGACCTGGTGGACCATCAAAGGGAAGAGGTTGGTTGATGTCGTAGGAACGGATCCGGTCATCAACTTGATCAGTAAATAGTCTATGACATTCTTCCACTTGATATTGGAGATGAATCACATCAGGATGAAACACTTTGACGATTTCATATGCAGGACCTTCCAAATCTTGGGGAGTGAGAGTTGTGATGCCTTTCTTCTTACAGAACCAACTAATGAATGCCCCCATGTCTTTTGTTTTTGCCAGCAGTGAGTTCTCTGGAGGTGGGTTGTATTGTGATGCAATGGCAGCTGCCCAATTGTTTTTGGGAACACTTGTGTCTGATGATGGAATAGACCAATCTGTTTCAGGAACTGGTTCTCGTTCTTCTTCAGATACAGGTTTCACCCAAGATTCCCTGTCTTCCTTGGTGAATCGTTTACTGGTGTGGTTAGAGTCATCCGATGTGTCTGTGCGTAAGAATTCCAACCACCATTTTTGATTAGGATCAACTGTTGGGATATTGGTGTTTGCAGAGACATCTTCGTCATCAGTTTGAGTAGACAAATCATCTGCAACCGATTCCTCATTCATGACAAAATCTTCAGGAACTGGCGAGAACGAGGGCTTGTATCTGTCATCAACTGTGGTCCAAGCAAGCGATCCTGCCTTTGAAACACCCTTAGATGTGCTTGGGCCCGAAGAGGTAGTGGTTTAATCTTTACCACCAGAAGATTCAGTTGGACGATGATGAGCTTGAGCTTGGGTGGATTCTGAAGCTCCTGACATCTTTGCTACTCCAGATCCACCACTAGGTGGAGGGGGTGGAGGAGGATGTGGTGGAGAGCCAGGGGGTGTTCCGGGTTTATCTTGTCTCCTTTTCTTCTTCTTCCGTTGTTCTTCAAGCTCAGCCATAAGGAAATCCTGATTATCACGATGCATCGATTTTTCCAATGCTTCATAAAGCCGTTGATGATCTTCGTGACCTTGATACTGACCACATTCAAACATTCGGTCATATAGGATTGATTTCATATCAGCAGTAGGAAGATCTCTGAATCGAGTCTTCATAGGAGCTTCCATTGCCCATCTGACTGCTTCTTCCACCTGATCATTCACAGCTTGAGCCACCTTTTGTTCTATATTAAGCTTTTCCACATTAAGTAGTCTCTGCTCATAATTCTTCATCTTTAGTGACATGTCATCAATGAGCTTTGTAGCAGCAGTTAGTTTTGATGCTAAATTAGATGGTACTTCTGGTGGGATGGGTGTTGCTGGTGTTGCTTCTGGTGAGGGATCTACTATGATGGTTGCTATTGTGGACACAGGAATTGTCAAAGGTCTAATACCAGACATGTCTTGTTTAATTGGTACAGACACCATTGACTCCACTTCCTTATCATCATGTGGTATGTCAGTCTCTGTGGTGTTGTCGTTGGCTTTATCCAGAATGAATTGATCACCATAGTTGAAGTCGGTGTCAAGGTTCTTCAGAGACGATAGAGTGCCAGTAGACCCTGTTGGTTCATTCATGTGAGATTGCTCATCCTCCTTCATTTTCAGATTCTCATGAACCCCCGGGTATGTAGAAGCCACGAATTCTTCATGTTGTATTTCTTGTGGAGGTTCTGTAGTGGTTGTTGTTATCTGATCATGAGTATCCATAATGATGTTATCAGACGCAGCTTCTTTCTGAACTTTCTCATCTTGACTCTCACCTTGAACTTGTGGATTCTTAATTACAGTATGTGTGACCTTCATCTCCTCCTTCTGTTCTTTAATAACATTACCAGACTCAGCTTCCTTATGAACTTCCTCTTCATGACTTTCACTTTGATCTTGTGGGTCTTTTACTTCTGTATGTGTGATCTTCATCTCCACTTCCTTTTCCTTGTACAACTGTTCATCGCTTTCTGTATCACTGGAATCTTGAGCAGCTTCTAAGCTTGGTGATTCTTCTTGATGTCCTTCAGAAAGATCGAGTGCTCTAGATGATCCCTGATCACGTTTCCTGAGCTCAAATCGTGTAGTTGTCTTGGATGCCGGAGATGATATGGTAAGAAGAGTCTTTGCAGCTTGGACCACTGTAGCTACTCCTTTACCTTTGCCCTCTACTTCAGGTAATGGCTTACTGCTCTCAGCAACAAGTTCTCTAAGGACAACTCCTTTCGTAGCACTCTTTGTAGATTCCGCGTGTTCTTTAGCACTTAGCTCCAAGGCTTGTAGTAGATCCGGATCTTCTTCATCTCTTAGACCTAGTTCAGGTCCCACCATCTCTTCATCATCATTTCGACCTTTCGCCTTGATTTTCTTGGATTTCAACTTCTTGCTTGATGCCTTCCTTTTGATCTTTTTCTTCTTCTTAGATCCCTCAACTTCTGTGGGTGCATCCTTTCTTTTCTTTGATTTCGATTTAGATTGGGTTTGTTTGATGGATTTCTGGGTTTCTGGTTCAGGGGTTTCAGCTTCACTTCTTACCTTATCAGAGAGGGACTTCTGATATTGCTCAATTTTGCTCAGATAATCCTTATAATAGGAGGCTTGACGAATATTATCTGAGATAAGGAGCTCAGGAATAAGTCTTCCAAATACTTCTTTATCAGCCCCTTTAGCAGCCCACTTGAGATTTCCCAGAACAAATTCTTCAGAGGACAAATGGAGAGGAGAATTAGTTCTGGGATGGAACTTGTGAAGAGAGTAGAGGTGGTGGATTATCAGTTTTGTGAATCTGATACTAGGAATTAATATCTTTCTAACTTTCTTCCTGCTGGCCAGATTAGACTCCAGTTTAACTTTGTCTTCTAAGAAGGTGTGAATGGAGTGAATAAATTCTTCCCAGATCCTTTCAGCGAAATCTATGTTGGAACGTTTGACGATTCCCCATAGAATTTGAAGCACGGGAGCCCTAGGTTTTTCATAAGCCGACGTCTTCCCAGTAAGACATAGGTTGAGGATGGTGACGAGTGTTCTCCATGGTTGATACATTTCACTGGTGACGATTGTTGAAACCTTGAGGACGGTTGATGGATAACCCAGATCATTAATGAAGTGGACGAGAGCCTCGGATGTAGGAGGTTGAGCGAAGGGTTTATCAGTGACAACAGGTGAGATCTGAAGAGCCCCTCTGATGGTGTCTTTGGTAAGGTCATACCATTGTTCATTTAACTGACAATGATAATTTCCGGTGTCTGTGTTGAGTTGAATCGTATTCCAGAACTGCTGTATGTAAACCGAGGGAACGGTTGCACATGCTGTGAATGCCCTGAAGAAAGTAGTTTCCTTCAAGATATCAACAGATATCTTGTAAATAGGATTGGGTTGAGGTCTTGCCACATCTATATAACAGTTGCTCCTTCCAATAGGGATCCAATCGTTCTTTGGAAGGATTTGTTCATCTGTGCGAACAGGTGTTGAGTCCTCGGGTTTGGCTCAGAAGGAGTGGTGATCTCAGTATCAGTCATTGTATCTACAGACACACATTCACAAAAAAAACAGTATGCCCATGCTAGTTAGACGGGAGTTAATCCTCAAGGTTAGCACATAGCCTATGTGAACATTGCAAGAGACTACAGTAAATCAAGTAGTACTCAAATATGCATCATACATCAAGCACATACTAAAGAAGCAACTGCACAGCTTAGATGTATACATGTGAGCATATAGACAAACTGAGTTTATAAGCACATAGACAAGTTGAGATCGTGAATATGAGGACAAACCGCTTTAATGACTACACATGACAAAGTATACAAGCAACTTCCAAACAGCATTTTAGATCATTCAGACAAACCGAGTTCATGTGCATTTAGACAAACCGACTTCATGAGCAATTATATAAATCAAGTTTATGTGTGTTTAGACAAACCGAGTCCAAGAGCACATAGAAAACCGAGTCTGTGAGCAAATGGACAAACCGAGTCCGTGCGGACATGGACAAAACCGAGTCCGTGAGCACATGGACAAACCGAGTCCGTGAGCACATGGACAAACCGAGTCCGTAAGCACATGGACAAACCGAGTCCGTGAGCACATGGACAAACCGAGTCCGTGAGCACATGGACAAACCGAGTCCGTGAGCACAATGGACAAACCGAGTCCGTGAGCACATGGACAAACCGAGTCCGTGAGACAAACCGAGTCCGTGAGACAAACCGAGTCCGTGGATACACATACAGGCAGCCATATAACCAAACAGACAAACCGCATCGAATATAATACCATCTAAACATACACTCTTGATGACATTTGAATGCAACAATTTAGACATTTCACCAACTACACTAGAAATGCTTAATCACTTCTCAAACACATCAATAAGTTCACACAGAGTTTACATACTATTGCAAGTACTCGACCTATAACATGCAACCCACATCGTTGAATGTGATCCCACGAAATAGATAAAGCGCACATCATTTGGAGACTGTATGTATAACCAGGGAGCTATGCGAGACCTTAAGGCTCTCAAACCTATCTTAACCCATCCTCACTCTACAACCGAATCACCATCTATCGACATATCGCATCCAATCAAACAATAGCTAACTTCTTAAACTAATCGATTCCTCAACTTGTTAGCAAAAATAGTGCACACAACCCTAGAGACATGCCAATCGAAGATTATCCTAACTACACTTAGACACAAGAACAGATTTGACTTTATGGAGTCAAACATCGATCAATAAATCACCACATTTCTAATCATATCATAAAAAACTAAGCAATCAAGGCATGCGATAACAGTAATTACACAAATATATACGATTCCCATCAATCAAAACAAATAACAATAGACAAACCTATGATCGATTGAGGCGACGTATGATTCAACCTAGAAAAAACCAAATCAAACGATGAGAATCTAGGACCGATTTGAGAGCTTGTCTACTGATATGGAAGAGAATCATTAATTACCTAGGATAAAGCTTGATGGATGGTTAGGACTAACGATCGAGGGTTAAGATAGAGACCAAATGGTTCGGTTTGATAAGAGGAAGAGAGAGAGTGATAAAGACAACGAGTGAGATTGATCTAATATCTATACCAAACACTCTACTTTGACCCAATGACACTTTTGGTCCCTGTCGTTGTTACCTTAGACAACCGCCTAGATGACAAGTTAGATTCCAACTCTTGACTCTTTAATATCTATACCTAACACTCTACTTTGACCCAATGACACTTTTGGTCCCTGTCGTTGTAACTTAGACAAACCGCCTAGATGACAAGTTAAGATTCCAACTCTTGACTCTCTCAATTTAGTTGAATGGCACATTTGGTCTCTGACTATCCTGACACTCGAAAGTTCTTACACTCTACTGCATCCACAGCTTAATGGCACATTTGGTCTCTGACTATCCTGACACTAGAAAGTTCTTACACTCTACTGCATCCACAGCTTTCAACCTCAACTCACAGAATTCCAATACTCAACACATAGTGATAGCCCAAACAGTTGCTACAGATTTAGCTCATAGACAAGTTTAAATTGCTGTAGCTCTCCCCCTCAATCAATGACTAACCTTCTGTATAGAAATGTAGACATTGATTGATTTGAGCAGCAATTTATTACTTGGTGAGAAATATGAATGAACATGAATATGAAGTAATCCATGTTTAGGTGAACATCACCTTGAAGATGAGTTGTCATTAAGATGACAATCTGCCTTCACCTGGGAACGCGGGTTGCTATCTAAAGTAATAGCAAACCTTAGAGACATGATTTACTTATAAGGAACAACTTCTGTTCGAGCTTCATTTAAAACCCCGTGTCATTATTGAATGACATTTCTAGGATCGTAAATGTTATCGATATCCAGAAGACATGTCTCTCCTTATTCAAATGACTATATACACAATACACATGCACCTATAAACAAAGAGAAACTATACACAAGAAGAAAAAGGATACATGAGAATCATTTCATCAGACCCGTACGAGTTTTGAACTGAGTTGTTCAAAAGTCATTGTCACCATACATCACAGGTGTGTCTTCTTAACCTCCTCTTTGGGAGTTGATCTCCCCTTTGGTAGCCACACCTTGAGTTTCATCATGATGCATTCTGTGAGAGTAGCTGCACGCGGAAACCGTCTCCCTGCACTATCATAAATATTTTGTTTGCATATGTATTGGTTAGTGACTATGGGGTCCTGTCTTTGTGATTTCTTGCAAACATTCATAGAGGCATTCTCCGTGTCAGTAGGTATCCACTGACAACCAACTTTCTTAAATAATCTACCAGTCGGCAACCATTTTAGGCACGACCTAAATATGCTCTGTTTCTGAGGCACCTTAGTGTTTTTACGAGAGAAAGTTTCTCGTTTTCCTGCACTAGAACTATTAGGCTTTCTAGGGTGCTTCATTAATTCTACAGGCCTATGGTGATTATTTGTCGACGTAATGGATGCAGTGACATGATCATTATCTTCCTTTGTTGGTGCCATATGAGACTTATCCTGAAAATGACTCTTAGCTAATGTTCCCTTATGTCTAGGTTGTGAAGTGACTGATTTAGGCAAACTCTTAGTCTCACCAACTTGGGGAGCACACCTTGGAGAAGGTGTTCCCAAGACTGGTGATTTGACAAACTTAGGATTCACCCTGTTCTTGGCTGACTTCTTTACATCATTCCTACGAGAAGCTAATGAGAAACTTTTCCTAAGGTTTTGTGCTTGAAGGTGATCATTTTCAGCCTGTAACTCAACAGTGTTTGCGTCATGTGAGGTTTTATCACCATTGATCTTTTCTTGCAATTCATTTAGTTTGGTCCTTAACATTTTAATAGTCGCGTTCTTGGCCACCAGCTGATCTTTCAACTCATTTATCATGAAAAATTCCCGAAAGTCAGGTAATTCCGGATTTTTTGAAGGAAGGTTAATTTGGAACTTTTCTTTTAATTGTTGCATTGAAATTTCAAGATCAACACAATGTTTTTCAAGTTTTGAAAATCCTTTTAAAAGTTCATTGTAAACCCTTTTTTCAATCATATCAGGTGATTTGAAAGACTCAGCCGTAGGCAAGGAATCCGACGAATTATCATGCACACTTTCATTAGAAACCGTATTATCTAGATGAGACAGATGTACCAGAGTGGTCTGTGCTTGGTGTTTTTCAGGTTCGTAGGATTCCTTCTCACATCTTGTAAAGTCACTTCCTGTGTTGACACCATCATCCGTCTTGTCTGATTTAGTTCCATTCCTACCCAGTTCACCTTTTTCCTCAATGAACCCCTGGACATCTCTTATCAACAGTAGCAGTGTCGTTTTGTACATTTCAACTTCTGACCCAGTATATTTAGCAAAGCACTCTTTAGTCACTTGGCAGTCATAGTGATAATCCATAGTGTATTGAGAGTTGATGAACACTTGGAGTTGATTGTTGATCACATTGAGAGCCGCTCTGGATTTCTCTTCAGAATATTCTTCCTTGACCAGCTCTTGTTCTAGTTGATCCAGATATAATGTCATTATGACTGTGAAATTACCAATTTCCTGACCAAAAAGTGAAGCAAAAGCCCGTTTGTACCCCATCACGTATTCTGATTTACCAAACAAAACCTTAATGTGTGATACAAGTGAACTGAAGCATGCTACTTGACTGTTCATATCATTGGCCAACTGCATAACCTGAAGGCATTCATCCATGTGTGACTGCGAATGTGACTCATTAGTTCCAGCAGAATCAGTATCATATGTTTCCGTTATAGATGTGAAATTATAGTTCCCATGATCCTTGATAACATCGTACAGTTTGAGAACCTCCGAAATAAGGGAGTCTGAGTTAGTTGTCATAGTGAACACGGGATTTTACAGATCTGGTGATTTAACCGAGAAATTGAATCTTTCGCGGGACTTTCTAAAATCACCAAGACACAAACCGCATACAAGTCTGAGAGACAAACCGAGTAGATACAAACCGAGTAGATTCCACAAAGACAAACCGAGTCTATACAAACCGAGTCTACACAAACCGAGTACACAGCTGGGACAAACCGAGTAGGTACAAACCGAGTAAAATCCTTAGAGACAAACCGAGTCTACGTAGCTGGGACAAACCGAGTAGACACAAACCGAGTCTACACAAAGCTGGGACAAACCGAGTAGACACAAATCTAGTAAATTTACACAAACCGAGTAAATTCTTCGGAGACAAACCGAGTCTACACAAACCGAGTACACACAGTTGGGACAAACCGAGTAGACACAAATCTAGTAAATTTACACAAACCGAGTAAATTCTTCGGAGACAAACCGAGTCTACACAAACCGAGTATGCACAGCAGGGACAAACCGAGTACGCGCAGCAGGGACAAACCGAGTGGACACAAACTCCCAGGCACGTCACTTTCACTGCCTTTTGTCCTTTAGCCTAAACGAGAAAAAGGACAAACCGTGTCCAAGAATTGACACAAACCGAGTCCAATAATCGTCCAAAATAGACAAACCGCTGCCAAGAACAACTCACCTACAACCCACGAATTATCCCAAAATCACCACACCGTTCTTAGATCTGTGAATCCAAACACTAAATACCACTCTAATACTATTCTTAAGCTAGAAAGTACAAAGAAAACCAACTTCTAATCACTAAACAAAGTACAAAGATGAAATCTATGCTACTTAATCAAACCAAAAGAAAAACTTAAACAAACTACAAACCTAACCAAGAAAAAGCCTAAAGAACTACACAAATACAAGATAAAACAACCTCTAATCACTAAACAAAGTACAAAGTGAAATTTAAGCTACTAAACAAACCGAACCAAAGAAAATTAGAAAACTACAAATCGACCCAAGTATAAACACCTCACAAACTACACAAATTCGTGAATACCAACTCTCATGGACCTAACCATGGCTCTTGATACCAATTGTAGGGTATTCACAATACATGAATCACTAGTATGAGGCTTGTATGGATCGAATGGAAGAGGTTTTAGAGAGAGAAATGGGAGCCTTTTAGTGAGAGAAAGAAACTTGTGTAATATTAGATTGAAAAGGTCCAACCCTTCCCATGTGTGGGAAGGGGTATATATACTACTACATATTATGTCCCTAGTGGACTGTGGAGAGAGCTGACAGAGGGGAAAGCCCCGACCCACTCCACAATAGTAATTAATAACTAAACTACTAACAATATTACTGATAATATAGATAAGCCTACGAGCTATAGAAATGCTAATTAGATGCTCGGGGTGACCGAGCCTTCATCTGAATATTTATATTCCTAACAAAGGTATTCTAAAATGATAATAAAATACTAACTCTAAACATGATGAGTTCCAAAACTGAAGTGTTAATACAAATATCGTCTAAAAACGTTATTTATATTTCACGATCTTTGCTATATTTTGTTAATGACAATTATAAACTTTATCTTTAGCAAAGTATAAATATAAGTTAAGTCTTTTACATTTACAGTTACAAGCTTTTAAAAACTCATAACATGCTACATACATGATCACTAGTTTATACATGATACATACATGTTACATACATTTTACATTTTACATATTACATTTTAATTCTTAAAATGGAAATGTGTACATGACATCATGGCATACATCATATTGAGATCTTTACAGTTACAAGCTTTTAAAAACTCATAACATGCTACATACATGATCACTAGTTTATACATGATACATACATGTTACATACATTTTACATTTTACATATTACATTTTAATTCTTAAAATGGAAATGTGTACATGACATCATGGCATACATCATATTGAGATCTTTAGATATCTTGAAATATTTTGAGAATATCATGAAAAGATCTTCAAGCAAAGAATTGGATATGGTAATATCTTGGCAAGATTTGGAAAGATATTTTGAGATTTGCTGTCAGGGACTGGCGGAACCAAATTGCATAACGGATGTAACCCTCAATTTAGTTCCGCCCAATCTGTGGCCTGTTTTATCCATTTTCCTATAAATAGCAGGCCACTCATTCTTGTTTACTCATCACTCATAAGCATAAGCATTAGCATACATTCTTTCATTCATTACTAACCCATTCATATATCATATTTCATTTGTAGTGATCTTTCTTTTGTAGCAAAGAGATCAAAGCATCACAAGCTTCAACATACCGTTGCAAGACTTGTTAGAATAGTTACTGTGTGATTTAGTTGTATTTCACACATCATTGTTGTACCAAATATTCATACACCTCTGTTGTGATCGGTTAGTATTTTAGTCCTTAAAATACGTAGAGTGTCGGGAGTGGTTGTGCCCTTGTAAAAGAACTCGGTATCTAGCTTTGTACCGGAAAAAGTGTAAGCGACGTTAGGTTGGTTCTACCTCGAACTAGAACTCGGTATTTAGCTTTGTACCAGAAAAAGTGTAAGCGACGTGTATAAAAGTTTTCTCCGCCGAGAAGGGAGCTTGTTTCTTAGTGAAGAAAAACTCTCGAGTTAGAGGCTCGAGGAGTGGAGTAGGGCAAGGAAGAGAGTCCTTGTAGACCGAACAACTATAAACATCCGTATTGTGGTTTGATTGTTTCTTTCCTTACTTGCTTTATTTATATTGTTTGATTGTTTGCATTAAGTTGAAATCACGATAAGTATTCAAAGCGAATTAATTTTAAAACGGTAAAAACTATTCAACCCCCCTTCTAGCTTTCCACAATTGGCATCAGGAGCTACGTTACTCAAGATCTTTAAAATATATTGTATTTTAAAACTTAAAACGATCCATGGATTTTGAAAATTTCAAAGAAGGGCAATCTATGCAAAGACCACCACTATTTGAACCAAATAGTTTTATATATTGAAAAAACCGCTTTGAAACTTATGTGAAGTCAAAGGATATAGATCTGTGGTACATTATTGTAGAAGGTGACCATAAACCCATAATTAAGGATATATCAAGTGGTCGGGATGAGGATATTTCTCTTACTCGTCACAGTGATGAGCAAAAGAAATTAATTGCTAAAAATAATGAAGCTAAAATGATGCTTTATAATGCTTTACCTAGGAAAGAATATGAAAGAATCTTTATGTGTAAAACCGCTAAAGATATTTGGCAATCCTTAATTATCACTCATCAAGGGAACTCACAAGTCAAGGGTAACAAAATTGATCTTCTTGTTCAACAATATGAAAAATTTGTTATCCCTGAAGATGAGACCATTGATAGTGCTTTTGCTAAGTTTAATACTATCATTACTTCTCTTAAAGCACTTGACGAATCTTTTTGTAGTAAGAACTTTGTCAGGAAATTTCTTAGAGCACTTCATCCGAAGTGGAGAGCAAAGGTGACGGCCATTGAAGAATCCAAGGATCTTTCAAGCATGTCACTTGACGAGCTTATAGGAAATCTCAAAGTTCATGAGATGGTGATGGAAAAAGATTCAGAGATAGTCAAGGGCAAAAAGGAAAAGATCAAGTCCATTGCCTTAAAAGCTAGTGTAGAGTCAAGTGATGATGAAGAGTCTAGTTCAAGTAGCGAAGATGAAGAGTATGCCATGGCCGTAAGAGATATCAAGAAGTTCTTCAGAAGACGAGGAAAGTTTGTTAGACAACCTCGAGAAGAAAAGAAATCCTTCCGGAAAGACCGTGATGATAATAAAGGAAAAGTAGATATGAAGTGCTTTAGGTGCGGGGATACTAGTCATCTAATAGGAGAATGTCCGAAGCCACCCAAGAACAAGACTCAAAGAGCCTTTGTTAGTGGTGCTTGGAGTGACAGTGAAGATGATGACGAAGAGCCTAAGAATGACGAAGTTGCTCTTATGGCTCATGACTCTAATGAGGTACAATCTGACTCATCTTACTCCTCTATTGATGATGACACCTTAGAAATAGAATATAACAAACTGTGTGAAATTACCCTAAAAATCATAAACAAAAATAAGTTTTTAAAAACCAAAAAGGAATTTTTAGACAACAAAGTTTATTGGTTAAAAGAAAAAGCTATACAATTAGAAAAGGGTAAAGCAATTAAAGAAACATGTATTTCATGTCAAGAACTTAAACTAGAATTAGAAACACTTAAGACCAAACATGAAGAACTTATCAAACAAAACTCTAAATTTAAAAGGTTTGATAAAAATATCAGTTGTGTAGATGAGATAATGAAAGTTCAAAAGTTACCTCATGATAAAACTGGATTAGGTTTTATGAAACTATGAGACTTAAGTAGCTTTAAGAAACAAACAGAGAAAGTACAAGAAACTGTTCCAACAAGTTCAGACACCCACAGATCCCACGGAACCAAAATCTTGGTTCCGCCAGTAGTGGAAATTGGTTCCGCGGGTACTGTTGCTGAATAGAAGGATTGCACTTTGGCTCGTACTGAATTCGTTAAATTCACAAGAAAACCTAGCTCCAGTTTAACTATAAACAAACAAAAACCAGCAGTTACTATAGGAATAGGACAAGTTAAAAATGAGTTTAGAACTAAAACTCCTCAACAAAGACCTAGGACGACTATTCCCAAACGCCCCTTTTCCAAAAAGTAACTACAACTCGCAGCATCACTATCAAAATAATTGGAACCCAAACATGCCTAGGAACTATCAAAGTCCCAACTTTATGCCATGGAACCCATATCCACCGTTTCCTTACATGAATCAAGTAAATGGGATGTTTAACCCAAATGGACCCATGAGATATTGGGGACCAAATGCTTGAGTTTTTCTTAAACTTAGGTATGCTTGAAAGTTGGATTGGAACCAGACGAGTGGATTAAGGACAACGGGTGTTCAAGGCACATGACGGGAAACAAAAGCCTTTTCTCAACCTACCAAGCATATGACGGAGGTAATGTTACGTTTGGTAGCAAGCTTAAAAGTAAAATCGTTGGAAAAGGTACAATCTCTCATGACTCTCTCTCTATTGATGATGTTGCTCATGTAGATAACTTAGGTTTTAACTTGCTTAGTATTAGTCAACTATGTCGTAAAAAGTATAACGTCCTTTTCAGTGAAAATGGAAGTAAAATACTTAAAGACGGTATAACCGTAGGAAAAGGTGTTTTGAAAAATAACGTATACGTTATGAAATTAGATAAAACATCTAAAGACAAACTTTGTCTTACCTCTCTAGACGACAACTCAAATCTTTGGCATGGATGCTTAGGTCACGTCAATATGAGACTAATCCAATCCTTATCAACTAAGGAACTCGTTAGGAACCTACCCAAGTTGAAATACGACCAACACTTTTGTGATGCTTGCAAAATTGGGAAACAAGTTCATAATAGCCATAAGGCAAAAAACATGGTGTCCACATCTAGGTGTTTTAAACTATTGCATATGGATTTGTTTGGTACATCCGCTATACAAAGTTATAGAGGAAACTTCTACACTTTGGTTATAGTAGATGATTATTCAAGATATATGATCCGTGCCAAAGTGTATATATAAATAATATGCAGACGGATACACGTGAATAAAGACAAATAAACCCTTTAGGAAAAAGGCTAACTTGCAAAAACTCACGTTTGTGTGTGTGATACCAGGTAAGTGATTACCCGGGTCGTGTCCCAGCGAGGATGGAATGGACAACCGTTTAGAGATTTGGATTAAAGTGACTGATGATATGAAATTTTGCTTGTTTAATTCTAATTGATAAATGAGAAACAAATTCTCACAAGAAAATTAATATCAACAAATTATATTAAAAAACGCGAAACGAGAAATCTAAAAACGGGATAAAAACTGAAATATTAGATAACTAATCCTACAAGTGCTAAATTATTTTTACTAAGTCCTAAATAATAAAAGAAAATTTTAGAAAAAAGATTTATATTTTTCTGATTTTTATATTTTTTATTATGATTTAATTACTATTTAAAACTAATTAAAAGGATTAAAAATAGTAAATGACTTTAGAAAAATATGAAACTTTACAGGAAAATCTAAAATATTATTTTTAATCTAGGAAAAATAAAATTACAAATTATCTAAACCCTAATAAGCAAATGGGCTAATAAGCAGTTTGGCAATAAGCACAAAAATAAGCTAAAAAGCTCTAAAAATTACCAAAAGCTCAGAACTAGTGCAAACAACTTATTAAAGCACAATTCAACTGAAAAAGTTCAAATAAGCACTCTGGATAAGCAATTTAAGCACTAGGGCAGTTCCACTATTTATGCAGTAAAATCAGTTAAAACCCCTCACTTGCAGACAGATTTTAAGCACTTAATTAAGCTGAAAAGTGGGAAATTATGGGGGCAAAACCTTCCTAGTACTACTGGGTACACTAAAACATGAAAAGCCCCAATTCTAACAACTCAATTGAATTCCAATTTTGACCTAGATCAGATGGCCTAGAAACAAAAAAGCTGATGCAGGGGAGAATCAGTGAAATGATGAAATTTGCAGACCAGATTTAAGCTAGGAAATAATCTCTAAAGGGAAAACAAAGCTCAGAATCCTAAAGCCTATACTATAAGCTATCTCTAAACCAAAAATCAGGAACTCAGCTTAACAAATAAGCACTTTTAATGGGTTTTAAAAAACTATGCAGTCTGCTATATGTGGTTCTGTGTGCAGAGTGTGTAGACTTGACCAAATCAAAATGAGACCAATCCAACTCTTGTTTAAACACTTAATGACATATAAGGATCACAAAAATGCCACAAGCAAAGTTCTAAACAGCTTATTGCTTCAATAAGCTGTTTTGAGCAGTTGGGTCCCTAAGTTTGTCACAGGTCCTTCAAAACCATGAAATCCATAGAATAAGCTTAGGACTATTCTCATACACCTTATTTATACTAATTTAAACAGGATTGAAGTTTCTAAAATGGCACATGAACAGTTGTTGCTATTTTGACCCACTTTGGATATTTAACCCAAACAGCCCTTATTGAGGGACTGATGTGGATTTCCAAAAGGAAAAGCCAAATTTAACTATGATTCTGATTATTAACTGATCTACTAACTTAATTTAACTATAATTAACAACTTTTAAAACAGAAATAAGCACTAAAATAAGCTATACTCTACTTGGCTATTTTTGGCTTTTTAAGAGTTTTTTAGTAAAATAATGCAAAAGCTATTTAACTACTGATAAAACAGATTAAATACAATTATCAACTATTAATAAGCAGAAAGTGACTAAAATAAGTTAAAATTAAGCTATGCAACAGTGTAATAGAAAATTGTGCAAAAACTTGAAAATTCTTACAACTGAGAGATTGTGAAACAATGGAACTATTGATCAGAACTTCACCTAGCTTGTCAACAACAAGCTAGATACCCACTTCCAACCTTCCAAAATAGCTTATCTCTTCTGAACAGCTTATTGTGAGCTTATTTGACTTTCATTGACTTTCTCCATTTCTTGAATTTAGAACAGATTATAACTAATATAAAATTACAACAAGCTATGATAAGCTTGTATAAGCTTATAGCAAGGGTGGGTAGTGTTTGTGATTGATTCTTAACAAAAATAAGCTTAATTCGAATTAACACAAACTTGAATTTCTATTATCACTGAAATTTAATACAAGATTGCTTGAACATAGAACAATATTACTGAAATTAACTTGAATTAACAACTGAGAATGGGAAATTACAAACTATGATTACTAAAATTGAAATACGATTACAACTAATTAACTACTTGCAATTAAAGGCTACAATGGTGCTCTATATATACTACACTGAGGTGGGATGAGCTTCTTATCTTCTTCTGATCATTCTTGGACCTTTGGATTAGTGTTCAAGTGATCTCAGTCATTGAAACTGATTTTGGCGCCAAAAAATGTGGTGAGTGGGAAATACCACTAGGACTGGTAACTTGTTGGGAGACGAAGCATTAATTGCTTTTGGGAGTGTTAGGTGAAGTATAGAGGAAGGAAGGAGGGGCGAAGTGATGTTACAGAGAATACTGTGGGTGAGGGTTGGTTTTGGTTTTGGCGGGGTGGTATTGAAGGAGACGAGTTTGACCGAAGTCAAACTCTGGGTTTAACTAAAAAGATCAGGGTTGGGTTTAATTGGGCTTGGGAAATTGGGATTGGGCTTGGGTAATGTTTGTGGGTTGGGTTATTAGGATTAAGTGTGGATTGGACTGGAAATGGGTTTTAGTATTTAGGATAGAATTTGATTTTAGTTTTAACCTTAGGGACCAATGTTGTAAATGCTGAAAATCCAAGGACCAACTTTGCCAAAAATCAAATCTATTTCCAGGGACCATTTGTGTTATTTTTGGTATTTTGGGGGTCGACTTTGACTCTGTCTTTTACTTTCGTCTTCACTTGATCAAATGTACAATTGTTGCCGAGTCGATCCAAAAATGCTCGTTTTCGTTCTGTTTTTAATCCTTTTGCACATGAAACAGATAAAAACACAATTCAAGGATATTTTCTGTATTTTGAAGCATTTCTTAGTGTTTTTAAATGTTTTTGCAGTTCAGATGGGACAAAAATGATGAGTATTTACACACTCATCAATCCCCCACACTAAACTATTGCTAGTCCCTAGCAATCCTTTTTGAAAATTTAATGGATTTTATGTCTCTTTACCAGATAGCCATTACTTCTGGAGTAGCCAATGTTTTAGTATGATACTATGGTACATTGATAACCAAATGATTTTAAGCAAATCATCAGCTGTCAACGGATTTGATTTGTCTTTACCAAAAGCCGTTTGCTTTTGGACTAGCCAACTCTTCACTATCAAAGATATGGTGAGTTGAATACCATACAATTTTTGGCAAATTGTCAGCCATAAACGGATTTGAGATATCTTTACCTAGAGCCGTTTGCTCTCGGATTAGCCAGTCCTTATGTGGGTTAGACATGGTGGACTGATAACCATTTGTTGTGTTAGTGCAAAGCACTTCCACCAAATGAAAAAAAAATTTAATTTTGGCCAAAACGGGGGAATTAGGGCACTAAAAGGTACTCATTTGATCAAATTCGCCAGAATTTCTCCCCCCCCCCCCCCCCCCCCCCCCACACTTAGAATTGAATATTGCCCTCAATATTCAAAGAACCGGCTATTATGCCGATACTTAGAACGTAAAAAGGTAAGACTACTAGCCAAGCGTGGGAACACAACAATTATTATCATCATTTTTTTTTTTTACTTATATATATATACAACAGCAGGGGAAACCCCCCCCCCCCCCACACTTAGGTGTTAGAAAAGAGAAAGAAGTCAGAAACATGGGCGTTTACCCATGCAATGCTAATGTTTTTGTTAACCGAGTCACTAGCTTGACTCGACCCCGAATTCATTTGTTCTTGGGGGAGCATGTGGAAAAGAAAATCTCCATCGGACTTTCATTCAAAATGCTTGGATAAACATTGAAGTTTTTGAAAGTTCCACTCCGATGAGATACCCACGGTATTTTAATAGTAGAGACTATAAGGGAGGATACCGGGGTCAAAGATAGTGTCCTCATTCCCATAGGAGAAAAGGGAAAGAGAAATCACGCAATATGTGAAGAATGGTAAAAAGGTGTGTATCACAATGAGAATCCATTCTTCATCCATAAAAGGAAAATCACCATTTGTTTGAACTTGTAGCTTAACCTTGAAGCTTGGATGGTAATTTTCAACAAAATTTCCGGGAGGGAGGGTTGGGGACGGTTCTTCGTTCAATAAATTTTCAAGAAAAAGGATGTCCCCCTCTGAATCAAAGTAAGTATCATCAATCCTTGTCGGAATTGAATCATCACTTGCAAGAAAAGCATCGACCTCATCCCAAAAGGGATCACTTCCCTCAACCGGTGTGAGAGAAGGGTAGGAAGAGTCGGAAATGACTGGTGCAGAATAATGTGTGGGATTTTTAGTTTCATCTAAAGAATCAACAATTTCAACACGATAAACCAATTCCGGAGGTGGGACAAGTGGTGTGCTCTTAGAGCTAGCAGTTTTCACCACTTCCGATGTGATCTCCGATTCTAGTTCATCGTAGTAAAAAACACTTTTAACTTCTGTAGTACAACTTTCAAACCATTTGTTTGAACCAGGGGTAATTCCCCTTGCTTTGAGCTCAGCATGTTTTTGTGAAAGACTCTTAACCTCAAATCTTGAAAGTATCGAATCACTTCTTTTGGAAGCAATTTTGATATCAGATTTTTGATTAACCACAGCAACGTTGCCTTTGGTGGTTAGAGATTTAGAGTTCGCATTGATGTTAAACGTGACTGCTTCGTTATCAACTCGAAGTGTTATTTCTTCGCCATAAACATCGATCGAAGCACGACCGGTCCTTAAAAAGGATCTCCCGAGAATGAGAGTGATGAGTGTCTAAATACTCATCATTTCTGTCACATTTTATCTGCAAAAACATTTAAAAACATGCAGATATGCTTCAAAATACAGAAAATATCATAAAATGTGTTTTTATATGATTCAGGAACAAAAAGATTGAAAACAAGTGAAAAACATACAAAGTTCACAAAATTGTCATTTTCAGTCCCTGAAGTTTCACAAATTGGCAAAATTAGTCCCTGAAGGTTTAAAATGAAAGAAAAGTCAACTTTAGTCCTTGGGATATCAAACATGTTCACTTTTAATCCCTGGATGAAAGTTTTCTAAAAATGACAACTTTTACCCCACAAGTTTCAAATTTGGCAAATCTAGTCCTCGGGTTTTAAAAAATTATAATTTATCAAATAAAACCCTTGTGCTATTTATAATTGGCAAAATAGACCCTTTTGATAACTTTGGTAAAATTACAATTTCAACCCTTCAATTTCAGAATATTACAAAATTGGTCCTTGTGCTTAAATATCTATAAACCAAACCGGACCATGTTATATTTACCCATCCCATTTTATAATAAAACCCAACCCAACCCAAAAAACATAAACCCCAGCCCAAGTCCATCACCACAGCCCAATCCACCCTTTATTAATAAAACCCAAAACCTAGTTTGACTTTAGTCAAACTCTTCTCTTTCCCCCTAAACCCGCCAATACCAGACACTAATACCACCATCACCCATAGTATTCTCTGTAACCTCCCATCACCACCTTCCTTCCTCCATACTTCACCTAACACTCTCAAAAGGCATTTATTGCTTCTTCTCCACTCAGTACAGAGCCATGTGCTAGTTTTCCCACTATACTCAATTTTGGCGCCAAAAAGCTATTTCAACAGCTGAGATTGATTTGAAGCCATCCAAGGGTGCAGGATTAATCAGAGATGTCGGCAAGGAGTTTCCCAGCAATATTTAGTATATATAGGGCTTTGTAATAGATTAGAAAGTAGTAGTTAATTTTTATTGTAATCGTTTTTTACTTTAAGTCTTTATCTTTTGTAATTTCAAGTTCCAGTTATCAATATAAGTTAATTCAAGTCTCATTGTTCTTATTTAATCAGTATTTGTACTCAGTTTCATGTTCACTAGAATTTCAAGTTATTATTAATTCGTATAAGCTCTAATCCTGTTAATTTACCATCAAAAGCTTCAAACAACCCTGTTATAAGCTTATGAAAGCTTTTCATAGCTTTGTGTAAGTTTATTTAGTGTAACTCAGTCCTTAATTTCAAACTATGAAGAAAGTCAACAAAAGTCAACCTGGAAGCCAATAAGCTGTTCTGGAGTGTATAAGCTGTTCAGGAAGCTTGTTTGGGTTTTCTAGCTTGTGTTAACAAGCTAGGGATTGTTCTGTTCTAGTTCTTGCTATCCCAATAGCCTCTTTTCAGTTGTAAGAAATTTCCATGTTCACTTAAATTTCCAAGTTACTGTTGCATAGCTTACTGTCAGCTTATTATTGTAGTTTTATGCTTATTAGTAGTTTGTAGTCATATTTCATTAATCTTATCAGTCTTAAAAAGCTTTTGTCTTCATTTTACTTAAAAACTCTAAAAAAGCCAAATATAGCCAATATTAGCATAGCTTATCATACTGCTTAATTCTGTTTTAAAAGTTGCTTATTAGTACTTAAATAAGTTAGTCAATCAGTAAAATCAAGGTTTCTAGTTTAAAAAGTGTGTTTCACTTTGAAAAATCACCACAGACACCTACAAAGGGGTGTTTGGTTTATGCAGTCAACAAGGTCAGTACTGTGCATTGACCACTTTCCAAACTTGGACCTAGCTTAAATAAGTCATATTAAGCTGTTTTTAAGTTCACATTAGCAGATTAGAAGGATTTCATAGATTTGAGTGCTCTGTGCAATTTTTAGAACCTCAAAAGCTCAAATAAGCCATATTAAGCTATGAGCTTACTCTGACCTCAACCTTGGCATTTTCTGAGTTCTTTTGGTCCATATTGTGATATCAGTAGAGTTGGTTTGGACTTGTGCATCTCTGCACAAACCTGCACACAGCAGACTCAATATATACTGAGTGGCCATAGCTGCTTTTCTCAGCTTGTTTGTGGCTTATCCAAATAAGCTGAGGCTTTGATTTTTGGTTTACTAATAGTTCATATAGTAGGCTTTAAGATTCTTAGCTAGGATTCCATTTCATAGCTTATCAGATAGCTTAAAATAGGCCTGCTAATTTCCTCAGCAGTACCTTTTTCACACTAGCAGTACCTTGCATAGTTTTTCCCACCTGATCTTGTGTTCAATTGGACTTCAATTGGCATGTTTGAGATGGGGCTTTTTGCATTTTAGAGTAGCTAGTAGTACTAACTAGCTTTTGCCCCCTTAATATTCAACTTATCTGTTTATTTGAACTACTTAATCTGCTCTACAAAATTGACCATTTTCCTGAGTTTCTGTATAAGCTTTGCTACTGTTCTACTGCTTATCTTGCTCATTTCTTTTGCTTATTTGTATTATTAAGTTGATTTGTGCTTATAATAGTATATTAAACCTGTCCTGAGCCTTTGGTAAATTTTTGAGCTTATTAGCTTATTTTTAGCTTATTTGCCCAACTGCATATCTGCCCAACTCCTTATCAGGGTTTGATAGACTTTTGATTTTAATTTTCCTAGCTTCTAAATATTATTTTAGACTTATCCTGAATTTTTTAGATTTTTCCTAAGTCATTTAATATTTTTAATCTTTTTAATTAGTTTCTATTAGTAATTAAATCATAATAAATAGAATAAAAATCGGAAAAATATAATTTTAATTTTCATAATTTTCTTTTATTAAGTAGAATCTAGGAAAAATATAATAATCTTTTTAGACCTTAAGAAAAACAAAATAGAAAATAAGTGATAGTTTCTATTTAATAGATTTTATCTTTTTAAATTTTTAATTAATAACTTTTCATTTTTATAATTTTCTTAGCTTCTTTTTACTTAATAATATTTATAGAAAAAGTTTTAGATTTTTCTTTGTTCATTTAGTATTTATTATAAAATAAAATAATTTATAAAGTAATTAAATAATAAATAATTAATAATAATTAGATAAAAAAGTAAAATAAATATATAATTTCAATTTTAAAATAAGTTTTAAAGTATTTTAGAATAATTAGCTTTATTTCATAAACTTTTAGATATTTTACTTTCTAATCCCATTTTAGAATTCCCGTTACGCATTTTCAGTATAATTGTGTTAATTTTAATTATCCGTTGAGAATTTGTTTCTCATTATTAATCAAAAAAGCAAAATCTCATATCTAATCATCAATCACTCTAATCCTAACTTTCCACAGTTTGCCCATTCATACCTCGTTGGGAAACGATCCGGGTAATCACTTACCTGGTTTCACACTACACACGAACGTGAGTTTTTGCAAGTATCCTTTTTCACAAAGGGGTGATTTGTATTTATTCACGAGTATTCTTCGTTGCATAATATTTATATATCTATTTAGCACGGATCAAATTTTGGCGCCGCTGCCGGGGAGGTGTGTTGCGACAATATTGTTTAGAGTTTAAGCGATTAGTGATCAGAGATCCTTCTTCCAGAAGTTCCTATTTCCCATAAACCAATATAAAAATACAAAAAAATATTTTTCTTTTCTTTTCTATATATATTATCATATAAAAAAAATAAAAACACCAAAAACATTTTCCGTTTTCTTTAATAATAACAAACAATAAAATTTACCATCGAGAACCAAGACAGAGTACTACCTAACTGGGGGTACGACCATAATAAGTTCCCAAACATCAGATTTAAAACTTGCCTTTGTATCACTTGCGAATATTGGCTCACCTTTAATTGATAAACAAACTATAACGGAGGTTTAAGGATAGTTTGACATTAAATTGTCGAACTGAAAGAAGCGGGTTTTTTAGGAGCATTAATTGCCCACCTTTGCTTCTCCGCCACTCTGTGCGTTTATCTTTTAGAGAGCTACCGTACGCTTGTTGATTATTGGTTTAAGTTCACTTGTGTTTTTTCTCGATCTTGATTTAATTGAAAATTTTCGCTAAAAGTGCATGCACACTCGTTCTTCTAGGTCATCAAGCCCTTTTCGTGAGCTTGGAAACATACCTCGAAGACGTCGGAGACGTTCTACTCCATCAGTCGTACCCGAGATACGTACTGATCCCATAACCACTGTCATCATGGCAGAAGACCGTCCTATGAATGAGCTTCTCCAAGCTCCCACCGAGGGTTATGGAGATGCCATTATTGTTCCAGCCATCGTGGCTGAGAATTTTGAGCTTAAAATCGGGTTGATAAACCTTTTAACATCGCGTCAATTCTATGGTTTTGAAAGGGACGATCCTCAAGATCACGTTCGATGGTTCAATAAAATCACATCCACCATCAAACGTAAAAATGTCCCTGAGGAATCGATCAAACTTCTTCTTTTCCCGTTTTCCATCGATGGGGCAGCCCGGATTTGGCTTGACAAACAACCCCCTCGATCAATTAGAACATGGGAAGATTTGGTTCAAAAGTTCGTAAATGAATTCTTTCCTCCTTCTAAAACCACGCATCTTAAAAATGAAATCATGAAGTTCTCTCAAAGGTTTGATGAACCATTTGGAGAGGCATGGGATCGTTTCAAAGAATTGCTCCGCAAATGTCCTTATCACGGTTTCACCAATTTGATGCAAATGGACGCTTTCTACAGTGGGTTAAACCCATCTGACCAAGATTCTCTCAATGCCTCAGCTGGAGGTAATTTTCTGAGAAAATCCACTAAGGAAGCCATTGCACTCATTGAAAATAAGTCTAAGGTCCGCACTGCACGAAACAGGTCATATAATTCCCAGGCTAGTGCTGGTCCTTCCACTTCATCTCCTGTGAGTTCTTCTAATACTGATACTCAGCTTGCTGAACTCACGAAGGCTATTCAAGCTTTGGTTTTCTCCACACAAAAGAAAGAGTCCGCTCCGCAAAATTCTCACACTGCTGAAGTCAAAAAGATAGTAGTTTGTGTTACTTGTGGTGGTCCTCACGCTTACTATAATTGTACTGCCACCGATGGCACTACATTTGATGTTAATGCTATAGCCGGAACTTCCAATCAAGGAGGTAATCAATACCGTCCTCAAGTGGACCCAAACCACCGTGCTAGCAATCAATTTGGACCACCCGGATTTCCTCCTCCCAACAATCCAAATAGGATTAATCCTAATCAACAAAGAGGGAAAAACGTGCAAAATCAATTTCATGCCCCAAACAATCAATACCCACCCCAAAGGGGTAATCAAGGGTATTCAGCTCCTAATTACCAAAAACCTCTCCCAAGTGAACTTGATAACTACATCAAGGTTAATGAGACCAACATGAAATCAATGCAAAATCAAATCTCTAATTTGAAGAATGAATTTCAATCTTCAATACACAAGCAAGGAACTGAGCTAAAGAATGAGATTTCAAACAAAATTGATCATTCTCAAAGCGAAGTTAAGAATATGTTTGCCAGTCTCATGAACCATCTCAATCTACCTTCTTCCTCGGGAGGTCTCCCTGGTAATACCATTCCAAACCCAAAGGGTGAACTCAAAGCTGTCACCACACGCAGTGGTAAAGCTTATGATGGACCCACTATTCCTACTACCACTTCTTCTCCTCCCCCCAAGGTAGTGGAAAGTGAACCTGAGGTGACCAAGGACAAGGAACTTCCTACTAATAAAGGAGGTACCGACAACGTCCAACCTCAAGTTGTCCCGAGACCAAAACCCAAACCTGGAGTTGTTTTTGAATCGCATGAAATCCCTATTGAAAACCCTAAATCCAAAACTTCTATTCCTTACCCATCACGTTTACATGAGCAAAAGCTCCGCGAAAAGGCTAGTCAACAAATGGATAAATTCTTTCAAATCTTTAAAGAATTACACTTTGACATAAGCTTTGCGGATGCTATCATTCTGATGCCCAAATTTGCATCCACAATCAAACATTTGTTAAGCAACAAGGAAAAACTGTTTGAAATGGCGAAAACTCCATTAAATGAGAACTGCTTAGCAGTTATCCTGAAAAAGCTTCTCGAGAAGCTTGGAGATCCTGGAAAGTTTCTAATACCTTGTGTATTTCCGGGAATGGTTGAATGCTATGCCTTGGCCGATCTTGGTGCAAGCATCAACCTGATGCCTCATTCAGTATGGAAGAAACTTTCTCTTCCGGCTCTTACTCCTACATGCATGACTCTTGAGCTTGCAGATCGTACCATATCTCATCCATGCGGCATTGCTGAGGATGTGTTTGTGAAAGTAGGGAAGTTCCATTTTCCAGCTGACTTTGTGGTTGTTGAATTCGACGCAGATCAAAAGGTTCCTCTCATTCTTGGAAGAGGATTCCTAAGAACGAGCCATGCTCTCATTAATGTATTTGAGCATGAAATCACATTACGTGTGGGTAATGAAGCTGTTACCTTTAACCTCGATCAAACTTCGAGGTACTCCTCAAATTATGATTGTGAATCGGTTAACCGAATCGATGTCATTGATGTTTCTTCAGAGGAGTACTATCATGAGTTTCTTGGTTATTCTCATAATTCTGTGAGTGGGGATACCACCACATCTTCTCTACCTGTCATTTCCGACTCTTCCCCTTCTCTCACTCCGTTTGAGGGAAGTAATTTTAATTTGGAAGAGATCGAGGCTTTTCTCAAGTGTGATTCATTTCTGGAAGGAATTGATGACGCTGAGATTGATCTGGAGGGAGATATTCTTCTTCTTGAGAAATTGTTGAATCAGGACAATTCTCCTCCACTCCCTCCTGTTGAACTTCATAACGAGGAAATTAAATCGGTTGAGAAAAACGATGAATTTCCTAAGGTCGAACTCAAAGACTTACCACCTCATCTTGAGTACGCATTTTTGGAGGGTGATGATAAATTACCCGTCATTATTGCTAAAGACTTAAGTGATGAGGAAAAGACTGCTCTAATAAAGGTCTTGAAGTCACACAAGCAAGCCATTGCTTGGAAACTCTCCGACATAAAGGGTATCGACCCTGAATTTTGTACTCACAAGATTTTAATGGAGGATGACTTTAAACCAGCAGTCCAACACCAACGAAGGGTGAATCCGAAAATCCACGATGTTATCAAACAAGAGGTTCTCAAACTTCTTGATGCAGGATTGATTTATCCCATCTCTGATAGTCCTTGGGTTAGACCCATTCACTGTGTTCCAAAAAAGGGTGGCATAACTGTTGTCACAAATGAAGAGAATGAGTTGATCCCAACTCGATTGGTTACGGGGTGGCGTGTTTGCATTGATTATCGTAAGTTAAACGATGCCACCCGAAAAGACCATTTTCCTCTACCCTTTATGGACCAAATGCTTGAGAGATTAGCAGGGAACGAGTACTATTGTTTCCTTGATGGTTTCTCGGGTTACTTTCAAATTTCCATTGATCCGCAAGATCAAGAAAAGACCACCTTTACATGCCCCTATGGAACCTTTGCTTATAAACGTATGCCTTTCGGCTTATGTAATGCTCCAGGCACGTTCCAAAGGTGCATGATGTCCATATTTTCCGACATGATTGGGAAAACGATGGAGGTCTTTATGGATGACTTCTCGGTCATTGGGGATTCATTCGAAACATGTCTCTCCCATTTAGAAAACATGTTGAAACGGTGTGAAGACACCAATCTTTGTCTAAATTGGGAGAAGAGTCATTTTATGGTCAAAGAGGGCATTGTCCTCGGCCATAAGATATCAAAGAACGGGATTGAGGTTGACAGAGCTAAAGTTGATGTCATTGCTAAATTACCTCATCCCACTACCGTCAAAGGTATTAGGAGTTTTTTGGGTCATGCCGGTTTCTATCGTAGATTCATACAAGATTTTTATAAAATCGCCCGGCCTATGACTCATCTTCTTGAAAAGGAAGCTCCTTTTATCTTCTCACCCGAGTGCATCGAAGCTTTTGAAACATTAAAGAAAAAGCTTACTGAAGCACCCATTCTGGTTGCCCCCGACTGGGATTTTCCCTTTGAGCTCATGTGCGATGCAAGTGATTTTGCTATCGGTGCAGTCCTGGGGCAACGAAAAGCCAAACACATTCAGCCTATCCACTACGCAAGTAAAACCATGACTGAAGCTCAAACTCATTACACCACTACAGAAAAAGAATTATTGGCTGTGGTGTATGCCTTTGAGAAGTTTTGGCCATATCTGATCTTGACGAAATGTGTAGTGTATACGGATCACTCGGCTCTCAAATATCTCTTTGCAAAACAAGATGCAAAGCCGAGATTGCTCCGTTGGGTTCTCCTCCTGCAAGAATTTGATATCATTATACGTGATAAAAAAGGAGCTGAGAACCTAGCTGCTGATCATCTATCCCGATTAGAGAATCCACACCAAGATGTTTTCGAGAAAAAGGAAATAAATGAAACATTTCCTCTCGAGACACTCAATGCGGTTACTTTTCGTGGAGATTCTACAACCCCATGGTTTGCTGACTTTGCAAATTACCATGCGGGTAACTTCATAGTGTAAGGGATGTCGACCCAACAGAAGAATAAATTATTCAAGGATGTTAAACATTACTTCTGGGACGACCCCTACTTATTCAAAATCTGTGCGGATCAAGTCATCCGACGGTGTGTTTATGGACAGGAAGTGATGCGTGGGTTTTGCAACCTTACAACAGGTTTTACCTCTCGAGGGATCTCAAGAGGCTTACAACCCCACCAGGCAGTGTACCTGACCGATGTAGTATAGTGTAGTGGTAAGTACGGGGGATTGATCGTTCTCCATAGGGAATAGTGTTCGTTAGGTGTGAAAGACTACTCTAATTAGGTCTAAGGGTTGAGGAAGATTCTTTTTATGTTTTTATATTTTTATGAAAGCAAGTAAAATCTCGGTTTTGAAAGAGTGGGCGGAATTAGTTGCTAGTCAACTAACCCAAAATTACTACGGATGCAAATAAAATAAAATAACAAAAATGAAAATGTGGTGAGAAACTTATGTGTAGAGAAATGTGTTTACTTAGATTTCCTTACTCCCTAACTATCTTTTACCGGTTAATTAGTGTGTATTAGTCGCGTGGATGACGGGTGTATTCCTTAATACCATTCGTGGGGTGGCGTACTTACTTCCCCAACTCTACAAGCTCCTACTTCACTCCTATGTCGAGCCGGCTAGGAAGCTCCTAACATGGGATCACTAGAATTCGCTTGTGCATTAAATACAACCATAAAAACCTTTAGTACGCATTTGGTTCATGTTTCTTAAGACGTTCAAGCAAGTTACGGAATAGGAAGTTAGCCAGTTTTCTTAAGCCTAACATAGATAAACAATCATCCAATACAACTAACAATACACTAATAACCAATAATCAATAGCTAGGTTTCATTAGATCTAAGCAAACACAAGATAAATTTAGCCTAACATGTTAATCAAAAGACAAGAATAAGATAAAATCAAACAACACATAGACATATTGAATGATTAATTGATAACTTATCTTCAATGTAACATGGAAGATCTCAAGGCAAAAAGCCTTGAAAAAGAAGCTGAATTCGTCTTAGGGTTTTCTCCCAAAATTCCACACACTAAGCTCTCTCTAATGACAAAAAATTAGAAAACTATATATAGATTTTTGGATCTGACGGCGTCACGTTATGGAGTGTGACGCCGTCACCTCGCCGCTTCTAGGGTTCCCGGATGACCTTCTTGACGCCGTCCCTCTTTAGCTCTTCAAAAATCCATTCTGGCTTATCAAGGCTTGACGCCGTCGAACCTTGAACGTGACGCCGTCCCCTTTTAATTTAAGCCGTGACGCCCTTGATCAAGTTAAAGCGTGACGCCGTCAGAATTTACATGCTATTTTCACTGGCTTATCATGAGTAAATTTCACGTCCACTTTTTCTTGCCAAGGCATGACGCCGTCTAGAGTTAAATGTGACGCCGTCAAAGGTAACTTTCAGCCGATTTTTGAGACTTTGCCGTTTTCTTCACTTTTATGCTCCAAAAACGTCCAAAATGCCTCCTTTTCCAGATTTCTCCTCAAAAGTACCTAAAATGACAAAAGGAACGATTTAGGGCAATATTTGATCAAATAAATACGATTTAGGGCTTAAATGACCCCTTAAAAGCGGTACACTTTTCGCCTCATCAAATACCCTTACACTTGAGATTTGCTTGTCCTCAAGCAAATGCGCTTTTATTCTAATCAAAATACAAGTTAGGGGTCATTTAATGCAAACATAAAAGTAATTACAACAAATAATCGTTCCACTTCAATCATAATAAGCACGGAGATTACATACTAGCACCTCACAAGTAGTGTTTAGATACTCACATCTCTCAAGTGTCATCAAAATAAATCTCAAAAAATGAAAACGGATAATATCTCTCACTACCTGTCATAGCAAATAGATTACCATAGGCTTGGGAAAGGATCGAAAACCTCTTCCACTAGGCGTAAGCACCTAAGATAAACTATCAAAGAGGGCTTTTAAATGGGTTATAACGTTAGGTGTAGGGAAAAGGAAAACACGGTTTTGTTGGATAAAGGATATTTTACTGGTGGCGAGTTAAAGATCTTGATTAATTACATGTACTATACAATGTTGCTAAGCCAAGACTAGACTCGATCTTAAGCTAGAAACGAAATAACAAAATAACAAAAACATAAAAATAAATATAAAATGAAACGGGATGGTAGTCCGTATGTTTTTTTCTATTTTTTCATTTTCTCATTTTTTTTTTTTTTTTTTTTTTTTTTTTTTGCATACACTCTTGCCCTACCATCCAAAATAATACATCATAGGGGCATTGCATCCCCCTTACACTTGAACTTTTACATAACTTTACAAATACTAATCTAATGACTCGAATTAAGATAATTGAAAAACTTGGAGTACTTTTAAAACATTTAGCACATATGGGGGTAATAAATGATGTTCATCCCCATTACTCCATTACACTAGTACTTTACCCATGAGTCCCAATCGTCCCAAAACAATATGTACAAGGATATGACTCGACTTAGCAACCATGTAATCAATTAGATAATTAACTTGGGTTTAAACAAATGTTGTCACAATAATGCACTAAAAATGAGTGCATACAAGGTAGGCTAAGGCGATTTGGGTGTACATTTAAGTGGGGTGTAACAAATTCTTCCTTTAAGTAAAATGCTTAAAGGTCAAAACGAAAAGATAGGCTCTGAGGGGTGTACTAGGGGTATCGTGTACTAAAAATGAGTACAACTCAAAGGGTGTGGGAGAATTACTTGACCAATGTAGCCAATGTACTTATAACAAAAACACAGGTGTAAAACAATGGGTTAATCCTAATGCCTCTTATCATGTAGTAAATCTAACTACACGAATGTAGTCTCACTTGTGGCCTTGGAATGGTCCTAACGCAAGTTCTAGAATCTAAGTGCTACCGGTACACACATCATAGCATAAATGCTTTTCCTACCAATTCTAGGGGCGAACCTCACATATTTGGGGGTGGAAAAATTTTTTAGTGGTACGGTTTTTGTGCTAGTCATATAACTCCTATCCGTGAGACGCTCATTAAGATCAAAGTTTCACTCCTACATGTTGTAAAAAATTTTAAATTTGGCACTAAAATTACCTTAACAAGTATTTCTCTCAGTTTTATTACACATCTACTATTAAACAAACAAAAATCAAGCGCAATTGTATTCTCTAAAATCGTACTTTTACCCTCCCCTTACACTTAAGATGAACATTGTCCCCAATGTTCAAATAACAAGATGTAAAAGAAAAAAGTAAAAGAATGAAATCAAATACTCCCCTGATTCGCTTGGTGGATAATGAAATTACACGGTTAGATCTTCCTCCAAAGAGAATGTTGAAGCTCCATGACTAATGCATCGCCACAAGCTTGATTCAAAACATTTCCTTGTCCAAAATAACCTGTTGAACCTGAGAAAACAAACACGAAAACCTGCATAACATCGGCGGGACAAATCTATATATAAGGATATAATGCTTGTGGAATGATAATTTTGCAGATTCCTGGAGATTATAAGTTGGAGATTTTAATAAAAACTTTTTAAAAACAAAACTTTCAAAAATTTCTGAAAATTAAATCTGACGCCGTCAGGTTATAAACCTTGACGCCGTCAGAAATGACCTGACAAAAATTCTCATTTTAAGTTTCCGGAAAATTTCTGGAAAAACCTTTACCTTACTTCCTGGAAATCCTGCAAAACATCATTATGACTCGATACAAGCATTTGACTCAAACAAATACGAATATGTATGCTATTTTATTATTATTACGATTCATGTTCATTTGTGTTCTAATAAACCGATTTAGATTTCCCTTACACTTATCTTTTGCAAAATACCTTTATATGTAGTTAAGACGAAGTTAAAAACAAAATAAAGCATTTTCACCAATTACTTTTGAACATGAATCAATACTAATAAAAATTAAACACACATACGGAAACAAATAAAATCAAACAAACAAATAAATAAACACACAAAGCAAATAAAACAAATAAAGCTTGGGTTGCCTCCCAAGAAGCGCTTTTCTTTATTAACGAGTCTTGTAGCTAGACTCAAAGTCACGCTACCCTATGTAAGTAAGCTCGTCATCGAGGACGTCTTTAGGGTTAAGCTTGGATTGAAGTTTCCTATTGGTCCGCTTAGTACGATATATCTTTTCAAACTTCTCTCCATCCGGGTCATACAATGTCATCTTAATATGCCATGACCCATCTCCATCTTTGGGTGGTTTATCCCAATTCCACTTATGATCATCTTCCTCACAAATCCACTTATTCATTCCTAGGTTAATTGGCAAAACTCCTAGGAAATCAATCATCTTTCTAAAAACTAGAGAATCTTCAAATGGATCCAATTCGGTGTCCCTAGCCAAGAGTTGCTCCACCGAATGCGTTCGGTTAACAAAGTCCTCTTCTAGGTAAAATGGGCGTTGTGTAAGATCCCACGAAAATCCATCATGGTAATCCTCATTTATTAAAGATAACCTTGAATTACCATTTAACAAAACCCATTTTTACGGGGAAATTTAAATTTTTCTTTATTATACTATACTCACGACCAACACAAGATTTGTATAAGTCTATATATTTTATATGAACTATTGTCACTTTAATATTTTATTTTTATTTTACATTATACTCTTTACGTAATACGAATACTGAACCCTATTAGATTTTATTAACGTATACGCTCTCCGTCAAACTTGTTACACGTCTAATATTTTTAGTTGGAGTATATTAATAAACTTTGACATTTTTATAAACGATATATTTTTACGTTACCTAGCTTTAAGTTTCGCGACTTAAAGACTTAACGTTAGTAATTACCGGGATCGAACTATATCTTAAATTAAAAGCATGTTTATTAAAATAAGCCACATCTCATGCAAAGACATAAGTGAATTGCAAATGCCATATGTGTTCTATTTCAAAATGTTATACGTGTACCATCTCAAACTTCACATACGTCTTCCATTTTAAAATACCCTACGTGTTCCCTTTTATCTCCAAATACTTATTAGGACAACTAAACAAAAACGTGTATAAATCCTCCCTATATCTTATCATTCTACCTACTCTACATCACTAAAATCCCATCTCTCTCCTTCCTCAAATATCCGGCGCCATTTCCGGCCACCCGGCCGTCACCACCGGCTACCTCTTCTCACCGCCACCACCATCTTATCCCTCTCATCCTCCCCGTCACTCCTATGTACTCCACGCGTCACTTTGAAGCAAGAAGCAGTAGATCGAAGGTATATTTTGCCGGGTTGTTTTCGGTTCGAGCTTCATACCATTCCACAGCCACCACAGCCGCCATGGCTGTCCCTACAGCCACCATTTCAGCCGCCGCCGCCTCCTCTCGCTCTCTCCCTCGTCATGGTAAAACCGAGAAAACATTTTACTATATTTCTTTTAGATATTGTTGGAACCGATTATTATTATTATTGTTTTTCGTGGATCTAAAATAATAACGAGTATTAAGTTTTGTGGATTAAAAGGGATATAAAAACGTTTTTGAGATAAATTCGTGTGGTAAGAAATTATTAACGAGTGTTTGTTTGACTGTTCTTGAGTCGCGGTTTAGATGCCATAGCTGATTGGTTTGTTGGTATTTTTGGTCACGTATAAGATTTGGGATTGCTTATTTATTCATTTTTGGTCACGGTTCGATTATTGGATTTGCACGATTGTTAAACTTTGGTTATTTTGGTCTCGGTTCCAAGGTGCAGGTGATAGTTCGGTCCGGTCACGAGTGGTATTTGGATTACTATTTTGAATTCAGTTGGCTTATTCATTCTAGCTTATGTGTATATCTAGTAGCTTATTTGTTTTGCTGTGTGTGTTCAGTTCACGCCTAAGAGGGTGTTGTTGACTCTCGGTTTGGTACAACCAAACTCGAGAGGGGATATTACCCGAGTCATCCTCGATGCTACAATAACACCAAGAGGTGTTTTTTTTGTTTGGTTTTGCCTCAGCTCACTATCACCCACTTAGAGTGCGTCTCGGTGTGGTTCGGGTTGATTTTTGCTGTTTGGTTTGTAGAAGTCGAGCCGAGACCAAAGTGGTCTCGGCAATGGTCGTGTGGTCTTTGTCGATGTTGTCGTTGAATTGGCTGATGTGTTGTTTCGAACCACAAAACCATTTAAGAGGTACAGATTAGTTTGTTTTGGTTATGACAATATCATAGTGCAGTGGGATTAATATGATTTTAATAAATTAGCACTTAGACTAAAGATGAGTGTGATAGAATTGTTTTTGAAATAGACTTGGGCTAGCAGCCCACATCAGGGGCGTTTGGTTTATCATCATGGGCTCAAGCCCAACGGTTTATAAGAGTGTGTTTATGTTAGGATTGGTTCAACGGGCCGAAGCCCACTGATAGTTGTTTGGATAAAAGGCTCTAAAACCCATAATAATTTAAAAATGGTACACTTGTTAAAATATTTAAGAGTGTTTTGATACAAAATTATTTTGGTAAGTTTGAATGTTGGTACGCTCGGTTACTTGAAAAATTAATACTCAGTTATTTGACTTTGTGACATGACCTTATTGAATTTATATCGAAATATGACTATTATACTTGGACGTTTGGAAAATCATGGATCGTTATCGGACTTATAATATTAGACACTGGATTCATTGAACATTTTGAGGCTTGAGAAGGTGTAATATATTAAACTCGGACCGGACACAAAATCTTCAATAAAACCTAAACTAATATTTACAAGAACAATAGCGAGACATAAAACTTGTTAAATATAAAAATCTCATATTTGATTAACCCAAGTCCCGACGACTTGAGAAAAACTAATTTTATTAATTAAACTCATTAGTTTATTATAAAACATTTATATTTTTACAAACTATTTGGGATAACGGGGTAAATGCTGAAACGTACAAACTAGTTATTTGATTTGAGGTGTTTATTTGTCTTTAGCTTTTAAGTTGTCCTCCTTGGTTTGAGTTCTTGTCAGTATCCTCTTGAGTTAGTTGATGTCTATTCTTTTTGGCGTGAGTTGTACGTCGAGTCTAGGTTATCTTACCACACCACATGAAACATTTAAACTAAGCTTTTGATAAGTTTTGGAAAACTGAACAATCCACGAAAACTATGACACTTTATCTTTTATAGACTTTATTATTGTGCTAGACGTATTTTGAGATAACTACATACGTACTAGGTTGTGCCGGTCCTAGACCATTGTATATCGTCGCGCTGTATGTTTTGAGACCGTTGTGATATGCTCTAGATGCCAGTCATGTCAGTGTGATCTTTGCTTGCTGTGGCTAAGGTGAGTCGTGGCCCCTACTTTTCACACTTGTTTTAATAACTCTTTTGGGGGAGATACATGCTTTAACTGTATTATACTACTTGAAATTCCTTATGATTTACTCGAAATTATCAACTATGCTTTATCTACTTGAATCATACTTAAAAGGAATACATGCTCGATATATGTGTAAATTGTCTGTTTAGCTTAAAACACGGAAATTGAAACATAACATCTCTGATCTACTTGATGTAACATGATACTGAGGTTTACTGTATACATTCATGTGACAAATGATTGTACTGCTACTTTAATATGATATTTCTACATTACACTATAAATAATTGCCAATACTAAAATTACGCATGATTCACCTATATTGCCTAAGCACACCTTATTGCCGAAAGTCCCTTTATCATGAGCCATTAATCACTGCGGTGAGCGCGAATATAGTGGACAGCTTCGAAACCTGTTAGAGGCTGACGACCTATCCCACTAAATACTGTGACGGAATGCCTATATGGTTAGTCGTATTTAGTCGCGATGCACTATATTTGAGAAAAATAGGAATTGGCAAGTACCTATTAACACGAGGGCCATAAAAACCCATCAGTGACCCTGGTGGGACACCGCCGTATTACGGTACTCTGTTAACGTTTTGCGTGTCATGAGGCTTAGGGCAATATAACTTTATGAATATATGAATGTTTCATATATACCCTAGGATACAGCTGTATTTAGAAGACCACCACTTTATACTGATAGACTTCAGATTCTAGATTATCATTTCCACTATATGATATGATTGTAAATCTTGTACTTGAACTTCAACTGTTACCATATGTGACTTAAATGAGAATTCTGCACAAATTAACTCCAAATGCTTGGTATATCATTATAATTAAAAGATAATACAACAGTCTATATCGAGCGTATAACAACGTAGCTCATCTGCATCTATAACTTAAAACATATGATTTTGGAGAATCATACATGATTTGCTTGTGAATTTTTATACAACACAACTGGCTATTTATTTCATAAAGAATTACTATTTACTTCGACAATCACTATACACTTTTCGAAGAAAGTTATTTTCTACAAACTCCACGAACTCACCAACCATTGTGTTGACGTTTTAAGCATGTTTATCTCAGGTAATTAACGGAGCAGGACAAGACACGGAGCGGGCATCTTTTACTCTGATAACTTAAATGGTGTAAAATCAAATATGTCATTCTTTCCAAATTATCACATTTTTTTATGGGATTTTCAAACCAAATAATTTACCTTTGTATCAAAATATTATTTTGAATGACATATAACTTTCAAAACGCCCTTTTCGGGCCGTTTTTCGAGATTTAAACTTCGATCCTCACCGTAACACCCAAATTACTTTTCCGCTGCCACAAACCAAATTTGGGGGTGTTACAAAGTCCTCTTCTAGGTAAAATGGGCGTTGGGGTCCTATGAAGTCTCTATCAATCCAAGGTCCATATCTAGATGGTCTCCTATTTGATTCTAGCCAATGTGGTGTTGGTTCCTCACTAGTATCATAGGCATGTTTCTTAACATCATAGACTGACCAAGTATCTCCTTCTCCTACCGCTATCTTGGATTCCTTACAATCAATCATAGCACTAGCGGTCGCCAAAAATCCTCTACCTATCAACAAGGGGCATGTAGGGTCGCTAACCATATCAAGGACGTGGAAATCGGCTAAAATGGTTAGTTTTCCAATGTGCACTAACACGTCCTTAACTACTCCAACCGGGTAAGCAACACTCCCATCCGCTAAACCTATTATCACCTCGGTTTCTTCAAGTTTTCCAAGTTTTAGAGAGGTGTAGAGAGGTAACGGAAGTAGGTTAAGGCTTGATCCAAGATCGGCTAATGTGTCATAAGCCTCCGAATTACCGATCTTGCAAGGTAGAACAAATAAGCCCGGATCATCTAACTTCTTAGGTAGTTTGTTTTGAACGAAGGCGGTCCCTTTTTCGCCTAACTTGAGCTTCTTCTCATCCAACACATCAACAACCGGACTTTCAAGGTGGAGCTCCTTGAATTCTTCGTCAAGGTTTTGAGTGGGAGGTGTTTCAACTATGTTGTTGACCAATTTGGATGTCATAACTTCTTGGTCATTTGGAACGACTTGGGTTTGTTTGAAACACGTGCTCATGGAATTGACCGAATAATATTGTGGACAAGAACTAGGGGACAAAACCGATGAAATAGCGTTGACGTTTAGTTTCGGGTTCTTGACCGTGTTGCTAGGAAGTGCTCCCATTTCTCGGTCATTGAGGGCTTTCAACAAGGTGTCAATCTTATCGGTCATCTCGCTTTGTTTTTGTTTGAAATCGGCTTCAAACTTGGCTAAACGAGCTTCTTGAGATGCCATAAATTGGGACATCAATCCTTCAAAGTTATTGGTACTACCATTGCCGGAAGGATTGTTGTTGAAAGTGCGGTTTGAGTTGGAACCGCTTGATTGGAAACGATTAGGTGGGTTGGAAGAATTGGTTTGTTGTGCGTTTTGGTTTTGTTTCCACCTAAGGTTCGGGTGATTTTTCCATGAGGGGTTGTATGAATCACCGTAATGGTTTGGCTCGGGTTTGAAAGTGTACCACTTGTCTCCCGCTCCGTCGGTACGCGAGGATGCGTAGTCCACAAAAGCTTGTTCGGGGAGTTCCATGCAATCACGAGTGTCGTGGGGACCACTACATAATTCACATGAAGAAGTGATTTTGTTCACTTGGCTTGAAGGTTTAGGAGCCTCGTAGGATTTCATGAGAAACTTGACTTGGTCTTCAAGTTCTATGATCCTACGGTCAGAAGTGCTTGAATTGTTCGAAGGCAAAGATATTGCCTTGACCGTTTTATTCAAATCACGGGGATCACTCCAACTTTCGTTGTCATAAAGAGCAAGATCCTCTAGGAGAGCCCATGATTGTTCCGCACTTAGATCACGTAGCTTACCACCGGCCGCTTGGTCAATGGTTTGCCTCGTGTAGAGATTGATATGGTCATAGAAGATTTGGACTTGGAGCCAAAGTTCTATGCCATGGTGAGGGACTTTTTGGAGTAAGTCCTTGAATCGAGTCCATGCCTCGTAGAGAGTTTCGCCTTGACGTTGTTGGAACATCAAGATATCATTCCTTAGCTTGGTAGTTCTTCCCGGTGGGAAAAACTGAGCAAGGAAACGAGTGGTGAGATCATCCCAAGAGGTAATGGATCCTGCGGGTTGACGTTCTAGCCATTGACTAGCTTGGTCCCGCAAAGAGAATTGGAAGAGACGCAATCGGGTCGTCTCTCGAGTGGCAACATCAAGGTCTATAGAATCAACGATTTTGAGAAAGTCCTTGAGATGTTGATTAGGATCTTCAGAACGAAGTCCATGGAATGCGCATCCGCTTTGCACCAACCGGATGGTGTCGGATCGCAAGGGTGTGATATTGGCTCCTTGAGTGAGCTCAATGGTGTTTCGATAGCCATGGTGGCTAGGACGGGAATACTCTCCTAAAGTACGGGCTCTAGGAGGTGGTTGTGGTTGTTGTGGTGGTGGGTTGTGGGGGTTAAGGATATTACCATCTTCCATGATGTCGGATGGTATGGTTACGAACAAAGACACGAAGAAAATAGATAGACTAAAGAAAATCTAGAAAAATAAAATAAAAATCTCACTAGAAAGGAATCTAGTGAGTAGACCTAATAGAAATAAAAATTCAACCTAAACAATAACTATTCCCCGGCAGCGGCGCCAAAAACTTGATGCGTGGGTTTTGCAACCTTACAACAGGTTTTACCTCTCGAGGGATCTCAAGAGGCTTACAACCCCACCAGGCAGTGTACCTGACCGATGTAGTATAGTGTAGTGGTAAGTACGGGGGATTGATCGTTCTCCACAGGAAATAGTGTTCGTTAGGTGTGAAAGACTACTCTAATTAGGTCTAAGGGTTGAGGAAGATTCTTTTTATGTTTTTATATTTTTATGAAAGCAAGTAAAATCTCGGTTTTGAAAGAGTGGGCGGAATTAGTTGCTAGTCAACTAACCCAAAATTACTACGGATGCAAATAAAATAAAATAACAAAAATGAAAATGTGGTGAGAAACTTATGTGTAGAGAAATGTGTTTACTTAGATTTCCTTACTCCCTAACTATCTTTTACCGGTTAATTAGTGTGTATTAGTCGCGTGGATGACGGGTGTATTCCTTAATACCATTCGTGGGGTGGCGTACTTACTTCCCCAACTCTACAAGCTCCTACTTCACTCCTATGTCGAGCCGGCTAGGAAGCTCCTAACATGGGATCACTAGAATTCGCTTGTGCATTAAATACAACCATAAAAACCTTTAGTACGCATTTGGTTCATGTTTCTTAAGACGTTCAAGCAAGTTACGGAATAGGAAGTTAGCCAGTTTTCTTAAGCCTAACATAGATAAACAATCATCCAATACAACTAACAATACACTAATAACCAATAATCAATAGCTAGGTTTCATTAGATCTAAGCAAACACAAGATAAATTTAGCCTAACATGTTAATCAAAAGACAAGAATAAGATAAAATCAAACAACACATAGACATATTGAATGATTAATTGATAACTTATCTTCAATGTAACATGGAAGATCTCAAGGCAAAAAGCCTTGAAAAAGAAGCTGAATTCGTCTTAGGGTTTTCTCCCAAAATTCCACACACTAAGCTCTCTCTAATGACAAAAAATTAGAAAACTATATATAGATTTTTGGATCTGACGGCGTCACGTTATGGAGTGTGACGCCGTCACCTCGCCGCTTCTAGGGTTCCCGGATGACCTTCTTGACGCCGTCCCTCTTTAGCTCTTCAAAAATCCATTCTGGCTTATCAAGGCTTGACGCCGTCGAACCTTGAACGTGACGCCGTCCCCTTTTAATTTAAGCCGTGACGCCCTTGATCAAGTTAAAGCGTGACGCCGTCAGAATTTACATGCTATTTTCACTGGCTTATCATGAGTAAATTTCACGTCCACTTTTTCTTGCCAAGGCATGACGCCGTCTAGAGTTAAATGTGACGCCGTCAAAGGTAACTTTCAGCCGATTTTTGAGACTTTGCCGTTTTCTTCACTTTTATGCTCCAAAAACGTCCAAAATGCCTCCTTTTCCAGATTTCTCCTCAAAAGTACCTAAAATGACAAAAGGAACGATTTAGGGCAATATTTGATCAAATAAATACGATTTAGGGCTTAAATGACCCCTTAAAAGCGGTACACTTTTCGCTTCATTAGGAAGCTATTGACATTCTCAAAGCTTGCCATACTGGACCCACTGGGGGCCATCATAGTCCAAACTACACCGCCAAAAAGGTGTTTGATTCCGGGTTTTATTGGCCCACAATCTATAAGGATGCCCAAGATCTCATCAAAACTTGTGAAGCTTGTCAGCGTCACGGAAATATTTCACAACGAAATGAAATGCCACAAAATGCTATTCAAGTTTGTGAAATCTTTGATGTCTGGGGCATTGACTTTATGGGGCCATTTCCATCATCTCGAGGAAATAAATACATTCTCGTGGCTGTTGACTATTTGTCAAAATGGGTTGAAGCAAAAGCCTTACCCACCAATGATGCCCGAGTTGTTGTAAAATTCCTCAAAGCTCTGTTTGCCCGTTTTGGAACTCCACGTGCAATAATCAGTGATCGTGGTACGCATTTTTGCAATGACAAATTTGACAAAGTCATGCAAAAGTATGGTGTAACTCACCGTCTTTCTACCGCATATCACCCACAAACAAGTGGACAAGTAGAAGTTTCAAATCGGGGTATTAAAAGAATTCTGGAAAGGACCATAGGAGAAAATCGTGCATCCTGGTCGGATAAATTGGATGATGCATTATGGGCCTTCCGTACAGCTTACAAAACACCCATTGGGTGTACACCTTACAAGCTTGTGTACGGAAAGGCATGTCATCTTCTGATCGAATTAGAGCACAAAGCCTACTGGGCCTTGAAACATGCTAACTTTGACCTCCAAACTGCGGGTGATCACCGTAAAGTTCAAATGAATGAATTAAATGAACTGCGTGATCAGGCCTACGAGAACTCTTTGATCTACAAAGAAAAGACAAAGAAGATTCATGACTCAAAAATAAAGAACCGCGTTTTTAACGTTGGTGATCGAGTCCTTCTTTTCAATTCAAGATTAAAGATCTTCTCAGGCAAACTCAAATCCCGTTGGTCTGGTCCATTCACTATTACAATGGTTTATCCATATGGTACCGTTGAGTTATCTCAAAATGATGGTCCAAATTTTAAAGTGAATGGTCATCGGTTAAAACACTACTTTGGAGAGGACATACCACCCATGGTTGTCCCGGATCTTCAAACTTTCCCCATGAACCAATGAATGCGGGGTCGAGTCAAGCTAGTGACTCGGTGAACAAAAACATTAGCAAAACATGGGTTTTCACCCGTGTCTCTATTTTCTTTCTCTGTTCTACCACCTAGTGTGGGGGAGTTGCCCCTGCTGTTGTATAAAGTCAAAAAAAAAAATGGTGTATGTATAAAATAAAAGGCTATTAGTATTTCCTTTTCACGTTCTAAGTGTTGGTTTAACAACCGGTGCTTTGAATATTGAGGGCAATATTCAGTTCTAAGTGTGGGGGGAATTCTAGCAAATTTAATCAAATGTACCATCTAGTACCCCCATTTTAGCCAAAATTTTAAAATTTTTTCTCACTTAGAACGCAATAAATGGTTATCAGTCCGCCATGTCTAACCCACATAAGGATTGGCTAATCCGAGAGCAAACGGCTCTTGGTAAAGATATATCAAATCCGTTTATGGCTTACAATTTGCCTAAAATTGTATGGTTTTCGACTCACCATATCTTTATAAGTGAAGAGTTAGCTAGCCCGCAAGGTTATGGCTTGTGGTAAAGGCATTGGAAAACCATAATTGGTAATCAGCTCACCAAAGATAATAACTGTATTTTATCTAAGAGTTGGCTAGTCCAGAAGCAAACGGCATCTGGTAAAGACAAATCAAACCCGTTGACAGCTGATGATTTGCTCAAAATCATTTGGTTATCATTGTACCAAAGTATCACATACTAAAACATTGGCTACTCCAGAAGTAATGGCTTTTGGTAAAGAGAAAAATCCATTAAAACTTCATAAAAGATTGCTAGGGACTAGCAATAGTTTAGTGTGGGGGATTGATGAGTGTCTAAATACTCATCATTTCTGTCACATTTTATCTGCAAAAACATGCAGATATGCTTCAAAATACAGAAAATATCATAAAATGTGTTTTTATATGATTCAGGAACAAAAAGATTGAAAACAAGTGAAAAACATGCAAAGTTCACAAAATTGTCATTTTCAGTCCCTGAAGTTTCACAAATTGGCAGAATTAGTCCCTAAAGGTTTAAAATGAAAGAAAAGTCAACTTTAGTCCTTGGGATATCAAACATGTTCACTTTTAATCCCTGGATGAAAGTTTTCTAAAAATGACAACTTTTACCCCTCAAGTTTCAAATTTGGCAAATCTAGTCCTCGGGTTTTAAAAAATTGTAATTTATCAAATAAAACCCTTGTGCTATTTATAATTGGCAAAATAGACCCTTTTGATAACTTTGGTAAAATTACAATTTCAACCCTTCAATTTCAGAATATTACAAAATTGGTCCTTGTGCTTAAATATCTACAAACCAAACCGGACCATGTTATATTTACCCATCCCATTTTATAATAAAACCCAACCCAACCCACAAAACATAAACCCCAGCCCAAGTCCATCACCACAGCTCAATCCACCCTTTATTAATAAAACCCAAAACCCAGTTTGACTTTAGTCAAACTCTTCCCTTTCCCCCTAAACCCGCCAATACCAGACACTAATACCACCATCACCCATAGTATTCTCTGTAACCTCCCATCACCACCTTCCTTCCTCCATACTTCACCTAACACTCCCAAAAGGCATTTATTGCTTCTTCTCCACTCAGTACAGAGCTATGTGCTAGTTTTCCCACTATACTCAATTTTGGCGCCAAAAAGCTATTTCAATAGCTGAGATTGATTTGAAGCCATCCAAGGGTGCAGGATTAATCAGAGATGTCGGCAAAGAGTTTCCCAGCAATATTTAGTATATATAGGGCTTTGTAATAGATTAGAAAGTAGTAGTTAATTTTTATTGTAATCGTTTTTTACTTTAAGTCTTTATCTTTTGTAATTTCAAGTTCCAGTTATCAATATAAGTTAATTCAAGTCTCATTGTTCTTATTTAATCAGTATTTGTACTCAGTTTCATGTTCATTAGAATTTCAAGTTATTATTAATTCGTATAACCTCTAATCCTGTTAATTTACCATCAAAAGCTTCAAACAACCCTGTTATAAGCTTATGAAAGCTTTTCATAGCTTTGTGTAAGTTTATTTAGTGTAACTCAGTTCTTAATTTCAAACTATGAAGAAAGTCAACAAAAGTCAACCTGGAAGCCAATAAGCTGTTCTGGAGTGTATAAGCTGTTCAGGAAGCTTGTTTGGGTTTTCTAGCTTGTGTTAACAAGCTAGGGATTGTTCTGTTCTAGTTCTTGCTATCCCAATAGCCTCTTTTCAGTTGTAAGAAATTTCCAAGTTCACTTAAATTTCCAAGTTACTGTTGCATAGCTTACTGTCAGCTTATTATTGTATTTTTATGCTTATTAGTAGTTTGTAGTCATATTTCATTAATCTTATCAGTCTTAAAAAGCTTTTGTCTTCATTTTACTTAAAAACTCTAAAAAAGCCAAATATAGCCAATATTAGCATAGCTTATCATACTGCTTAATTCTGTTTTAAAAGTTGCTTATTAGTACTTAAATAAGTTAGTCAATCAGTAAAATCAAGGTTTCTAGTTTAAAAAGTGTGTTTCACTTTGAAAAATCACCACAGACACCTACAAAGGGGTGTTTGGTTTATGCAGTCAACAAGGTCAGTACTGTGCATTGACCACTTTCCAAACTTGGACCTAGCTTAAATAAGTCATATTAAGCTGTTTTTAAGTTCACATTAGCAGATTAGAAGGATTTCATAGATTTGAGTGCTCTGTGCAATTTTTAGAACCTCAAAAGCTCAAATAAGCCATATTAAGCTATGAGCTTATTCTGACCTCAACCTTGGCATTTTCTGAGTTCTTTTGGTCCATATAGTGATATCAGTAGAGTTGGTTTGGACTTGTGCATCTCTGCACAAACCTGCACACAGCAGACTCAGTATATACTGAGTGGCCATAGCTGCTTTTCTCAGCTTGTTTGTGGCTTATCCAAATAAGCTGAGGCTTTGATTTTTGGTTTACTAATAGTTCATATAGTAGGCTTTAAGATTCTTAGCTAGGATTCCATTTCATAGCTTATCAGATAGCTTAAAATAGGCCTGCTAATTTCCTCAGCAGTACCTTTTTCACACTAGCAGTACCTTGCATAGTTTTTCCCACCTGATCTTGTGTTCAATTGGACTTCAATTGGCATGTTTGAGATGGGGCTTTTTGCATTTTAGAGTAGCCAGTAGTACTAGCTAGCTTTTGCCCCTTTAATATTCAACTTATCTGCTTATTTGAATTGCTTAATCGGCTCTACAAAATTGACCATTTTCCTGAGTTTCTGTATAAGCTTTGCTACTGTTCTACTGCTTATCTTGCTCATTTCTTTTGCTTATTTGTATTATTAAGTTGATTTGTGCTTATAATAGTATATTAAACCTGTCCTGAGCCTTTGGTAAGTTTTTGAGCTTATTAGCTTATTTTTAGCTTATTTGCCCAACTGCTTATCTGCCCAACTGCTTATCAGGGTTTGATAGACTTTTGATTTTAATTTTCCTAGCTTTTAAATATTATTTTAGACTTATCCTGAATTTTTCAGATTTTTCCTAAGTCATTTAATATTTTTAATCTTTTTAATTAGTTTCTATTAGTAATTAAATCATAATAAATAGAATAAAAGTCAGAAAAATATAATTTTAATTTTCCTAATTTTCTTTTATTAATTAGAATCTAGGAAAAATATAATAATCTTTTTAGACCTTAAGAAAAACAAAATAAAAAATAAGTGATAGTTTCTATTTAATAGATTTTATCTTTTTAAATTTTTAATTAATAACTTTTCATTTTTATAATTTTCTTAGCTTCTTTTTACTTAATAATATTTATAGAAAATGTTTTAGATTTTTCTTTGTTCATTTATTATTTATTATAAAATAAAATAATTTATAAAGTAATTAAATAATAAATAATTAATAATAATTAGATAAAAAAGTAAAATAAATATATAATTTCAATTTTAAAATAAGTTTTAAAGTATTTTAGAATAATTAGCTTTATTTCATAAACTTTTATATATTTTACTTTCTAGTCCCATTTTAGAATTCCCGTTACGCATTTTCAGTATAATTGTGTTAATTTTAATTATCCGTTGAGAATTGGTTTCTCATTATTAATCAAAAAAGCAAAATCTCATATCTAATCATCAGTCACTTTAATCCTAACTTTCCACAGTTTGCCCATTCATACCTCGTTGGGAAACGATCCGGGTAATCACTTACCTGGTTTCACACTACACACGAACGTGAGTTTTTGCAAGTATCCTTTTTCACAAAGGGGTGATTTGTATTTATTCACGAGTATCCGTCGTTGCATAATATTTATATATCTATTTAGCACGGATCAGAGAGGTACTCGGGGATCGCATTCAAAATCCACTACTACAAAATCGGCCGGGAAATGAAACTTTCCTACTTTGACTAAAACGTCTTCAGCAACACCTTCAGGAGTAGTAACAGTGCGGTCCGCCAATTCAAGAGTCATCCTTGTGGGAGTAAGTTCCGGGAGGGAAAGCTTTTTCCACACGGAAAGCGGCATCAGGTTGATGCTTGCACCAAGATTGGCCAAGGCGTAGCATTCAACCATCCCCGGGAAATCACAAGGGATGAGAAATTTACCAGGGTCTCCTAATTTTTCTGGAAGTTTCTTAAGGAGTACAGCTGAGCAATTCTCATTTAATGGAGTCTTTGCTAATTCCAACAATTTTTCCTTATTGCTAAGGAGACTCTTGAATTGAGAAGCGAATTTTGGCATATACAGCAAGGCATCAGCAAAACTAATATCGAAATGTAATTTCTGGAAAATTTCCAAAAATTTCGTCATTTGGTTGTTAGTTTTCTCATGGAGCCTTTGATCATTAAGCCTTGAAGGATATGGAATTGAAGGCTTAGGATTTGTCTTCGGAACATCGGGTTCCGGAATTTGAATTTGGACATTTTGAGGTTGGACGTGTGCGGTACTTTGTGGGCTTGAGTATTGCACTTTGTCCTTTGTCACCTCAGCATCTCGAGTCACTTCCCCCGGTGGAGGGGGCATAGGAGTCGAGGGTCCATCAACTTTCTTACCACTTCTTGTTGTGATCGCCTTCATATCGCCCCTCGGGTTAGCGATCGTGTTGCTAGGAAGAGTTCCCGAGCCCGAGGGTCGATCATTTAAAGACTTTTTGATCTCATTTAATTGGGTAACCAATAACCGGTTTGTCTCATATTGGGTCCTATTTGTCTCATCTTGGGATTTTATGAATTGCTTAAGCAACTCATCCGAGGACGTCTGATTTTGGTTTGAACCTTGGTTTTGATTAAAATTTTGACCTCGGTTTTGGTTTCGGACATTCCCTGGATTTTGGTTGAAATTCCCCTGATTTTGACCTCGGTTTTGGAAACCTTGGTTTTGACCTTGATTTATTTGACTTTGGTTTTGGTTAAATTGGGTATTTCGGTTTTGCCCATTTGGATTTTGAGGACCAAAACCGGGTGGTGCCAGAAAATTGTTGGAACGGTAGCTGAGGAGATTACGGTCTCCTTGGGGTTGGTAACCTTTACCTCCCTGATTATAGGATCCCGAAGCAGCATAAACGCTCTCTTGAGTGTTGCCACTGATGGCTGGACACTCGAAATATGGATGTGGACCACCACATGTTTCACAGCTTTGATCTACCACATTGACTTGTTGATTCTTTTGAATCTGATTTTGATGTATTCTCAAGACAGCAGTGGACACATCATCCATCCTTTTAGTGAGTAAAGCCATCTCGGGTGAAGAGTCCGTAGTGATAGATTTAGTTGACTCGTTCCTCTCGGCGGAGGAATCCCAATGATTGTGGTGGGCAGTCATATTTTCAATTAAATCATAGCACTCTTTGGGTCGCCTTTTCATAAAGGTACCACTGGCCGCAGCATTGATTGTGTCACGATGTCTTAATGTTAAACCATTATAGAACGTGTCTATAATGGTGACAAGTAACATATTGTGATTAGGACAACGATCAATCGAAAGCTTGTAACGTTCCCATGCTTCGAATAAAGATTCGTCGGGAAGCTGGCGAAAGTTACTTATATCATTTCTCAATTTCGTCACCATCGACGGTGGGAAATATTTTGCCAAGAATTTTGAAGTCATTTCATCGAAACTATGAATTGAATTCTTGGGAAGACGATCAAACCATGCGGTGGCATGATCCGTAAAAGAATATGGGAAAAGATATAGACGAAGGGCGTCATCGGTGACCCCATTTTGTTTCATACTCTGGGTGACGGTAATGAATTTATCAAGATGTTTGTTTGCATCTTCACCCGGTAAACCGTGAAATTTGCATTAAGTTTGGACTTGTTGGATCATGTGATGTTTAATTCCAAAATCCGCGGCTTGGATGTTAACGGGAGAAATAGGTCCGCCCCGTCCTTGCATGGTTGGTTGGCACAACTCCTCCATCGTTCGGAGATCGGGGGCTGTCTCATCATTGTTTGGATCATCTGCCATTTTATTAATGGGAATAGTACGAATCTCGGGTTCGACTATTCGGGCAGCACGTCTACGATTACGTCTTCTCGGAATATCTATGAGTTCACGAAAAGGACTTGTCGACGTAGAAGAACGAGTGCGCATGCACTAAAAATGTTTAAATTAAATCAAGATCTAAGCAAAACACAAGGAACTTAAAACCTTAAATCAACCAGCGTGCGGTAGCTCTCTGACTGAAAAACGCACAGAGTGGCGGAGAAGCAAAGGTGGGCAATAAATGCTCCTTAAAAACCCGCTTCTTTCGGTTCGACAATTTAATGTCAAACCCTCCTTAAACCTCCGTTATAGTTTGTTTATCAATCAAAGGTGAGCCGAATTCGCAAGCGACACAAAGGCAAGTTTTAATCTGATGTTTGGGAACTTATTATGATAATACCCAAGTTGAGGAATATTATATTGATTTTGCTTTTATCCTTTATTTTAACAATAAAACGGAAATGTTTTTGGGTTTTTATTTTTTATATGATATTATATATATATATATATAAAAGAAAAGAAAAATATTTTTTGTATTTTATATTTTTTATCTCAAGTCACTAATCGTTTAGACTTAAACGATATTGTCGCAACACAACCTCCCCGGCAGCGGCGCCAAAATTTGATCCGTGCTAAAGTGTATATATAAATAATATGCAGACGGATACACGTGAATAAAGACAAATCAACCCTTTAGGAAAAAGGCTAACTTGCAAAAACTCACGTTTGTGTGTGTGATACCAGGTAAGTGATTACCCGGGTCGTGTCCCAGCGAGGATGGAATGGACAACCGTTTAGAGATTTGGATTAAAGTGACTGATGATATGAAATTTTGCTTGTTTAATTCTAATTGATAAATGAGAAACAAATTCTCACAAGAAAATTAATATCAACAAATTATATTAAAAACCGCGAAACGAGAAATCTAAAAACGGGATAAAAACTGAAATATTAGAAAACTAATCCTACAAGTGCTAAATTATTTTTCCTAAGTCCTAAATAATAAAAGAAAATTTTAGAAAAAAGATTTATATTTTTCTGATTTTTATATTTTTTATTATGATTTAATTACTATTTAAAACTAATTAAAAGGATTAAAAATAGTAAATGACTTTAGAAAAATATGAAACTTTACAGGAAAATCTAAAATATTATTTTTAATCTAGGAAAAATTAAATTACAAATTATCTAAACCCTAATAAGCAAATGGGCTAATAAGCAGTTTGGCAATAAGCACAAAAATAAGCTAAAAAGCTCTAAAAATTACCAAAAGCTCAGAACTAGTGCAAACAACTTATTAAAGCACAATTCAACTGAAAAAGTTCAAATAAGCACTCTGGATAAGCAATTTAAGCACTAGGGCAGTTCCACTATTTATGCAGTAAAATCAGTTAAAACCCCTCACTTGCAGACAGATTTTAAGCACTTAATTAAGCTGAAAAGTGGGAAATTATGGGGGCAAAACCTTCCTAGTACTACTGGGTACACTAAAACATGAAAAGCCCCAATTCTAACAACTCAATTGAATTCCAATTTTGACCTAGATCAGATGGCCTAGAAACAAAAAAGCTGATGCAGGGGAGAATCAGTGAAATGATGAAATTTGCAGACCAGATTTAAGCTAGGAAATAATCTCTAAAGGGAAAACAAAGCTCAGAATCCTAAAGCCTATACTATAAGCTATCTCTAAACCAAAAATCAGGAACGCAGCTTAACAAATAAGCACTTTTAATGGGTTTTAAAAAACTATGCAGTCTGCTATATGTTGTTCTGTGTGCAGAGTGTGCAGACTTGACCAAATCAAAATGAGACCAATCCAACTCTTGTTTAAACACTCAATGACATATAAGGATCACAAAAATGCCACAAGCAAAGTTCTAAACAGCTTATTGCTTCAATAAGCTGTTTGGAGCAGTTGGGTCCCTAAGTTTGTCACAGGTCCTTCAAAACCATGAAATCCATAGAATAAGCTTAGGACTATTCTCAAACACCTTATTTCTACTAATTTAAACAGGATTGAAGTTTCTAAAATGGCACATGAACAGTTGTTGCTATTTTGACCCACTTTGGATATTTAACCCAAACAGCCCTTATTGAGGGACTGATGTGGATTTCCAAAAGGAAAAGCCAAATTTAACTATGATTCTGATTATTAACTGATCTACTAACTTAATTTAACTATAATTAACAACTTTTAAAACAGAAATAAGCACTAAAATAAGCTATACTCTACTTGGCTATTTTTGGCTTTTTAAGAGTTTTTAAGTAAAATAATGCAAAAGCTATTTAACTACTGATAAAACAGATTAAATACAATTATCAACTATTAATAAGCAGAAAGTGACTAAAATAAGTTAAAATTAAGCTATGCAACAGTGTAATAGAAAATTGTGCAAAAACTTGAAAATTCTTACAACTGAGAGATTGTGAAACAATGGAACTATTGATCAGAACTTCACCTAGCTTGTCAACAACAAGCTAGATACCCACTTCCAACCTTCCAAAATAGCTTATCTCTTCTGAACAGCTTATTGTGAGCTTATTTGACTTTCATTGACTTTCTCCATTTCTTGAATTTAGAACAGATTATAACTAATATAAACTTACAACAAGCTATGATAAGCTTGTATAAGCTTATAGCAAGGGTGGGTAGTGTTTGTGATTGATTCTTAACAAAAATAAGCTTAATTCGAATTAACACAAACTTGAATTTCTATTATCACTGAAATTTAATACAAGATTGCTTGAACATAGAACAATATTACTGAAATTAACTTGAATTAACAACTGAGAATGGGAAATTACAAACTATGATTACTAAAATTGAAATACGATTACAACTAATTAACTACTTGCCATTAAAGGCTACAATGGTGCTCTATATATACTACACTGAGGTGGGATGAGCTTCTTATCTTCTTCTGATCATTCTTGGACCTTTGGATTAGTGTTCAAGTGATCTCAGCCATTGAAACTGATTTTGGCGCCAAAAAATGTGGTGAGTGGGAAATACCACTAGGACTGGTAACTTGTTGGGAGACGAAGCATTAATTTCTTTTGGGAGTGTTAGGTGAAGTATAGAGGAAGGAAGGAGGGGTGAAGTGATGTTACAGAGAATACTGTGGGTGAGGGGTGGTTTTGGTTTTGGCGGGGTGGTTGATGCGTGGTTTTGCGACCTTACAACAGGTTTTACCTCTCGAGGGATCTCAAGAGGCTTGCAATCCCCACCAGGCAGTGTACCTGACCGATGTAGTATAGTGTAGTGGCAAGTACCGGGGGATTGATCGTTCTCTAGGGGAATAGTGTCGTTAGGATTGAAAAACTAATCTAATAGGTCTAAGGGTGAGGGAAGATTCTTTTTTGTATTTTTTTATATTTTTTATAAAAGCAAGTAAAATCTCGGGTTTGAAGGAGTGGGCGGAATTAGTTGCTAGTCAACTAACCCAAATAACTACAAATGCAAATAAAATAAAATAACTGAAAAAAAACGGTTGTGGAACTTGTATGGGGAGAAATGTGTTTACTTAGATTTCCTTACTCCCTAACTATCTTTTACCGGTTGATTAGTGTGTATTAATTGCGTGGATGACGGGTGTATTCCTTAATACCAATCGTGGGGTGGCGTACGTACTTCCCCAACTCTACAAGCTCCTACTTCACTCCTATGTCGAGCCGGCTAAGAAGCTCCTAACATGGGATCATTAGAATTCGCTCATGCATTAAATACAACCATAAAAACCTTAGTACGCATTGGTTCATGTTTCTTAAGACGTTCAAGCAAGTTACCATATAGGAGCTTAGCCAGTTTTCTTAAGCCTAACATCGATAAACAATTATCCAATACAATTAATAACACACCAACAACCAATAATCAATAGTTAGGTTTCATTAGATCTAAGCAAACACAAGATAAATCTAGCCTAGCATGTTAATTAAAAGACAAGAACAAGATATAATCAAACAACACATAGACATATTGAATGATTAATTGATTACTTATCTTCAATTAAACATGGGAGATCCAAAGGTATAAAACCCTTAAAAATGGCAGAAAATTCGTCTTAGGGTTTCTCCTCACAAAGTTGCACACTAATGACTAAAAATTGCAAAACTATATATAGAATTTAGGGGCTGACGGCGTCACGTTGTAGGAGGTGACGCCGTCACCTCGCCGCGGCTAGGGTTCCCGAATGGTCTTCCTGACGCCGTCCCTCTTTAATCCTCCAAAATCCACTCTGGCGCGTCAAGGCTTGACGCCGTCACAATTGTGCTTGACGCCGTCTCTCTTTAACTTAAACCGTGACGGCCTTGATCACCTTAAAGGGTGACGCCGTCAGACTTCCATTGTAAAACTTTCTGGCGCGTCACGTGTATTTGTCATATCCACCTCTTTTGCCAAGCCGTGACGCCGTCAGGAGCAATCCTTGACGCTGTCACATGTACTTTTCCAGCAGCTTTGGCATTTTGTCGAATTCTTCACTTTTATGCTCCAAAAACGTCCAAAATGCTTCCTTTTCCAGATTTCTTCTCCAAAGTACCTAAAATGACAAAAGGAACGATTTAGGGCAATATTTGATCAAATAAATACGATTTAGGGCTTAAATGACCCCCTACAAGCGGTACACTTTTCGCTTCATCAAATACCCTTACACTTGAGATTTGCTTGTCCTCAAGCAAATGCGCTTTTATTCCAATCAAAATACAAGTTAGGGGTCATTTAACGCTAATATAAAAGTAATTACAACAAATAGTCGTTCCCCTTTAATCATAACAAGCACGGAGATTACAAACTAGCACCTCACAAGTAGTGTTTAGATACTCACATCTCTCAGGTGTCATAAAAGTATATCTCATAAATGAAAATGAATAATATCTCTCACTACCTGTCATAGCAAATAGATTACCATAGGCTTGGGAAAGGATCAAAAACCTCCTCCACTAGGCGTAAGCACCTAAGATAAACTATCAAAGAGGGCTTTTAAACGGGTTATAACGTTAGGTGTAGGGATATGATAAACACGGTTTTGTTGGATAAAGGATATTTTACTGGTGGCGAGTTAAAGATCTTGGTTAATTACATGTACAATATGGCGTTGCTAAGCCAAGACTCGACTCAATCTTAAGCTAAAAACAAAATAACAAAAACATAAAATAAACATAAAATAAAATGGGATGGTAGTCCGTATGTTTTTTTCTACTTTTCTTTTTCTCATTTTTTTTGTATTTTTCTTGATTTTTTCGATTTTTTTTTTTTTTTTTTTTTTTTTTTTTTTTTTGCATACACTCTTGCCCTACCATCCAAAATAATACATCGTAGGGGCGTTGCATTCCCCTTACACTTGAACTCTTACATAACTTTACAATTAACTATTCTAATGACTCGAATTAAGATAATCGAAACACTTGGAGTACTTTTAAAATATTTAGCACATATGGGGGTAATAATGTTGTTCTTCCCCATTACTCTATTACACTAGTACTTTACCCATGAGTCCCTATCGTCCCAAAACAATATGTACAAGGATATGACTCGACTTAGCAACCATGTAATCAATTAGATAATTAACTTGGGGTTTAAACAAATGTTGTCACAATAATGCACTAAAGATGAGTGCATACAAGGTAGGCTAAGGCGATTTGGGTGTACATTTAAGTGGGGTGTAAACAAATTCTTCCTTTAAGTAAAATGCTTAAAGTTAGAAACGAAAAGATAGGCTCTGAGGGGTGTACTAGGGGTATCGTGTACTAAAAATGAGTACAACGCAAAGGGTGAGGGAGAATTACTTGACCAATGTAGCCAATGTAATTATAACAAAAACACAGGTGTAAAACAATAGGTTAATCCTAATGCCTCTTATCATGTAGTAAATCTAACTACACGAATGTAGTCTCACTTGTGGCCTCGGAATGGTCCTAACGCAAGTTCTAGAATCTAAGTGCTACCGGTACACACATCATAGCATAAATGCTTTTCCTACCAATTCTAGGGGCGAACCTCACATATTTGGGGGTGGAAAATTTTTTAGTGGTACGGTTTTGTGCTAGTCATATAACTCCTATCCGTGAGACGCTCATTAAGACCAAAGTTTCACTCCTATATGTTGTAAAAAAATTTAAATTTGGCACTAAAATTGCCTTAACAGGTATTTCTCTCAGTTTTATTACACATCTACCATCAAACAAACAAAAATCAAGTGCAATTGCATTCTCTAAAGTATCGTACTTTACCCCCCCCCCCCTCTTACACTTAAGATGAACATTGTCCCCAATGTTCAAATAACAAGATGTAAAAGTAAATAAGGTAAAAGAATGAAATCAAATACTCCCCTGATTCGCTCGGTGGATAAAGGGGTAACATGGTTAGATCTTCTTCCAAGGTAATGTGGAAGCTTCAAGACTAAAGCATCGCCAAAAGCTTGATTCAACATACATCTCCTAGTCCAAAATAACCTGTTAAACCTGAGAAAACAAACAAGAAAACCTGCATAACATCGGCGGGATAAATCTATATAAGGATATAATGCTTGTGGAATGATTATTTTGCAGATTCCTGGAGTTTATAAGTTAGAGATTTAATAAAAAAAAATTATGATTCCGATAGAAAAACAAAACTTTCAAAAATTTCAGAAAATTAAAACCTGACGCCGTCAGGTTGTAAGGCCTGACGCCGTCAGAAATGATCTGACAGAATTCTCATGTTAAGTTTCCGGAAAATTTCTGGAAAAACCTATACCTTACTTCCTGGAATTCCTGCAAAATATCATTATGACTCGATACAAGCATTTGACTCAAACAATTACTAATATGTATGTTAATTTAATATTGTTATGATTCATGTTCATTTGTTCTAATAAACCGATTTGGATTTCCCTTACACTTATCTTTTGCAAAATACCTTTATATGTAGTTAAGACGAAGTTAAAAACAAGATAAAGCATTTTCACAATTTAGTTTTGAACATGAATCAATAATAATAAAAATTAAACACACATACGGAAGCAAATAAAATCAAACAAACAAATAAATAAACACACAAAGCAAATAAAGCTTGGGTTGCCTCCCAAGAAGCGCTTTTCTTTATTAACGAGTCTTGTAGCTAGACTCAAAGTCCTTTTAACCTATGTAAGTGAGATCGTCATCGAGGACATCTTTAGGGTTAAGCTTGGATTGAAGTTTTCTATTGGTCCGCATAGTACGATATATCTTTTCAAACCTCTCTCCATCCGGGTCATACAATGTCATCTTAATATGCCATGACCCATCTCCATCTTTGGGTGGTTTGTCCCAATCCCACTTATGATCATCGTCCTCACAAGTCCACTTATTCATCCCTAGGTTAATTGGCAAAACTCCTAGGAAATCAATCATCTTCCTAAAAACTAGAGGGTCTTCAAATGGATCCAATTCGGTGTCCCTAGCCAAGATTTGTTCTACTGCATGTGTTCGGTTCACAAAGTCCTCTTCTAGGTAAAATGGGCGTTGGGGTCCTATGAAGTCTCTATCGATCCAAGGTCCATATCTAGATGGTCTCCTATTTAATTCTAACCAATGGGGTGTTGGTTCCTCACTAGTATCATAGGCATGTTTCTTCACATCATAGACTGACCAAGTATCACCTTCTCCTACCGCTATCTTAGATTCCTTACAATCAATCATAGCACTAGCGGTCGCCAAAAATCCTCTACCTATCAACAAGGGGCATGTAGGGTCGCTAACCATATCAAGGACGTGGAAATCGGCTAAAATGGTTAGTTTTCCTATGTGTACTAACACGTCCTTAACTACTCCAATCGGGTAAGCAACACTTCCATCCGCTAAGCCTATTATTACCTCGGTTTCTTCAAGTTTCCCTAGTTTTAGAGAGGTGTAGAGAGGTAACGGAAGTAGGTTAAGGCTTGATCCAAGATCGGCTAATGTGTCATAAGCCTCCGAATTACCGATCTTGCAAGGTAGAACAAATAAGCCCGGATCATCTAATTTCTTAGGTAGCTTGTTTTGAACAAAGGCGGTCCCTTTTTCGCCTAACTTGAGCTTCTTCTCATCCAACACATCAATAACCGGACTTTCAAGGTGGAGCTCCTTGAATTCTTCGTCAAGGTTTTGAGTGGGAGGTGTTTCAACTATGTTGTTGACCAATTTAGTGTTGGACATCTAACACATCAATAACCGGACTTTCAAGGTGGAGCTCCTTGAATTCTTCGTCAAGGTTTTGAGTGGGAGGTGTTTCAACTATGTTGTTGACCAATTTAGTGTTGGACATCTAAACTTGTTGGTCCTTTTGGATGACTTGGGTTTGTTTGAAACACGTGCTCATGGAATTGACCGAATAATATTGTGGACAAGAACTAGGAGACGAAACCGATGAAATGGCGTTGACATTTAGTTTCGGGTTCTTGACTGTGTTGCTAGGGAGTGCTCCCATTTCTCGGTCATTGAGGACTTTCAACAAAGTGTCAATCTTATTGGTCATCTCGCTTTGTTTTTGTTTGAAATCGGCTTCAAACTTGGCCAAACGAGCTTCTTGAGATGCCATAAATTGGGACATCAATCCTTCAAAGTTATTGGTACTACCATAGTTGGAAGGATTGTTGTTGAAAGTACGGTTCGAGGATGAACCGCTTGATTGGAAACAATTAGGCGGGTTGGAAGAATTGGTTTGTTGTGCGTTTTGGTTTTGTTTCCACCTAAGGTTTGGGTGATTTTTCCATGAGGGGTTGTATGAATCACCGTAGGGGTTTGGCTCGGGTTTGAAAGTGTACCACTTGTCTCCCGCTCCGTTGGTACGCGAGGATGCGTAGTCCGTAAAAGCTTGTTCGGGGAGTTCCACGCAATCACGAGTGTCATGGGGACCACTACATAATTCACATGAAGAAGTGATTTTGTTCACTTGGCTTGAAGGTTTAGGAGCCTCGTAGGATTTTGTTGATGCAAATAATGTTCTAAAAACGTTATTTATATCTTTCGATTACTTCACGTTTTGAGGATGACAAAATGTAAACTCACGTTACGTTAAAATTAACGCTAACAAGTTTTTAATCGGAAGATCCCGTTTCTACGCAAATCACTCTTGAACAAAGTTACAACTTGGACTAGTGATCAAAGAAGTGAATTTATGTTTTGAAAATTCACATTTTAAATGGGACAAAACATTTTTTCCAAAATACACATGACAAATTATTTTTGAAATATTAAGAAATGTTTTAATGGAAAAATAAGTTTGAAAATCACAACAGCTATTTTTCCCCTCAAAATCAGCTCCAACCTTCCCCAAATAAGTTTTCACCAGAAAAGATAAAATTTGGAGCGTCCTAGTCTACCACGGCTCCACGGTACCGTTAAATTTAACGAAGCCGTGGGTCATTTAGTGGAGCCGTCCGTACCATTTTGAATTGTAACGTTCAGATTTTCTTTGCCTATAAATACCCACCTCTTTCACAGGTTTAGGCACCCTTCACACACAGAAAAATCCCTTAGTAAAACCCTCTCACACCTTTCACTTCTTAGGGTCAATTAGATTAGTTTTTCTTTGTTTCAAAAGTGATCCAATCATCCTTCAAGTGATCCTCTTCATACCTCTTCACTAGCAAGAGAAGAACACAAGTATCCAAGTTGATACAAGGTGTTGTCATCCCTCTTCATTGGCAAGAGAAGAACTCAAGTAATCAAGAAGATACTAGAGTTTTAGTTGATAGGTTTTTGTAACACTTGTTACAACCTTGTTGTGTCTTAGCATACATCAAGTTTATTTTCTTTTTGTGAGTGAGAGTGAAGATCAAGTGTGATCTATAGAGATAGTGAACATCTCTTGAAGCCATTGGGCTTGTGTGATTGATCAAGAAGATCAAGGGTCATTAGGTTAGTGTTAATTGAGTAGAGTGAAGTGAGTGTTGATCATTGTGATCGTGTTGAGATCTTGGTGATCTCTTGAAGCCATTGGGCTTGTATGTTTGGTCATGTGGACCTTGGTAGATTGGTGCTAGCTAAGATTAGCACTCGACATCTAGCTTAGTGTCGGAAATAGGATAAGCGACGTGTACGGTTTTCTCCGCCTGAAGGGAGGTTGTTGATATAGTGTTTGAAACTCTCGAGTGTGGTACTCGGGGAGTGGAGTAGGGCGAAGAAGAGCTTCGTAGCCGAACCACTATAAATCCTCTGTCTCGGTTTGATCTTTCCAACTCTACTCTTTACTTTTATTTTTTATTATTACGTAGCTTAGTTTGTAGTTCATGTTGGTGTTGTTTGATTACACATAGAGTTCGAATCAAAGTTTCCAATAGCATACTTTTAAAACAAGATTTTAAAAGAAGTTTTTAAACCGGTAAACTATTCAACCCCCCTTCTAGTTTCCCACAATTGGTATCAGGAGCCACGTCAGTCAAGTTTTTAAAGTATATTGTATTTTAAAGCTTGAACCGATCAATGGATTCCGACAAATATCTAGAAGGGCAATCTATGCAAAGACCACCACTTTTCGAAACTGATTGTTTTATTTATTGGAAAACAAGATTCGAAACGTATGTGAAATCAAAAGACATTGATCTTTGGCATGTTATTACCGAGGGTGACTTTCAACCTATTCAAAAGAATCCGGAAACTAAAAAGGATGAAATAGTTTCTTATGATAAACAAAGTGATGAACTTAAAAGGAAATTAGCTAAAAATAATGAGGCTAAAATGATGATTTATAATGCTTTGCCTAAAAAGGAATTTGAAAGAATTTTTATGTGTAATACGGCAAAAGACATTTGGAAAACTTTGTTAGTCACTCACCAAGGTAATAACCAAGTCAAAGAGAACAAGATAAATCTTCTTGTTCAACAATATGAACAATTCTCCATTTCGGAGGATGAGTCAATAGATAATGTTTTTGCTAGATTTAATACTATTATCACTAGTCTTAAAGCTCTTGATGAAGGTTATTCTAGTAAGAACTATGTTAGGAAGTTTCTTAGAGCTCTACATCCTAAATGGAGAGCAAAGGTCACCGCCATAGAAGAATCAAAGGACTTGGCGGCATTGTCACTCGATGAACTTATAGGAAACTTGAAAGTTCACGAGATGATCATCAAGAAGGATTCCGACATTGTCAAAGGCAAAAGCGAGAGAATTAGATCTCTAGCATTAAAAGCCAAGAAGGAGTCTAGTGATGAGGAATGTTCGAGTTCCGATAGTGAAGATGAAGAGTACGCACTAGCCGTTAGGAACTTTAGAAAGTTCTTTAGGAGGAAAGGTAGATTTCCTAGACAATCTCGAGATGAGAAGAAGTCATCTCAAAGAAATCATGATGAAAGAAAAGGGACAAGTGATAGGAGATGCTTTAGATGCGGAGACCCTAATCACTTCATAGGAGAATGTCCTAAGCCACCTAAATCCAACAACCAAAGAGCCTTCGTAGGAGGTTCTTGGAGTGATAGCGGTGAAGAAGAAGAGAAGAAGCCTAACGATGAAACGTGCTTAATAGCTCAAGCTTCTAACGAGGTACAATCCGACTCTTCTTATTATAGTGATAATAATTCGTCAGTAGATGATAATGAATTGCATGACGAATACAACAAACTATGCGTAGTTAGTACTAAGATTTTAGGTAGAAACACAAAGCTAAAATTAAAATTAAAAGAACTAGAACTACAAATCTTAGAACTAAATGATCAAGTCAAGAGACTTGAGAAAAACAAGGAAGTAGATTTAGGATGCGGGTCATGTATTAGTCTTCAAGTAGAAAACGAAAAACTTAAAGAAAATGCTTTAAGAATCATTAGGTTTGATGAAGGAACTAAAAAGCTTAATGATATACTTGAAAATATTAGATATAGTGAACATGACCGTTCGGGTTTAGGATTTGACCCAAATCAGGCTTCTACGAGTAGTACTAAACAAGTAAAATTTGTAATGCCTGAAAAGTCCATGTCTGAAGGTGACGGCACCATTAAAGATACAGACGGCACCACTAAATTTAGTGGTACCGTGGTACCGTGTAGTGCTGAGGACAAAACTGGGTCAATTCTGAAAAGTAACTTAAGTCCTAAACCAAGTCAAGTAGTTGTAAATAGAACTAGAGTGTCTACTCCAAGTAGAGAGGAAACCAAAGGTTTTAACAAACCATTTTCATCTCCCGAACATGGATTTGTAAAGCGTGACACTAGGTCAACTACTCCTCCACCTAGAAAGGTAAACTCTCCCAAACCTCGGTCTAGAACTCCTCTACCGAGAGGTAACTTTAGAAGACAAAATCATCCAAGTAACTTTCCCGTAACTTGGAATGATCGTCCATCACAAAGTTACTTACCATGGGAAATGTGTCCTCCATTCTCACATCCTAAACTAACGCAACAAATGCGTAGGATGTTTAACTCTAACAACTTTGGATCCATGAGATATTGGGGACCAGATGTTTGAACATTTGTTTTGCTAGGAAAACAAGAGTGTAAATAAACTTTGGAGTACAACAAAAAGGAGTATGATGCGTTATCATGCATATCCGGTGACGCAATAGTCAAGTAGTGTCTTTCATGCTTAACATTCAACAAAGGTACCCTAGTCTTCTAGTTTTAAGAGCAAACACCTCAGGCACATGTACGCTTTCTTAAAACACCCTTTGTTAGTAGTAACGTTTGGCATGAAATAGTGTAGTTAGAATTTAACATGGTAGGCACTATAACACAGAAACTCTATTCACATCTCATCATGCCAAATTCATCCTGTCCAGAAATGTTCGATGATCGCTTGAAGATCATGCGTGACAAGTTTGAATTAAGCATTGATGAGTGAATCAAGTTCCCTTCCTTGCACATATTTAATCTTGCCTAAATGAAGTATCCCTGTAAACTTATGTATACTATATGTATGAGATACATAGTTTAAGTAATAGTCTCTATTGACAATAACGCCCATATCCGCAAATGCGAAACTCACAAGAGACGAAGAAAGTGAGTGCGTGGATATAACTAAGTTAGGGGCATAATAGGTAAAGCAGTTTACCTAACGGCAAGTAGGTCCATTATCATGAATAGTGTTGGCTTTGTGCCCACTTGTAAGAAGTATCCCAAAACTTCTTACATCAAAGTGTTTAATGTATCATACCATACATTAAAGATACTATACACTTGAGATTACGATATCTTGAGGAGATTGATGTAGAAAATGTTTCTATACCAACTCTGATAATGTGAGAGATAATGTGGGTTGAAACATAATGAGTAATGTTTGTACCTTCATAGGTTAATTAACAAACATCTTGGTTCCCCAAGAAACAAACTACTCTTATTGTCACCACGACCGAAACCGAGTTCGCAAGCGCCGAAAAGGCATGACAACAAACACTATAGATGAGACAACTCCCTGCGAAGAGTAGCACTCAAGATGCCATTAGACTTGTCCGGGAACCCTATAGTTTGCTCATGAACGAAGCTCGTCGAAGTACGTCATCTCCTCGCGGAAAGACATCTCCTCCGTCATGATAACGTCGAATGAGAAATCTTTTCTTTGAAAAGTATTTCTTCTCACCTTAACCTTTACATTCTTGTCAAATGACCTCTTAATACTCCATTGGAATTATTAATGTCATTTCTCACGTCTCATCATATGACTTTTTAAGTCATTCCTCATATCCCGCTCATGACTATTTCAATATTTCTATGGAAATATTAAAGTCATCTCACACTTCCATCCTATTCTCGACTCATGACTCTTGAATATTTCATTAGAAATTTCAAGTCATTCCCTAAGTCTTATCCCATGTCTTCGTAATATTTCACTGGAAATATTAACGTCATTTCTCGCGTCTCGTCATATGACTTTTCAAGTCATTCTTCTCATCCCGCTCATGACTATTTGAATATTCCTTCAGAAATATTAAAGTCATCCGTCACGTCATGCCTCATAACCTTTCATCCCTTCTATGACCTCTCGAAAGTTTCGCGGGAAACATTGAAGTCATTCCTTATGTCATATGACTCATGAATATTTCACGGGAAATATTTAGTCATTCCTTGTGTCGCATACTCCGACTAATTAAATATTTCATGGGAAATATTATAGTCATCCTCCTAAACACAACTCATAACTTCTATTTATTTCACGGGAAATACTAGAAGTAAATCCTTATCCAATGACGTCTTAGTCAATTTCCTCTGAAACACTAAGGTCATTTCCGGTCATCCCATTTAATCATCTTTCGTCAAAAATTTTATTAGGTATAAACTTTTTCCTCGTGTCAAAAAGTCTTACTAAATAAGTAAGATTAATCAGCCAAAAGTCAAAACAGAAGAAAAACTGGACAATCAGATATACGGCTCCACTAAAGAGCCACGGCTCCACTAATGTTTAGTGGAACCGTGGAGCCGTGCATCTGAAAAACGCGCCCAGTCACTCTTTTCTTCTGCAGAAATTTTCCAAACTCACAAAACATCTTCCACCTGCTGTCATAATCGAACCATAACACCATAATTCAACTAAACTCTTGCAAATCAAGATTGAGGCATTGGAATTAACAAATCCTAACCACAACATCATCAATTGTAAGTAATTTACTCTTATTTTCTTTTAATTTGAGTCTAGGGTTTGTTCTTGAGTATAAATCCGAATTGGGGATTTTCAAAATTAGTTAAACCCTTGTGCAATTAAGACTAGGATTAGACAATGTAGTATTCACATGATTCCCTAAACCTAGGATTTCCAAAAACCCACTTATGTTGCAAAACCTAATCTGAAATTAATCACTAAATTCGGATTATGATTGTTTATTTGTAATGGTTACATGTTTAGGATGATTAAAATTGAATTAGGAACGTTCTGCATTAAAGCTTTTCAATCTTAAAGCTTGATTAGCACCATGTTGAGGCATTTGCCAAACACCCCAATTCGATCATTTTTTTTTGAAAAACTTCACAAGTCTAGGATCATGAAACCTTTTTCATACATTGTTGATGCAAATTAAAAACGTTTTTGCATGCATACATGAACTCTCAAATATGGCTCGAAGTACATAATTGATATGTATTGTTCGACATATTTGATTGAGCAAAAGTGAAGTTAGGAGCGTTTGGGTAATCTCTTTAGGATAATTTAGAGTCGAGATTGCCGCACCTTCACATTGTTTGCATTTAGGCACACACTCTAGAAGTATAATCATTAAAATGCAACGAACTAACATATACAAAAATATTTTTTTTGTAGACAAACAATGCCTCGGAATGATTATCAATTAACCCGAAAATACATCATTGAAACACTTGAAAACCCAAACATCACTGATGAACAAAAAGCTTATTTTTCCAAAGTGCTAACACGATACATACATGAAGGACGTGTAGTCGATGCACTTTATGTCATGTCAGATAGAGTCAGTGCTTGTTTTCCTTCCATTCGGTTCGATTGTTTATACACAATAAATGATCAAATATGTCCCCTTTTCGTTCTCGAATTTTACAGTCGTGTTCGTACCTACACTGACTCTGACGGTAACGTCTTTCTTGACTTTTGGATTCAACACCAAAATATCACCCTGTCTGTCACTCAGTTTGGTGAAATTCTTGGTGTTCCCTCATATGGTCAGTGTGCTTACACCAACGACCATTCTCTAGAGTCTCTTTACTACAATGTTGAGATAGAAGGTGCCTATAGTACCCAAATTCCTGACATTGAAGTAATCAAACAAATTATCCAAATTCCTCGAGTCGCCAACACGTACCAAAAACGTGATGGATCCGTTGTCTTTCTCGACCCATCCAAAATCTACCTCAGGGAACTCCGTCCCGACCTTAGAAGTTGGGAACTTCTTCTACGTGAAAATGTGTTAAGCCTTGCGGGCAACCGTGATCACGTACCGGCAAGTCTTGCCCTTATGCTCTATTGTCTTAGTATCGAGGAACCCTTCAACCTTGCATACTACATGGTCAAACGGATGGCCAACATTCATCGTCGGTCCGATGAGCTCATGCCATACGGCATGTTGCTTACTCGTTTATTCAGGTGGGTCATGGAACATTTCCCACATCTTCAAAGTGTCGACTATGTCCTAGTCAATCCGGTTATGCACACACTTGGTGGACCACAACGTCGCACAAAGCAACGTAAGGACAAAGGGTCCAAACGTGGTCGTAAATCCACTTCCGATATTCCCCATTCATCCTCCTCCTTCAGTCACGAATCATCATCTGAACCCATGGATGAGGACGATGATGAGGTGAACGAAGAAGGAACTTCTAGCCCTCAAATCCCTTCTCCCGACACCTACTTTCGTAATCTTGATACCTCATCATTTCGACGTACAACCGACCTCGAAAATGGGATGGTTAATCTATCCCACATGATGAGAAGGCAAACCTCAATGTACAATAGACAAGTGGAGATGCATGAGCAAACTATCGGGGGATTCAAGTCCATCGGCAAGGCGATAAAAGGGCTTGGAAACAAAATTAAGAAGTTGGGGAAAAGAAAGGATTATATGGAAATAACTTAAGTAGTATTATCTATATAAGTATTATGCTTAAAATACTACTAATAGTTTGTGGCATTGTTGCCTAATACATTAACTTGTTTGATGTGTTTCCTTTGAACATGATTAATTCTATTGGTAATTAATCCTCATGTTAGTTTATCTTGCCTAAATCATGAATGTTAGTTTATTTTATTACATGCACAGATGTTAAAAATGCTTGAATTCATGCATGCTTAATAGTTGCCTAAATACATAGATGATCACATGATCATGTTAGTTGCTAGTTGAAACTAGCTTTAGGAATTCTATGTGTTTAGTAATTTGAGGCTTTGAGATTTGCAGCCAATGGATTCCCCAGAAATTTCCCCATTTAGGCTGCCTAAAACCTGCAGACCTGGAAAGAAGGTCAAAAGAGCCCACGGCTCCATTAAATAGGCCACGGCTCCACTAAATTTAGTGGTGCCGTGCCTCTGGAAGACGAAAACTGCTATTCTCTTCCACTTTTTGACTATCTTTTCCAGAAAATCTGCAACCAAAACCTGATTCCCATGCACCCAAATCCCCAAATCCAACATTTCAAACTTGCATGCTTATGTTTTGGCTATTTAAGCTAACATTATGCATTGCCATTCTTACACCCATCCTTACACCTTCACATTCACCATACCATCATCATGGGATCAAGAGTATTCAAGAAACCTAGATTCAACATCAAACCAACCAACCAAACCTCTCTAGTTGATCAATGGATCAAGAATGTCAACACACCCCAATCATCAACTAAACCTATCACCAATGACATTCCCCTCATTGATCTCACCTTGGATGATGAAGATGAAACCCATACACCCATAACCTCTACCAACTCATCATCTTCTTTCACTACACCCCAAGCTCCATCCAAGGCAACCTCTATTAAACCTACATCCTCATCCTCCACAACAAGAATCAACACACACTCATCTCCATCTAGTCCCATTCACCCTTTAACCCTAACACTTAACTCATCACCATCAACTTCCCTTGAATTGGGAACTCACACAACACCCTCATCTCTTTCAACATCACCGCAACCTCTAACTCTCACCCTCACCCTTTCACCAAACACTCCCTTTGAATTTGGGAGAAACATATCATCACCTTCACTATCACCATCACCTCAACCCTTGATGAGTTATCCAATCATGTATCCCCTTCATTCACACACCTTGAGTTGCCCTTGTTGCAACTACAACCTTGAACTCATCATGAACCTAAGAGATGAGCTTAGCTTTAGGTTCTCGTATCTTGAACACCTCCTCACACCACCCATAGGACCCATCATCCTTCCACCACCTCCACCACACAATAGCCCAAACTAAACATGGTTATGTTTAGTTCCTCCAATAAATGACTAGGAACCTTTTGAAGTTGGAAGCAAATCTAGAAGCCTCATGTTACTTTAGAAGTTTATGTGTCTTCTTGTTAGTTTAATTTGCTTTCCTAATGTAGTCATACTTATGTATGACATTCAATTTATATTTATGTAATGGGCTTTTCATTTTGGCTACTTAGCCATAATTGTGTTATTGTGGTTGGATATTTGTCTTATGTGCTACTTGTTAGATATTGTACATTTGTCGTCTAACTTTGTTTTGTAGCACGATCCATTGCTCGATTCCTTTGTGTTCTCCGAATGAGGGGGAGTACACATCAAGGGGGAGCCTTAACCACCTTTTTGATTTGACAAAAAGGGGGAGAAATGGGAGTAAACTCATTAAAAACTTGTTAAATTTAATTTTAACCTAAAATGAGTTTATATTTTGTCATCATCAAAAAGGGGGAGATTGTTGATGCAAATAATGTTCTAAAAACGTTATTTATATCTTTCGATTACTTCACGTTTTGAGGATGACAAAATGTGAACTCACGTTACGTTAAAATTAACGCTAACAAGTTTTTAATCGGAAGATCCCGTTTCTACACAAATCACTCTTGAACAAAGTTACAACTTGGACTAGTGATCAAAGAAGTGAATTTATGTTTTGAAAATTCACATTTTAAATGGGACAAAACATTTTTTCAAAAATACACATGACAAATTATTTTTGAAATATTAAGAAATGTTTTAATGGAAAAATAAGTTTGAAAATCACAACAGCTATTTTTCCCCCCAAAATCAGCTCCAACCTTCCCCAAATAAGTTTTCACCAGAAAAGACAAAATTTGGAGCGTCCTAGTCTACCACGGCTCCACGGTACCGTTAAATTTAACGGAGCCGTGGGTCATTTAGTGGAGCCGTCCGTACCATTTTGAATTGTAACGTTCAGATTTTCTTTGCCTATAAATACCCACCTCTTTCACAGGTTTAGGCACCCTTCACACACAGAAAAATCCCTTAGTAAAACCCTCTCACACCTTTCACTTCTTAGGGTCAATTAGATTAGTTTTTCTTTGTTTCAAGAGTGATCCAATCATCCTTCAAGTGATCCTCTTCATACCTCTTCACTAGCAAGAGAAGAACACAAGTATCCAAGTTGATACAAGGTGTTGTCATCCCTCTTCATTGGCAAGAGAAGAACTCAAGTAATCAAGAAGATACTAGAGTTTTAGTTGATAGTTTTTTGTAACACTTGTTACAACCTTGTTGTGTCTTAGCATACATCAAGTTTATTTTCTTTTTGTGAGTGAGAGTGAAGATCAAGTGTGATCTATAGAGATAGTGAACATCTCTTGAAGCCATTGGGCTTGTGTGATTGATCAAGAAGATCAAGGGTCATTAGGTTAGTGTTAGTTGAGTAGAGTGAAGTGAGTGTTGATCATTGTGATCGTGTTGAGATCTTGGTGATCTCTTGAAGCCATTGGGCTTGTGTGTTTGGTCACGTGGACCTTGGTAGATTGGTGCTAGCTAAGATTAGCACTCGACATCTAGCTTAGTGTCGGAAATAGGATAAGCGACGTGTACGGTTTTCTCTGCCTGAAGGGAGGTTGTTGATATAGTGTTTGAAACTCTCGAGTGTGGTACTCGAGGAGTGGAGTAGGACGAAGAAGAGCTTCGTAGCCGAACCACTATAAATCCTCTGTCTCGGTTTGATCTTTCCAACTCTACTCTTTACTTTTATTTGTTATTATTACGTAGCTTAGTTTGTAGTTCATGTTGGTGTTGTTTGATTACACATAGAGTTCGAATCAAAGTTTCCAATAGCATACTTTTAAAACAAGATTTTAAAAGAAGTTTTTAAACCGGTAAACTATTCAACCCCCCTTCTAGTTTCCCACAGATTTCATAAGAAACTTGACTTGGTCTTCAAGTTCTATGATCCTACGGTCGGAAGTGCTTGAATTGTTCGAAGGCAAAGATATTGCCTTGACCATTTTATTCAAATCACGGGGATCACTCCAACTTTCGTTGTCATAAAGAGCAAGATCTTCCAGGAGAGCCCATGATTGTTCCGCACTTAGATCACGTAGCTTACCACTGGCCGATTGGTCAATGGTTTGCCTCGTGGAGAGATTGATATGGTCATAGAAGATTTGGACTTGGAGCCAAAGTTCTATGCCATGGTGAGGGACTTTTTGGAGTAAGTCCTTGAATCGAGTCCATGCCTCGTAGAGGGTTTCGCCTTGACGTTGTTGAAACATCAAGATATCATTCCTTAGCTTGGTAGTTCTTCCTGGTGGGAAAAACTGAGCGAGGAAACGAGTGGTGAGATCATCCCAAGAGGTGATGGATCCTGCGGGTAGACGCTCTAGCCATTGACTAGCTTGATCCCGCAGAGAGAATTGAAAGAGACGCAGTCGGGTCGTCTCTCGAGTGGCAACATCAAGGTCTATGGAATTAACGATTTTGAGAAAGTCCTTGAGATGTTGATTAGGATCTTCGGAACGAAGTCCATGGAATGCGCATCCACTTTGCACCAACCGGATGGTGTCGGATCGCAAGGGAGTGACATTGGCTCCTTGAGTGAGCTCTATGGTGTTTCGATAGCCATGGTGGCTAGGACGGGAGTAGTCTCCTAAGGTACGGGCTCTAGGAGGTGGGTGTTGTTGTGGTGGTGGGTTGTTGGGATCAAGGATATTACCACCTTCCATGATGTCGGATGGTAATGGTTACGAACAAAGAAACGAAGAAAAAAGATAGACTAAAGAAAATTGAGAAAAATAAAATAAAAATCTCACTAGAAAGGAATCTAATGAGTAGACCTAATAAAATAAAAATTCAACCTAAACAATAACTATTCCCCGGCAGCGGGGCAAAAACTTGATGCGTGGTTTTGCGACCTTACAACAGGTTTTACCTCTCGAGGGATCTCAAGAGGCTTGCAATCCCCACCAGGCAGTGTACCTGACCGATGTAGTATAGTGTAGTGGCAAGTACCAGGGGATTGATCGTTCTCTAGGGGAATAGTGTCGTTAGGATTGAAAAACTACTCTAACAGGTCTAAGGGTGAGGGAAGATTCTTTTTTGTATTTTTTTTATATTTTTATAAAAGCAAGTAAAATCTCGGGTTTGAAGGAGTGGGCGGAATTAGTTGCTAGTCAACTAACCCAAATAACTACAAATGCAAATAAAATAAAATAACTGAAAATAAAAAGGTTGTGGAACTTATATGGGGAGAAATGTGTTTACTTAGATTTCCTTACTCCCTAACTATCTTTTATCGGTTGATTAGTGTGTATTAATTGCGTGGATGACGGGTGTATTCCTTAATACCAATCGTGGGGTGGCATACGTACTTCCCCAACTCTACAAGCTCCTACTTCACTCCTATGTCGAGCCGGCTAAGAAGCTCCTAACATGGGATCATTAGAATTCGCTCATGCATTAAATACAACCATAAAAACCTTAGTACGCATTGGTTCATGTTTCTTAAGACGTTCAAGCAAGTTACCGTATAGGAGGTTAGCTAGTTTTCTTAAGCCTAACATCGATAAACAATCATCCAATACAATTAATAACACACCAACAACCAATAATCAATAGTTAGGTTTCATTAGATCTAAGCAAACACAAGATAAATCTAGCCTAGCATGTTAATTAAAAGACAAAAACAAGATATAATCAAACAACACATAGACATATTGAATGATTAATTGATTACTTATCTTCAATTAAACATGGGAGATCCAAGGGTATAAAACCCTTAAAAATGGCAGAAAATTCGTCTTAGAGTTTCTCCTCACAAAGTTGCACACTAATGACTAAAAATTGCAAAACTATATATAGAATTTAGGGGCTGACGGCGTCACGTTGTAGGAGGTGACACCGTCACCTCGCCGCGGCTAGGGTTCCCGGATGGTCTTCCTGACGCCGTCCCTCTTTAATCCTCCAAAATCCACTCTGGCGCGTCAAGGCTTGACGCCGTCACAATTGTGCTTGACGCCGTCTCTCTTTAACTTAAACCGTGACGGCCTTGATCACCTTAAATGGTGACGCCGTCAGACTTCCATTGTAAAACTTTCTGGCGCGTCACGTGTATTTGTCATATCCACCTCTTTTGCCAAGCCGTGACGCCGTCAGGAGAAATCCTTGACGCCGTCACGTGTACTTTTCCAGCAGCTTTGGCATTTTGTCGAATTCTTCACTTTTATGCTCCAAAAACGTCCAAAATGCTTCCTTTTCCAGATTTCTTCTCCAAAGTACCTAAAATGACAAAAGGAACGATTTAGGGCAATATTTGATCAAAAAATACGATTTAGGGCTTAAATGACCCCCTAAAAGCGGTACACTTTTCGCTTCATCAGTGGTATTGAAGGAGACGAGTTTGACCGAAGTCAAACTCTGGGTTTAACTAAAAAGATCAGGGTTGGGTTTAATTGGGCTTGGGAAATTGGGATTGGGCTTGGGTAATGTTTGTGGGTTGGGTTATTAGGATTAAGTGTGGATTGGACTGGAAATGGGTTTTAGTACTTAGGATAGAATTTGATTTTAGTTTTAACCTTAGGGACCAATGTTGTAAATGCTGAAAATCCAAGGACCAACTTTGCCAAAAATCAAATCTATTTCCAGGGACCATTTGTGTTATTTTTGGTATTTTGGGGGTCGACTTTGACTCTGTCTTTGACTTTCGTCTTCACTTGATCAAATGTACAATTGTTGCCGAGTCGATCCAAAAATGCTCGTTTTCGTTCTGTTTTTAATCCTTTTGCACATGAAACAGATAAAAACACAATTGAAGGATATTTTCTGTATTTTGAAGCATTTCTTAGTGTTTTTAAATGTTTTTGCAGTTCAGATGGGACAAAAATGATGAGTATTTACACACTCATCAATATACTTGGACTAAGTTTTTGAAAACTAAAAATGAAGTATTCGATAAATTTGAAATTCTAAGTAAGAAAATTCAAAATCAAATAGGAAATAGCATTGTATCAATTAGAACAGACAACGGTCGTGAATTTGATAACGAAACTCAATCTGGAGCTTTTTGTGATGCAAATGGCATAACACATAACTTTTCAGCTTCGCGTACTCCTCAATCTAACGGTGTAGTAGAACGTAAAAACAGAACACTTCAAGAAATAAGTAGAACAATGCTAAATGAACAAAATATTCCACAAAAGTTTTGGTGCAATGCTGTTGACACATCCACATATATCTTAAATAGAGTCTTAATTATACCATTCTTGAATAAAACACCATATGAGCTATATAGAGGCAAAAAGCCTACATTAGGATATTTTAGAGTTTTTGGAAGCAAGTGCTTCATTTTAAATACTAAGGATTATCTCACCAAGTTTGACCCAAAGTCTTATGAAGGTGTGTTCCTTGGATACTCACAAAATAGTAAAGCATATATCATCTTGAACAATGAAACCTTAAGAGTCGAGGAATCGTTGAACGTAACATTCGACGAAAGTCCACCTCCCTCTAAGACATAACCTTTGGTAGATGATGACTTAGTTGAAAGTCAAATGGTTGAAAACCAAGAAAATCTAGATAATGATAAAGAAGATGAACCTTTAAATAAGGAAATAGTCAATATCAAAGAATCTAGAAGTCGTCCATTAGATAATGTCATAGGAGAAATTAATGAAAGAACCTTAAGATCAAAAGTTCAAAATCAAAGTAATTTCTTTTGTTTCATTTCAACAACTGAGCCCAAAAATATAAATGAGACTATTAAAGATGAATCTTGGTTTATAGCAATGCAAGAAGAACTAAACCAATTTGTTAGAAATGATGTTCGGACATTAGTCCCTCAACCTAAATGTCAAACCATAATTGGAACAAAATAGGTTTTTAGAAATAAAATGGATGAAAATGGTGTAGTGTCTAGAAAAAAAGCTAGGCTAGTAGCTCAAGGCTACAATCAACAAGAAGGTATAGACTACAACGAAACATTTGCACCGGTTGCTAGGCTCGAGTCAATTAGAATATGATGAAGCGAAAAGTGTACCGCTTTTAAGGGGTCATTTAAGCCCTAAATCGTATTTATTTGATCAAATATTGCCCTAAATCGTCCCTTTTGTCATTTTAGGTACTTTTGAGAAGAAATCTGAAAAAGGAAGCATTTTTTACGTTTTTGGAGCATAAAAGTGAAGAAAACGGCAAAGTCTCAAAAATCGGCTGAAAGTTACCTTTGACGGCGTCATATTTAACCCTGGACGGCGTCATGGCTTGGCAAAAGTGGTGGATGTGAAATTTACTCATGATAAGCCAGAGAAATTGCATGGAAATTCTGACGGCGTCACCCTTTAATTTGATCAAGGTCGTCATGTTATAATTCAAAGAGGGACGGCGTCACGTTCATAGTCTGACGGCTTCAAGCCTTGATAAGCCAGAACGGATTTTGGAGAGCTAAAGAGGGACGGCGTCAAGAAGGTCATCCGAGAACCCTAAAAGCGGCGAGGTGACGGTGTCACACTCCATAACGTGACGCCGTCAGATCCAAAAATCTATATATAGTTTTGCAATTCTTTGTCATTAGTGTGGAACTTATTGGGGAACTTTGTGTGTGAAAACCCTAGGACGAATTTGGCAGCTCTTTCAAGGCTTTTTGCCTTGAGATCTTCCATGTTACATTGAAGATAAGTTATCAATTAATCATTCAATATGTCTATGTGTTGTTTGATTTTATCTTGTTCTTGTCTTTTGTTTAACATGTTAGGCTAGATTTATCTTGTGTTTGCTTAGATCTAATGAAACCTAGCTATTGATTATTGGTTATTAGTGTGTTGTTAGTTGTATTGGATGATTGTTTATCTATGTTAGGCTTAAGAAAACTGGCTAACTTCCTATTCGGTAACTTGCTTGAACGTCTTAAGAAACATGAACCAATGCGTACTAAAGGTTTTTATGGTTGTATTTAATGCACAAGCGAATTCTAGTGATCCCATGTTAGGAGCTTCCTAGCCGGCTCGACATAGGAGTGAAGTAGGAGCTTGTAGAGTTGGGGAAGTACGTACGCCACCCCACAAATGGTATTAAGGAATACACCCGTCATCCACGCAACTAATACACACTAATCAACCGGTAAAAGATAGTTAGGGAGTAAGGAAATCTAAGTAAACACATTTCCCTCCACATAAGTTTTCACCAACATTTTCATTTTCTGTTATTTTATTTTATTTGCATTCGTAGTAATTTGGGTTAGTTGACTAGCAACTAATTCCGCCCACTCCTTCAAACCCGAGATTTTACTTGCTTTCATAAAAAATATAAAAACATAAAAAGAATCTTCTCTCACCCTTAGACCTATTAGAGTAGTCTTTCATACCTAACGAACACTATTCCCTGTGGAGAACGATCAATCCCCCGTACTTACCACTATACTATACTACATCGGTCAGGTACACTGCCTGGTGGGGTTGTAAGCCTCTTGAGATCCCTCGAGAGGTAAAACCTGTTGTAAGGTCGCAAAACCACGCATCAAGTTTTTGGCGCCGCTGCCGGGGAATAGTTATTGTTTAGGTTGAATTTTTATTTTATAGGTCTACTCACTAGATTCCTTTCTAGTGAGATTTTTATTTTCTTTTTATAGGTTTTCTTTAGTCTATCTTATTTCTTTGTACTTTTGTTGGTGATACCTTCCACTTACCTCATGAGTAACATTGGTCATTTGATCCCTGTTATTCGTATTTTTCGCCGTGCAAACTTTCAACTACCCGTTCCCGCCCCCATCATAGAAAACAACAACCTTTCACCCGACCACCACTTTGGTAACAATTATGAGATGGAGGAGTCTGACCATGAGAATGACCATGTTAGTCCGTTTTACTACTCAGACTCCGATGAGGATGCCGGTAATGGAGAAGTAGTTAACGAGGAATGGGGAAAAGAGGAAATTGATCCCTTTATGTATGTTGACCCTAGGACTAAGATCGAAAAGGATAGCCTCTTTAACATGCAATTTCCGTGTAAGATTGGTTATCATGATTTTTATGCTTATCTTAACTCATCTTTGCCTATGAACATTATCTCTCGCGCTAATTATAATAAAATCATGGTAGATGAGCTAGAATATCAAGGAGATAACATTGTTGCTAGGACTAAGCCACTACACGTATTCGTTGGAAGTTTTGTGTATTTGGTGGATTTTATGGTTATGGAGAACTTAGGAGAATTCATTGATAACAAATTAACCCAAGTCATTTTTGGAGAACCCTTCAAAAGGTTGACCCACCTTGATGAAAAACTTGTGGACGGGTTAATTACATTCTCGGATGGGGATGAAGATTTTACTTACCAAATGCCCCGAGCACATCCTAGGTTTAAAAACTACTCCATTGAATCTTGCAATAGACTTGTGCCTCTTGATTTGTTAAGTGAGAATGATAAGAGGAAGGGGCTCAAATATCCACATGAGAAAAATAAGAGATACTATCATGGATGTTTGGAGCTGAATGATGAATACAAGAAAGATGAGGCAACAATTAGATGGCTCACACTCGGATACGTGAGCATAAGCGACACTAGATGAGCCTTACTTTGAGTCTAGCTACAAGACTCGTTAATAAAGAAAAGCGCTTCTTGGGAGGCAACCCAAGCTTTATTTGCTTTGTGTGTTTATTTATTTGTTTGTTTGATTTTATTTGCTTCCGTATGTATGTTTAAATTTTATTATTATTGATTCATGTTCAAAAGTAATTTGTGAAAATGCTTTATGTTGTTTTTAACTTAGTCTTAACTACATATAAAGGTATTTTGCAAAAGTTAAGTGTAAGGGAAATCTAAATCGGTTTATTAGAACACAAATGAACATGAATCATAATAATAATAAATTAACATACATATTAGTATTTGTTTGAGTCAAATGCTTGTATCGAGTCATAATGATGTTTTGCAGGATTTCCAGGAAGTAAGGTATAGGTTTTTACAAAAATTTTCCGGAAACGTAACATGAAAATTCTGTCAGATCATTTCTGACGGCGTCAGGAGTTACAACCTGACGGCGTCAGGTTTAATTTTCTGAAAATTTTTGAAGGTTTTGTTTTCATAAAAAGTTTTTATTAAATCTATAACTTATAATCTCCAGGAATCTGCAAAATTATCATTCCACCAGCATTATATCCTTATATATATAGATTTATCCCGCCGATGTTATGCAGGTTTTCGTGTTTGTTTTCTCAGGTTTAACAGGTTATTTTGGACAAGGAAATGTTTTGGATCAAGCTTTTGGCGATGCATTAGTCATGGAGCTTCAACATTCTCTTTGGAAGAAGATCTAACCGTGTTACTTCATTATCCACCGGACGAATCAGGGGAGTATTTGATTTCATTCTTTTACTTTATACTTTTACATCTTGTTATTTGAACATTGGGGACAATGTTCATCTTAAGTGTAAGGGGGTAAAAGTACGATTAGAGAATACAAGTGCGCTTGATTTTTGTTTGTTTAATAGTGGATGTGTAATAAAACTGAGATAAATACCTGTTAGGGTAATTTTAGTGCCAAATTTAAAATTTTTTACAACATATAGGAGTGAAACTTTGATCTTAATGAGCGTCTCACGGATAGGAGTTATATGACTAGCACAAAACCGTACCACTAAAAAAATTTTCCACCCCCAAATATGTGAGGTTCGCCCCTAGAATTGGTAGGAAAAGCATTTTGCTATGATGTGTGTACCGGTAGCACTTAGATTCTAGAACTTGCGTTAGGACCATTCCGAGGCCACAAGTGAGACTACATTCGTGTAGTTAGATTTACTACATGATAAGAGGCATTAGGATTAACCCATTGTTTTACACCTGTGTTTTTGTTATAATTACATTGGCTACATTGGTCAAGTAATTCTCCCACACCCTTTGCGTTGTACTCATTTTTAGTACACGATACCCCTAGTACACCCCTCAGAGCCTATCTTTTCGTTTCGACCTTTAAGCATTTTACTTAAAGGAAGAATTTGTTACACCCCACTAAAATGTACACCCAAATCGCCTTAGCCTACCTTGTATGCACTCATTTTTAGTGCATTATTGTGACAACATTTGTTTAAACCCAAGTTAATTATCTAGTTGATTACATGGTTGCTAAGCCGAGTCATATCCTTGTACATATTGTTTTGGGACGATTGGGACTCATGGGTAAAGTACTAGTGTAATGGAGTAATGGGGAAGAACATCATTTATTACCCCCATATGTGCTAAATATTTTAAAAGTACTCCAAGTGTTTTGATTATCTTAATTCGAGTCATTAGAATAGTTATTTGTAAAGTTATGTAAAAGTTCAAGTGTAAGGGGAATGCAATGCCCCTATGATGTATTATTTTGGATGGTAGGGCAAAAGTGTATGCCAAAAAAAAAAAAAAAAAAAAAAAAAAAAAAAAAAAAAAAAAAAATCAAGAAAAATACAAAAAAATGAGAAAAAGAAAAGTAGAAAAAAAACATACGAACTACCATCCCGTTTTATTTTATGTTTATTTTATGTTTTTGTTATTTTCTTTCATTAGCTTAAGATTGATTCGAGTCTTGGCTTAGCAACATTGTATAGTACATGTAATTGATCAAGATCTTTAACTCGCCACCAGTAAAATATCCTTTATCCAACAAAACCGTGTTTTCCTTTTCCCTACACCTAACATTATAACCCATTTAAAAGCCCTCTTTGATAGTTTATCTTAGGTGCTTACGCCTAGTGGAGGAGGTTTTTGATCCTTTCCCAAGCCTATGGTAATCTATTTGCTATGACAGGTAGTGAGAGATATTATCCGTGTTCATTTATGAGATTTATTTTTATGACACTTGAGAGATGTGAGTATCAAAACACTACTTGTGAGGTGCTAGTTTGTAATCTCCGTGCTTATTATGATTAAAGTGGAACGAATATTTGTTGTAATTACTTTTATGTTAGCATTAAATGACCCCTAACTTGTATTTTGATTAGAATAAAAGCGCATTTGCTTGAGGACAAGCAAATCTCAAGTGTAAGGGTATTTGATGAAGCGAAAAGTGTACCGCTTTTAAGGGGTCATTTAAGCCCTAAATCGTATTTATTTGATCAAATATTGCCCTAAATCGTTCCTTTTGTCATTTTAGGTACTTTTGAGAAGAAATCTGGAAAAGGAAGCATTTTTGACGTTTTTGGAGCATAAAAGTGAAGAAAACGGCAAAGTCTCAAAAATCGGCTGAAAGTTACCTTTGACGGCGTCATATTTAACCCTAGACGGCGTCATGGCTTGGCAAAAGTGGTGGATGTGAAATTTACTCATGATAAGCCAGAGAAATTGCATGGAAATTCTGACGGCGTCACCCTTTAATTTGATCAAGGTCGTCACGTTATAATTCAAAGAGGGACGGCGTCACGTTCATAGTCTGACGGCGTCAAGCCTTGATAAGCCAGAACGGATTTTGGAGAGCTAAAGAGGGACGGCGTCAAGAAGGTCATCCGAGAACCCTAAAAGCGGCGAGGTGACGGCGTCACACTCCATAACGTGACGCCGTCAGATCCAAAAATCTATATATAGTTTTGCAATTCTTTGTCATTAGTGTGGAACTTATTGGGGAACTTTGTGTGTGAAAACCCTAGGACGAATTTGGCAGCTCTTTCAAGGCTTTTTGCCTTGAGATCTTCCATGTTACATTGAAGATAAGTTATCAATTAATCATTCAATATGTCTATGTGTTGTTTGATTTTATCTTGTTCTTGTCTTTTGTTTAACATGTTAGGCTAGATTTATCTTGTGTTTGCTTAGATCTAATGAAACCTAGCTATTGATTATTGGTTATTAGTGTGTTGTTAGTTGTATTGGATGATTGTTTATCTATGTTAGGCTTAAGAAAACTGGCTAACTTCCTATTCGGTAACTTGCTTGAACGTCTTAAGAAACATGAACCAATGCGTACTAAAGGTTTTTATGGTTGTATTTAATGCACAAGCGAATTCTAGTGATCCCATGTTAGGAGCTTCCTAGCCGGCTCGACATAGGAGTGAAGTAGGAGCTTGTAGAGTTGGGGAAGTACGTACGCCACCCCACAAATGGTATTAAGGAATACACCCGTCATCCACGCAACTAATATACACTAATCAACCGGTAAAAGATAGTTAGGGAGTAAGGAAATCTAAGTAAACACATTTCCCTCCACATAAGTTTTCACCAACATTTTCATTTTCTGTTATTTTATTTTATTTGCATTCGTAGTAATTTGGGTTAGTTGACTAGCAACTAATTCCACCCACTCCTTCAAACCCGAGATTTTACTTGCTTTCATAAAAAAATATAAAAACATAAAAAGAATCTTCTCTCACCCTTAGACCTATTAGAGTAGTCTTTCATACCTAACGAACACTATTCCCTGTGGAGAACGATCAATCCCCCGTACTTACCACTACACTATACTACATCGGTCAGGTACACTGCCTGGTGGGGTTGTAAGCCTCTTGAGATCCCTCGAGAGGTAAAACCTGTTGTAAGGTCGCAAAACCACGCATCAGAATACTACTTGCATATGCATGTGCACATGACTTTAAACTTTTCCAAATGGATGTTAAAAGTGGATTTCTTAATGGTTTTATTAATGAGGAAGTGTATGTCGCACAACCTCCCGGCTTTGCCAATTTTGAAAAACCAAATCATGTCTACAAACTTAAAAAAGCTTTATACGGACTTAAGAAAGCACCAAAAGCTTGGTATGATTAACTTAAGACTTTCCTAGTTGAACATAAGTATACCATGGGCCTAGTAGACAACACTCTTTTCAATAAGAAAAAGGGATCACATATAATCATAGTTCAAATATATGTGGATGACATCATATTCAGATCAACTTGTCAAGAGTTATGCGACGATTTCTCAAAAATCATGCATGACGAGTTTGAAATGAGTATGATGGGGGAACTAAACTTTTTCTTAGGACTCCAAATAAAACAATGATTGCCCCCAACCCTTTTACAGTTCCAGAAGCAGAGGGAGCTGCTTCAGTAGTTCCATCTCTCTAGCCCGCAGGAGTCCCGGGAAGATAGAGGCAAGACAAACCGCATAAGTCAATATATAACCTACAGAAAAGTGGGCTAATCCAAGCAATCTTGCTTGTACAATGGAAAGTGCCACCGGTTTATCTCTCCAACGAATCAAATTGGCCAAAGGTGTACGTTCATGAGCCCATGCTAAAGTTTCAATCAATTCCTGCCAATATCCACGCCAGGAAATTAAAAACATAAATCCAATAGCCTAAACAAGATGAGATATTCTTCAACCAATCTCAGTACATCAAAGATATGCTTAAGAAATTCGGTCTTGAAGATTCCAAACCCATGAAAACACCCATGTCTTCCGAAACCAAACTCACTAAGGATGACGAAAGTGAATCCGTAGATAGCACTAAATATAGAGGAATGATTGGTAGTTTACTCTATCTCACAGCTAGTAGACCGGACATTATGTTTAGTGTTTGTCTATGTGCTCGCTTTCAAAAAGATCCTAAAACATCTCATCTTGAAGCTGTTAAACGAATATTTAGATACATTAAAGGTACTACACATTTAGGATTATGGTATCCCAAAGGAACGGGTGTTGAAACCATAGTGTATGCCGGCTCAGACCATGCTGGTGACTATGTCGATAGAAAAAGTACAAGTGGTATTTGTACTTTTGTTGGGCATTACTCACCTCATGGTCTGCTAAGAAACAAACGGCTCTAGCAATATCAACAACCGAAGCCGAGTACGTATCAGCACGAAAAGCTTGCCAATAAGCTCTCTGGATGAAACAAGCTCTCGTCGACTATGGAATTCAACTCAACGACGTTCCTATTTTTTGCGACAACAAAGGAGCTATCGACCTTAGCAAGAATCCAGTTCAACACGCTAGAACTAAACACATAGAAATCCGACACCACTTTCTTCATGACAATGTTCAAAAAAGGAAACATCTCAATCGAGAAAGTATCCTCGGAGGACAACATTGCCAATATTCTCACAAAACCTCTTAAGAGAGAGCCATTTAACCTTCTTAGACTTGGTTTAGGATTAATGGAACCTAATGTGTAGTTAAAACCTTAGCTTAAACCTTAGCTTAACCAAACACGACAAAAACAACCAACTGCCAAAAGGTTCCCACGGAACCAATCGATAACAAGGACGGAACCCACTTTTTGGTACCGCCAAATCCGTGGGTTCCTGAGATTAGTTTTAAATATATCAGACAAATACCCTCTTCTCACATTCCCCGAAAACATACAAGAAACACAAACTCGACCCATAACACCCAATTCTCATAATTTAGGTCATCCCCTTCAACAAACTTGTACTTTAATCCACACTGTAAGTATCCTAACTATATCTACATTCCTGATCTGAGTCTAGGATTTCTATTTCTTGCACAAAATCAAAACTTGGGGTTTATGCATATTTTTGTAAAATCATAAAGCATATTTGTTAAATTACATAACTAATCATGTTTTCCTTAGTTAGGAATTGCATATCATAAGGCATTATCACAATTCACCAAAAACCCCATGTCAAATTCTTGCAAAAATCTTCTCACTATTAGAAAAAACAATTTTTCACATTTTTCATACAAATAAAAACGTTATGTTTAAACATCATTTGCATAATGTTTCTTGAATGCTAAAGGGAATACATAACTAATATGTATTTTCGGGTACATTCAATTGAAGCTACATTGAATTAGGAGCGTTTGGGTTATCTCTCGTTTTTTACAAAATTTGCAAAACAAAATTTTCATGCATTAAAAGGAGTCGAGATAACTACACCTACACATTGTCCCCATATAGGTACACACTACAACACTACATATATAATTTCGTTAGTTTAACTAAACTATGTAATTTTTGTGTCTAGGATAACATCATACCTCCCGCAACCTACTACGACCATAAAGACACCCTTAACTACCTCCCTAAACACCATAAGACCAAAGGACTTTTAACCGAACAAGTTAAGATATTTAAGGCTTTAGAAAAGAGGTATGTTCACGAGGGTAGAACCATAGATCCCTCCTTTTTAGAAGAAACCAATATCCGCCAACAATTAGCTACCATTAACTTTGATTGTCTTTTGGACATAGACGAACCTATATGTCCTAGATTTGTGCTAGAATTCTATGCTAGTGTCGTTCTTAGTTCCAATGACTATGGTCTCATCTCCATCCATTTCAAGGTCAATCAACACCAATTCAACATTCCCTTGAACCAATTTGCGGAAGTCTTAGGAATTTCGGGTGTAGGTACTTGTCTTTACACCGACAAATGGTCGTTGTCAAGCCTCGATTTCATTGTTGATCGTATGCCTCCATACGACACACCTTTGACTCCAAAAGAGATAATCCGGGATCATCTCTTCCTCCCTAGGACCACCCACACTAGGATAACACGTCAAGGTCATGAGATTGATAGAGACCCGTTTGGCATGGAGCTAAACGAGCTTAGGCCCCAATTCAAGAAGTTGGAAGAAATTATTCGGGCAAACGTTTTATGCACCATAGGGAATAGGGATCATCTCAATGCTAGCCTTTTTTATATGCTCTATTGTGTGTCAACCCATCAACCCTTTAATCTAGCTTATTATGCCGCCAAGAGAATGGCCGACATTCCGGTGTTAAACTTGATCATGCAGGACGATAATACTTTGATGTTATCAATTTTTCATGTTTAAGCCACTGTTTGGCTAAACTTCCATTATTAGTAAGTTCAAAATCCTCGGTTTGATCTATATGTTAACATGTGTTTATACCTGTGTTTTTGTCATTAGTCAATCACAACTAATTAATTACATATGTTTTAGGATAATTTATGGGATTTGAACGGGTTTAGGACATTTAGAAATCCGCTCTGTTTACTTTTTTCGATTGGCGGATATGGCGGAACCAAAAATATGGTTCCGTCTGTTCAATTTTTTGGTGCCGCCAAAATACTACCAACGGATTCCGCGGATCCAAAAACAGGGATCCGCCTTTGTTATTGTTTGGTTCCGCGGACCAACAGTCATATTTTTAAATTTTCTCATTTAATCCCGCACTTTAGAACATTGATTCTAGTTCTTAGGATTACTTTACTGATACTTTATCACATTAGGATCATCTTAGCAAATTTAGACCAATAGGAACACAATTTCCCACCAAAATTTGAAAATTCAAATTTCCGCTCAAGTTACCTTCTTCTAACAAGCAAGGACCCCTCAAATTGGTTCCTTGCAATCCGTGGATCAATCACATCATTAGATTTCCCACTCACCCTTTGCATTTACTACATATCTCCTTCCTCTTACTCAACTCCATCTCTATGGATTGACTTAGATGATGTGACTAGCTTCTTTTCTTCCTCCAAATCATAAGAAACCAACATTTTTCTATGGATCAACATCACATCCAAACACACCCTTCCATAAACCTTACTGTCTATTAATTAGAAGCTTTAGGATGATCACAATTCACATCTTCACCATCATTTCTAATAGCAATTTCTGCATATATCACCATCCCTTCTCTTCTCAACAATGCCTAAGTCAAACAACTCATCCACATGCAGACCACACAGAAGGACAACTCGAATGAGTGTCAGACCTTGTTGTTTCGTGAATCTCAATTCTTCATCAGAAGAATCTTCACCCTTGAACATTTCATCACCCATTGCTAATGAAAACTTCCTCACTCTATCAACTCAAACACCACCTCATATCATCATTAACACTCCACCACCCACCATAACTCCAGTGGCTACCACACCACCACTCGCTCCATCTCAACCAACAAAATCACCATCACCTCCTCATTCACCCAAACTCCAACCCATGGAGCTATTTGCTACTCCACCAACCTCACCACACCCATACTTGGAAACTCTTGAAGACCTGCCACCTAGGTCCATCAATCCACCACCAATGCCTTTTGAGGCTCAAGAATCACTCCCCTTCTATCCCATTTATAGGGACATTCACGGTCCTCTTTATCGTGATCAAGCTCCACCTCCACCACAACCTCAACCTCAAGTTCTTTCACCAACACCCACCACAATAGACGCTAGGAGTTTCTCTATTGTTTGTTTTTTCTTTAATAGGATTTCTAGGACTTCTATTTTAGGTTATTTTTCATTTCATTTAGTTTGTAACATCTTAATTTGTGACTTTGGTCGCAAATAATTTTCTAATGAAGGATGTTGTGTTAATGTTTATGTGTGATCACTTATTGTGCATTATATTTGGTTGATTTGAACTACTAACATTTACATCATTATATGGTTGGTTTGAACTATTGACTTGGTTTGAACAAATTATACTTAGTTGACTTTTTTGGTCAAACGGGTTGAATTACTATTCTTGGTTGAACCTTTTCTCATGCATCATATTACTTGGTTGGATTATCTACAACTAACCTTTGTTTTGTAGCATTTCTCATCCTTGCATCATATACGTTGGTACCCTAGCAACGGGGAGTATTGATCAAGGGGGAGCTTATCAAGCACTAACCTTTGTTTTGTAGATTTCTCATTTCATGCATCATAAACTTGGCACTCCAATTAGGGGGAGTATTGTCCAAGGGGGAGCTATTAAGCACTCAAAATCCATGAATCATCATACTTGGTACTCTAATTTAGGGGGAGTAATCACCAAGGACCATTCACCACATTCCTCTATGCATTTCCTCGTTTTGTTTCGACAAAAAAGGGGAGATTATATTAAACTCATACATCATACATTTCATACATGTTTTATGCCAAAATTGATTTCAAAACTTGCTTAAAACTAGTTTAATCTATATTTTTAAAAAACTTGCACTTTATTTATTTCATTGCTTAAAAATAAACTTTATGTTTTGTCATCAACAAAAAGGGGGAGATTGTTAATACAAATATCGTCTAAAAATGTTATTTATATTTTACGATCTTTGCTATATTTTGTTAATGACAATTATAAACTTTATCTTTAACAAAGTATAAATATAAGTTAAGTATTTTACATTTATAGTTACAAGCTTTTAAAAACTCATAACATGCTACATACATGATCACTAGTTTATACATGATACATACATCTTACATACTTTTTACATTTTACATATTACATTTTAATTCTTAAAATGGAAATATGTACATGACATCATGGCATACATCATATTGAGATCTTTAGATATCTTGAAAGATTTTGAGAATATCATGGAAAGATCTTCAAGCAAAGAATTGGATATGGTAATATCTTGGCAAGATTTGGAAAGATATTTGGATATTTGTTGTCAGGGACTGGCGGAACCAAATTGCATAACGGACGGAACCCTCAATTTAGTTCCGCCCAATCCGTGGCCTGTTTTATCCATTTACCTATAAATAGCAGGCCACTCATTCTTGTTTACTCATCACTCATAAGCATAAACATTAGCATACATTCTTTCATTCATTACTAACCCATTCATATATCATATTTCATTTGTAGTGATCTTTCTTTTGTAGCAAAGAGATCAAAGCATCACAAGCTTAAACATACCGTTGCAAGACTTGTTAGAATAGTTACTGTGTGATTTAGTTGTATTTCACACATCATTGTTGTACCAAACATTCATACACCTCTGTTGTGATCGGTTAGTATTTTAGTCCTTAAAATACGTAGAGTGTCGGGAGTGGTTGTGCCCTTATAAAAGAACTCGGTATCTAGCTTTATACCGAAAAAAGTGTAAGCGACGTTAGGTTGGTTCTACCTCGAACTAGAACTCGGTATTTAGCTTTGTACCGGAAAAAGTGTAAGCGACGTGTATAAAGGTTTTCTCTACCGAGAAGGGAGCTTGTTTCTTAGTAAAGAAAAACTCTCGAGTTAGAGGCTCGAGGAGTGGAGTAGGGCAAGGAAGAGAGTCCTTGTAGATCGAACCACTATAAATATCGATGTTGTGGTTTGATTGTTTCTTTCCTTACTTGCTTTATTTATATTTTTGATTGTTTGCATTAAGTTGAAATCACGTTAAGTATTCAAAGTGAATTAATTTTAAAATGGTAAAAACTATTCAACCCCCCTTCTAGTTTTCCACATGAAGTACCAAACCAAACTAAATTTAACTGAAGCTATGTCCAAGTCTAATCCAGAAGCAAATGGGTATCTATCGTCAGGGTGGTCCACTAAGAGCTCCTATGCACTCTTCCCTCAAATCCCACCTTCCAACCTAAAACCTGCCGCAAGAAAAGAAATGCGGCTGAGCTTAAAAAACCCAGTGAACAGATATAAACAAAACAAATAATCGAACATATATAAGTATAGGAAAAAGGGACATAAGCTCCTGCTGAACGAATATCATCTGCCAAACGAATAAGAGATCAAGGATCAACTGAACAAAATGTCATATACCATAAGAAGCAAATCATAGTGAAACATAAGGAGATCATAATGAAGTCAAAGGAATCAAACAGAGAATAATAATCATATAACAGAACAGAACAGAAATGCCCACGAGCTCAGAAAGCATGCCACATGTTTAGTCACATAATCACATCATATCACATCCATATATCCGTCAAATCATAAGTTGTACAAGGAGGGGAGACCTCTCAAGTACCAAATGGAGTAGCTAGCTCCCAGAAGTGAGGGGATGCATGGCACGCACCAACCAATCACTAATCATATCCAGAACAGAACATAACAGAATCTAGGATGCATCCATACACCCCCTGCAAAACAAATCATATATATACACCTGCTCATGACAGGTATATACGCATATCATAATGGCCAATGTGCACAAATATCATAACAGAACAGAAGGGGACGCCGTGGATCAATCACACCTCCACAGAAAGTGTCATGCCATTGGTGCCTCAATGACATGGCCATGGTACCTCTATGGCTAGGAATACAGATAGCTCGGGCAACAGAACAGAACAGAACATATCATATCAAGTCATCATATCATATCCAATCAGAGCATATCAAAACTGAACGGAATCATATTATAGCAAATGGATAGCAACCGAATATCATATCAATGAATAATAAAAGGAATATCGAGCCAAGGATCATATCAAGGGAATCATAGCAAAGGCTCATATCAAACAGATCATATCAAACGGAATCATATCAAACAGAATCATATCAAACGGAATCATAACAGAGCAAATGATCAAAGTCAAGGATCAAGAAGTCATGAGAGAAAACACCCTTACTGAGAAAGAGTATAATATATGTACCTCAAATTGCGAATGAAACCACATCAGAAAACACAAGTATCAGTAGTTACTCCTTCTTCATCGAATCTACATAAATTAATGATCGTCTTAATATTTAAGAACCATTTCATAAGTTATTACTGATTCCATACTTATTGTTGTTCAGATTGTCATTGATGAACTCAAATAAGTACATTTTATTATCATCATTTATCCTATTTATTTGACTTGTTTTATTATATTATATATGAGAATCGATACATTAATGTTTACTTTAGTGATTCTCAGGTAAAAACAAGCATTGTGTGAAACTTGGCGATTTTGGACTAATTATGGAGCAAAACAAGCAAGATGTCAAAAGTCTGCTAGATCAAGCTCGTTCTACTCCAGATACGCCGCAACATACTTCTAACATACGGCGTATCACTATCAAGATTTTACAAGTTACAATCCAAGACAGCCAAAGTACATGCGCCGCATACAAAGATCAAGATACGCCGCATCTGAAGACGGTGTACGAATATTCCAGAATATATTAATCCTGGACCCCACGCGAAGTTAAGTCAATGGGCCGCATCTATCTACTCTATGCGCTGCATCGATCCCTTATGCAGAAACTATAAATACCCCAAGGCCAGACGAATTTCGAGAGCTAGATTTTAGAGAAAGACAGAAACCCTAGAGCCGAATTCAGACGACCAAGCAGCACAAGACACACCTCAAACGAAGATACAAGAGCTGTAAGAAGGTCCTGCATGTATTCAATTTATTAAGTAGTTTTGTTTTATTGTATTAGTACACTTTAATTCATCAGGATTGATGGGCTTGTGTCATGTGACTACGGAAAATCATGCACTCCCCTTAATATTGCTTTCCCATTAATTAAAGTTTATATGTTGATGTCTTTGGTGACTTTTATTAGTGCATTGATAACCTCTGTGTCTAGCTGAGCATTGCTTGGGTTGCCATGCCCCTTCCTCGCCTATTTATTTTAGCGTCTCTTGAATAAGTAGGATAGACATAAGTAATCATTAAGGGTTTACTCGCCGATAAGATTAGAGCCAACGAGAAAGGTTTAATTACATACACTTCATATAAAACTAGCAATAAAACAAGTGACAAGCTACTTAATTATCAGGATAGGTCTTCTTATTGTCTCGAGTATCTATCTGTGTACGTGTGTGCTATCGCTGATTTGTGTTCATTAGTTTAGTTTTCTATTTAATCATAACCAAACCGTGCCAGTCTCTCAGGCTGAACCCCCTTGCGTTAGATTAGGTTGTATAGCTAACTTAGGATATTAAAATACTGATTAGAATAACTAGATAATACGTTCCACTCTTAGTGATCGACACTCTACTTACCATTATATTCATACTGACCAGGTACACTGCTCGTTAAGTGTGTGTGTGTTATTGATAAGTCGGCTAAATATAAATTTAAAATTTGAGTAGGCATTAATACTGCTAAACTGCAACGACACATCACGCGCATCAAGTTTTTGGCGCCGTTGCCGGGGAGTGAATTGTTATTATCTGTTAATTTAATTTAGTATTTTAATTAGGTTTTTCTTTTTACTTTTATTTTTAGATTCTAACCATTAACCCTATTATATATTAGATAAATTGCATTCATTGTATAATTTGCATATTTACTGTTTTTGTGTGTTTTTATTTCTTTAATTTTTGTTTCTTTTTGTTTGTTTTTATTTTTGTTTTTCTCTTTTTTATTTTTTCTGCATTCTGCTATCGTTGTATTGTGCTGATACAAACGATACGGCGCATCTGTTTTAACAGATACGGCGTAATGCGTTTAATTTTTATAAAATACAACGCGTTTAACAAATTCGAGTACGACGCATCTTTTCCCAAGATACGGCGTATTCTGTTTTTAATAAGAAATTTTTCTAAACCCTAACGCCATACGACGCATCTGTTTTAACAGATACGGCGTATTTTCTATTTAAATTAAAAATAGTTTTTCGAATTTTTAAACAGAAGCAACGCATCGATTTTTATCGATACGACGCATCTTCTAAATCAAAAATCTTGTATTTTGAAACGTAACGAAAATACGGCGCATTAGCTTTTGTTAATACGACGCATTTAATTTTAATAAATATAATCGATTTTTGATAATTTAAACTTGATACGGCGCATTCTTATTCATAAGCGGCGTATCTATTTTCTGAATAAAAGTCTGATTAAATTTTAACGAAATAAGATACGGCGTATCCAACTTTTTGGATACGGCGCATCGTTTGCAAATATCAGCAACTTTTATTTTTCGTATTCCGTTTTCGTTGTTAATTTTCTGATTTCATACTTTCTTGAACATACCCTACTGATGCTTTTGTGATGATTTCAGGAAGTGCATGACCAGGAGTTCAACTAAGAACTTGATTAAACCTTTCGAAGATCCTGAACGAGCCTTACATTCGCTTAAAAGGCTTTTCAACACAAAAAGCTTTGAAATTTCAAATTCGTTCGAGCTTGATTACTTTTCTGAAGAGAAGGAGACAGAAGAAACAGAAACAATGGCGGAAAACACTACTATGGAGGAATACATGAACAAAACCCGTGCTGATTACAGTTCAGGAGTTGCTAGACCGAAGTTTGATGAAAAGTCAAAGTTTGAGTTGAAGGGTCAGTTTCTCAAGGAGCTAAGAGAAAATGCTTTCAGTGGAACAGAACATGAATATGCTAATGAACATGTTGAAAAAGTCCTCAAGATTGCAGATTTGTTTACTACAGAAGGAGTCTCTGACGATCAACTTATGCTAAGAATCTTTCCAATTTCGCTTAAAGGAGCTGCTAATAAGTGGCTAAGGAATGAACCTGCTAGTTCAATCACAACATGGGAAGATTTGAAGAGCAAATTTCTGAAAAGATATTGTCCACCTGCTAAAACTGCTAAAAAGATGGAGGCTATCAACAGTTTCAAGCAAGAGCCTGATGAAACTCTTTATCAAGCTTGGGAACGATTTAAAGACTTATTGATGAAATGCCCTCAACATTATCTAAGTCCAATGCAGGAGATAATATTGTTCTATCAAGGATTGGACGTGCCTACTAGACAAATCTTGGATACTAAGGGAGCTGTGCCTCAAATGAGTGCAGCCGATGCTAGAAAAGCCATCCAAGAAGCTGCTGATCACTCTCAAAAATTGCATGACGGAACCTCTACTAGATCTAAGAGCAGCACTAATTTTGACAGGTTTGCTACAATTCAAGCTCAATTGGATAAAATTAGTAGAGAGATGAAGAAGCGTGATGAGAAAGTTTATGCTGCCCAAGTTGGATGTGAAAAATGCGAAGGACCTCACTACACTAAAGATTGCCCTAAAATGAATGAAAGTGAAACTTTTGAAGAAGCATACTACACACAATTTGGACAACCATTCCGACCTTCAGGAAGATTTAGGGAAGCTGCTCCGGGATACTATCAAAAGAACAACTTTAATCCCACTTATCAAGAAAGGGGGCAGACTTTGGATGACATTTTAAAGCAAATTATGGCCGATGCTGCTAAAAGACATGAAGAGAACACCGCTATGATCAAGGAGATCCGAGCCTCAACGGATACTATAACAAGAAATCAAGGAGCTTCGATCAAAGCATTGGAACAACAAATCGGACAAATGAGCAAGGTTCTACAGGAAAGGGGATACGGAAGTTTACCTAGCTCAACTGAAACTAACCCAAGAGATCATGTCAAGGCCATATGCACTACTGAAGAAGTCACGCCTAACATACCTTTTCCTAGAAGATTGATGAATGGTAATGACGCTGCAAAGCCCGAATTTTTCTTTAATTCTTCAATCAGTTTAAGGAGGTTACTCAATGAGAAGGCAAAGATTGAAGAGGAGATCAAGGCTACAATGAAAGAAGAGAGCTCTGCAACCGACTTACGTGCCTTGCCTCATAAAGAAAAGGACCCAGGAAGTTTTACTTTACCTTGTTCAATTAATTAACTATCTTTCAATAATGTATTAGCTGACTTAGGAGCTAGCGTTAGTGTTATGCCCCTTAAGACATTCACTACCCTAGGACTAGGAAAATTAGCACCAACTAAGCTGCTTATTGAATTGGCTGATAAAACGGTAAAACGACCTGAAGGGGTTGCTGAAAATGTGCTAGTTAAGATTGAGAAGTTTGTTTTCCCCGTAGACTTTGTTATATTAGATATGCCCGAGGATGTTAAGATTCCTTTAATCCTTGGAAGACCTTTCTTGTCTACCGCCCATGCTAAGATTAATGTGTTTAAAAGAAAAATCTCATTAAAGGTAGGGAATAATAAACTAGTCTATAAGTGCCAAAATCCTGCTAAAAGCATAATTAGAAGTGCCTATGTGCTAGGATTAAGAGAACGTATGGACCTCGATCTAGAAGCTAGGCTTATGGGAGAAACATTGATTCAAAACAACTCAACTAATCCTAATCATGAGAACCTCGAGGAATTTATTGACCTTAATGTACCTACCGAACTTAGGCGCGATATTGTTAATGATTCTGATGATGAGTGGTATGATTGCGAAGTAATTAACAAACGTAGGAGAATAGTTGAGAATACAAATTTGAATAATGATATGTTTATTGAACTACCACCCCACCTTGCATATTTATTGATGTGCTGCGTGTGTCGTTGCGGTTTAGCAGTTTTAATGCCTACTCAAGTTTTAAATTTATATTTAGCCGACTTATCAATAACACACACACCTAACGAGCAGTGTACCCGGTCAGTATGAATATAATGGTAAGTAGAGTGTCGATCACTAAGAGTGGAACGTATTATCTAGTTATTCTAATCAGTATTTTAATATATTAAGTTAGCTGTACAACCTATTCTAACGCAAGGGGGTTTCAGCCTGAGAGACTGGCACGATTTGGTTGCAATTAAATAATAAACTAAACCAATAGGCACGAATCAGCAAGTAGCACACACGTACACAGATAAATACTCGAGACAATAAGAGGGCTGTCCTTATGATAAGTAGTTTGTCACTTGTTTTATTGCTAGTGTTATATGAAGTGTATAGTTCGATGCAACGCACCGAGATTAAGTCCTTTCTCGTTGGTTCTAATCTTATCGGCGAGTAAACCCTTAATGATTACTTATGACTATCCCGTTTATCTTTCTCCTACTTTTCTACAGACCATAGAATACATAGGCGATCTAATAAACAGGCGAGGGCAGAGGCATGGCGACCCGATCAACGCTCAGCTAGCCACAGAGGTTATCAATGCACTAATAAAAGTCACCAATGACACTAACATATAAACTTTAATTAATGAGAAAGCAGTTTTAAGGGAGTGCAACCTTTCCGTTGTCACATTACACAAGCCACCAATCTTGATGAATTAAAGTTTACTAACACAATAAAACAAAACTACTTAATGAATTAAACACATGCAGCACCTTCTTACAGCTCTTGTATCTTTGATTTGGGTGTGTCTTGTGCTGCTGCCTTGACTGAATTCGTCATTGGTTTCTGGTCTTCGGTCTTCTGTTAAGACTTCGGAACTAAAGCTAACCTCTTAATTCGTCTGGTCTTTAGGGTATTTATAGTTTCTGTCTGAGGGTGAGATGCGGCGCATCTAGTAAGTAGATGCGGCGCATGTACTTAACTTCGCGTGGGGTCCAAGATTATAATATTCAGGAATATTCGTACACCGCCAGAAGATGCGGCGTAACTCCATTATCAGATGCGGCGCATGTCCTCTTGTATCTTGGATCGTATCTGGTGAAATATAGATAGTGATGCGCCGTATGTAATAGGTGAGATGCGGCGCATCTGGAGTAGAATAAGTTGGTTATTCTTCGTTGACCAAAGTTTCATATGCGGCGCATGGGATAAATCCATGCGGCGCATTCTTCAAAGTCAGGCAGTGGTCTTCATTCTCTTCATTCCAACAACCAATTCCAAACTTGATCATTTTACTCCGTTTTTAGTCCATAATCGCTAAGTTTCACCAAATGCTTGTTTTTACCTGAGAATTACAAAAGTAAACGATTAAGTATCAATCCTCATACATAATATAGTAAAACAAGTCAAATTAATAGCATAAATGATAGTAATAAAATGTACTTATTTGAGTTCATCAAATATCCCCCCACTTGAACTTTACTTGTCCCCAAGTAAACCTTAGAATTAATCTTATGAAAATGTATCCTAAAAATGTTAGGATTTATTTTTATATTTAAGCATGTATTCGTCTTTTGTCATAATCACACAACTAAACACTTAACGAATTAGAAGTAAAATAAAATAATTCGATAAAAGCAAATCTAATCGTTTAACTGTCCAGTCGCGACGAATATTCTATCATAAGCTTGGCAAGTATACACATCTCCCCCACTAAAGCCAAGGAATAACAAGTCTAAAGCGGTAAAAAGGGTTTTTAGGCTTAAGGGTTAATTATTCTTAATCACTATCGATCTCAAATTCCAGAAAAGGCGACAAAATCACAAATACATGATCGAATCCACGAACACGATACTTGCAATTGCTCAAATCCTTAACTCGAATAGGCTAAAGATAGGTCCAAACTTCACCAATAATAATATATCAAAAAGGGTGACAAAATCATAAATACATAGCCGAATCCACGACTACGATACTTAAGATTGCTCAAGTCCCTAATCTCAATAAATCAAAGGTTTGGTTGGTTAAAGAATAATAGGGTATGGATAATATTTGGGATATAAATTGGTGTAAAATAAAAAAAATAAACAAAACAAATAAATTAAAATCCTAAGTGTGGTTAATCACTATCCCAACCATCCCAAAAATAAGACTCATATCATTGAATAACTCACGCTTTAACACTTGAAACACACGCTTTAGGTAGACACGAATTATACTCAACAAGATCTTAATAAAAGAATAAACCTTAATTGGCGTTCCCATAACTGCCAATTCCCATTCAATCCATAGATATATAACAACTAGTGGTGATATCGACCACTTACATAACTTTACATCGTTGGTTTAAAAACAAACATCCAACTTTCTTCTTTTTTTCTTTTTCTTTTCTCATTTTTTCGATTTTTTTTTTTTTTTTTTTTTTTTTTTTTTTTTTTTTACTAAGAAACACAAACATAGATGTGTAAAATTTCACCACATCACTATAACAATAAATCTGGATAATTTTTCCATACTTTTCATGACTTCAGAAATAACGGTAATAGTGAAAGTAGTAAACACACGAAAAATAAACTCCAAGATATACAATATTTACTTTCACTCCAATTGCATTGTGCAATTTCCCGACCTAACCATAGATAATGAATTACGCACGCGAACACAGGTAATGTAAGGAAACACACTTTGCCTATAGCAATTAACCAACCACGGATTCTAATCTACAGGGTAGGCTAAGGTGTAAGGGTGTAACGAAACATTTTAACAAAGGTGTAAGAAACGAAAGGAATGGCTCTGAGTTTTTTTCTAGGGGTATCTTACTCTAAAAGTGAGAGTAACAAAAGGGTTATAAGGGGGTTAACTAACCAGTGTAGTTAGCTAATATCACATAACATATAAGGCTATTTGGGTGTAATCCTAGAATTTACCAATTTAGACAAGTCATTTCAATTATATAAATAATACTTATTATGGTGGTCTCGAATAGTATACAAGCCAAGTTCTAAAGTTTACAAGTCACCGGCACACTCATAGATTTGTGAATTTTGAAAAATCACAATTTTTGAAAATAACGTCATGTGTGCAGCTATGCAACTTAGACTTTAAACAAAAACATGCTAAAAAAAAATTTAAATTTTGATATATTAAGCACATTTTAAGCATAATTTTTGAAAAGTTTAGGACAAGTAAATGTTAAGTGTTCTAATTCTCCAATCCCCCCACTTAAGTTAAACAACGTCCTCGTTGTTCGTATAAAAGGTTAAAAACTGGAAAATAAAAGAATTAGAACAGAAAAACTCCCCTGAGATTTGCTCGGTATGATCCTCCATTAGTATTAGAGCAAAAATCATCTTTCTTGTGGATTAGAACGTTTAAGCTTCATAATCGATGTATCCACAGGAAATGCAGGAATCTATAATACCACCAAGGCTTCAAAACACACCTAAGATAAGAAAGGTTCAAACTTGCATAATACATTAGTAGTTAGGTAAAAATAAAATATAAAAATCAAAAATGAAAATCATCAGGTCAGTCGATGCGCCGTATCTTATGGAAGAAGATACGCCGTATCGAGCCTGGAATAAATACGGATCAGAATAAAAGATGCGCCGCATCCTTAACCAGGGATGCGCCGCATTGAAATAAGCTGATAAAAATTTTTAAATTCGGAAATAAATAATGCAGAAAAATAAAATAAGATATGACCATTGCAGGAGATGCTTCGCATCTCAGAATTGAGATGCGCCGTATCCTCTGCGGCCTGACTGACTCGACACAAACAGAAAATTAAAAGATAAATCCGGGTTGTCTCCCGGTAAGCACTTGTCTTTATTCCAGAGTCTTCAAATTAGACTCACGTTCAGCTCATCACTTAGTTCTTGTCACGGTCCATCCTTCTTCCTTCATCCGAAAGATGTTCCCGTATAGCTCTGCGACGTTTTCCTCCATTCGACTTAATCTAGTATAACTCTTGGTCGTCGTCGCAACATACTCTTCCTCTGGTCCCAAAGAATATTTGATGATTTTAAACTTTTCAGAAATAATCATGGGTGGCTTATTATAAGGGATTCCAAGTAGTTGACACTTTCTTTTGGTGAATTCTTCCTCGTCATTATCAACATACTTAAAATAAGGATCCTTAATCAAATAGTCATCTAGTTCATCAATTAATGACTTATTGTTATCATCATCTTGAATCGCCTCCCATTCTCTTTCCAATTCCCATTGTAGTCGTCGACTAAGCTTTGTGTAATCATCAAATTGTTCATGCACCCATTCCCAGAAGGTAGTATTTGATGTTCCCTTAAGTCCTTTCAAGTATTCAATTCTACCCTTTTCTTGCAAAGCTTCAGTTTTTCGTGGGCAGTCTTCAACATTATCGTACCACTCATAATCTTCAAAGGTTACATCTTTTCCAACCCGTTTCATCCCAATAATACTTCCCCCATTACAGGTTCCGTCACTCTTATAATCACAGGTCGGCCAAACACTACTCCCATCCTTGAAAACGAAGGGTGTACAGGTGTGATTAATGTGCTCAAATTCCCATGGTTTATCCCAAACCCATGGTATTTGGTCATTCCATTCGTAGTACCAGGTGTTTTTGAAATCATCATAAGTCTTGAATCCTGGTAAATCTCCAGTAAGCACATCATCGTCGACTCGAAGAAGGTAGTTAAATTCCTTGAACTGCTTGCACAAGGGTGTCTCATAATCGAACACATCAATGTCAATTTTGAATAATTCTTCAATCCCCTCATTGACTGTAGAATCATGAAGTGACGACCCATAATCGCTTTCTACTTCTTCGTCTTCACCTCTTATCCAATATACCCATAATGCATCCTTAGTAGCTCGATCCATGCTCTTATGGTTATTAAACTTACTAGCCAACCATTCTGAAAAATCAATATCGTTGGGATCGTGGTTAACGTCAAAGCAAGTCTTTTCAATCATTTTCCTCTTTATCTCCATGAACTCGTTAAATTGCTCCCTAAAACTCCGTGTCAACCATGAAGTCATAATCTGCTTGACTTCATTTGCAGGGGCAAATTTCGGACTACCATATTTAAGTTCAAGCCAATCATTGAGGGAGAGGTCCATCAATCTCACCAACCTGCCATGAAATAATAACTCCGCCACAGCATAAATTCTGTCATCATCCAGATAGTTCACATTTAATCCCCAGTACTGTTCGGAATAAGGCATGTAAGAGATTTGGGTATTGCCTCCACCACAGCTGTTGTTGCTTGAGTCCATGTATGCAAGGTAGAATTTCCCATCATCTTCTTCGATAGTAGTCCAGTTCAATCCTTTGGATTCAATTATAGGCCATAAGAGCAACAGTTCATCTCCAGTGTACCTCACAAATATATCATAAGAGAATACCCCTTTGTCAATGTTGCATAAACGCATGAATTCCTTAAAAGCAGCTTCAAGAGGGGTCTCCCAAGAGAATAAATCTGCATCGATCATGAGCACATTGAATGAATCTGAAAGCAAGCATTCCTTAGCAAGATATCCGTTAACTGACATGTCTTCCATAGCAAAATCTGTCATCAAAGGTAAAATCATCAGTAGGATTTGTTCGCTAGAAGAGAAATTAATGAATTTAGAAACGGATATAAGAATACAAATAGCTGATATCTGCAAACGATGCGCCGTATCCAAAAAATTGGATACGCCGTATCTTATAATCGTTAAAATTAAATCAGACTTTATTCAGAAAATAGATACGCCGCTTAGAAATCTGAATGCGCCGTATCAATTTTAATTATCAAAAATCGATATTTATTTAAAATTAAATGCGTCGTATTAACAAAAGTTAATGCTCCGTATTTTCGTTACGTTTCAAAATATAAGATTTTTGATTCAGAAGATGCGCCGTATCGATAAAAATCGATACGCCGTATCTGTTTAATTAATCGAAAACTGTTTTTAATTAAAATAATAGATACGCCGTATCTGTTAAAGCAGATGCGTCGTATGGCGTTAACGTTTAGAAATTTTTTTTTATCAAAAACAGATACGCCGTATCTTGGGGAAAAGATGCGTCGTATCGCTTTATCGCTTAGAAAAAATTTCTTATTAAAAACAGATACGCCGTATCTTGGGGAAAAGATGCGTCGTATCGAATTAATTAAACGCGTTGTATTTTATAAAAAGTTGAACGCAATATGCCGTATCTGAGAAATCAGATGCGCCGTATCGTTCGATTTAGCTCAGTACAACGATAGCAGAAAACAAAAAAAAATACGAAAAATAAAAACAAATAAAATCACACGAAAATAAAAACAAAATAAAAGCAAACAAATAACACGCAAAAACAGAAAATATGCAAAATAGTACAATGAATGCAAATTAATCTAATACACAACAAAATTAGCGGTTAGATAAAAATTAAAAACCTAATTAAAATACTAATCAAATTAACAGATAATAACAATTCACTCCCCGGCAGCGGCGCCAAAAACTTGATGTGCTGCGTGTGTCGTTGCGGTTTAGCAGTTTTAATGCCTACTCAAGTTTTAAATTTATATTTAGCCGACTTATCAATAACACACACACCTAACGAGCAGTGTACCCGGTCAGTATGAATATAATGGTAAGTAGAGTGTCGATCACTAAGAGTGGAACGTATTATCTAGTTATTCTAATCAGTATTTTAATATATTAAGTTAGCTGTACAACCTATTCTAACGCAAGGGGGTTTCAGCCTGAGAGACTGGCACGATTTGGTTGCAATTAAATAATAAACTAAACCAATAGGCACGAATCAGCAAGTAGCACACACGTACACAGATAAATACTCGAGACAATAAGAGGGTTGTCCTTATGATAAGTAGTTTGTCACTTGTTTTATTGCTAGTGTTATATGAAGTGTATAGTTCGATGCAACGCACCGAGATTAAGTCCTTTCTCGTTGGTTCTAATCTTATCGGCGAGTAAACCCTTAATGATTACTTATGACTATCCCGTTTATCTTTCTCCTACTTTTCTACAGACCATAGAATACATAGGCGATCTAATAAACAGGCGAGGGCAGAGGCATGGCGACCCGATCAACGCTCAGCTAGCCACAGAGGTTATCAATGCACTAATAAAAGTCACCAATGACACTAACATATAAACTTTAATTAATGAGAAAGCAGTTTTAAGGGAGTGCAACCTTTCCGTTGTCACATTACACAAGCCACCAATCTTGATGAATTAAAGTTTACTAACACAATAAAACAAAACTACTTAATGAATTAAACACATGCAGCACCTTCTTACAGCTCTTGTATCTTTGATTTGGGTGTGTCTTGTACTGCTGCCTTGACTGAATTCGTCCTTGGTTTCTGGTCTTCGGTCTTCTGTTAAGACTTCGGAACTAAAGCTAACCTCTTAATTCGTCTGGTCTTTGGGGTATTTATAGTTTCTGTCTGAGGGTGAGATGCGGCGCATCTAGTAAGTAGATGCGGCGCATGTACTTAACTTCGCGTGGGGTCCAAGATTATAATATTCAGGAATATTCGTACACCGCCAGAAGATGCGGCGTAACTCCATTATCAGATGCGGCGCATGTCCTCTTGTATCTTGGATCGTATCTGGTGAAATATAGATAGTGATGCGCCGTATGTAATAGGTGAGATGCGGCGCATCTGGAGTAGAATAAGTTGGTTATTCTTCGTTGACCAAAGTTTCATATGCGGCGCATGGGATAAATCCATGTGGCGCATTCTTCAAAGTCAGGCAGTGGTCTTCATTCTCTTCATTCCAACAACCAATTCCAAACTTGATCATTTTACTCCGTTTTTAGTCCATAATCGCTAAGTTTCACCAAATGCTTGTTTTTACCTGAGAATTACAAAAGTAAACGATTAAGTATCAATCCTCATACATAATATAGTAAAACAAGTCAAATTAATAGCATAAATGATAGTAATAAAATGTACTTATTTGAGTTCATCATTTATGCCTATATAATAATAAGAATTTCCCGTCTATCATTTTGTCATCTTTGCCCGAAAGGGACAAAACTCTGTTTATACAGATATTAAAGAAGAATGGCGTGGATATTAAGGACGAGCAAGGAGTGTTCAATATTACTGGACTGGCGATGAGGGAGCGCGATGCTTCCGACTCTTTCAGTGATCGGTATTAAGGAGCTGAACGTGAGTCTAACTTGAAGACTCGGGAATAAAGACAAGTGCTGACCGGGAGACAACCCGGAAGAAAAATTTTTACTTTTCTGTTCTGTGTCGAGTCTGTCAGACCTGCAGAAGATACGACGCATCTCTATCATAAGATGCGACGCATCACCTGCACTGGTCATATCTTATTTCATTTTCTGCATTTTTATTTTTAACTTTAAAACTTTCTGCCAGTTTATTTAATGCGGCGCATCCCTGGTTAAGGATGCGACGCATCTTTTATTCTGATTCGTATTTATTCCAAGCTCGATACGGCGTATCTTCTTCCATAAGATACGTTGTATCGACTGACCTGATGATTTACAGTTTAATTTTTTAGGTTTTATTTTTACTAACTACTAATGTATTATGCAAGTTTGAACCTTCTTAACTCAGGTGTGTTAAAGTCTAAATGGTATTATAGATTCCTGCATTTTTGTGGATACATCATCTATGGAGCTTGAACGTTCTCATCCACAAGAAAGTTGATTTTTGCTCTTATACGAATAATGGAGGATCATACCGAGCAAATCTCAGGGGAGTTTTTCTGTTCTAATTCTTTTATTTTCCAGTTTTTAACATTTGACACAAACAACGAGGACGTTGTTTAACTTAAGTAGGGGGATGGAGAATTAGAACATTTACTTGTCCTAAACTTTTTCAAAATATGCTTAAAATGCGCTTAATATATCAAAATTTAAAATTTTTTAGCATGTTTTTGTTTAAAGTCTAAATTACATAGCCGCACACATAACTCTATTCTTTCAAAAATATTAAAACTTTTAGTGTGCTGGTGACTTGTAAACTTTAGAACTTGGCTTGTATACTATTCGAGACCACCATAATAAGTATTATCTATATAATTGGAGTGACTTGTCTAACCTGGTAAATTTCTAGGATTACACCCAAATAGCCTTTATATGTTATGTGATATTAACTAACTACACTGGTTAGTTAACCCCCGTATAAACCCTTTGTTTACTCTCACTTTTAGAGTAAGATACCCCTATAAAAACCCTCAGAGCCATTCCTTTCGTTTCTTACACCTTTGTTATAATGTTTCGATACACCCTTACACCTTAGCCTACCCTGTAGATTAAAATCTGTGGTTAATTACTTTAGGCAAAGTGTGTTTCCTTACATTACCTGTGTTCGCGTGCGTAATTCATTATCTTTGGTTAGGTCGGGAAATTGCACAATGCAATTGGTATGAAAGTAAATATTGTATAACTTTTAGTTTATTTTTCGTGTGTTTGCTACTTTCACTATTACAGTTATTTCAGAAAGTATGAAGAGTATGGAAAAATTATCCGGAAAAATAGTGATAGAAAAGTTGTGAAAATTTACACATATATGTTGATGTCAAAAAAAAAAAAAAAAAAAAATAGAAAAGAAAAAGAAAAAGGAAAAGTTGGAAGTTTGTTTTAACCAACTTATGTAAAGTTTTGTATTAAGTGGGAGACATCACCACTATTATTTGTTGTATATTATATTTATGGATTGAATGGGAGTTGGCCGTTATGGGAACGCCAACTAAGGTTATTCTTTGATTGAGATTTTGTTGAGTATAATTCGCGTCTACCTAAAGCGTGTGTTTCAAGTGTTAAAGCGTGAGTTATTCAATGATATGAGTCTTATTCATGGGATGGTTGGGAAAGTGATTAACCACACTTAGGATTTTAATTTATCTGTTTTGTTTATTTTTTATTTTACACCAATTTGTATCCCAAATATTATCCATACCCTATATCATTCTTCATCCAAACCTTTGATTTATTGAGATTAGGGATTTGAGCAATCTTAAGTATCGTAGTCGTGGATTCGGCTATGTATTTATGATTTTGTCGCCCTTTTTGATATAATATTATTGGTGAAGATTACTTGGTCCTATCTTTAGCCTATTCGAGTTAAGGATTTGAGCAATTGCAAGTATCGTGGTCATGGATTCGATCATGTATTTGTGATTTTGTCACCTTTTCTGGAATATGAGATCGATAGAGATTAAAAAGGATGATCAATCCTTAACCAACAAACCCTTTTTACCGCTTTAGACTTGTTATTCCTTGGCTTTAGTGGGGGAGATGCGTATACTTGCCAAGCCTATGATAGAATATTCGTCACGACTAAGCAACTAAACGATTTAGAATTGTTTTACATTAAAAATTATTTTGTTTTCTACTTCGTTAAGTGTTTGGTTGTGTGATTATGACAAAACGAATACGTGCTTAAATATAAAAATAAATCCTAATATCTTTTAGGATACATTTTCATACGATTAATTCTAAGGTTTACTTGGGGACAAGTAAAGTTCAAGTGGGGGGATATTTGATGAACTCAAATAAGTACATTTTATTATCATCATTTATCCTATTTATTTGACTTGTTTTATTATATTATATATGAGAATCGATACATTAATGTTTACTTTAGTGATTCTCAGGTAAAAACAAGCATTGTGTGAAACTTGGCGATTTTGGACTAATTATGGAGCAAAACAAGCAAGATGTCAAAAGTCTGCTAGATCAAGCTCGTACTAATCCAGATACTTCTAACATACGGCGTATCACTATCAAGATTTCACAAGTTACAATCCAAGACAACCAAAGTACATGCGCCGCATACAAAGATCAAGATACGCCGCATCTGAAGACGGTGTACGAATATTCCAGAATATATTAATCTTGGACCCCACGCGAAGTTAAGTCAATGCGCCGCATCTATCTACTCTATGCGCCGCATCGATCCCTTATGCAAAAACTATAAATACCCCAAGGCCAGACGAATTTCGAGAGCTAGATTTTAGAGAAAGACAGAAACCCTAGAGCCGAATTCAGACGACCAAGCAGCACAAGACACACCTCAAACGAAGATACAAGAGCTGTAAGAAGGTCCTGCATGTATTCAATTCATTAAGTAGTTTTGTTTTATTGTATTAGTACACTTTAATTCATCAGGATTGATGGGCTTGTGTCATGTGACTACGGAAAATCATGCACTCCCCTTAATATTATTTTCCCATTAATTAAAGTTTATATGTTGATGTCTTTGGTGACTTTTATTAGTGCATTGATAACCTCTGTGTCTAGCTGAGCATTGCTTGGGTTGCCATGCCCCTTCCTCGCCTATTTATTTTAGCGTCTCTTGAATAAGTAGGATAGACATAAGTAATCATTAAGGGTTTACTCGCCGATAAGATTAGAGCCAACGAGAAAGGTTTAATTACATACACTTCATATAAAACTAGCAATAAAACAAGTGACAAGCTACTTAATTATCAGGACAGGTCTTCTTATTGTCTCGAGTATCTATCTGTGTACGTGTGTGCTATCGCTGATTCGTGCTCATTAGTTTAGTTTTCTATTTAATCATAACCAAACCGTGCCAGTCTCTCAGGCTGAACCCCCTTGCGTTAGATTAGGTTGTATAGCTAACTTAGGATATTAAAATACTGATTAGAATAACTAGATAATACGTTCCACTCTTAGTGATCGACACTCTACTTACCATTATATTCATATTGACCGGGTACACTGCTCGTTAAGTGTGTGTGTTATTGATAAGTTGGCTAAATATAAATTTAAAACTTGAGTAGGCATTAATACTGCTAAACCGCAACGACACATCACGCGCATCAGTCATATTAGGTTTTCCTGCTATTTATAGCAACTTCCCAAATTTAGTAACTTTCCAGATTGAGCAACTATCCAGATTGAGCAACTTTCCAGATTGAGTAACTTTCCAGATTTAGCAACTTTTCAGATTGAGTAACTTTCCAGATTTAGCAAGTTTCCATAATTAGTAAGTTTTCCGTATTTAGTAACTTAGGGTAAGACTCACAATTAGTCAAATTAGGTTTTCGTTATCAAAATTAGGTTAACATATAACCAATTATATCATAATTATCACTTAAATACCTTTTAGGGCTCAAACACATCAAATATTATGAATATCACCAAAAACTTAGCTTCTTAACAAATTTCTGATTTTAGTACGTTTTAGCCTTCACTTTATGAATTTTTAACCATATCTATACTCCAATCCAGAAGCTACAATAATTTATGAAAGTACCTATATGTCTTATGAGTTCACATGAATTTTCTCAGAATTTATTACCGAGTGCAAACACCATTCCAAAAATCATCTACCCAAACATGTCCAGAAAGTGAACTGCAGAAACACCCCAAAAGTTTACATTTAATTTACCCATTTTGAAACTTCAGAAAAATACACAAAAATTTCAGGAAGTCACACATTACTTAAATATCACCCTTCTAAGAGGAGAGCTCTTAAATCCTTGTGTTTTGAAAATTAAAAATTAAAAACATCGACTGATGTTCAGACTCTGATTTCTCAGCTTTGACACTTAATCTCCCAAAAATCAAAAGACCATCCTCCCGACCTCCAATGGCTATAAAACTTAACATCCAGAGAGTACACACCCCAAACTAAGTTTTAGGATCAAGAGTAACGTAAAAACACGTTGGTATAATCAATATAGACCCCTTGCAAAATGACTCAAATTCTGGACAGCAGTCAACACATAAAATCACAAACAAACCATAACTCTTTTATACCATATCCGACCCTTATTATTTATCTAGGGTTTCTAGAATTCATTAGCCATATTATTCCATAGATTTTAGACCTAATTCGATACACACATTCAGCCCACACATTCCAGGATTTAACGAGCCACACACCACATCAGTTCACATAAAATCATAGCTTTTCTAAGCCCTCGTTACATATATAACACACGCCTAGGTTTTCCAATTTTAATACTTCATTTAACGTGTCATCAAGGCTGATTCTAGGGCTTGTCGATTTGTATTTGATTTAGGGTTTTGTGTGTGAAAGTAAGGTGTGTATACGGTTTGTTGAAGTGAGTAACGAAAAGAGGGAAATAGGGGCTGGAAGATGTCGAGTGTTAGGGGATGTGGGCTGGACTAAATCTTTTCACAATTTCAAATTTTATGAGACCATATTATTTAGTGATGTTGGGTACAAGTTTTTAATAAGGATCGGACCTCAAATAGACCTATTAAACGTGTGATATACAAAATATATAAGAGTTGTGTCGATTTTCTTTTATTAAACTTCGGTCATGGGTTCATATCTTGTAGTTTTCACTCATAATGTATAGTTCACTTAAGTTAATTTCGTATTCAAAAGTTCAAATGGTATCTCGTATTATATATATTCGAATGTCGTTCATATTTTAAGTCGTACACGTATTAAGGGTTCAAATGTCATAACGGAATTTAGGTTGTTATAGAATTAGTGTCCTAATGTGATTAGGATTCCCAATAGTATAAATATAAGTCAAATGGTTTGATTTAATTATGTATTCACAATAATTATCTAAACCCTAAAACCCTCTCAACCCCTCCCCTTTTGGTTTGCCCATCGGCAAGGACAAACACAAGAACGAGTCGTGTGTTTGTGTGGTGTGATTTATTGTAACGTTCTTGTTCTTTAGAAGAAGGTGATTCACAACTTAGCAACTATATTTGGATGCTTGAGCATTAGTATGGATACTGGTTTTGGCCTAATCTTCTTTTTATCAGTGTTTTTTTGTTTCTGTGTGATCTTGGGCACTGGGTCGATTGCTTGGAGTGCAAGTTTCATTTGTTCGTGTTGTTGGTTGCATAAAAGTATGTAATTTATATTGCTTTACATGATTTACTAATAGATGGTGTATATGGATCTCAATGAGACATTAAACATTTGTGTAAAAATAATTTTTGTAAAGTCTCCCGGTGCACAGTTTTATATCTAATATGGTCTGCCTTTAATTTAATGGTTAAATTATTTTTCAAGATTAGTGCTCGTTACACCACGGTTTTCCAACAAAGATTTGTATCATTTCCAAGCTTATGATAGAATACTCGTCATGACCGAGAAATTGAGCGATTCACTAAAGGTTACCACATAGATTAGTTGAGTGATTTAAGTATTTTCATTTCCTATTCGCGAGGTGTTTGGTTGTGCGTGCTTTTGATTGAATACTTTATTAAAATATTATCTCCTAGACTTTTGTTTTGGAGATACTTTCATAAGTAAAAATCAAGAGTCTACTTGAGGACAAGTATAATTCAAGTGGGGGATATTTGATGTGATCAAATAAGTAGTATTTTAATGCATCATTTATCCCAAGTATTTTCCTTTTTTCTATGTTTTGATATAAGAATCGTTACTTAGTTACTTACTTTTATGATTCTTAGTAATTCTGGAGCAAAATGGAAAAGACACGAAAAACAACGTTAAATGTTGTTCAGATGATGAATACGATGTATCCATGCTAATGAGGATACTCTGTATCCCATACATAGAAGATTTCAAACCTTGCCTGCATCTAGAAGAATACGGCGTATCCAAATCTGGAGATACGCCGTATATATTATATTTAACCCTTTTGAAGATTGATGATTATCTAAAGAATATGGTGTTTCCAGTTCTGGAGATATGCCGTATAGGAACCCTAACTGTTGAAGATCCAAGTTGTATTTTGAAGGAATATGACGTATTCATCCCATGAATACGCCTTATCGAAGGCTGGTCAGTCGGTTGACCATAATATTTTATTGAGTGTAGCCCATGTTTGATATCTTCAATATTTCGTATCCGATTTCAGAAAACTATAAAAAGAAGCCCTTACCACGACTTAGGGCATCATTCTCTCCACCCTTGACGATTCTTAGACGTTTTCCAGAGGCAAAAAGAGGCAGAAAACACCATTCCATTCCAGAAGGACATCTCGTGTCATTACATTTAGTTTGATCATTCTATTAGCGTATCGTTTTCACTATGAATACTATTCTTGTGACTTTGATTATTTCTGTGTGCTTTGCTACTGAGATTATGGGCTAACACCCTTTGGTGTTAGCCAAGTTTATGAATACTATGTTCGATTGATTCGTTTACTTCGTCTTAATTTGCTTTTGTTGAATATTTTATATGTTTATCGATTCAATTAGTTGGTTTACTTGTTTATTGTATGTCGTCTATTGCTAGATTATGAATTATATGATGAAAATTTTGTGATTTATAATCCTTATCATGATGGTAGGTTAGTAATGCATGGACACTAAGGGCCGTTACTAGTTTACCATTAGGACTAGAGGTGGACCAAGCCCTAAGTTAGGCGAATTATGACTAAAACAAGTAAGTTAGCGTGTGTTCTCCTATAGATGAACATTCGCGGGAGAATAGGTAGTACTATGACGATTAGGCTATCGAGATAAATCGTATAGACTAGTTGACACACTTAATGCGTGGTATTGATCACTCAACCCCATCACAATTGAGGGTTGAGGGTTAATATTCATAGGACTAGGTAACCGTACGTGACCATATGGCCTAGCTTGCATTTGATTCACCAACAGAAGTATAATTAGGACATTGCATTTATAGACGAATAAGGAGAGCATAGTAGGATGAACTTGGCTAGCACGTTCTTCTCTCATCGACCACAACTTAGTTAAATATATCGTTTTTAGTTTAATTATTAGTTTAACTGATCAATTTGTGTCAATCTCTCGGATTGAACACCTTTTAAGTGTTTATATTAGTTAATTATATTGCCACTAAGTTTAGTTTAAGTCAATTCGCTCCTTGTGAACGACTTGTACTTACCATCCTACCTATAACTGATCGGATACACTGCCCGTTAGTGTTAGTCTATAGGTTAGTTCGGATTTTAAATTTAAAACCTGAGTAGAACACATCAATATCACACACAAGCTAACCAATATTCAAGATCTAATGATATTGCGATATCCATTGACATTTAAGAAGTAACAATTACTATATTTTGGTAACAAGCTTTACAACAAAGGACATCATTTCGTGTACTCGAAGATGCTATTTCATAACCATTATCAACTATATTATACATTTGTGGTAGGGATGAGCATTTGGACCCGAATCTCGGTATCGAACCGGAACCGTACCGAAATGGTACCGACTCCTAATACACGGTATGGTACCGGTACCATGAATTGAGCCAAAAAAAATTCGGTACTACTAATACGGTACCGGTACCAAAGCGGGAAGTACCGAAAAAAATCCCGAATTTTGAGTAGTCATGTTTTTTAACTAAATAACTTATCCAAACATTCATTTAGCCCGTTCCATGTCAAACAATAGTCATGTAAAACACATGGAAAGAAACCAAACGTTCGAAAAACTTATTGTGGCAACTATAGATCCTACATAAACCCTCCCAAAAATTAAACCCGAACCAATTTTAAAAGTTTTGGAACGTTTATATGTAATGACTATCTTGGTGATGTATTTATTTAAGTGTTGGTTGCGTTTTGTGCCACGTTATGTTTTGAAATCACTTGAAAATGCATGTTTTTTTTTTTTTTTTTTTTTTTTCTCCTATTTTTTGTTGCATTTTATTGGAATCCTTTTTGGTTTAACAAAAAATGAGAAGAACCGTATAGGTACTGATTTTTGGGTACCGAGTATCGGTATCAATTCCGGTATCCGAATCCCGTCCGATACGGTACCGGTACCCACTTTCATGCTCGGGAAAAAATGGTACCACAAATTCGGTACGGGTTCGATACCATTTTGGTACCGTGCTCATCCCTAATTTGTGGTGTCAAATGACATAGTTTTTAGGGAAAATTCCATATTTGGTCTTAAAGTACAATGTCTCCACCCCTATTGTCCCCACCCAGGTTTTTTTTCTTTAAATACCCTTGAGGCGGAGGTCGCCCAAAAATCTTGGGCGGGTATTATATTAATGTGACATGTGTCCCTAGTGTTGTTCCCACCAGGTACAATTTATCATATGCATTTCTTGGGCGACTAGGCCCACAAAACTTGGGCGACTTGATCTTTTTGTCTTTTTCCTAAAAAAGTATGGTCTTTTTTTATTGTTTTCTAGTACATATATCTTGGGCGAATGGGTCCCACTGTTCTTTATTCTTGGGCGACTAGTTATGTATGTAGTACACTTTATTTTATGGGTACTTGTGCCAATACAAAAATACACATAAAAAACACATATACTCTCTTTTAAACCTTTATACACAAATACATTTTAAACTAAAAACACAAATACAAATATTTACCATCAAACTCAAAAAAACTTTTAAACCAGAAACTCACACACACAAACTCACACACTTCTGAAACGAAAAAAAAAAAAATTAAACCCAGAACGCACATTCAAATCACAAACCCTAAACCTTAACCTCCATTGTTACGCACAAACAAAGCTTGATTTTCTCTTTCCATTGAAACCCTAATTTGATCAATGGATTCATGTAGTACATCGACGTCAACTCCATATACAATATCTGATGCAAAGGTAACTGTCAGATCTAGATTAGTCCAATCCTCACATTTGAATGTCAATTTCATGTGTTAATTTTTTCTTTATGTAATTGTGGCAGTGGAAGCTGCTGCTGTAGTCTTGGATGGAAATCATCAAGTTTCGTTGGAGGGTTTAATTCTAATAATGGGGTTTTTGTGAGACCCACTAATAATAGGATTAGTAGTACTAGGGTCAATATGGTCCGTGCCTCTGCATCATCTTCTTCTTCTGGTACTGTCTTTCATTTGAAATTCATCATAATCTTTATATTTCTTTTGGCAATGTATATGGTAATGTTGAGCTTTATATGATTGGGTTCTCAAAGTTCTCCATCAACTTCATCATTGCTCGACTGATATTGACTGCTGCACACAAACATTAGACATTAGAAAAGCCCTTTTGGTCATACCGTCTTAATGGGACCATCGAAATAGATTCAAATTACCTTGTCTGCTTGCAATGGTGGTTTTCATCTTTGGGACGATAGATGGGTGGGGGAGGATAGGTTGCGGGATAAATTCCCAAGACTCAATGTCTCAATAGGTTAGAAAGGGTGACGGGGTGTCGTTGGGGGATAAAGGAAAGTGGATAGACAGTGTTTGGCATGGGAATCGGATTGGGTTAGGGAGCCTTGGTGGAGGGCATTGAGAGGGTGGGAGAAGTTATCTAATCTTTTTGTCACATGTTGAATTATTTCAATCTCGTAGGGACTCATGGAAATATGGAGCCTTGATGATAGTGAGGTATCCTCGGTCAAAGCTCTAATGTCACGAGTTGAGGACCAGATCATAAATGTTGGAAATAATGTTCAAGAAACCATATGAAACAAACCGTTGCTAAGAAAGATCGACCTGTTCATATGGAGGGCTCTAAAAAAAATATAAGCCGTGAGAGCAGAATCAGATGAATGAGGTATCGACCTACATACACTTTTATGCCCATGTTGTGATAGCCCAATAACAACTGTGGATCATGGGTTAGTTCAATGTTGGTGCTGCTGATTCAGCTGATACACACTTAGCTGAACCAAATGCTCCCTTAAATGGGTGAAAATAGGCTATTGCATCTTCATGGCGAGTGGGTGGGGTTGCCAATGGGTTCATCCGTCCCACATCTCGTGGGTGTAGTCTCTTCGGTTGTCCTATCAAATTTTTGTGTTGTAATTTGTTGGTCAAGTTTCATAGGGTGTGAGTTTTGCTGTTATAATGCTGTAAATTGAAGTCTTGTACTATATTTTTTGGTTGAATATAAAATTCTTGCTTCTACAATATCCTCGAATGGTGGCCAAAATGTAAAGTTTCTGGTTTCGAACTCAACTCTCTATTTGGTAAAGTGCAGCGGCTTAACAGACGTAGTTCAAAAAGGTTTTGACCCACCTCAATTGCAAACTATAACGACTTAATGGAACCTAAATTTCAATACTTGCTTTGTGTATTTGAAGGTCTGAGAACAGTATGGCTTTAACTGACTTTCTTTGGAGCAAAAATTTGCTGATGAAAAGTGTAGTGGGTGGTGTCGAATTGCTGGTTTTTTCATCTAAGTTCCTGACACCAGGTTCACAAGGTAAGCCCGTGATGTCATGATTTAATGCGCAACAATATAGGGTTTCTGAGTTTGATTCATTTCTTTCACCTTTATTTTATCGTTCCTGTTTTCATAGTACACGATGTTCAGGAGACAAACGAAAATAAAGGATAACTGGTCAAACACTTTCTCCATCCCAAAATTAATATTTTGGATCGGACACAATTAAACAACTTTTTTTGTCATATGAAAGTTGCAACGTTCCTCTGTAGGATCCGATCCAGCGATCACTTTTATGCAATTTTTTGTTTACGCATTTCTCATTTGTATTGGCATCTGCATATATTTTCATAATTTTTCCATAATCTCAAAATATTGCCAATAATACTTTTTCTTTTGGTGTTTCTAGAGTTTGAAGGGAATTGTTTTCTTTGGGGAGTATTTCGTTGCCCAAAAGACAGCAAGAATGCGGCTGATGCACCGCTCTTGTTGCAGGTTAAATGTGAACCCTGTGATGACGTTCCTCCAGGTTTCAAGAAAATCTGTAAGCCTCGAGGTTGATCCCTTACATCCAAACGTTGCATAGATAGAAAACTGATTGAAGGTTAAGTGGTTGAAGAACAGATGTGCATAATAGTGATATGTTACCGTGATGCAACTTATATATATGACTTTGATTTAGAAGTAGGAGAAAAGCAAATTGCTGCTGGTAGGAAGCATCCATTATTAGTCTATTTGTAAAGCTCCTGTGAACTTTTGTGCTGCTCACTGAAATGAATTTGTCGATTTACTCCAAGTTCTAGGCCATATTTTGGCGCACAGTTCTAAATATGATATTCCGGCTTTTTTAAGTTGGTGTTGCAATTCAAGTAATGTCAAAGATAAACGGGTCGGCACATTCTTTTGTAATGAAAAATGAAGACCAGAAATATTTCCATAAAATGGTGATATGTGGAGCCATGGTCGTTAAATATATTCACTCCATGGATGATGAATTAGTTGGACCATTTCGTTGTCCTCATTTCATTCGTTTTGTCATGCCATTCTTTTCCTATCCAATATACTACATTAATATCATTATTTCCAATCATGGTCTACTTTGAGCAAGCAGAAGTTCTATCCAAGATATATGTTATCGAAAGTTATATATACAGGCGTTAACCTTAAAATATTGAAAAACCTCAAAACTCCCATATGTGACCAAAAAGCCGAACCCAAATTCAATCTTGTTTAGCAGTCATCAATTGCGTTAACAAAAACATCAGTAAATAGATGGAGTATAAACTTCGATGTGTCCCCCCGACCAGGGCCTTTAGAGATGAATGGTTATTTGTGTAATACGATATGAATAACTTTCTTCATATCACCTTCTTTTATATATATAATCGGTTAACCGATTAATTTATAGGACTGAACCTGAAGCCATCCACATAATGCAAATTTACCAGTTTTGTCAAACCAAAAACACGTTGTATGGTTAACCTCTTTAGGTTGTGATCATATCTTTTAACTCTGGCCAGATGGGTAAACATAAGCGGTCAACACAGAACAAAACTTGAGTTGTTAAATACTAAATGACGACACTAAAATTCCTTTTTACTGCTTGCTAAGCCAGGGCTGCTCAAAAAAGAATGCACTTGGTTTGGAAACTTGAATTGGGGAACCACTTTTGCTTTCCATATTCTGTTACGTCTTTCAATGCCTCGTAAAATGTAACCTGCATGTGTAGGAAAATAGTAATTCAACAAGTCAATGTTGATGTATATAAGATTACTTCATTCCGGCCTAAAATAAAGCTAGGGGTTGTAAATTTATTTTGTATGTTCTTATCGCCGGCTATATGCAAGTATAGTATGATGAACAAAAAGAATTAAAATGGGATAAAAGAAACGAATAACTACCATTAGACCAGCAAACGGAACATCCCTTACAAGTGTAGACCAATACCTGCCAATAAGACAACAGAAACAGAAGATTAATAATATTGCAACCATTCCGAAAGAGGACAACCGTATCCTTCTCAAGTTAGTTGAAGAGATAAAACAGAAGGCGTACTCACAAGTTCTTATCAAAAAACTCATAGACAAAGGTGGCAAAATGACAGGCTTACGTAGGTTAGGTTCCGGGTTTTAATAATGGGTTCAGGTCAGGTAATTTCTAGTGATGGTCATTACAGGCTGGGTTCCGCTGGCCTGATAACATTTCTTTTAACCCCCTTTTTTTTTCAAGTTAATAGATAATTAAGTTGTCACATGTTGATTACAAAGAACTGCATTATTGCAATGATAATCTAACCTTTTCTAATACTTAAGATGTTAAGTTAATATAGGAGGTTTAATGTATTTACATACACTCCGGATTACTTCCATTCTTCCTATTTACTTAAGGTGTTAAGTTAATATTCCGCTGGATCATTAAAGATAAAAACACAACCTAAATTGACCCATTATTAGATATACAGATTAAATTTGCCACCTCTGGCTCATAGTCCTATTGGGAAAAAAGGATAATGAAGACCATAGCCTGTGGAGTGCGGATATAATGCCAAATTTAGCTAAACAAAAATAAGTCTGTCATTTATCATTATCACAGGCAATAGCGAAACCACAAAACCTTAGCTGGTAAACTGAGGGTTGATTAAAAAAAAAAGTATACCCTGCATATAGTCCCTTTGGTCCTTGATCTTTCCATATTGTACAGCCAGACTGAAACATTCCTGAGTAGTAACCATACATACTCGCATCAGCTTTCAAACGAGAAGCGTCTATTGCGATAACTGAAGTCCAGTATCCCCTTGTTCCTTGAACTTGCATTCGTTGCTTAATCACCTCGCATGGGACATATACAAATGAGCCAAGTGTATCTCCTGTTATGGAGATAAAAAGAATAATTACAGTTTACTTTACTAACAGTAGCATCAAAGAAGTTAATAGAAATTTATCATAATATAATACACCAATTTCTATTTCCATCTCCGTGAGGATACCACTTTACAAGAGCTTAGGAGTTTCAATCCTTGTAAGATATAAAACTAAGATAGGCTACTATAGATTAAGGTCCATATCCTGTGTGAGCTGAAGTTAAACAGATAACTATAACAAAATGCCCGGCCTTTGGTGTGTGGCACATGCCAAACGATGACAGCATATGCAGAATAAACAAAATACCATCTACAAGTAGAACAGGAATCATATAAGACAATGACTTACCTACAGCACCAGCAATGAAATGGACCCAGTGACCTCCAAGATTTGGATGCGTTTCTTCAATCCACTTTTTAGTCGATTCTATGACACCAAAGTATGTTGCACCCGTTGCCAGAGATCCAGTTATCCCAGGTACAACCCCTCTATAAAAACCTAACAGTAACGCAGATCAAGGAAGGCTTAATTAAGCACACTCACCTCTAACACCATCAGCACCCCAGACAGCTTTGACCATTTGTATTAAAGCAGGCCACAATGAAAAAGAAGTTTTACAGTACAGAACCCCCTAAAACCAAAGCTAATTCATAAATCTCCCATTTCTTCTAACACGGTCACATCTACATTTCATAAATCCATGATTTAGACAATTAAAAATAATAATAATAATAATAATAATAAATAAATAAATAAATAAATAAATAAGGGACCCTTGTGGTGATGAACTGTCTATAATATGTTCCGCTAATCCAAGATCACAATTAATCAGAATTCCAATAACTACAATAGCAGGAAGCATGCAAGAGAAAAAGTTAGCTAATTGGCTTTTCCAATTACAAACAAGCCCATAGGCCCACAAAAGCTAGTCCAAACACCCCCTATTAATGTAGTAAAACCTCACACCTGGGCAACTGTCAGAATACCAGCATCCACGCCATATGGCATAGTGGATTGAATCTTACAAATGTACTACCATCCGGACAGAAAAGTCTAAAAACACCTAGGAAGTAGAAAAGATGACCACTTTTGAACTAGTTTTTACTAATCACTTGTGCACCCCTCATAATCCTAAGGTACATAGACGCTAACCAATTTGTGAGCCATCCCCATTCGCCCCAAGCCACAAAAAACTTATTTCAAACGGTTTGATTACCACATTTGTTTATATGCACAGTCCGCTTTTTCACACCTACTGTTTCGACCTAAGCCACAAGATCCTCCACAGTAGACATCCCTGATGTAATATATGTACAGCCTAGTTATCGCAAGGGCAAGCTTGGAGTTATAGTATATAATTGAATTGGATGACTAACTACCAATACCATTAGGCATTAACTTGTGTACACTTCGATAACTCCCCTATATAGTAGTTGTATCAACGCAAACTACCTCGGTTATGCATACTACAGTATCACCCTATGGAGCATGACTAAAACTAAGCAACATTAAGCAAAGTAAGGACAGTTGGGTAGTTTGAGTGATAAGCAAATACTGTAAGTATAGCAACTAAAAATTAACAATCTAGCATAATCATTCAAAAGCTAAAAATTCACTGAACAAAGCTGTCAAGGCACACATTGTAAAAGTTCCGAAAACATGGATTATAATATGCCTTGTGATGAAACTTAACCGTCCTACAAACATCCAGAGAATTTTAAAAGTACCTATCTCCAAAGCAAACGATGAGATGTACATGATCAACAAGGAACACCAAGTAAATTGCCGTCAAGAGGCGAAAGTAAAAGTAAAGAACCGTATTCATAACCCCTGTACTAACAACTATCTAGAAGAAAATCCCAGCAGCAAGCGCTCCCTTTGATCAACTTGCCCAAAGATCGACTCCAATCTCCACGTGCATTCCCAGACCTTTACAGTTTTCTCCTTTTTCTTTAAGCAGGCGAAACATCAAGCGACCCTGTTTCCCCACCATACCCACATTTGTTATCTACCAACACCATCGACTCTTTCTCGCTACTGAAACACCTAGCCTCTTTCTTATTCAACACATCCCAAAAGAAATCAGTCAAAACCGATTCATAACCAGGCATCTTAGCATACCCCGGGAAATAGTTATGGCAGATATTATGTGGAAAAGTTTTTAAAAAGAATTTACAAGCTTGTGCGTACTACCAATGTATTCAAATCTTCGCAATAACAATCATAAGTAAGTAATCAAAACGATTGCCACGAGTAGTTTGAACCTGATCGGGAGTACAGACTATTTCCCGCCGTGTGTAAGAAGGATGTATATAGTCCGAGGCCCGATACCTGAGCACAACGCTACCGGGTTAAGTCAACTGACCATCTATGGTTCAAGCGATCCCCGGAATCACCCCTTGATCCGTTCGGCCTAGTTACCATCTTTGGTTCCCATAGATAAGCCGGTCACCACCGATGTGATACCACTTAGATAGTCATCGCAAAGACAAACACAAAGGATTCCAAAGCAACAAAAACTTGAAATTTCTTTCACATATCACGCATATTAACATAAATTTTAGTCGACTAACGTTGGAACAACTTAAGCATATTAACAAAACATCTGCCAAAACCAGCAATAAACGCTAGCAGTAAAGACATAATTACACCCTACAGTTATGTATTAAGTTGATGTGCATTTTCTTAGCATGTCAGTCATCTTACTTAAATAGATATCCAGAAAGCAACAATAAACATTTTCACTATAAAGCATTAATAAGCAATTACATAATCTGGGTTCTAAACAACCATAAAAAGCATCAATGAACCCTAACACTAGAAAACAAGATATAAACATTAAAAAATAGAAACACTAACAATTAAATAATAAATTAAACCCTAAACGAATTATATAATTGCTTACCCTAAACCCTAAATTAGCGTAAACCTAAATCAAATAGATAACTACTTACCCTTCCCCAAACCATCTTTCAAAATAGTTAAATCGAATCCCTAATTCCGATCTGTGTCTACTAGCTAACGTTAGGGTTTCGATTGGATCTAAACCAACAGCCGATTAACTTTGTTTGTTGAATATCTGTGATTGTTGTAGTTGTTGAATAGTGGTTGATTCTTGATTATTGAAAACGGGGACTGAGAGCGAGAGAGTTGGTTCTTCTATTTAATTTCAGGGAGGTGGTTCTTCTATTTAATTTCAGAGAAGTGTTGTGTTGTTTTTGTGTGTATAATGAGTATAAAAAGTGTTTGTGTTGTTTTTAAATACATTTTTTGTTTTAAAAATTAGATTATAAGTACAAAAAGACTTTACTAATATATAATATAAAAAGATTAAGAAGGCTTTACTTTTATTTTAAAAAAAAGTGGGACCCAGTCGCCCAAGAAAGTTCATATACAAGTATGGTCGCCCAAGAATACGTGTATATTCGTATTTAAATGTTTATTAGTATTTATGTGTATTTAAATGTATTCTTGTAGAGGCACGAGTCCCCATAAAATAAATTAAATTAAAAGTGTACTACATACATAACAAGTCGCCCAAGAATAAAGAACAGTGGGACCCATTCGCCCAAGATATATGTACTAGGAAAAAGACAAACACATCAAGTCGCCCAAGTTTTGTGGGCCTAGTCGCCCAAATAATGCATGTGCTAAAGTGTACCTGGTGGGGTCACACCTAGGGACACATGTCACATTACTAATTAATCCGCCCAAGATTTTTGGGCGACCTCCGCCTCAAGGGTATTTGAAGAAAAAAAAATTGGTGGGGACAATAGGGGTTGGTTACCTTGTACTTTGAGGGTAGTTGTGGAATTTTCCCTAGTTTTTACTCCTTCAAAAACTATGTCGTTTTGAGTCCCTTCAAAAATTGCCTCACATTCCTATTAAACCTACGTCGTTTCAAGCCCCTCCAAAACTACCTCCCCAAACTACGTCATTTGCCTTTCACATACAAATACATACACATATCTTGAAGCACCTAAACCTTTATAGGAAAATATTTTTATGATTTTCTTTTATCTTTTCTAACACTATGTTCTCAAGTATGATTTTAGAGGGAAATGGAAGTAAATAAAATGGAAGTAAAGAAAATGATGTGAAATGGAAGAAAATGAAATGGAAGTAAAGAAAATAATGGGACCCACTCACGCACTCACTGTTTTGAAAGGCTCGAGGCGCACTAAGGCGCAAAGGGGGTCAAAGAGCCTCGAGGCGAGGCGCACTCCAAGGCGCGGGATTCATGAATACGAGGCGCACTAAATAAATTAAGTTTTTTATAACATATATGACCATTTATGTAGCTTAAATAATACAAAATAACATTAAAATACTTAATACATGACACATATTGTCGTTATAAAGATTAAAATGGACTAGTTGTCACCTCCCAAACGGATCAACTCTTTCGCTCGATGACCTATATAGAGATTAAAATTCATATCAGACTAAATATGCTTGTTTCCTACACTTGCAGACTTACATTTAACAAAGCTCACAATTTAACTCAAAATATCAAGCAAGCAACGTATTTATACTTACGTCATAATGCCAAATTTTCATGATAATATGTAATAAAGAAAAATACTTAATGAAACAAAGTAATTTCTTAAAGAAAATTTCAATCAATAAAATAAACATAAAATCAGTTCAAATTTACAAATCATACAAATACTCACCCTATGACTTAAAAGGCCGATGTATATAACTTATAAGGCCCATGTATCTTATCTTAATATTTAGAAAAAAAAGCCCAAAAACCTGTTACATCTCCGAGGCGCACCGAGGCGCAAAAAGCGCACCAAGGCGCAAAGGCGCAAAAGCCCCAAGGCGCGCGCTTTTTTTGGGATTCATGCATGTCGTGAGCCTCGATCCAAAAAAACCCCAAGGCTAGAGCCTCGTGCGCCTTAGCGCCTAGGCGCGCCTTAGGCGCGATTTTCACAATAATGGGACCCACTTTGCCACTCACTTTCCTTCAATTTAATCCCATAATTTCATCCCATATATGGGATGAAAGTTGTGACACAAAAAAACAAAGGGTGGCCCTCTCTTTTACTTCCATTTACTTTCATTTACTTCCGACCAAAAACTAAAGAACATGACTTTTTTTTGTTTACTTCCATTTACTTCCATTGTAAAACTGGACATAGTGTAAGAGTCTAATCTATAAAAGATGGGTTTCGCATAATGATATCATAGAAACCAAAATCCCAAAACTAAAAACAAACTAACGGATTTTTCTATCTTGTGCCATAAGGGCACAAGATAAGATAAGAAAAAGTACACAAAAAGTACTCACGGACCCACAGAAAAGGACTCAAATATTTATAAAAAATGTATTTTTTGTGGGGCCCTGAATACTTTTTTTGTACTTTTTCCCTTCTTATCTTGTGCCCCTATGGCACAAGATAGAAAAACCCAAAACTAAATGCATAAAAAATATCTCATTTAGCAAAAAGGTACTGGCAGCCATGGCGGTTTGGCCATCGGTTTGCCCCAAACCGCCGGGGAACACCGCCGCCACCCCAGCGGTTTGGGTGGGCGGTTTTGTTCAGCGGGTATGTTCACTGCTGCGGTTTGGAGAAAGTATCCGTTTGAAATGCATTTATGAAATGAACGTTGGAGAAAAAAAAAAAAAAAAAAAAAAGAGACGTTGGGGTTAGTGGCTGTGGAACAAAAATTGAAAGGAGTTTATGCATGAAACTCAAGTTTAAGACAAAGTTTAACACAAGTTTGGAAGGAGTTTAACCTTACAGTGAGGTTGAGGAGATGGTGTCGAGCTAAGAGCAAGAAAGGAACTCAAGTGAATTTATTTTTACCCAAAAGCTAAATTATGACCCAACTCCAATAGTTAGCACCAAAAGCCCAAGATTTTGAATTCTTATCTTTTTATGTTTCTGTTCGTGGGTTTGAGAGAGAGCAAAGAAGATGGTGTTGAAATAAAGTATAAAGGGATAGGCTTGCTTATATAGGAAAAGAATGTAAACTTTGTAAATAAAAATCAAGGGGACAAGATCTACCAACTAGAATAATTATGTTTTTTTTTTCTAAGTATTGTGTAATTTTCTTTTTAAAGTATTATGTATTTTTATTTTAATTATTAATGAAATATTATATTTTTATTAAATTATTTATTTATGAAAAAAAAAAAAAAAAAAAAAAAAAAAAAAAAAAAAAAAAAAAAAAAAGGTTGGTGGTTTGGGAGGTATGAAAAAAGTGATGGTTGCCACTAAAAAAGGGTTGGGAGGTATGGAAAAAGTGTGAGTGAGGTGGAATGATATTATTGGTGGGTTGGGAGGTATGGGTTTTTTTTGTAGTGATGGCTGCCACCACCCTTAGCAAAAAATTATTTAGAACAAATATTAGAAACCTATTCATTCATCAAACAAGCCAGAAATAATTTATGAATATCATACTTAAATTCATTCCACACTAACGCGCGACAACTTAATTTATCGTTAAAACTATTTCCCACCTAAAATTACTTTTATTTTCCTTAAAGAAAACTCAATAAACACCAAAAATATTTATTTTTGCTTTCTTTTCCGTCGAATTTTAACTCAAAAACATATATTATATCCATAGCAAAGGTTATTTCAGTAAATTTTTTCTTAAACATAAAAGCAAGAGAATAACTAATCCATTAATTAATTAATTAGTACATCACCTATTGCGTATGTTCTGAAAATTCACTTCCAAATAAAATCACAAACATTTTCTGTTGCATATTATTTTCCAACTCATTTCTTTTTTGTTCATTCTATACATGCAACAGCAAATCTTTTTTCTTGCTTTTTTCTTTAACTTTAAAAAAAAACCCTAATTTTAACCTCAAACAACATCTTTAATTTTCGATGTCTTTAAGGTTTCCAGTAAGTTCCTCGAATCATGTCTCATAACTTTTTAATTTATTGATGCACACCAGGTGTTTGATATTTAGCTTTTATAAAATTAGTAATAAAGGTACAATTAATTTCCAAAAGGGTATCGAAAAGTTTAGTCCTTTATGTAATTGGGCCAAAAAATATTAAAAATTGTTGATTAGATCTTTATAAGTGAGATTATAGTTAGGGGGTGTTTGGTTTATGGGGACTCAAACGATGGGATCAAACGGTGGCGGGGCGCAAAAGAGTATGTTTGAGGGTTTGTCTAGACAAGGGTCTTTGTATAATTTGACATTAGATGAGGTTCAGCAACAGTTAGGCGATTTAGGTAAGCCGTTAACTAGTATGAATTTAGATGAGCTTTTGAAGAGTGTGAGCACAGCTGAAGGTAATCCGGGAGTTGGTGTGGGTTCGTCGTTGGATTTAAGGAAGAAAACGGTTGATGAGGTGTGGCAGGATATTCAGCATGGTGAGGGGAAGAAAAGTGTTAAGAGTAGTGGGAGTTTTAAGAGCTGTGATAGGAAGGGTAGTAGTAGTAGTCGAGTGAGTGAGAGACAAGGGACATTAGGTGAGATGACGCTTGAGGATTTCTTGGTTAAGGCGGGGGTTGTTGCTGAGTCGTCTTCTCCTGAGAGGAAGAATGATGAAATGATTGTTGACCCACGAGAAGCGCAGTGGATGCAGTATCGAAGTCCTATTATTCCGCAGCAACAGGTGGTTATGCCACAGGGTCATTATCAAGTTCAACAGCCTCTTGCCATTACTGGTAACCAAGTGATGGATGTGGGTTATTCGGATGCTCGTATGGCAATGTCTCCAACGCCTTTGATGGGGAGTTTATCGGATGCGCATATGTCTGGACGGAAACGATATGCTTCTGGAGCTGTGGTTGAGAAGACTGTGGAAAGGAGGCAAAAGAGAATGATTAAGAATAGGGAGTCTGCTGCACGTTCACGAGCAAGAAAACAGGTATGATTTCTGAATATCATATCTGATTAAAGCCAGGTATGCTTTTATTAAGCTTTTGTCTCTTAAACATGTGATAAAAGAGTGGTGTATGGTTGAACAGGCTTACACCAATGAGCTGGAGAATAAGATATCACGTTTGGAAGAGGAAAATGAACGACTCAGAAGGGAGAAGGTATATCTGTTTCTTGAAATACTTTTCTGCATGTGATGTTATTCAGTTTATTTCTTATGATGTTAATGTTAGTGATCTTGTAAAGAGTAATGTGGTCCAAAGACTGTCATATAAATTAACCTACATGAACAAAGTTGGTCACTGCTTTTGTGTTTTGGCAATGCAAATGTAAACGATAGTTTCGTTGCTGTAGCTGCGTTTTTGAGGCTTCTGTGACACGCCACATAGGAAAGTGAGAGTTCATGGATGAGTTTATGTTAACTCATCCCACAAGGATAGAAGATAAGAAGTTTCAACACCTTATAAACATTAAGTTGGGACTAATAGCTTCCGCCATACTCTTAAGTTGAATCCTTAGGTCTTTTGATTCCTCATTTTGGGAGCGCTATCATTACTGGTCAACGTTTTCATCAGAGACTTGTCATTCCTTGGTGTATTTATCTTTGCTCTTTCTGAAACATAGCCGTGAAACTATAAAGTTAGCATAACCAGAGTCATATTGAATTTGTGTTTACAAAATAAAATAAGAATAATTGATCACAGGTTTGAAAAGAGCATAAGAGCATAGGGGAGTTATCTTTAAAACTCGTTTACCAAATACTCGTATTTGATCTAGTTCCTTAATAAACCTGAGGATTCTTCAAATCTGAATGTTTGTTAGTAGTGAGTATTGTTGGAGACTTGGAGCACATTTAAGGTTTGAAAAATATCTTGGAGCTCTTAGTTGACTAAATGGATGGTGCAGTGATCAGGCCTTTTATCATCACTTTCTGCTAGTTCTTTTTTTTTCTTTTTCTTGGACTTGTCTGTTTTTTGCTAGTGTAAGCACACATAATACTTGGTAAAAAGATCAAGAAGTGTCATAAAGCCTTCTCTTTAGCCTATTGCAAATATTAAATATAAGTTCATCGTATAAAAGCACTCTTCCTCATTCTTACAATATGTATCAAGCAGCATATATTTGTGTATTAATCGGTGTGTATACATACATATATCAATGAAGTCAGATATCTACATTATTACATTACCTTTTTGTTTTACATGTGTGTACTGTGTTTAAATTAGATGCGTCCTGTGATTGGTGTTCACTTGAGATTTTGTTGCATCTTACTTGTTAACCTTGAGGATACCTCTTATTACTACTTTGGCTTCAGAGTAAACAGGTTGTGCATACGGTTAGGTACGTGCACACCTATGTTACACGCACACATACATACATGGATACAAACATGCATACACATTAAGTACATAGACTTTTAACACACTCACATGTACTATGTATGTTTATGAATGATACACAGTTTATACATGCCAATGTATCATCATTCATATACATAAACCTGTATCCTTGCAACATAGATCTACAATCAGATACACACTAATTGAACCTGGCCAAACTGGTATTTGTTTGTTCTGTTCACACCTTTTGATGAGTGTTGTAGTAATGGGTATAAATAATTATTAATTTTCTAGGGAATGTTTAGGGTCACTATTGGGACTGTATATGTCTATGAGATTTGACTCTCTCATTGAGTTTTCTAATCTCTGTTTAGTTGAAAGCAAATATATTTCCTTTCTAAATTGAATAGTTATTTATATCTTATTGTCTCGTATGCTAAATTTATCGTGAAGAAAAGGCTTCTCCTTTGCATTCTACCTAAGCTAGTAGTTGCGGTAGTTGGGCATGCAAACTGCTTTCATGAAAAAGCTTACAGGATAAAGACATAGAATAATGGGCATGCTATGAGGGCTCTGTGTAAAAGTAGCTTCAGGGCACAATTCAAAAACATTACCAAGTTATTTCTAGAGCAATGCGAATGATAAATGGCTAAATAAACATTTTGGTAGATCATAATTTTTGTTTTATGAGCATTATCGACAAACACCGATCATTTGGATGAGAGTGGCTGACTAGTTTGAGCTTTAAAAATGTGGGTCAACTAAGCTTTTGTCAGAATTTAAGTAATCTGATCTCCACCTTGTACTTGTAAGAATAATTTTTTTGTTGTAAGCCTATGAAAAACACCTCTTAATGCAAATGTGAAGCTTCAGGGAAAAAAGAAGGGGTAAATAAAACTATACCTTCGATAACAACAAAAGAGAACGTAATTAGTTTTGCTATCCTAGCACTTTCAAGTTGGAGCATGAACATTGATTATAGCCAACTTGCTATCCTATCCTTTAGATTGTCGAGAATTTGTTCTTTAACACAAATTTTTACAATAGATGAAGGTTTTGAAAGAGATTACTGCTCACAAATCTCCTCAAGAATTTCCCTAGAAATGAATTCTTGATATGAAAGGTTTGTAGTACCCAATGATGGATATATATTTTGGCTACAATAACGAGACACTAGCCATTTTGGCTACAGAGCAAGGGACTTTTATGATTCTTCGTATGTTTGGGAATAGCCGCTGCTATTAGCCGCTTTGAGAGGGGCAAGACGACCATCACCATTCAGTTTCACAGTAAACATCATTTCCAAATATCCATGTCTTTCCCACATGGTAGATCAACAAGATCTTATTTCCAATTACCTCAAATAGGTGTCTCCTCGTATATAACAAATAACATGATAAAAAAAATTTCCTTTCAAAACTGTATATCTGTTATTGGACCAGAAGTATACCCACATGGTAGATCCTGCTGTGTTCAACTCTTCTGTAAAATTTTCGGAATTCTTGAAAGATATATGCACTATCGCTAGAAAGTTTTTTTGTTTAATATATAATAGTTAGATTAAGGAATAGGTGCAGTAAAAGAGGAATACATAAAAAATTCCAGCCTGAGATTAGCTTTGTTTCCAGTCATTTGTTTCTAAGTCAATTATTTATGATGAGCTAGAAGCATGAACATAAATATCTGATCGTATCTTGAATATTGTTATCCTCCATAAACGTGTAATCAGAACCTTTAGATGCTCGCAAGACTTTCCTTTCGCCTTATTCTTCATTGGACCGTAAGTCTACTACCATACACCTCATGGTGTTAGGGTTTTGCACTTTAGAAATGTATGGTCGGGGTAGTACTTTGAATCACCCACAGATAAAGTGTAAACTTATCAATAACAGTTGAAGTCTGTTAGTTAGCTACTCCACACCCAAGGGCTTTAGTGAGACCAATCTTTTTCTTACTGTTAGAAGATTAGATAAAGTTGGAGTAAGAAAAAGGGAAAGAGATGGAACATAAAAACCAAAAAAGATTAGGAATGTGAGATTCATATATCATCCACCTTCCGTTAGTTGTTTATACGACCAGTAACCATTACAGTAACTTGCAAGTGGTGGTTCTAGAGCTTCATGAGGACGATGAGTGTTGGAATTTATCTTTATTTTCATGGTGGTGGTAGTAAGGTAGTGAGAAATGACAGCGATTTTAGGGATTTTATCAACATAGCCTATAGGCAGTCATTTAGATAACTCTCACACCATCATAAGAAATAGCTTCTTTTTAAAGTGTCTCTTATCACAAGGTAAGCAGAAAATAAATAGAGTGCAATTGTGGGTCTTTAGTCATTGACAGCATAGATAGAAACACTCCTATTCTGAGTATCTAGATGATGCAACTAGTCTATTAATCTAACAATGGTTAAATCGTGAAATAGGCATAATCATCAATAATGTGTGGATTAAGTTGATTTACTTGCTCACTAAAGCTGTCTTCAGAAGGTCATGCATGTACTGGCCATCCTAGTTGAGTAGTTGCATATGAATTACATCTATGCCCCAATGGCAGGCCTGGTTTAAAGCATTTTTAAGAAATATCAGATATGTTACTATCATTACAAATCATTCTTTAGTTTCTTATTTTTTCTGTTACAAGAAAAAAAAAAGTGTCATGGCATGCAAATGCATACCCCAAACACCATATAGATCCACCCTGCCACACGAATAAGAGGGATAAAATACTATGATCAAGGCTGTATCACATATCAAAGATTTTACCATACCTCCTTATATACTTGTATCATATCTCCTTAAATTATATAGAAGTTTGCTGTCTTGTATAGAATCTTAGTCTGTTTCTTTAACTCATATGCTTCATATACTTTTCATTTGGTCCTGCAAGTTAATGATCTGAAAACATTTTTTTTTTTTTTTTTTTTTTTTTTTTTTTTTTTTTTTTTTTTTGTGATGAATGCATATATAGGTTTTTGTTGTCTCGTTTTTTTATTCTCGTTGTTTGTATCCTCTGCATGTGCATAGCACAGTAAATCCTTGGACCATCCATGACCATGATGGTGTATATTTGCAGGAGGTGGAGAAGGTTTTACCGTGTGTACCGCCCCCTGAACCAAAGTATCAGCTCCGAAGAACAACCTCAGCTTCTTTCTGAAAGTTAGTCATCATGTCAATGGTTGTGTAGAGGTGTTTTATGTTTTGCTTAACATTTTCTTGCTATGAACGCCTTAAGTTTGCTATGAATTGTCTTTAGGTTATCTAAAAGCATTTCGAACAGTTTGTTGCTTATGTATTGTCTGTAGGATGATCTTTTGTACATTTGAAAGTATTATAATAGAATAGCTTTGGCTAACTTAACTTAAAATGTCCGTTCTTAGTTCATTAATTGATGCCTCCAACCAAAGTTGAAAAGTTGAATTTCGTTAACATACGTGCTTGCATGGTGAATGTGCCAACTTTTTCCAGATGCGATTCTTCTTGTGGTGAATATTGATCATGAAGGCCATTATGATGAGCATGTTCCAGGCTTATGTTTCGACTTATTTATTTATGATGCCAATTTTGTTTGCAATGTCAATTTTGATAAAGAGGCGGTTCTTCCTCTTCTGGTACCTCAACTAATATTGTGGGAAATCACAATCAACTAGTTAACTGTAATAAAACTTGTTTGAGAGTGTTGGGATGTTTAAGCTCCTTAAAATTGCAACAATTAGATATCTTTTTGCTGTATTTCAACTTCTGATTGATGCCTTATTTTCACACAACCAAAAAGGGCAGCATTGCAGTTTTTAAATGGATACAATAGAAGACTGTACAACATTATCATTGACACCCCAGACCCAGAAACACATTGGTATCTGCGTGTCGAGTTTTTGCGTGTTGAGTTAAAAGAAAAACTAAGCATTTACTAATTCCTCGAAAACACAAAGCACGCATCTAACCACGGTTTCTAAATGTTTAAAGCATATAAATCACACAAGATTCCACTTGAACACATACGACTACGTGACTGAATTTTATCAAATAGAACAGCAGAAACAATAAAGAAAAGGGCAAAGAAATAAACTGTACTGAATATCTCTGCTCACAGATGGCAAGTTTTTTGTATTGGTTTGGAAACAGAACAAATTTACATCCGGTTTGAGTTCGATGTAGTAAATGCCTTTTGCATTCATTTCTAGATTCAGAAGACAGCTCAAAATGCTTAAAGTATATTCTGTATCATATCTCCAAAAAATAGTTTGAACTCCAGACCTGCAAATAGTATCGAAATGGCATCACTGCTAAGAAAGCGGATAGAAACTAGCAAATTTAGTATCATAATCTACAACCAGAATTAACTTATTTTATTTTACACTTGAAAAAGATTTAACGATATGCACGTGCATGCCCACTTTTGCAAGTTCTTCGCCTGTGTTGGCTATAGCTATTTTTCTTTAGCATAATTTTTAAGTGATATCCATCCCCTTGTGCCCAACTAGTCCACTGGATACACGGCTTTTGGCCCAGCGAGGTGGATCATAGGTGCCCCATCAACCAAATTATTGTGGGTTCAAGTCCGTACAAGGTGTACGCAATATGTGTGTGAGTATGATGCTTAAAGAAAAACTAGCCCAAATAATTAATGCAAAACACCCCTTCCACATAAACCAACCAAAGTTGAGGCCTTCTGGCAGATGGGCATGGTTCACAAAAAGAGATAGCACCCTTAATTCTGAACCTTATGCTACATGGAGTACTAAGGCCCCAAACATTGCCAGCTAGGATGATCCATGTTCAGTTGAAAACTTAATGGTGGAGAGTAAAGGTGTTAACATTGAGTAAAGGTGTTAACATTGGTGCCTAGGTAGGTTGGAAAACATATTAAAGGGCTTTAAGTTAAATGCGGAATTTGTAGCATGGGTTTGGCCAGGTACCGTTTACCCTCAAACACTATTTTGGCATTTTTTTTTCTTTTCCTTTTTCTTTTTACAAATAACTAATGTGTTGAATATGATTACATATTATTACAATAATAATATAATTGTTTTAATAAAAATATTTAAGAGGTTGTAAGCGTTAAAAAGCCACTTTGGGAAACTTTCAACCGGTTATCCTATTAGCCAAATATCTTCACCCCTGACTCATTTGAGATTTAAAAAAATAAATAAAAAAAAATAAATAAAAAAAATTGACGTGTGTCTGTAAACAGGTCAAGATTTTCTCATGTAGCTGAAAGCAAAAGAAAGATAGTTAAGTAAAGTAACTTGGTTACCTCTATACTTGACGAATAGTTTCAGTTTCATGAGTAATTATTTGTTCATCACATTTCTCGCGTTCACTAACATCTTCTCTTTCAAAAATAAATGGAGACGGGTGAACATCCAATTCTACAATCCCATCCTTTCTTTTCGAGTTACCGTCAAATTTATCATAATGCAAATTTTGCAAAATTTCAGGAAGTGGAATCCCATTTGAATCTGTAAATTTATGTCCCATTTCAATGTCAATCTTTTCTTTTGAGGAACGATGAACAAGATCCGAAGTTGTTGTCTCAATCCCCATTCTTTCATCTTCAAACACAAAGGCGCGAAAATTGTTGAGTGAAGGAGGGATCTTTGATAGAAAGACTTCTACAAGGTTCCAACTTATTCCCTTGTGATATGGATTCTCCTTCTTATCATATCGATATCGGAAATTTTCATATGTTGTCTGTATCAAGAACAAAATTTCAATAAGTATGAGAATATAACCAAAGGTATACCAACATTAACTCTTGAATTACATATACATAAAAGAATTAAATAACAGTTGAATACTTTATAGTAAGGTGTATTTTTCGAATAACTTATATGTTATGGGACAGTTAGCCACGTAAACACAGTGCACAACTGGAGGTGTCAAATAGGTGGGTTAGGTAAAATGTCACAACAGGTAATTCTTGTACGATCAAGAAGGTTGAGTCGGGTTGGGTTGATCAACCATTTTCGTAATAAAAACTATATATTTTCATATGTGTGTCTGATATGATTCTGAATACTATATTATCATAATCTACTATATGTAATAAAATAATTCAGGACATTTTATACATTATAAATCCTCCATGGGAGACTTTTAAACCTTCAACCTAGTTGACAAATTTCCTGTCAAGCTACTTTTTTATTCTATTTAACCTGTTTGACCCTGTTAAACACTTAAACTGTTTCACCCATTTCTTTTCTAAGCTATTTTGATTTTAATTTTACATGTTTAACCCATTAGTTAGAGAAAAAGAAAACCCAAGTTGACCCATTCATAAGTAAATGGTTTGAAATTGGAACCTCTACAAACCAACCATGACTGTTTGGTCACAAAGGATAATCTTACTCAGAAGTGAAGAGACTTGCCCCTTCACAACTAAACCGGAGTCAAAATAAATTAAATCAAGTGTTAATACAAATATTGAAGATCTTAAAAAGAAGATCACCTGGTTTGAGCAAATGAGATAAAAGTGGAAAACAGTAAGCCCACCCACAAACCAAATAGTAATGAAGCAGTAAACGATGAGGATATCTGACAAGATATCGTTTGACATAGCCTTCAAAATGCCTTCTTTGTTATGAGCAATGTGGACCCATGAAAAGGAGAACACATATATGCATAAGATGCTTGATGTCAATATAAACATGTAGAAAAACCGATAGTTACGCTGCAATGAGATGATGATGAAAAGCATTAGTTCTTTTTCACAAAAGTAACCATATGATAATCAAACAAAGCTTGGGTCACTTGCATAATAAAGCTGATATTTCTACAATTTAGTGGCAATGGAAACTTTGGAGCAATAAAGCTGATATTTCTACAATTTAGATGTGGCAAAATGGGTGGGTCAATAAATGGGTGAAAACTGGTAAATTTTTGGTATGGGTTGAAATTGGAAATAAAATTTTCCAATATGAGTCTAGGTTGTCCCAACGCACTTTTTGTTGATCTTTTGATGTTACCGGGTTGAAGTTGCCCGATCGTCCCTTAAAGTAATACTAGTATAAGTGTAATCTACTTACTAGTCCAATGCACTGGCCAACCCATGGACAATGATGGTCAAATCTTTGCACACAGTTGTTGCAAATGGAGCAATGTGAAGCACGAGGAGGACGATACAGCATACACGTGTCACAATATTTGACCTTAACCGTGTGACCATTCACAAGTACTTCTTTGGTTTTTGGTAATCTCAAATGAGGAGTTCTGCCATTGACCCATTCCATCGAAGGAGTGTTCATATCAAATGCTTCTTCAGATTCAGGTGGTGCTGTGTTTCGTGGGATTACTCCTGGGTCTCTACTGGATGTCAAGAAAAGAAACAATATATCCTGTGGGCCAACAAAACCAGTGTCATATGTTACTTAAGGATCATTGAAGCCATTTAAAATATATACAAAACTAAGATAGTATATGTGTGCTAATTGTGTGTGATTTATCTTAACCTCTCCACCATCGAGGTAAAAGTAAATTATAGAAAACTACAATAGGTTAGATATCAACAACTAATATGTATCAGATAAAATGCTTAGTGTTGTTGCTATAGATGTTTTTTATGTAAGCAGACATAGAAACGTGTGTATATCCCTTCCTCAGCCATTGTTTACGTTAAAGATATCCATATGCTATACATCTAGCCTGTGTGACTGGATTATTATTTTCTCTTTTGGCTAATTGATACTTTTTCTGTTTTCCAGATGCTTACAATCATCTAGACATATATAATATATATACATATATATTTTCTTTTTTGCGCTTGTAGCCTTCTATATTTCATCATCCAAACGTCAAGTGCCCTTATGTTTCAATAAATTATTTACTTCTATGTTGGAACTTGGAACAACTAATTTTCTATCTTTTTAACCAATTGGGGTTTGATAAAGTTGAAACTTATAAAAAGTACAAAAGTGCTTCAACTAGAAAACAAACACAAGAGATGACTGAGAACGGAATAAAATGGGCGGGTTGGATAGCGGATAGAAAGGGAGTATTTTATGTGCAAGTCAAATGATGTTGTAAGACAGTGTAAGCATTTGAGACACTTTTAACCTGTTTGACCCATTTGAACTGTTCATTTTACCCAATATTCGGGGATCTGTTTTTACTTGATATTCGTATTTACCCCTTTGACCTGCTACCAATAAAATGCCAGACAAAGTAAATCTTATTTTATAAGATGGGTTGAAATGGCAACATCTTGTACCTGAGAGAATAATGGTGTCCCACTCATTCCTAAATAGAGTCAACTCTATTGGTATACACCACTCAGTCTCACAAGAATCTTTTTTATCTACATGGACTCAACCTTCTCCTTAATCCTTGTCACCTAAAAGCTTCTTTTGTATATCGCCATTTTAACCATATCCTGGCCTATTTGGACACATGTCTATCTCAAAATTTACATATCTACTGCAAACCGTTAAATGTTATGATATACTCGTAACAAAATTTACTTCAAACAAGATGGTATGTTACTTGTTTAAGAGGATGCACATAGTATGATAGTATTAATATTTTTGTCTCATATTTTTACATGATCAGATATTAACTGTCTTAGCGGTAACAAAAGCAAGATTTTGCTTACCAGAATAGTGAGAACTGCGGCCACAAGAAGCCCAATGTACCAGTGAAGAGTATCTTGGTCATCTTTTTCCTTCACTTTGATCGTGTGATAAACTTTAATACAAAAGGCAACAGCAGGGCCTGCAACTAGTGCTATTGTCAAGAACAAAGAACCCACATCCGGACCAAATATCAATCGTCCCCCACAAAAGAATTTCTGGAAGCATCACAAACAAATGACATTTTAATTTCAAACAGCAGAAATAACAGATGTCATGCTTCCAAATTATTCATTACAGGATTAGGAAAACTATTTAAAAAGAATCCATTCACGGATCTTAAAGTTATAAAGTCAATTTAAAAACTGCAGCTCGGTTTTTTTTCCTGTAGATGGTTGACATACATAGATGTCACGCGTTGAAGCCCGTAGGGAAAAAAGTTGATATCAAAACGAAGGACTTTTGAAGTCATAAATTGATTTATTTTGCGCAAAATAACCAGCGTTTCAAAAAACTATACATGATTAAGAAACAGTTCCAAATCAATAAAGCAAAAAGAGCATTCAACTAATGTAAAAACAGTTACAATAATATCAGTTGCATCACTTTTTTCAGCTATAATCTAGTACAGTAATAAACTAAAGGAAATGATGAAATTAAAATCTGAACTGATGTAGGTTAACTTTATTAGTATCAAATACCTAAGTACAAGCATGTTATTGGAAATCATATGATTAAGAAAAGGACCATTCCTAATACCTATTTATGTTCCATGTTATTAGTAAACAACTTATACTAACTTTCAACACAGAAATGTAACTAATTTTCAAACACAATAACAAAACAAGAAGAAAAAAAGAAAAAAAAATCTCATCTGATTATAATTTTTTCTTAAAAAATATTCCAACATGAAATGTAAGAAATTATAACAACTTACATTGCTTCCTCTCCAGACTTGAAACAATCTTTTTTGCTTTTGCTTCTCTTGTGCCATTATTATCCAAAAACTATACAAACAAAAAATATAAGCTGTTTGCTTCTTATTGTGATCAACTCAAAACCCATGTAGAAAACATAAAAAAGACTTGAAATTTGTACTCTTGAATTCGAATGAATGAAAACCCGGAAATATATTAGATGGTACTTTGAGGAACTGATATACCCTTAAAAAAAAGATTAGCTTATTTTTTTAAGCAACAGCAAGCAAACAGCTTTTACACACACAACACAAAGATTACTTGTTTCTCTCTCTTCTGTCATTCAAAAGCTGATTCGGCGGATGTTCCAACTTTGTAGCGACATTCCCCCATGGTTTTACCTTCTTTTTCTTTTATTTAGTTTGGTTTTTTGTTTTTGACTTATTTGGTCCCTAGATTATATGCTAACCTATATGTTTAGTCCTTTCAGATAGGAGGTTAACGAGTCTTGAGCCTTTTTTTTTTTTTAAGCAACAAACTAACTATCTCACATTTTATACATAACAAATTAATTTCAGAATGTCAGACCAAGAGTAGTGGTGTGGTAATTTTTTGGTGTGGGTTGGGGCAAATCGCGACACTTGGCAGTGAGAGAAAAAAAGGCATTGAAGCAAAATTTGAGGTAATGATTCAATTGACGTTTTTTGTAAGTGTAATCATTACACAATTATTATTATTTTTAAATATATATATATATATATATATATTTTATATTTTTAAATATATATATATATATATATATATATATATATATATATATATTTTAATTAATTAAAAATAACAAAAACCAAAATATTTGTTAAAAAAACAAAAAAAATCATAATAAAAACTATTTTCTTTATTTATCTTCTCATAAAACACACACACAAAACTATCTTCTCTCTCTATCCCTCCCCTTCGCCGGAAACCACCACCGGCCACCACACCACCGTCGCCGAAGAATATTCCGGCCAACCCCCAAACTTCACCACCACATAGATTGGGACACCCTTGTCCTTTCTGGAGCGTTTGAGCTCAAGGGGAGCTCGTTTGATACCCAAACACCACCACCACAATCAACACCGCCACCACAAGACCACCACCACCACCATTAAAATCCTTATAAAATTAAAGGAAAAGAAAATATCTAGTGGTTAGGGTCCCACTTGTCAGGAGCAAGAAAAAGAAGCGGCCGTTGTTGGATCAACGGGCGTTGATTTTTTTGATTTTCAACGGGATTCAACGGTGCAAGGGGGCGGTCCAACGCCCGTTGAATAGGCAACGAACCCATATTCAACGCCCACTACTCTTGGTCTCATAAGCATGCTTTAAACCTACAACCATTTAGTTGAGAATATTCTCACACACGGATACCATTGGGACACAAACCCTTTGGTAAACGAATCAAGTCTTGCGGCTTGTGAGTTACTCGGGATCGGCTCAGGCTAAAGCTGAAAACAAGTCGAGTTTAAATAACAGTTGAATCTTGTAACCGATGCACACTATACTATTAATATGGAGGCATATTCATATTAGATTTAGATTTTTTGTGAAGAGTATACAATTCCAAGGGGAAAAGTGTCAAATTATTTAACCGTTTTCGTATTTTACATTTTGTTTTTTTATACTAAAAGTACCTTGACGATTGTGGTAGGAGGATCAGGGACAAACTCGGGTTAGCATGCAAGAATAAAACATGATCTTGAGTCTATGTGTGAGGATCAAACCTTGGTATGGTCGATGTGCACCGTTCAAGCACCAAGGCTTGTCAATATGCTAGAACAAGCAAGAGTAAATGAAAATGTGCATAGACTTTATGTCGGGCAAGAATGTACTGGTCTCCATTATACCATGTATGAATTCATATAGCATAAAGGTTACTCGAGTTGAATAATATAAGCGTGTGTGTTTAAGTGAGGATGTGTAACAACTCTCATATTTAATTTTCACAAATTTTCAGCGATTTTCTTTGTTTGTACCTCTAGGTTTTTTGTCAAATCATATATTTTTCTACTAAAATAACAATTGAAGCATAAAATCATGGTTCATTATTATCAGAAAGATAACTTTTGTTCGGAATTTTTTTCTGTGATACTTACTTGTTTTACCTTTAGTATCTTGTAAAAAAGTTTTAGATTCTTTTGGACTAAATTACAATTTAACGTAAACTTTACAATTCTTTTATTTTTTTTCATAAACTTTTTCATCAGTTTTGCTTCAAATTGCATGTAGTTTCTTGCAAAAAAATAAATAAATAATAAAAAATAAAAAAAAACACCTGGAACTTTTAATTCTTTATGTCAACTTTTTTTCATTTTAAGTGTGAAAATACCTTTTCTATTTTTTCAATGATTTTTACTTATTTCACTTCTAGTTTCTAGTAAGAAAATTTCAATTTTTTTTTTACTAAAAACACAGTTTAACGTATACTTCACAATTCATCTAAATTTTGAAGACAATCTTTTTATTTTTTATTTATTTCAACGATTCTTACTTATCTACCTCTGGTTTCCTATCATTTTTTTTACTTAAATCACATTTTAATGTAACCGTGAACTTGGGTTTTGAGAAAAAAAAATAGTGTTGTTCCCTTTACACAATTAGCATTAACTAAAAAGTTAACTTAATTGTGCACCATGGTAAAGTAATGATATTCTTTGATAAACATAAGAAACAAACGTGAAAGTAAATAGACAAGAGTTTATCAACGTTTAAATTCTTATTAGAAATTAATCAAATAATCTATACCCAAGTGTTTGCGAAATAACACTTGGGATTGAATTGACAAGTGTGGTAATCTCCTCTCTAAACTTAAGCTAAGCAGCTTAAGTGCAACTATGCTAACTAACTGAGATTTTATAAGGGACTTAGTTGTCTTGGAGGAGTAGAAAGGTTTGTGAAAGCTAAGCTTTTCACACACAAACTTGTCAACCTTTCTACTCCTACCCATGTTCTTATTTATACTAGTACGAGGTTGCTGCTGGTGAGGTTAGGTGGATGCGTGTCATAATTCCAATGGTTGAGGTACAAAAGGTACATCTTCTATTTAAAGCATCAGCATTGAGAAAATGCTCTTTTCTTGCTTTAATGAACAGTCAACTGTTCACAACTTTTATCACCGGCTCGTACTTGATTTGACTTATCACTAAAGTTTGTTTTATCCCGCTCAAACATATTAGCGAAAAGTCCCGCTTAATCTTCAGTCTAAAGACTTTAGTCTTTAGTTCTTGATCTTCATAGAAGAGGAGGAGATTTGAGAATCAGAGAGCTATTGTCATCACTCACTGATTCATCATCTTCTTCTTTGGCTCAGGTATCATTCACTGAGTTCCGCATCATTGAATGGAAAGTCTTTCTTCATTAGTCTTGTCCAGAGCATCTTGAAGATGACTCACTGAGTGACTGACTTGATTGTGTTCACGGGTTTGAAACACTTCGGATATTTTCTATTCAAATCCTAGATTAGATTAGGAGTGTTTGGGTAAACAGTTGACCCAACAAATAGAAATGAAGTGCTAAAAGAATCTGAAATTTTTAAAATGAACTAGAAAAAAATGAGTAAAAATCGTTTGAAAAAACAATTGACTGGGTTTTGGCTTGATTTCCCAAGAAATCTGCATGTCGATTGTAGATCTCACCTGTCTGCACAAAATAACTTTGTCCGCACATGATGTTTAGTGCTTGTAATTCAAAGATGACATAGATCTATCATCAATCTTCATAAGAAAAGAAAAAAACTTAAATCTGCAACTTAAACAATAGTTTAAGGATGAAATTTGTACTTTGTTTTTATTTAATTTTTTATTTATAAAATTTCTATAAAGTGTGTATTTTTTTATATTGCTAATTTGATATTGTGAAGAAAAAAGAAAGATTCGATCGTGAGGGCACAAAGTGTCCCTAAAAACTTATTCAAGCAGAATAGCTTGTGTTCATCATCATTAACACTCTTTTGTACATGAATGTGTATATGTGCAAGATAAAAAAAAATGTTATTTTTTTCAGAAGGATGACACAAATTTATGTATAGATTAACAGATACATATTACCAAGTTTCAATTATTAAAATCAAGAAAACTCACCAAAAATATATGTCACAAATATTGCAATATGATATAATTATACCTGAACAGGTAAGTTGTTTAAAATCTTGTTGTAAATTTGCTATAAATTTATACAGTAGTTTTTTTTTTTTTTTTTTTTTTTTCTCTTTCTGTTTTGCATATCTCTTCTCTACTACGTATAAAGAGTGTATCTTTGTTCTTAAAATTTTGAAACTTAAATTAATACTCTCTCCGTCTCAATTTATTTGTCAGGAGAGAGAAAACACAAAGTTTAATAAAAGTGGGGCCATTTTAATTTTCAACCACTAAAATGGAATATTCCTCCACTAGATTCTCTAGTTTTTACTAAATAAAGAAAGTGGACAATTAATTTGAGAGATCCATAAAAAGAAATATGGACAAATAAATTGAGACGGAGGGAGTATAGTTTTTCTAAATTGCCTTTAAATACCATTTAAACTTTTTTTAAAAACTTTGCAACTTAAATTATATCTTTTCTTAATCAATTATATACTTGACAACTTTCAAAAAACACATATTATATTAATTGTAAAAACACAAGTTTTTGCATTTCAAAAAACACATATTTTGTATCAAGGGTCGAACCAGAATCATGATTTTGCAAGTATAATTATTTGTGGTCATATATCATCGCTTTACATGAGGATTCGTCAAGTTAGAATATATAGGCTAACAACAAACATTGAGGTATAGAAAAACATTACTCCCTCCGTCCCAATTTTATAGTCCCACTTTCCTTTTTCGTCTGTCCCAATTTTATTGTCCCATACCAAATATAGAAAGTGAATAGGTAGTGAGTTTGGTAAAGTTTACTATATTACCCTTGGTTGAAATTAATATTACAAACTTTAATGAAGTGTTAATTAATTTGTTAAGGGTAAACTTGTCATTTGGCAAAAAAGTAAGAGAGAGAAAGTAGTGATAGTGACATTTTTCTAAAAGAATGTGTTTTTTGTCGTGGGACAATAATTTTGGGACGGAGGGAGTACATTTCATATCATAACTTGATAACAAAAGTACATGATTAAGATAAGTTGGAGGGTCCACATGTCACAGTTGAGATATGTTTTGTATGATTTTGTCCACAAGCTGTTATACTTTACGATACCGAATGATTTTAAGTTTTATATATATATATATATATATATATATATATATATATATATATATATATATATATATATATATATATATATATATATATATATAGTGAGACTTTCTTGTGAGAACCATCTTATCTGCGAGAACTGACAGAATCACCAAAAACATACATGCACGCCTTCAATAATTGTATTTTTGCACATATGTTTTAAAAACAAGATATATGTTTTTTTTTAAAACATGGTTGTTCTAAAGAATTTGATAAGAAATTGGAAATACAAAATTTTTCTTTGAAGGTGTGCATGTATGTTCTTATAAGGCGTGCAATTACAATATTGCGGCCGTGTGTAAGGTTTTCGTGAAAAAAGAGGATGAGTTCATGATGATATTGAAGAACATAGGTGGATACTTACGATTATTGATGATTTGCATGTATTTTTATTTTATTTTAAAAGGCGTGCATGTATGTTTTTTGTGGTTCTGTCAGTTCTCGTAGATAAGATGGTTCTCGCAAGAAAGTCTCCCTATATATATATATATATATATATATATATATATATATATATATATATATATATATATATATATATATATATATTGGTTCATGAGAAAAGTTGATCTTGGTAGAAAAGTGAGAAAAGTGTACAAATCACTCTCCCTTCCTCCTCTTTTTTTTTCCTTCTTAAGTCCAAGGGTCTGTTTGTCACTTTTTTTTATTTTCTTGGGTATGTTTTGTAAATTTATCCATATTTGTTTACTGTGAGTTCCTAGTAACCGTTATACTTATTTTATTTCTTAGATTTATGAACCTTTTTTTTTTCTTCTTTTGTTGAACTTTTTTGTTTTTTTTTAACTATTTTTTTCCTTAAGACATGCAATATAACTCGAACATCATGAAAAAACATATTTCAGTTAGTTCCAAAAAAACATGTCAAATAGAATGTTCACTTAAATACAAATTTCAGTTATATATATTCTTAAAAATTTAAATGTCAAATAGAACAAATAAAAAAGAAAAATATGTGATCACTATGCACATTTACATCCAAATAAAATCAGTAAAAATATTTTATTTCAATTTAGTATGGTTAAAATAATAAATCAAGCACAAATCTCTAAAAGGAAGACAAAGATCATAAGGTTCTCCGATCATTCTCAGCAGTTCGCAGCACCTCTTTAGCCATCGAAGAAAATGTCTGAGCATTGTCTTGCATTTCTGCAGTTCTCAAGTTGATTCCCTGTCCAGTTCAGTGAAGTAACGGTAAATCCTCGGTATGCGCTGCAAATAGAAATATAGATTTAGTTTCTATCCACATGGAAAACTCGGATACAAAACTACTGATTTTATCCCATGAGCATCAAGACACTTAAAAGTTGCAAAGAATTATTGATTTTATACCCACCAAACGGAATTGCAGCATCGAAAACATCAAAACAGTTCACCCAAACTGTCTCAGCCCTCAACGCTCGTCAATGTGTTAGCTGTATCAATGTTCTTCATGTACACGCTCATGAACATAGCCCTACCAACGTCAGCATCCTCACACACAATAAAGGGTGATTTCCCTCCAATCTCTAAAATCACGGGCTTTAGATTGCTTTTTGCAGCCAATTCCTGCACAACTTTACCAGTATCAATCGATCCTGCCAATTCTTGCACACTTCTACTATACTTATGGTGAGACATACTGTGTATTTTAAATCATAGTAGAGCTGTAAGTGTACCAGTTTGCTCACAGATGTGGTAGTCCCAGTAAAGCTTGGATCAGTAACAACCGCCAGCTCCGATCCTAAGGTTCCATTAACTGAAATTGCGGAAGTCGAAGCTGGTTGGTCAACTGTTATTGCATAGACATCAAGTAGAAGGTTAGCCAAGTAAGCTGCTACGGAATTTGTTTGACATACTAGTACTCATCTGTACTTACTGCATAAAAAATCGACTTTAAACAACAAAACTATAAAATATTTGCTATTAAATAAATGTATTCACATCTTTGCAAGAACTGACTCGAACCATTTCAAGAACTGTAAGTGTAATCACCAAAGGGTAACACTCTAAAAAGTAACACTCTGGTGCAAGAGACGTAAAGAGTCAAAAGTACTCGCTCCATTGTTGATTTTAACGTGGGTCAGGTCATCCAGCCAGTAAAATTTTCAAGACCATGTCAAACTTTAAACTTTGATAAGCAGATAAAGAACATGAAATGATTTTGTTGTATCTCACCTTGCTGCAAAAAGATCAACCAAGTTAGCAGGCTTCATTCTCCTATAAAGCAGTCATCTCCTTGCCTCTATGAGTTACAGCCCCTAAAATAGTTCAAGAAGTGCGATACTCTTTAGCTGAGATAAAGATATACTATTTTAAAAGCAAGTAAAACACTTATAGATTAGAAGTGACAAAGTGGGCAAATTGGATAACAGGTGAGGTTAGGTTGAACTGGAACACTTGGTGTTCTCAGTGATTAATGTGGCAGATACGACTAAAAGATAGACTACATCAGCAACGATTTTTTGAACAAAATAATTTTGAAGGTTTGATTTTATCCATTGAAAATACACTCTCGGCAACTTGTGGCCCATTTGACCCGTTTCTTTTTGAGCATCACATAACTAGTATCATACACATATGCATCATTCAGAATGCACAACGTTAAATATTGGACAAAAGCAGAGAACTTACATTCAGTATTATTACTAAGCCTAAACACAACATAAAAATAAGCAATTCTAAACACCCTCTAAGTGATTCTATTATATAATCAAACTAGAAAAGTGTCATACACAGATTCCAAGTGATAAAATATACTAATATTAAAGAGTGGCAAAATGGGAGTGTTGGGTAATGAGTCAAATGAGTAACATTTGGTACGTGTCAAACGGATGCACTAAAGTACCTCAAACGGATGCACTAAAATACCTCAAACGGATGCACTAAAGTACCTTAAAGAGATGCACTAAAGTACCTCAAACGGATGCACTAAAGTACCTCAAACGGATGCACTAAAGGTCCTCAAACGGATGCACTAAAGTACCTTAAAGAGATGCACTAAAGTACCTCAAACATATGCAATTAAATAAGTTCGTTCCAAAAATCTTTATACCTGTAATGACGAGTTCATTTGGCAAGGGAACAATTCATCAACTCCAAAACTATCAGAACTCAATATATTTGTTTCATCAAAACATTGTAAAGCACATACTTCTCGTAAAGGTCCTTCAGTTTTTCTTCTCCTGCATCATCAAGAACAAGTGGCTTCAATCTTTTACACGCTCTCTTAGGATGTTCATCGCAAAATTGATCTAATAATCAAAAAAGAAGACTAAAAATAGAAAATTTTAAAAGTAAGCAGACAAGGTTTGCAATTTGTACTTGTCGAATTCTTCTACTGTGTCGGTTCCTACATCAATGCTTTATGTCCCTTCTCCAACATCTGAATCTCTTCTTTTCGAGTTTTTTTAAATCTGGACTTCACCGAGATTTTCCTCACCGAGCAGCACTGAAAAAGCAATTATCTCAGAGACTGCAACTGAATGAGTACCCAATTCAATATATGTCAGTGACTACAACTAAATTTCATTATCAACCATGAAAACCATCAAAACCTTCAAGAAATAGTGATGAATAGTAGACACTAATGGTTGCTGATTTAATGACAACAATATTTTCCTAAAGGGGTGTGCTCGGGTTACTTTTTTTACAAACAGCTTGTGCTCATTTAGTTTATGTGGTGTCAACACACAATGCATCTGATACGCATAAGCTATTTGTATCTATCCAAACACTCAAAAGTGATAATATAAAAGATGAAATAAGTTGTTTAAATTAGGTTACCCAAACACCCCTTAACCAGATAAAATATATAACGGATGTACTAATACATATATAACAAATGCACCACATTCCCTCAAACTCAGACCCTTATACTAAATATACCCAAATCCGAGCTTATCAGGAACATAACCTCAAACCAAACACCCCCTTTATAATTATTATCCATTTCCTGGAAACTAATATACCTTTTGAAAAAATCATACCCTCATAAAAGACTTGGAAGCCTGATTTTCATTCGGCTACGGATTTGATGAGCAAGGGTAAACACATGAATTGTCTCCCTAAAAACACTCCATATGTTCCCAGAGCTATGAAAACGACTGGAAGGTTCCTGAGCACTAGACTTGACCTCCTTCAGGAAACAAATGCACTCCTGAAAATTATCATATTAGATCTCTGCATCTTGAATCATCGATATATAACAGATGCACTAATCTTTTTAACAGATGCACTAATATATATTAACAGATGCACTAATATATATTAACAGATGCATAAATCTGCATTGAAGTTTAAAGCCTTACCATCAACTCAAAATGTGTACAGCTTAAAATCTTAAAATGATAAAGTAACAATACAAGCCTCTTAACATTTCATCGAACAAAAGGCATACAGATGCAGCACTTACAGTAGATATATAACTCCTCCCATCTCCTTTTATTTTTAGTGCTATGGTATCATACGGATCTAAATCGATAAACCCATCAAACTGCATCAGATACATGGAAATTACCAATAATATCGTGAGATTCCAAAATATAACAAGACAAAGTCTAAACGAGACACACTTGCGTTAACATATCTTGAAAAAATGGTGCACATAATAAAATTTGTAACCCCACAAAATCTTGCCAAATTTCCATAGATGAACCATATTTAGTTTAGTATAAAGCATCTAGAACAATACAGGATTGAAGTCCACCTTTTTAGACCTCATTCCACAAAAGCCACTTCTGCTAATATTCCATTTAGTACCATCTGTAACATCCAAAGAAAGGTTCCCAGAAAAAAACTCCTGTATCGGTTTTAACAATCAAGGATCAGTAAAAAGATATTTGTTTAATAACATATATAGCGGGTCTGGCACATATGAAGTGTGGATGTGAGGGTGATTGGTGTGGGGACAGATGCACTAATCTTTTTAATAGATGCACTAACATATATTAACAGATGCACTAATATATATTAACAGATGCACTAATATAGTGAGCCTTCACATAAACGTAAATATGACAAAGCAATGAAAATTCCTTTTTTATTTGTAAAGGACAAATTTTTGACCCACTGGATCATGCAAATGGATTAGATTGGATTAGAACATGCTTAAATCATGATCCGACAAATTGAAAGTGTGTGTTCTATTATGATGCCCTAATCATAAACTCTCCATGCCCTTAGTTTTTCATCCATGCTCTAATCACACACATCTTATGGCCTAAATTTGTCACTGATGCACTAACCATACACTCCCGATGCCATAATTTTTTAACATGATGCTTTAATCATTCTAACAAATATCACAACATTAATGGCTGATGCATTAATCAAACAACAGATGCTAAACATGTCACGCGATGCTCTAATAATACACAATAGATGCATCAATCTATCTCGCGATGCTCTAATCTAAGAAAAATATGCTATTAATTAAATTTCGACACTTATTCAGACAAATAAATACTATAACATACTATTTACACAGATGCACTAAAATGTAATTTTATACATACTAATTTCTTAAATGTCATTCCATTCCACAATAAAACTATTTAATTTATAATGTTCACAATGATGCACTAAAATAACATAAAAATTAAAAACATCTGTAATTAAAAATTTGCAGTCATTTTTATAATTCTCGCAATGTCATTCCTTCATTCTAATTGCTAAAATTGATAATTATACACAACTATAACATGTTTAAATAAAAAAAATGATCAATATACAGAATTAGGGCACTTACGATTTCGAAACTTGTTTCTCTTCTTTAATCTGATGATCGTCTTTAATCTGATGGTATGATGTTGTGGTGGAGGTATGGTGTTGACCTCGTTGTGGTGTGGTGGTTTTTGGCGGTGGTGCGGTGGTTGTATGGTGGTGGCGATGGAGACGGTGGGATGGTGTGGTGTTTTCTAAAATAATTGGCGGTTAATTTTTTGATCCGGATTTGGGTTTTAGAGAGAGAGAGAAAGAGAGAAAATGGGGTGTGGTGTGTGGTGTGTGGTGTGTGCTGCAAATGAGATAAGGTCGGGTGTAAATGAGATAAGGAGTGTTTTTTGTTTAATGTTTCAGTTTTACCCCTTATTTTTGGATTGTTGTCAATTTATACCTTGTAACTTTTTTTCTCACTTTTCTATTTAATTACACTTTTTCCTTATATATATATATATATATATATATATATATATATATATATATATATATATATATATATATATATATATATATATATTTAAATCTAATGTTCAAAATGAACATAATGGATCATGTTAAGTTTATTGTGAGCAGGAAAAAAAAGTAAAATATTATTGTGGGACTTTTGCTTTATTTTAAATCAAATATTCACTCACAACAAACTAACATAACTCTTTATGTTCATTTTGAACATTAGAGGATCCTAGTTCGTGTTTTTTCTAACGTTTTTGTAACTACAATTAAAACATTAATTTAAAAATGAGTATGTCGAATACAGTAACAGTAACTATTAATCACAGGTAATGATATCTTTTGTCAAAAACTTATCCAATTTTAGTGTTAATAGAATATTAAGACATTAAACAAATGAAAGCTCATATTTTTCACTCGAGAATTTATCTATCGGCTATTTATTTTCTTTATTCGTAATACAAAATAGGTATAATCAAAAAATATCATTCACCAAAATTTACAATTTCAAAAAGTCCGTTGCCACAACGCATGAATATCTGGCTAGTACTACATAAAACACTTTCACACAAAAAAGACTTCAAGTAGGAGTTGTTTACGTGGTTTAGCTTTGAGTGTCTTAATTATTCTCTTAATTGAAAGAGAGACATTTATGACTCTCAATTAAGAAGGAATAAGTATTCTTGGCTCATATTTATTGTTAGGAATATAAATATTCAGATGAAGGCTCGGTCACCCCGAGCATCTAATTAGCATTTCTATAGCTCGTAGGCTTATCTATATTAGCTTAGTATTATTAGTATTAGTATTAGTCGTATCTATATTTGTGGAGTGGGTCGGGGCTTTCCCCACTGTCAGCTCGCTCCACAGTCCACTAGGGACATAATATGTAGTAGTATATATATCCCTTCCCACACATGGGAAGGGTTGGACCTTTTCACTTAATCTAATATTACTTGTGTTTCTCTCACTAAAAAGGCTCCCACTTCTCTCTAGAAATCTTCTCTTATTCGATCCATACAACCCTCAAACTAGAGATTCATGTATTGTGAATACCCTACAATTGGTATCAAGAGCCATGGTTAGGTCCATGAGAGTTGGTATTCACGAATTGGTGTAGTTCTTGAGGTTTTTTTGTTGGTTCGAATTGTGGTTTTAAGTTTCTCTTGGATTCGGTTTGTTTTGTAGCTTAAACTTCATTTTGTGTTTTTGTTTAGTGATTAGAGGCTGTTTTATATTGAATTTGCGTAGTTCTTTAGGTTTTTCTTGGTTAGATTTAGTTAGATTTGTAGTTTTTTTTTAGTTTTAGTTCGGTTTTATTAAGTAGTATAAATCTCATCTTTGTACTTTGTTTAGTGATTAGAAGTTAGTTTTCTTTGTACTTTCTAGATTAAGGATTGTATTAGAGTGGTATTTGGTGTTTGGATTCACAGATCCAAGAACAGTGTGGTGATTTTGGAGCAATTCGTGGGTTTTTGTGAAAGTGTTCTTGAATGCGGTTTGTGTTGGTTGGACGATTCTTGAATGCGGTTTGTGTAGTATCGAGAACTCGGTTTGTCTGTATACTAGTTTAGGCAAAAGGACAAACGGCACTGATAGTGACAGGTTTGGAAGTTGGTGCCAACGCGGTTTGTCTCTACGGTGCGAACGCGGTTTGTGTCTATGCGGTTTGTATATCCGGTGTGAACTCGGTTTGTCTATTTGGCGCACACGCGGTTTGTGTCAACGCGGTTTGTATATCCGGTGTGTACTCGGTTTGTCTATTTGGCGCATACGCGGTTTGTGTCATACGCGGTTTGTATCTTTGGTGTGAACTCGGTTTGTATCTTCATTGTGAACTCGGTTTGTCTCCTGACACATACGCGGTTTGTATCTCCATTGTGAACTCGGTTTGTCTCTTGGCACATACGCGGTTTGTACCTCCATTGTGAACTCGGTTTGTCTATTTGGCGAATACGCGGTTTGTATCTTTGGTGTGAACTCGGTTTGTCTCTTGGCACATACGCGGTTTGTATATCCGGTGTGAACTCGGTTTGTCTCGTTGGCGCACACGCGGTTTGTGTCTCCTGTGTGAACTCGGTTTGTCTCTTAGGCATATACGCGGTTTGTGTCTACGCTGTTTGTCTAGGCGGTTTGTGTCTTGGTGATTTTAGAAATTCCCGCGAAAGATTCAATTTCTCGGTTAAATCACAAGATCAGTAAAATCCAGTAGTTACTATGGCTACCACATCAAGTACATCATCAGATGATATTCAGGCAGCAGGATCTGACACACGTCCACCTATGCTAGATAGGACGGATTATGAGTCTTGGGCACAACGAATTAGACTTTACTGCTTGGGAAAAGATAATGGTGTTAACATTCTTAAGTCAATTGACGAAGGACCTTATCAGATGGGTACCACCAGAGACGTTGTTACAACTGGTGAGGATGGTACTGTAACTTGGGGCATCGACAGACCTAGAAACTACAATGATCTTAATGAAGAAGAAAAGAAGAGGTATGATGCTGATATTAGAGCCTCCAACATAGTTATTCAAGGTCTTCCAAAGGATGTATACAAGCTTATCAATTTTAACACTGAAGCCAAGGCTGTGTGGGACAACGTTAAAATGTTGTTGGCAGGGTCAGAACTCACAAAGGAAGATCGTGAGTCACAGCTGTATGATGAGTTCGAGCATTTCAAAATGAACCCAGGAGAAAATGTCACAGATTACTATGTGAGATTTCATAAGTTGGTAAATGATATGAGGATGATCAGAATGACTATGCCCAACATCCAACTTAACTCAAAGTTTGTGAACAACATGACTCCGGAATGGGACAGATTTGTTACTGCTGTCAAACTCAACAAAGGTTTAAGGGAGACTAACTATGAACAGCTGTATGCTTACCTGCAACAACATGAGAAGCATGCTGCCTATGATCGGGTGCTGAGAGAAAAGTTGAATCCTTCAACTACGAATGACCCACTGGCTTTCATGACAAATGTACAACCAACAATCCAATCATCCTCCTATCCAAGCTATCACCAACTTCACTCACAAGTACCTGCTATGAGTTCACAACTTGACTCAGGCTACTCTCAGACCGACAAAATGATTGACAACCTCACCAATCAAGTATCTCTACTGGTTCAACAGTTTCAAGCATCACTCCCTCAGACCAACAATCAGTTAAGGAATTCTTCCAACCCACGCAATCTAGCAATGGTGGAGGACGGGAAAATTGTGGTCCAGAATGTGCAAGGGAGAGCTGGTAGAAACATGGGTCGAGGTTATGTGCAGAACAGAGCAGGGAATGCCAATCAGGGGCAAGGGAAACAGATCAAGTGTTATAATTGTGGGGGGCTTGGACACATTGCTAGAAACTGCAATCAACCTAAACGTCCTCAAAACTCAGATTACTTCAAAGACAAGATGCTGTTAATGCAAGCTCAAGAAAATGGTGCCGTATTGGATGAGGAAGAGTTATTGTTCTTGGCAGGAGATGGAGGAAATACTTTTGATGAAGATGTGGATGAGAAACCTGTTCAGGATCTGGCACTTAATGATCCTAACATCTTCAAGGCAGATGACTGTGATGCATTTGACTCTGATGTGGATGATGAACCTACTGCTCAAACAATCTTCATGGCTAACTTGTCTTCCCTGGCCTCATCTCGTCAAGCTGGTTCTTCTAATGCATCCGTGATTTCTGAGGTACTAAAAATTTATGACACATATAATATTGTCGAGGGACATCAGATTCCCGAAGAAGTACATCAGGCGGTTGTTTCTGACTCAAGTGATGTTGATATGGAAAATAGCAATATTGTCTCATATGAACAGTATTTGAATAGCAACAACTCGCCTGATGTACCAAATGGTGAATCCTTTGTCAATAATGATGTGTGTGCTATGAGTAATGTATGTGCCTTAGACAATGCTAGTAATGTAGATAATGCATGTGGGTACCATGAGAACCAATTGCCTGTCCCTGATAATAACTTGATCACTAGACTTAACATCTATAAAGAACAAGTGGCTATGTATGAACAGCGTGCTAAGTTTGAGCTTAATGATCGTGAGCAGAAATTAGAAGGTCAAATGAGTACACTTATTAAAGAGTCTAGAGTGCGAGAAGAAACATTAAAATTAGAGTTAAGTTCTTTGAAAAGTCAGCTAGAACAGTCTGTCATACAAAAACAGGAAGCGCAAAAGTGTGTAACAACACTTAGGCAAGAATTCAAACAAAAAGAAACAACTCTTTTAAATGATTTCTCTAAACTCAAGACGTTAAAAAATAAGCTTGAAGATAAGTTGTACACACAAAATCAAACCATACAAACTGCTCAAATGATTCATAAGCACAGAAAGCTGAGTGATAAGCATAGTAAAATCATGATAGGTGAACCAAAGTCAACCATCCTTAGGGACATGCAAGTACTTCAACCAGCCCTATATGATGGTAATGTAATGATTAAGCCTATTCATGACCAACCTGAGCATATCTACACTGATGAAGAGGATGAGTTAAGTGATAAAACGAAAGAAAAAATGAATGAGAAAATGAGGGATCCCGAGTGCATAGCCAGACGAATAATAATCAAACCCCATGATTATTATGAGGAAAATCGTTTGACTGTGTTTGCTCCTCAAAAGAAGTTAACACCTGAACAGATATTTTGGAAACAAGATAGTGAAAAACTTAAGGAAGATAAACTTAAGGCCAACACCCCCCTCATTCGAAAAGTTGCGTCCATAACGGTGTATCCTCCCAATACACCTAGGAATTTGGTGCCTTTGTCTCTTCCCACTGAATGCAAAACCTTTATTAGCTTATATGTGCTTTGGCAACTGTTTGCTGATTTTGATAAAACATGTAAGAAGAGAATCACACCAACCGGCATCACTGAGGGGGAAAGGTGTTTTGAACATGCAAAAAGGTGTTACTTAACTGAGGTCATGCCATTCTTTAAACTACTTAAAGAACACTTTGAAGGGTTGCAAACTGCCCTTAAAGCCGAAATAAATGAAATGAAAGTAGTATTTAAAGATATGGAAAATGAGGTGAATGAACATGCAATAGAACTTAAGAGTCGAGAGATTGAAAGAAAAAACATACTCATTACTAACGACAACTTGATTGCTAAATGTATTGCACAAGATGTATTTTACACTGTCACTGATTCTGCATTGTCTGCTTGTCAATTTAATGAGTATGCTATTGCGTTAAATGTCACCCAGAATCGTGTTGTTGAGCTTGAGGGGGAGAATTTGAAATTGCTTGAAAAAATTCAAAATGACGACCATGATAACATGGTTAAACGTTTTTCTAAACTAGAAGTTGATTATTTGAACTTGCAACTTAAACATCAACACTTAGAAGAAAAATGCAAAATATCAAATGTCAAGACATCCACGGATGTTCCTGAGTTTGATACATATTTTGAATTAAGCAAACGTGATGAAACAATTCAAGCTCACACGAACACGATTCGACTGCTGAGGGCCCAAATTGCCCAATTGAAATCCAACAAGTGTGAAGTATATGGCACCAATAAACCTTCGTCTTCAGATTCTCAGAATTTTCAATATCAAAACACCATAAATAAGCTACATTATGAAAATGAGTGTTATCGAGAAGAAAATTCAAAGGTTAAACAACATTTCAAGGAGTTATATGATTCTATTAAAGTTACAAGAAGCAATCATAATGATCAAATAACCTCTTTGACAAATGAAATTGAGAATCTTAAGGCTCGGGTGAAAGGTAAAATGCCATGCACCACTTGTAATTGTGATGCACCAAAGGGTACTGATAGTAAAAAGTATGATGTTGATGTTGGGCGTATTCCACTTAAGCTTAGAAACAACAGCCTTGCCCATCAAACATATCTCGATCATCTTAGAGAAGGCCTTGACACACTTCGTGAGATAGTTGAAGAGGATAGGAATGATAAGCCAATCGATCAAGCAGTTGTCTATGCATGCAAACTCACGAAAAGGATTCAGGAAAACTTAGAATATGCCATAGGCTCAATTCCTAAGTTTAGAGGCCATAGAGATAGATTTGTTGCATCATCATCTAATGTTGTGAACAAGCATGTAGCCTTTGATCTACCACTCAAAACATCAGAACCCAACACATCATTATCAGGAAGGCATGTGACAGAGAAACAAACTAATGTTACCTTCGATACTTCTACAGGAGTAAAAAGTGACACACAAGCTAGCGGGTCAAGGTCTAGAGGAAATGAAAGAAAGGATATGACTGCGCCAGCTAAGAATGTTCACTTGAAGAATGTAGAAGTCCAACCTAGGAACAATAAGTTTACAATGAGTAGAATGAATCGTGTTGATTCTAGTATCAAAAGTACTGTAATTAATTCGAATTCTAATGCTATCTGTAAAACATGCGACAATTGTTTAATTTATGCTAATCATGATGAATGTGTTGTGTCTTTCCTGATGTCTTCTGCATCATCCCACGATAAGAATGGTAGGACAACTGAAGCATGCACAAAGGTTTGGAAAGCAACAGGAAAAACATTTGCTAGCATAGGCTATCAATGGAGACCCACTGGAAGGAAATTCAATTTAGGAAAACAGTGCACGTTACCTAAAATGAATAAGCATAAAATTGTGAAAGTTAAGGAATGGAAACCCACTGGAAGGAAATTCAATTTAGGAAAACAGAGATCATTACCTAAAATGAATATGCATAAAATTGTGAAGAATAAGGAATGGAGACCAACTGGTAGAATCCTGCCTTTAGAATCACAATGCCTTCCATCTAGGTCTTGTCCTACCTCTAGTTCTGTCTCCTCAGCAAAGACAGTAGCATCTGTGAAATCTGTGGCTTCTGAATATGTATGTGCTGACCAAATGGACCCCAATTGTACGTGGGGATCCACATTTTTCAGTTATCCATTGTTGTCTGGTTTCAAATGCAGGTCGTACAAATCGTCCTGTGGTATTTGGACTCAGGCTGCTCAAAACATATGACTGGGGATCGCTCACGGCTCAAGAACTTCGTGAAAAAGTTTATCGGGACAGTTAGATTCGGGAACGACCACTTTGGTGCTATTATGGGTTATGGAGATTATGTGTTTGGTAATAGTGTAATCTCAAGGGTATATTATGTGGAAGGACTAGGACACAATCTGTTTTCTGTGGGTCAATTTTGTGATTCAGATCTGGAAGTGGCTTTCAGAAAGCATACATGTTTCGTCAGAGAATTGGATGGTTTAGATCTCCTCAAGGGCAGTCGGGGCACCAATCTATACACCATTTCAATTGAAGAAATGTTGAAGTCCTCTCCCATATGCTTGCTCTCTAAAGCCTCTAAAACAAAATCATGGCTGTGGCATCGTCGTTTGAACCATTTGAACTTCGGTACCATTAATAATCTTTCCCGTAAAGATCTTGTTAGAGGGATGCCCAGACTAAAGTATGAGAAAGATCATCTCTGCTCTGCATGTCAACTGGGCAAAAGCAAGAAACAAACCCACAAACCTAAAACCATCAACACCAACATGGAAGCTCTTCATACCCTCCACATGGACTTGTGCGGTCCAATGAGAATACAAACCATTAATGGAAAGAAGTACGTTCTGGTGATAGTTGATGACTATTCTCGGTTCACATGGGTAAAGTTTTTGAGAACCAAGGACGAAACTCCAGAGGTTATCATTAAACTGATAAAACAGCTGCAAGTAAGGCTCGATAAAACTGTCAGAATCATCCGCACAGATAATGGTACGGAGTTTGTTAACCAACAACTCCGTAATTTCTATGAAAGTATTGGCATCACGCATCAGAAAAGTATCCCTCGCACCCCTCAACAGAATGGGGTGGTTGAACGAAGGAACCGTACTCTGGTGGAGGCTGCAAGAACTATGCTTATATTTTCAAAGACCCCGATGTTTCTCTGGGCAGAGGCTATTGCAACAGCATGTTACACTCAAAACCGATCCCTAATTCATCCGGTTCATGAGAAGACTCCCTTCGAGTTAATTCATAACAAGAAACCAGATCTTTCCTTTCTACGTGTGTTTGGTGCACTCTGCTATCCAACTAACGATAGTCAAGACTTGGGAAAGTTAAGAGCTAAAGCAGATATAGGTATTTTCGTTGGATACGCACCAGACAGTAAAGGGTATCGAATCTACAATAAAAGAACCCGTAAAATCATGGAAACCATTCATGTTACGTTCGATGAGCTGAGTGAGCTACCTGTTTCAGGACAAATCAGTTCTGGACCCGATCTTCACCTTTTGTCTCCTGGACCCATTAGTTCAGGACTTGTACAGAATTCCACGCCTGAAGATTCTTATGTGCCACCTACATGTGAGGAGTTGAAGAAGTTATTCGATCCCATGTTTGATGAATACTTTGAGCCAACAAATGGAACCATCCCGAGTGAATCAGCTGTAATTCCTATGGATGAGGTTCAAGCCCCACAAGATTCAGAAGGACCTGCAGCTTCAGTATCAGTCAGTCACAATGCTCCTGCTGCCAGTCAATCGCCTTCGTCATCAAACACTCAAACTTCTCCAGTAATGCAAGAATCTTCAGATAATAACTCTTTGGGAGTTAATCCTTTTGCTCCTATTGAAGAGGTTCCTTTTGAAAACATATTTGCTCCTGAACATCCATCAGACACATCCTTACCTGAGGAACACAGCACTGCTACTTCTGTTCATAACCATCAACCTCACGACCATCTCAGGAAATGGACCAGTGATCATCCAATCGACAACATCATAGGCAATCCCTCACGTCCAGTATCCACACGTAATCAACTAGCCACTGATGCACTATGGTGCTTCTTCAATTCCGTACTGTCTAAAGTCGAACCAAAAGATGCCAAAGAAGCAATGACTAAAGATTGCTGGTTCCAGGCTATGCAGGATGAAATCCATGAATTTGATCGACTTGAAGTATGGGAATTAGTGCCTCCTCCGGAGCGTGCAATGATCATTGCTTTAAAGTGGATCTTCAAAGTGAAGCTTGACGAGTATGGTGATGTCTTAAAGAACAAGGCACGGCTAGTTGCTAAAGGGTTTAGACAAGAAGAGGGCATTGATTTTGAAGAATCGTTTGCTCCGGTTGCTAGAATTGAAGCTATAAGAATCTTCCTAGCTAATGCGGCCAGTCGTAATATGATAGTCTACCAGATGGATGTCAAAACGGCATTCTTGAATGGTGACTTAAAGGAAGAAGTTTATGTGAGTCAACCTGAAGGATTCGTGGATGCTGAACACCCTACTCATGTTTACCGCTTGAAGAAGGCTCTTTATGGGCTAAAACAGGCGCCAAGGGCATGGTACGATACATTGTCCAAGTTCCTCCTAGCAAACAAATTCTCCAAGGGTGTTGTTGATCCTACACTATTCACCAGGAAATCAAGAAACCATCTACTGCTAGTTCAGATATACGTAGATGATATCATCTTTGCTTCAACAGATCCTGATGAATGTGATAGTTTCTCAAAGGAGATGAATTCCAAGTTCCAAATGTCCATGATGGGACAAATGTCATTCTTCTTAGGACTACAAGTTTCTCAAAGTCCCGGAGGCATATTCATCAATCAAGCCAAATACGCCAACGAGATCCTGAAAAAGTTTGGATTCCATTCAAGTGAACCTGTTGACACTCCCATGGTTGATAGAACGAAGCTGGATGAAGATCCTTCAGGGATTCCAGTTGATATCACACAGTATCGAAGCATGATTGGATCTTTGATGTACATCACGGCTAGCAGACCAGATCTTCTGTTTGCTGTGTGCATGTGTGCTCGGTATCAATCCAGACCAACCAAGAAGCATGTTGAAGCAGTGAAAAGGATCTTCCGATATCTTCAAGGCACGGTTCATATGGGTCTCTGGTATCCTAAGGACACTGCAATGGAGTTAACGGCATACGCAGATGCTGATCATGCGGGATGTCAAGACACTCGTCGAAGTACTTCAGGAGGAGCTCAATTTTTAGGGGAAAAGTTGGTTAGTTGGTCTTCTAAGAAGCAGATGAGTACTTCCATATCATCTACTGAAGCTGAGTACATTGCTATGTCTGCATGTTGTGCACAAATCCTTTGGATGCGATCACAGCTTTCGGACTATGGATTCTCATACAACAAAATTCCCCTATATTGTGACAACAAAAGCGCCATTGCTCTCTGTTGTAACAATGTTCAGCACTCCAGGTCAAAACACATCGACATCAGGCATCACTTCATCAGGGAACAGGTGGAAAAAGGAATTGTGGAACTATACTTCGTGAGGACAGAGTTTCAGTTAGCTGATATATTCACCAAGGCCCTCCCAAGAGAAAGGTTTCAGTTTATTCTCCCACGCCTTGGCATGAAAAGCATGACTCCAGAAACCCTCAAGTGTCTTCAGGAAGAAAAGGAGGAGTAAAGGATTGTCTTCTTATATCCTTGTACATAGTTGTATATATCTTAAATCAAAAAGAAAAATACAAAAATATAAAACCTATAAAAACCATAAAAATCGAAAAATCAGAAAATACCAAAAATAGTTCTACCTAGGCATGTCTTCTGTTTATCGATAACATTTACGTATCTAGAAATGTCATTCAACAATGGCACGGATTCTTAAATGAAGCTCGAGCAGAAGTTATACTAATCTGTTAAAACATGTCTTAATGGCTTGCAGTTACTTCATACTGCAACCCGCACTGTACACTGAGGAAAGCATGTCGCCATAAAGACAGCTGTTTCTCCAACCGGGTGATGTTCACCTGGGCATGGATTACTTTATATCCATGTTCTCCCGACTTGATGTACGTGTCAGTGCATCACTTCGTATATAAGAAGAGAAGTCTTCTTTTCATCAAGATTCTCTATCTTGTTTGATTCTTCAAGAGAGTCTTGATGTTACACAAGGTGGTAAATTGAACTAAATTTTCACAAATGTCCGTCGCTCAATTGAATGACTACAACTATGTTAATGGGAAACGGATCATCAATTGAGGGGGAGCATATGTGTTCAAATTTCCGACACCTTGCCACATTTGTGCAAACATCAGCAGTGACACTCTCTCGCTGTTTCAAAGGGAGCATAGTATGCTTCAAAATCAGAATACATTTAAACCTGACCACATTTTCTCCCAAATTTTTCTAAATATATTTAAATCAATTGGGATCACAAATCTCAAAAGGTTTGAAATTTATGATCGGGGGAGAGAATGTGATTTAAATATGGAATCTGATAAAATGTGATGATTTGGAAGTTAATGTATGCTCTCCAGTATGTGCCAAACCATTTTGTATATCAATGCACATATTGAGGGGGAGCAAATGGTTTTAAAAAAAAAAAGGATTTGGCATCTCATGTGGCCGTGACTCAGAATTAACCAATGAATTGACGATAGCTAAAGTCAGTAGTCGAAAGGACATGTCCTGGACGGGTAATAATTTCAAGCCAGTTTATCTGGTGATGTAAGCGTGTCTCGCAAAGGACGTGTCTAAGTAGAATGTACCGATTTCGAGCGACTTTCCTTGAATGTGATCTGGACGGGTAATAATTTCAAGCTAGTTTACTAGTGATGTAAGCGTGTCTCGCGATGATCATGTTCTTGGAAAATCAATCAATTCAAAAAGTGCGAGCTCTGCCTAACATGTGCAAATTTATAAAACAATCAACCGAGCACATGTTGAGGGGGAGCATTTGAAAAATATAAAACTCTCAAGTGTTTGCAAAAATGTGTTTCAGAATCATGAACACTTTGAGAGATTTTTCAAAGATTTGGTTTATGGCAATCGTGGAAGTACACCAAAGACCGACCATTTTAATTAATGCATGGAGTTATAAGGATGGTTAGGTTAGGCTCAAGTTCCCACGATCCCGCCAGAGCCGGAGGGATCTACCCAGGGACAATCCACTAGTTAGTGTAGAAGTCCTTAGGTATGATTAAAAAGGAGAAAAGAGGATAAGGGAAAAGTGCCGACTGAGATGGAGCTAGTACTGGAACAAACCCAACAAGGTACTAGTAAGGAAGTCTCGGTAAGCACTGAAGGGGTTGAAGAATGAAAAAGAATAGTAAAGATAAAGGGAGAAAAGAAATAGCCCTCCTTACAACTTAGGCAGAAACCGGGTCAATACATATGCTGTCAGAATCACTTAGTTGATTGCTGGCATTGAAGACAAAGTATCATGGACCCAGTGATACGCTGCACAACCCTCCCTAGCCACTCAAGGTCCCTCAAAGGATTCTTGTTTCAATTGTCACGGAGTTCAATACATTCCTATCGTCTCTCTCACTCCGAGTTAGATGATATTGAATAGGTGGCAGTTCTCTCCAGCCTCCGCTCACTAAATCAAAACGCACAATAGAGTCTAGAGCCACGAGATACATAATAAGATCTCATAGGGACACGAATTATTTCTACACTGGTTGTTCAACATTAAGGACACCAGTTGTAATCTCATGAGTCCTACGCAGATCTTAGCAATCTGCCAGAACATTTATGAGGGAATTTACTTATGTAATTCTCAATGATTGAATGGAAATTCCTGCCAGGGTCAACATCAAGCAGCCCTGAAAGCAGGTCACTTCGGTAATTCCTCGTGGATTACGCTTAGTGGTCGCGGCGGTTTCAACCGGTCTACAGTCGTGGAGTGATCTCCAGCGACTCACCTAATCGTTGATTTACTACGGTAAAATCTTAAAAAGCCCTCTGTGGGTTTTCGATTAGGAACGGTCTTGGTAAGGATTAGAGAGAGTCTTCACACTATGCTGTTGACGATCTCGAAGTCCAAACTTGTAAGTACCGGTCGAATTATTGCTAACTGTCGTATGCAGGAATTTCTGGCGGATGTTGCTGTGGAATGCTGTAGCTGGTTGCTGTTGTAGCTGGTTGCAGAAAAGATGCCAATCCATCACCACATGTTCACACTACATCATCATTGTTATTCAACAAAGTCATGATCAACCTAAAGACCTTCAACACGGCTTCTGCTAACTCTGATGCTGAAGATCATGACACCAACCAGTGTGAGCATGTCGGCGCGAAGATTATCACATCACAAGGAAACATACTGCTGAAAGATGACTTGAATACAAATGTTGGATGATAAAGTCGAAGAATACTCAAAGATCATCCAAGACAATCGATCAGTCATCAAATCATCACTGCTGAATGCACAAAGATACTAGAGTGTGAAGAATCAAAGACTACGAGCTATAAAGACAAGTTCAGAAGAAAGAATGCTAGAATTTGAATTATTATTTCCGGGGTGACCTCCCTTAGGGGGAGATTGTTAGGAATATAAATATTCAGATGAAGGCTCGGTCACCCCGAGCATCTAATTAGCATTTCTATAGCTCGTAGGCTTATCTATATTAGCTTAGTATTATTAGTATTAGTATTAGTCGTATCTATATTTGTGGAGTGGGTCGGGGCTTTCCCCACTGTCAGCTCGCTCCACAGTCCACTAGGGACATAATATGTAGTAGTATATATATCCCTTCCCACACATGGGAAGGGTTGGACCTTTTCACTTAATCTAATATTACTTGTGTTTCTCTCACTAAAAAGGCTCCCACTTCTCTCTAGAAATCTTCTCTTATTCGATCCATACAACCCTCAAACTAGAGATTCATGTATTGTGAATACCCTACATTTATCTTATTATCTTATAATGCATTTAGGCCTTCTATAAATAGTAATACTTAAAATTCAGCAATACTATAAATAGTAATACTTAAAATTCAGCAATACAAGTAAAGAAGCTAAAAGTACAGCATGTTTAAACATAATTTTCCAACATTAATTACATCAAAAACTTAAAATTCAGTAGTACATATTACAAAGCTATGTTTACAACTAATTAATGCACACATAAAACTAAAAACACACTACTCATTTAATACAATTAATACGCTATTAAAAAACACCCATTCATCTAAATATACTACTTTTTAACCACAAAGTACAATATAATTAAGCTTCCACACATGAAAGCAAATAATAGTGACTACTATTAATAGAAGTAGTTAAAATTAAGCAATACAAGTTCTAAAGCTATAAGTACAATAATCAATACTACTTATAGAAACTTCCCTAATATTTACAACTAATGCATTGTACAAATTAATATATACAATTAATACACCCCATCACCAATATTTACAACTACCTAAGCTCAATGTACAAGTACAAGTAATTAAAACACATTTTCTAACATTTACAAGTTCTTAAGCTCAAAGTACAACTAATTAAAATAGAAATACTAACATTAAATACAATAAATAAATCATTATGTACATTAAATACAATTAATTAACGGGTCAATAAATACAATTAATGCAGTTATTAAAACACCCCTTACATAAGAAATACAACTTATCAAGCATATTGTACAACCAACTTAAACACAATTCCTGCATTAAATGTCACTAATACAAATAATAAAGCACATTATACAAATACTCAAGCCCGAACGGGCAACGGGACAAATGGGCTCGAGCCCGAACGGGCACGGGCCAAACAGGCTCGAGCCCGAACGGGCACGAGCTAAACGAAATTCTTGATATCCGTAAATTTATTGTCAAAAAGAACATAATAAACTAAAATACATGATTCACCGAAAATTTTTATTTCAGGGTACCCGCAGCCGCAACGCGCGGGTACCCTGCTAGTACTACATATAATGCACAAATGAATCTTTCTCCAAAATTTTCAGACTTACAAGAAATAAAGCATGATTTACAACACTTTAATGCACCCAATTTTCAGAATTACAACAAAATAATCATAGTGTACAACAAAAACAAGCATGGTGTCATTTTCAGACTAATTTTCTGTCAAACAACATTAATGTGTTTTAATAGCATTAAAGGTGTCATAAAACCCATCCATATTAATTTCGTGCCATCAAAATCTGTAACATATGAAACTAAAAAAAAATTGATAACATTAAAATGTCAGTTATCTATACTACTATATAAATGCCAATCTAACTTCTCATATCAGCCATACAACAAGAACAAATCTCAAACATCAACTCGAATATCTCATATTTTGTAAACTTGTTTATAGATCTTTAAAAGATTTACAAGTTTTATTCAAAAACCCATCATAGATCGAAACTAAAAGAACAACAAGATCTCATAATTTTCTTTCGTGTTTCACAAGATATTTCAAGACCAAAACAAATCTTAAACACACGAAAAGAAAAATAACATCATAGATCTATGTAAAGCTTTGCTTCTTGTTAATATCCGAAACATGCAAAGAAAGAACAAAACCTCCATTTCATTCTTTCCTTTCGTTCGGTTGAAAATAAAACGAAACAAAAACAAACAAAGTATACCTACCCGAGACCTCTATCAGATCTTGAAGCCATATTTGAACTGAAAAATCCTAACATACTTGTGCTTGTGTGTTTTCGTGGGTTTGAAAGTAAACAAGAAAGGATTTTTTTTTTTTTTTTTGGTTAAAGATTGAAGTTGGTGTTTGTGTGGTGCGCGATCAACAGCAAAAGAGAGAAGAAGATGGGGGCGCTGGTGACAATTGTGTGTGATTAGGGTTATCACAAATGATTAGGGTATGTATGGTTTTTGGATAGGGTTGTATGAGATAGATCATGGACTGGGCTTTTGTAATTTTAAAAGTGTTACTAACTTTTGAGATGGGCCGTTGGTACTAATGTTGGGTTGGATCGGTTATAATACAAGTAGGATTAATCCGATTATTGAAAAATTGTTTTGTTTGAGCTGAAATATGGGTGTTACAATTTTTGGTTATTTCGGATTAATGTTAATTCTTGGTAGTATTTTGGCTAATGGTTATTTTAGGGGTTATGTGTTATTGACGAGATCGGGATTAATCCATTATCAAGATTCACTTAACCGATAAAAGGCATAAAAGGTTACAAATCTTCTTTTTAATCTTTGAATCTTATAAAGAAATAACCAAAACAATTTTGTTTCAATTATTTCTTTCATTCTGTAAGACTTTAAACGGAAAATCAAAATCAAAAAATGCTACACAAACATCACCTACCCGAGACCTCTTTTTCAAGATCTTGAAGCCACCTTTCAACAAAAAGAAACCGTGCATACTCATGTCTGTGAGACAGTTTGAAGCAAATATAGTTTGCATTGTTATAGCTTAAACTTATTTTAATTTAAACTATCATTCATTTGTACAATTATTATTAGAAAAAATGTGTAACCAAATAACATTTACTCGCCGTAAAATATAGTCACAGGTACCCGCCGCCGCATTGTGCGGGTACCCTGCTAGTTATCTCAATTAAGAGGGAATAAAGAAAAAGTAAACATCCTTTAAGTGGTTTCCACCACCGCTTTACCCAATATTTTATAGGCTTCATGTGTGATTTTCTACAATTTGTAACAACTTTCACTCGTGGTATGGTGCCTTAGTACATCCAACGTTTGAGACTCGAAAATGTCATTTAAAAAAAGATCGAGTGACTCGTTTATTCTACTAATGTCTATAGGGGATTAGGAATTCTAATGCTCCGGTAACAGATATACTAAACCTAAGATTTGTAAAGGTACAATAGCTTAAATATACATAACATCAAACTATCTTATGTATTATCTAGTTTCTTGCCTGTTTCGTTTAATAATATATATATCCGTTCAAAAAAGAAAAAATATACATAACATCGTATATATCAATGCGTGTCTGTGTTTAAACGTGAATATTGATTAAGCTGTCAAACATTTCTCTAATCTATAACCACCAAATAATAAATTAAGGTTTGTTCCATGTTGTATAAACGTGCTGTCACAACATTTTGTTTCTTTTAAATGCAGACTACGCATTTTTTTTCTTTGTTTCTACATACACATCATATTACATATATATGACCTAGCAGTCAGTGACGGACCCAGGGAAAATGGATGTGGGGGGCAATTTTTTTTTTTTTTTTTTTTTTTTTTTTTTTTGACAATAACAACAAAATGCAAAAAAAAAAATCGTAATGATAAATCGAGTATTTTTACTTAGAGATGAAGGGTTTATAAGGCTTTAGAGCGTTGAATGTTAGGTCTTAGTATGTGGGTGGGGGGCAATTTGAGTTTTGGGTGGGGGTCACTTTCGAAAAAAGGTCAAAATTTTATAAAAATTACACTAAAATTTCAACTTTTTCGGCTAGCCATGGGGGGCACCGGCCCCCCATACTTACACTATAAGTCCGTCCCTGCTAGCAGGGTACCCGCCGCAATGTATTTTAGTTTATTATGTTTTTTTTGATAATAAATTTACGGATATCAAGAATTTCATGTGACGTATTTCAACTCCTTAACTAAGGAATATATGTCGTCTTTTTAGGTCTTTTTTAAAGTCATTCGTATAACATGAGCTCGTTTAGCCCGTGCCCGTTCAGGCTCTAACCCGTTTGGCCCGTGCCCGTTCGGGCTCGAGCCCATTTGGCCCGTTGCCCGTTCGTGCTTGAATATTTGTATAATGTGACTTATTATTTGTATTAGTAACATTTAATGCAAGAATTGTGCTTAAGTTGATTGTAGTACAATATGCTTAATAATTTGTATTTCTTATGTAAGGGGTGTTTTAATAACTACATTAATTGTATTTATTGACCAGTTAATTAATTGACTACATTAAATATCTTGACCAAATTAATAGTGCTTTGTATTTTGTACTTTAAGCTTTAAGACTTGTAAGTCTTAAAATTAAGATTGATGAGAATGATTATTAATAATGCTTTGTGTATTGTATAATAAGCATTATAGCTTGTAAGTCTTAATTTTAAGACTAAGAGGAGAGAGATTCATCCCTACATTATATGTAGTATAGATATGACCTCACTCATCATAAATGATATTAAAATGATTTTTTATTTTGTTGAAATGACTTGTCTTTTTGTAAAAGTCATAATACTAGCTCAATATATATTTCATTTCAATTTGTCATGATTATATAACTTATTGTTGTCAAATAATATGTTTGATGAAATGACAACTTAAACCAATTTGATGACTTGTAAAAATAAGATACATAACAAATAAAAAACCCTAATTATCTCTAGGCGAAAATGGCGACCAATCATTCACCTTCCTTTTTAATCGTTTAATCTGACCTAATCAGTCTCTAATCTATATCTATAATACTATAAGATTCGGCCATCTAATTTAATGTGAGGCTTCAAGAATTTGTACTGTACATACAACGAGTAGCATAGAAGTTAATGCAGAATGATGAATCATGGTGTATTAGGAGCCTCAATTGAATGTCCAGAAGATGAAGACGAAGAGAATGAGCCATCGAATGAGATTAATTACACCATTAATTGATCACATATTAAAATCGTGCAATCATTGTACACTTAATGCACACGGCCATTATAAGTTTGCTTCACATTCCTTTCCCTTTCCATGACTAACATAAATAATTTAACTATAAATAACAACTTTCCCACATCAACATCCATATTGTCGTGGTGTTCTCGGTATGCTTACTACATCCAAACCACAACAACATCACGATCGACACTAAGTCCTAATCCCATCACCATACCTCACGAACACAACACAATATCCTAAACAACTCGAATCACAAAAAGAAAAAGAATCAAGATCTCAGAATTGTTCAAACTTATGCACGAATCTTTAAATATTACAAGTGTTTGAACAATAATCATCATACATCTATTCGAAGCTAAGCCTCTTCATTAAATATCCGAACAAAAAGAGAAGAAAGATAACAATAATGTTATTTTCTTTCTTGGTTCGTTCGTGACCAAAAACAAAACGAAAATCACAAAGAGATACCTACCCGAGACCTCACTACAGAGATCTTGAAGACTATCAACCTTCGTGCCTTTGACATACGATGAATAAACAAGATTACCTTTGTTCTTCGATTCATATATAAAAGAAGATGGGTTAATGGTTTTTGTGGTTGGGTTAAAGAGATTCATGGTTAAAAAGGGTTTGTGATTCGTGATTGATGGATAAAAAGGTTTGATTTGTGTTTGTGAGATTCGTGATTAGATGATGAAGATGAGATCGGTTTTGGTGAGAGAAGATGAAGTGTGGTAGGCGTTACAAACAAGGAGTGTGTTTTAGGGTTACTTCAAATGATATGAGGATGTTTAGGGTATTACTTTTAATACCGGTTATTATAACATATGTTTTGGATCGGGTATTACATGTAATGGATTTAGGCTTAACAGATTTAACCTGGTACTACATCCGAAAGTAATAGGCTGTAATGAGCCATCCAATGAATTGGACTGGGCTTTTTTATGGAAGTTAGAAAAATGACATAGAGTAAATGCAATTCATTACATATTTATCGGATTGCTACTCTGCAATGACTAGCTTCATATGGTCAAATATTTATTCTCTTAAAATTTTGTTCTTTTATGTTGTGAGATATTGCAATTTTCTATTTTCTGATGTTTAATATTAATTGGTATGTTTGATAAAAACTTAAATATACAATATTTCTTTCTTTTGTATATTCACACGACAAGCCAGTAGGCTAAAAAAAAATCTAGAATGGTAAGTATTTATATTTTCTTATAGAGTTTTAGTTTGTATTTACTTAAACTGGATTTCAACAAAAACTTAAGACAATGTTTTCCTTAAAGACATATTGGAAAAAATCTCTTCACATATAATCTTTTAATGTGAAAAAACTATTTTAAATACTATAATTTGTAATACCGTCACAAACAACTAATATGAAAAGATAACTTGGAAATTGGAACCCCAAAAAAAAAAAATACAACATCCAAAATTATATCCAAATGTTCTAATATTACTTCAGATAATAAAATATAGATTCAATAACAAAATGGATGTTTATATTTATTCTCAATATCATAAACACTAAAACAAACAAAACATAAAAAATCCCAAAACCAACAAAAGGATTTGTTATAAGATACCCCTCAAATAAACAACTCATTCATTATCATAGCAAAAAACAACAAATATATAAATACACCAATTTGATAAAAATAACGTAAATATTTACGTAACAAGCATTACTTACGACACATCACCTAATAAAAATGCGGTAACAAATATCTATCTATAATACTGTAAGATTGAGTCCTTTGATTTACACTATGTTCTCAAGTTTTTTTTTTTTTTAGATGAAAGGGAATGAAATGGAGTGAAACTAAAATTATGTGTGTTCTTGAGTTTTTTTGAAGGAAGGAAAGAAAGTGGAGAGGGATGAAAGTAAATGGTTTTCTTTGTCCCAACTTTCATCCCATATATGGGATGAAAGTGAAGTAAAGTGAATAAAGACAAAAATCAAATGAGTTAATGTCAAAAATACCCTTTGTCTTTAGTGTGTATTTATTATGGAGCAAGGTTATAATAGTAATTCCACAAATATAAAAAGTATAAAGTGGGACCACTTACTTTCATTTACTTTACTTTACTATAAACTAAAGTACATGCAAAAATCTATAAACTTTACTTCCATTCTTCCCTATTTCTTTACATTGCATTACTTTACTTTACTTCCCTCTTAAAAAAAAAACTCCAGAACAGAGTGTTAATGTGGAGGCTTCATGTGTAAGTACATTTATTTAATTTTTATGCTTAAGGGTAAGTACATAGGAGTGGAATTAGTGATTCGAGTGTGTTTCATGTGTGTATTAGGAGCCTTTATTATAGTGTAATAATGCATGTGAAGATGAAGTGTTTTAGGAGCCTTTATTATAGTGTAATAACTGATTTAATGGTAATGGTTGTGAACTTTCTAGGTTTTACTTTGGTGTTGAGGCCTAAGCCAGACAACAAGTACAAATTTTATTGGAACATATACCACCATGGCCTTTGATACTCAGTGATCATCTTGAGCATTATCAACATCTATGAGGGACTTGATATCTTGGATCCTGAGAAGAAGTGGAAGGACACTGTGGAAAACTAGAAGGGGGGGTTGAATAGTTTTACGTCTTTTTGATTTATTATAAAAACCTTTGTTTTATACTTTTAAAAAACTTTAGATTCTAGTTTGTTTTGAAAAATAAAACTTAAATCTTATTATTAGTTATATATGTATTCTTTTAAATTGATTGTAAAAGTTTTGGTTTCTTGAATGGATTTTCAATTTGATCTTTATGTGAAGTCGACCTCTAATTAATACTAGAAATTATATAAGCCTATGTGTATGAAAGTAATGATGATGCAAGTAAAGAAATAAATAAGGTATGGAAAGATCTAACCGAGACACGAGAGATTTATAGTGGTTCGGCTACAAGGACACCTTCCTTGCCCTACTCCACTCCCCGAGCACACCTTGCTCGAGAGTTTTCTTCACAACTTCAATAAGCTCCTTTATGGCGGAGAAAACCGTACACAACTTTGGCTTACACGGGTTTAACGACACAAAGCTAAATGTCGAGTTCTAATCGTAGCTAGAACCAATCTCACAACTTCACAACACAACTTCTTCACAACTTATTCACGACTACTTCACAACGGCTTCACGACTGCTTCACGACTTCAACACGACCGCTACACAACCTCTATGATGCGGCTTCACGACTTCAACACTATGTCTTCATGACTAAGACTTCACGACTTCAACATGACCGCTACACAACCTCTATGCTACGGCTTCACGACTTCAACACTAGGACTTCACGACTAGGACTTCACGGCTTCAACACGACCGCTACACAACTTCTATGCTACGGCTTCACGACTTCAACACTAGGACTTCACGACTAGGACTTCATTGCTTCAACACGACCGCTACACAGCTTCTATGCTATGGCTTCACGACTTCAACACAAGGACTTCATGTCTTCTAAGCTACGGCTTCACAACTTCTACACCACGGGTTCACAACTTCTACACAACGGCTTCACGACTTCTACACTTTGACCTCACAACTTCTATACCACAACTACTTATACAACATCTTCACTACTTACACACAACACTAATCTAAAACACACACCTTACATACAAATGAATGAATGATTTACAAACTTTGTTAAACACACAACTTAAGTAACAAAATGATACTAAGTTGTAATACTTCTAATCTTGATTGATAGAAGTATTCTTCTTTTGCACTTGGATGGTGGAAGCTTGGATCACTTGGAAACCAATGCTTAAGATTACATGATCAAAGGTTTATTTAAGATATGAAATGAGATCTACAACAGAAAATTTTAGTGCAAAAGGGTTGAGAAAAAATCCAGAAGAAGGCTTGTATTTATAGGGAAAAATCTGGACAGCTGGAGCCTACTGGAGCGGGGGCGGTCCCCTTAAATAGGGGGCGGTCCCCTTAATTATTAAGGGGGCCGCCTAGCAAAATTAAGGGGGCCGCCCCTACTGAACGTTGGCCAATTTTGTCCTTTTGTGGGGAAGGTTTTTCTGGAATATTTTAACTGATTTTGGTTAAAAATTTGAATTCATATTTTTATAAAAGATTAAACATTTTTATTTAATACCAAAAATGTTTTTCAAAAATATATAAAATGTTTTTGATGTTTTATAAAAAATCTAGTTATTAAGAAAATGTTCCTTTGATCATATAATGCATTAAGCACTTGTTTATTCATACCTTAAGTGATTAAGTTGTAGAAGTGAATATTTACAACTAAATACTTGTTTATTTGATAAGTTTATGTTTTAATGAGTTTACATTTTGTGATCATCAAAACATAGAGATATGAATAAATATTGATAATGTTTTTAGGCATTATTTATGTCAACAATCTCCCCCTTTTTGATGATTACAAAACCTAAACTCATTAAATCCAAAAAGTTATTTTTGGACAAGTATTTAGTGAGTTTATATTCACTTCTCCCCCTTTTTGTAGCATCAAAAAGGTTGAGCCGACAAGTTTTAGAGACAAAATTTGTCGGAACGAGAACTCCCCCTTGATGTGTGCTCTCCCTCGTTTGAGGGCACCAAGGAATCGATATATGGAATACTTGCAAGAAAAATATTAGAAGCACAAGCATATATATAGCAAAAATAAGCATGCATATAAAGACATTCAGTAAAAATGTTGTGTATCAATACACAACCATCCAAGATTATATTTTATCCTACATTAGCTAGTAAGTAATGCAATCTACATAATCATTCTAGGAGTACATGATCTTCCATGGGGCTTGCACACAAAATGGTTTGAAAAATTATTTTTGATTAAGCATTGCATATGCTTAATTTGGTGAGAATGAAGGTGGTGGTAGTGTAGTGGGTGAAAATGATGGAGGTTGTGGTGGAGGTTGGTTGTTAAGCATGTGTTCAAGGGATGAAAACATGTAGTGTATCTCATCTCTAAGACCAAAGATGATGGTTTGGTTGTGGATGTGGTGGTATTGGTGATGATGAGAAATGAGCATCAAGAGGTGTTATTGGTGATATGGAAATGACAAGTTGGGTGAATGGAGGTTCTTGAGTAGGAGGTGGAGTTGATGCTCTTGATGGTGGTGATGAAAGGTGTGAGTTGATGTAGGTAAGGTTTGGGCTAGATAAAAGGGGTCGCAAGATGCAAAAGAAAACAGTAAATTTTACTGCCCAGATGGCCGGTCCCCTTAATTGTAGGCCGGCCCCCTTAAAATTAAGGGGACCGCCTAGGGAATTAAGGGGGCCGCCCATCTGGTGTTTTCCCAGGCGACCAAATTTGAAAAATTTCCAGAAAAGGGTCATTTTTAGGGTGTTTTTGCAGCAAGCTCCATTTGAATCATGTACATCAAGAATGATTAAATAGTGGCATAAACATGTTAAATACGCATGCATACATTTAAAACATATTATGGAATAAGCATGTTATTAATCATCAAGCATGTATATATATCATGATATCAAGTATACAAGTAATAAGCATAACAATCATATATTAAAGACAAGACATAAAGCATTCATTAGTTGAAAATAATTATGTTAAAAACATAATTATTGATACAACACATATTTTGCTTATAGCATGCAATAAGTAGAAAATTTTAAATTGCCTAAGAGATCCATTAGACTTGCTTGAGACATGAAAATTTGGATTATTTTGGATGGATGATGGTAAAGATGGGGTAAAAAAAATTGGATTAATGGGGTTGTAAGTTTGGGTGTATGGATGTTGGAGAGAGTGTTGATGGAGGAATTGGAGGTGGAGAGCTTGGACTTGACCATGTTGAATGAGGGTTTTGATGTTGTTCAAGTGGTGGTGTTGGATTAGATCTAGTGAAAAGATACTCAATCTAAGTGAGACGCTCATTTAAGGTGATGGTTTGATTTTGGAGAAAGATGCAACAAGGACAATTGTTGACATGTTTCTCAATTTGACTCAAGTGATATGGTGATGATGGTAATGATGGTGATATGGATGGTGATGATGGTAATGATGGTTTGATTTTGGAGAAAGATGCAACAAGGACAATTGTTGACATGTTTCTCAATTTGACTCAAGTGATGTGGTGATGATGGTAATGATGGTGATATGGATGGTGATGGGTTTAAGTTGCTTTGAGCAAGGTGCAAAGCAAGGAGAGCATTAAGCTCATAGGCTTCATTGAGTTCTTCAATGAACTTCAAGTGTTGAGTGGAAGGTGATGATGATGGAGAGTGGTTGTTATTTGGTGGAAGTGGTGGTGACACTTTTGGTGGTGGAGACATTTGTGAACTTGGGTAATTATGAGTGAATGAAGGTGGACATATGGATGATTGGTTATGTGTGTGAAAGGGTTCATTAGGATGAGGTTTAGGTGTTGGTTGAGTTTAAACAACATCATTTGTTGGGTTATGGCAAATGTCAAGCTTCCTCCTCAAAATGGGTATTTATGGTGTAGTGATGATGTGATTGTGGAAGGTAAATTTTGGAGGGTGGTTTGTGACAAAATGTGTTTGTGAATTTTGGGAGGTATAGGATAAAATGGGTTGGAAATTTAAGGAGAAATCAGTAATCCGTCACTCCAGATGGCCGGTCCCCTTAAATAGGGGCCGGTCCCCTTAATTTTAAGGGGGCCGCCCATCTGCTGACTTCCAGATTACTGGAAATGGGTTTTTGGCATAAATTTGTAGAAAAGGTTGTGTTTTTGGGTTTAGTTTCAAGCAAGTCCAACTTCTTTCAAGGCAATTTAGGATTTAATAACTTATGTATGCTAAGCATATTCATTAGACATTATTATCTAGCATGCAAACAACTCATTTAGCATGTAACATATATATGTTAGACAAGAAAACACTACATAGCACCAAGTAATTCATAGTATCATATTTAGGAAGATTAATAAGCTAGTTAAATAATCCTAATGAATATCTATGTGCATGGGAATGTAGAGTTGTGATAGCATGGACTTCTAGACTTGTACCAAGTGAGGTCTTAGTGAATAAATTATGGTTATTTTCAAATTTAGTTCACTTATAAATGTCACATACATAAATATAGATGACAGATATGAGATCACCATGCATGATTTAAAGAAATGTTTTTGGCATTATTCAACAATGTTTGAAAGTGGGTTTTTATGTGGATGTGAAAAATATTTTAATGAGATAGTTTTGGTTTTATTTCAAAATGTTTTTATGAGGAAAGAAAACATATTTTTCCAATATTTGGTTTTGATAAACACGTAATTTTGGACACAAGTTTGGAAGAAAGGTAGGATGGTGAAACATGTAAAATAGAAATGTGTCATAATCTTTTGAAAAATTATTTTTCCAAAATGTGAAGTTTTTGCAAATTTAAAAATAAGTCCCATTAATTATAGGTTTAAAAAATAATGGTTTATAAAAGATCTCATGCTCAAGTCTATTGTCACATGCTACTTCTTTCTACATATCCTATGACATTTACGCATGTATTATGAATAAATACAAAAATACATCATGTCAGAGTAGTTAGAGAAAAACAAAAGCTATTATAATGACAATGCATTCAACTAAACAAATAATTACGAAGGCATGCAGTCAAATCACATAGGAGCAAGTAAACATCTAAAAATTTTATATATGCAGGATGACATACATCTAGGAATGAAAAGCTCTAGTGAAAAGCAAAGTTCATAACAGTAAACTATCGTTAGGTATATTTAGGAAGAATAATGTATTCAAGTTGGAGAATGAGTATGAGACTATTACTAGTGGTGCTCAATTCAGGCTAAACATGACCGTTTTTACGGGTTACACACACCCAACTTCTCACATAGAAGCAATTCAACCGTTAGGTCAAATTAAGTTTCTAGTCAATAGATTCTCCAGTAGTCATTCTCTTTTTAGAAGAAATTAAGTTCCTAAATTTACCTATCGAAGAGTACCAAATATGAAGATTGCTTGGTTTACTAATACTTAGGGGGGCTAACTAAAGAGTTTCTAGTTCATTAAGCCACAGAACGAATATAACTAAAGTGTAAAGGCAAAGCAACCTATCAGACTAAGCGTATCCTAAGGCATTAATAAGATTATATGCATGAAGTAGTTACTTATGAAATTTAAAAAGAGAACTTACCTCACGTCCTAGCTTTTCTTCGTAATATCTCAGATGATGATCGACGTGTGAATGATAGGTGAGTCGGATGATGATCTTCTCCTTCGTCTGTGTCACTCCATGATCTTGGATTGAGTTCACTTTGGAGTTGATTCATGTAGTCTTCGTCGCTAACACCTTCATTAACAACATTTGAACTAGTAGCACATGTATCTATTTTATCTAAATGTTTATCTATTAAATTTTCTAAGATAACTAATTCATGTACAAGATCAAAATTCTCATCTTTGGCTTGACATTTTTCTTGATGAAAGTTTAAGAAATTTTTCCAAATATCATTTGCCGTTTTACAGAAGAATATTCTTTCATATTCAACTTTCGGCAAGGTTTTGTAAATAATTATTTTAGGTTTATTATTTATTTCATTCTTTGTTTTCAAATAATCAATTTGACTTTCAAAATCCGTTTTTGTTTGATTTTCAAAATCAGTTTTTGTTTGACTTTCAAAATATGTTTTTGTTTAACTTTCAAAATATGTTTTTGTTTGACTTTCAAAATCACCAATCGAAATGACATGCCAAAGATCTAGATCAATTGATTTCACATAAGTTTCAAATTTATTTTTCCATTCAAGAAAAGTATAGTTTTCAAATAGTGGTGGTTTTAGCAAAGATTCCCCTTCTAGATATTTTTCGAATTCCATAGATCGATTCAAGTTTTAAAATACAGTATATTTTAAAGATCTTGATTAACCTGGCTCTGATACCAATTGTGGAAAACTAGAAGGGGGGGGGGGTTGAATAGTTTTACGTCTTTTTGATTTATTATAAAAACCTTTGTTTTATACTTTTAAAAAACTTTAGATTCTAGTTTGTTTTGAAAAATAAAACTTAAATCTTATTATTAGTTATATATGTATTCTTTTAAATTGATTGTAAAAGTTTTGGTTTCTTGAATGGATTTTCAATTTGATCTTTATGTGAAGTCGACCTCTAATTAATACTAGAAATTATATAAGCCTATGTGTATGAAAGTAATGACGATGCAAGTAAAGAAATAAATAAGGTATGGAAAGATCTAACCGAGACACGAGAGATTTATAGTGGTTCGGCTACAAGGACACCTTCCTTGCCCTACTCCACTCCCCGAGCACACCTTGCTCGAGAGTTTTCTTCACAACTTCAATAAGCTCCTTTATGGCGGAGAAAACCGTACACAACTTTGGCTTACACGGGTTTAACGACACAAAGCTAAATGTCGAGTTCTAATCGTAGCTAGAACCAATCTCACAACTTCACAACACAACTTCTTCACAACGTATTCACGACTACTTCACAACGGCTTCACGACTGCTTCACGACTTCTTCACGACTTCAACACGACCGCTACACAACCTCTATGATGCGGCTTCACGACTTCAACACTATGTCTTCATGACTAAGACTTCACGACTTCAACATGACCGCTACACAACCTCTATGCTACGGCTTCACGACTTCAATACTAGGACTTCACGACTAGGACTTCACGGCTTCAACACGACCGCTACACAACTTCTATGCTACGGCTTCACGACTTCAACACTAGGACTTCACGACTAGGACTTCATTGCTTCAACACGACCGCTACACAGCTTCTATGCTATGGCTTTACGACTTCAACACAAGGACTTCATGTCTTCTAAGCTACGGCTTCACAACTTCTACACCACGGGTTCACAACTTCTACACAACGGCTTCACGACTTCTACACTTTGACCTCACAACTTCTATACCACAACTACTTATACAACATCTTCACTACTTACACACAACACTAATCTACAACACACACCTTACATACAAATGAATGAATGATTTACAAACTTTGTTAAACACACAACTTAAGTAACAAAATGATACTAAGTTGTAATACTTCTAATCTTGATTGATAGAAGTATTCTTCTTTTGCACTTGGATGGTGGAAGCTTGGATCACTTGGAAACCAATGCTTAAGATTACATGATCAAAGGTTTATTTAAGATATGAAATGAGATCTACAACAGAAAGTTTTAGTGCAAAAGGGTTGAGAAAAAATCCAGGAGAAGGCTTGTATTTATAGGGAAAAATATGGACAGCTGGAGCCTACTGGAGTGGGGGCGGTCCCCTTAATTATTAAGGGGGCCGCCTAACAAAATTAAGGGGGCCGCCCCTACTGAACGTTGGCCAATTTTGTCCTTTTATGGGGAAGGTTTTTCTGGAACATTTTAACTGATTTTGGTTAAAAATTTGAATTCATATTTTTATAAAAGATTAAACATTTTTATTTAATACCAAAAATATTTTTCAAAAATATATAAAATGTTTTTGATGTTTTATAAAAAATCTAGTTATTAAGAAAATGTTCCTTTGATCATATAATGCATTAAGCACTTGTTTATTCATACCTTAAGTGATTAAGTTGTAGAAGTGAATATTTACAACTAAATACTTGTTTATTTGATAAGTTTATGTTTTAATGAGTTTACATTTTGTGATCATCAAAACATAGAGATATGAATAAATATTGATAATGTTTTTAGGCATTATTTATGTCAACAGACACGTACACCGGCATACTTATCTCTTTGGGGGTTATCACGGTTTTGTTAGAAGCTTTGACATGGTTCATCGTTTTAAAGATGAAGAAGGAAGACAAAAGGACACATGCAGGGACTAACGGTGCATATGGAGCCAATGGACCTGCGTAGATGAGTGTGTGGTGGGAACTATTTGTGACCACTATGATTGCAATACGCCAGAGCTCAAAACAAAACAAAACCAGTAGAGGGCGAGTCTATTGAAACAAATTGATCGTTATCGAATTCGCATTTAGGAGATGTGACAGATAATCATGGGATGGCTTAAGTGTATATAAAAAAATAGCTTTAACACAATACTGAAACACTAGAACTAATTATAACTGAAACTAGAGTGTCCAAGCTAAACATCTAAACACAAATTCATTAAGCAAGTTAATGTAATCGATAGGAAGCGAAAACGAACGCATTGTCATTAAAATATTTGAAACACAAAATAATATAACTAATAAAGACAATATGATATTAACTTAAGAACTTATATATGTAGCTGAATAGTTCGAGTTGGATACAATTAAGGATGGATCATCGTAGAGTTTAGCAACAGTTTAGTTCGAGTGGAATACACAATTAGATTTATACTTCAACGATTTTGACGCGGCAAAAAAAAGGCACCAGCAATTTCCATGCCATGCTTCAAAAAGTTGTGTAAAAAACATCACAATTTAGAAACTTATTGACTAACAAAATCCGTCCATCACTAAAAAGTGAGTTTCAAACACCAAAATTAGTGCCGCACATTACGCAAACATGAACACTTAGATAACTGAATAAATGATCAATGTAATGATGTACACTATCCGACTAATAAAATCATTTTGAGTATTTGTGATAACAAAATCACAACTTATAAACTTATTGACCAACAAAAAATCGATCCATGATCAAAATGACGAAAATTAGTGCTGAGCAATACGCTACGAACAATTAGAATGAGCCCGAGTGCATCACACGGGTCGGAATGACAACAATATTAATATCCTAGTCACAATACACTAGGAACAATTAGAACGAGCCCGTGTGCATCGCACGGGTCCCAACCATTCAAAAACAACAAATGTCTCTTTAAAGCCCATGACAATTTAATACCCACTAGCCCATTAAGAAAATATAAAAACCACAAAACCAAAACAACCTCACACATTTTAAAAATTTTAAACAACAAAGTAAAGAATAAAATTAAACCAACGCTAACCAAAAACTAAACGAAAAAAAATAACAACTTTCATTGAATATTCAAAAAACGTTTCATGTTGTTGATGATTAATATGATGATTGTATCTCTTTAATTGTTCCTTAATTGGTTGTCGAGCAGCTAAGGTTTGGGTTTTTCATTTTTGTTTAGGGTTTTGTCGTCATTATTGTAAGTTGTTTCATTACTGCGCTTTTAATTACATTTCATTTATTATGATTATCATTATAGAGGTTGGTTAGGCTTTGATTGGTTTCGGTTGAAACCCTATTTTTAGGGTTTATTTCTTGTGTTTTTTCTTAATCGCGGGTTTATTTGCTGGTTTTTCTTGCTGTGGTGAGTGGTTTCGTTGGGTTTTAGGGTTTATTCATGAAGGAGGGGATTTGATGCGGCGGTTAATAAGAGTATGAGGGGGACAAAACAAAATACTCATAAGGAGGGTTTGGTTAGCGTTCCTGGAAACTCAAATGATGGAGGATCGAAGCTTGATTCCAAGGTTGGTTCGGATAGTGTTCTTGGTAACTCTGTGAATAGAAGCTCAAAGCGGGCCTCTTTTGCTTCCATTTTTAAGGATAACACATCTAAGAAGAGTGTACGAATTTCTGAACTAAATACTGATGAAAATGTCGAAGGTGCTGATGTGGCCATTCCGTTGGCAGCGGTGGATGAGGTTAGTAGTCGTTTTGCTAATACTTTATTTGGATACTTTTATTGGTAAGCGTCTCGCGTTCCCTATTGTTGAGAACTATGTTAAAAACACTTGGGCAAAGTATGGACTTGAACGAGTTATGTTGAATAATGGTTTCTTCTTCTTCCAATTTTCAACAAGGGATGGTATGAAACATGTTTTAGAAAACTGGTCATGGCTAATTCATTTGGTTCCTATAATGTTCAACATATGGACGCCCAACACTCGACTAACAAAGGAGGAAATCACTACGGGCCCTGTTTGGGTAAAACTCCTTAACATTCCTATTGTTGCCTATTCGGAAGTTGGTTTAAGTTTGATTACCACTAAGTTGGGACGACCTATAATGCTTAATGCTTATACGAGAACTATGTGTATTAAATCATGGGGCCGTAACAACTATGCTTATGCCCTTATTGAGGTGTCTTCTAAAAGGCTCTTGTGGAATCTCTAGTAGTGGTTATTCCATTTCCAAATGGGTCAGGGCATTCTATGGAAACCATTGATATTGAGTATGAGTGGCAACCCCTCGATGTGATACTTGTAAATATTTTGATCATAAGGATGAGCAATGCCCAAAGAAGACAAAAGTAGCGGTTCCGACTAAGGTGTCGGATGATGGGTTTATGGAAGTGACTCGTAAGCAAGGGAAAGGAAAATCAGTTTCTAAAACGCGATATATTGATGGTGTCCGGTTAGATAAACCTAAACAAAATTACTACTATCGCTCTATAAGTAAACCGACTAATGTGCATGGTGTAGCTTCTTCATCACAAGTTAATGGCGAGGCTTCTAAATCACATCCTAAGGCAACTCAAGATAGACCTTGCTCTCAACCTGGTATTAACATTAAGGATCTTTCGTCACAAGCTATTAATATTATATCTCTTAAAAATCTTTTAATGCTCTACAAGACCAGGATGATGTTTTGAGGTTGATAAGACAATTTGGCAGTCGACAAATGATGTAGGAAATATTGTTAATGATAGTGATAGTGATGAATTTGAGAATGCATTTGAGGAAAAGAATACGTCTATAGGTGGAACAATGTGCAAGGAAAAAGGTGGGGGCGCCTCCAAGGAACATATCAATGATACAAGGAAAAAGGTGGAGCCGCCTCCTAGGAAGACCGGTATTTGGTCGGGTAAGAATGTGGACTTTGACCTCCTTATGAAGGAATATGGAAAGAGTATTTTGTGTAATCTACATGAGAGTGATGATGATGTTGATCTATTGTAGCAGTTGGATAGTTTTTTGTTCTAGTTTGTGTATGTAGTTAGTTTGGTCATTTTGTGGCATGTCACAAATGATCTAGTGGTTTTTCAAGCGTGTTAGTGCAAGCAGTCTCGTTTGTTTTGATTGATGACAAACATGTAACTTGATACATTACGTAAAATGTACAAGTTACATGTAATCTTATTTTGTCTCAACAATACATTCAACACCTCTCGAGTCCTCGTAGGATACAACACAGGTTCGTACATGTTTGTTATGTGGCATTATGATCAAACCCTTAACAAACCATTTAGAATGTTTAAAATATGGCTTGGTCATTAAGTATTTCAAAAAGACTAATCATTCTACTTAGAACCTCATTTCACATTTTGCATATACAAGTACTTTTACTTGTACATCATGTTTCCTATGATCCGTGCTAAATAGATATATAAATATTATGCAACGACGGATACACGTGAATAAATACAAATCACCCCTTTGTGAAAAAGGATACTTGCACAAACTCACGTTTGTGTGTGTAGTGTGAAACCAGGTAAGTGATTACCCGGATCGTTTCTCAACGAGGTATGAATGGGCAAACTGTGGAAAGTTTGGATTAAAGTGACTGATGATTAGGATATGGATTTTTTGCTTTTTTATATCTAATTAACAAATGAGAAATAAATTTACAAAAGAAAATTAAACACTTATTTAACTAATTATTATTAATTTATTTATTATTTAATTACTTTTTAAACTATTTTAATTTATAATAAATACTAAATAAACAAAGAAAAATCTAAAACTTTTTATATAAATATTATGAGGTGAAAAGAAGCTAAGAAAATTAAAATGGTGATAACAGCTTATGTGGATAAGCTGCTAATAAGCTAACTGATTATATAAGCTAAAAATGAAACAAGTGTTAAGTAAATTGAATATGTAAACTAAATTGAAAAAGACCCAAGGGCACGTTGGCAAGGGCTGTGTATTGTGAGCAGGAGGTCTGGGGTTCGAGTCCTTCCCAGGCCTTTTTGTAAAACTAATTTTTTTTTGGATTTTTTTCTTTTTCCTACTTATTAATAAGCTATTATAAAGCAACTTTAAAACTGGAAATATTTTTAGAACTCAAGAAATAAGCTAGAAACAAACTGCTTATCTCCACAGTTCACTTTTTAAGGTTTTTATGAACTTAGGATTTTCTAATTAAGCTATAAGCTAGAAAACAAGCTAAGGGCTGAAAGTAAAAGCTAAAATGGACTGAGAGGAGTGTGTTTAAGCTAAAGGAGCTAGAAAAAGCTAAGGTCAAGAGCTGTAAAGCTCTCAATAAGCTTATGGCTTATCTGAGTCAGCATATGCTGAAGCAGCAGGGCAAAAATGCCCTTATTCAGGCCCGGTTTTAGGGGCTTAGAAGGGTTCTAAAAATCACAAGAAAAATACTAGAGTGAGATAAGTTGGGTGAGCTTATTTGTGCCAAAGAACAGCTTCTGAGGGCTTATGATTGTTAAATTAAAAATTACACAAAATCCACAAAAACCACAAAATCTGTTTGAAGGGTCTGATGTGGTGAGGTTTGTGTGCAGAGGTGCACAACACCAAAGGGACCAATCCAACTTTTGCATTATCACTATATGGACTAAAAGGACTCAGAAAATGCCAAGGTTGAGGTCAAAATAAGCTCATAGCTTAATATGGCTAATTTGGTCTTTTTAGAGTCTAAAATGATCACAAGTGATACAAAATTTGATTATCTATCTATTTTGCTACTCTGATCTCAAAAACAACTTATATTGGTTAAATTAAGTTGGTTTGAAGTTGGGTAAGTAGCAAATGTACAGTAACAAGCTTGTTTGACCTAGTTTGACCTGCTAAACCAAACACCCCTTTTGGGTCTGTTTTGCTTTTTTCAAATGAAACAGATTATTTTGAGCTATGATATGAATACTAATGATGCTACTGAGTGCAATAAGCTATGAATTATGACTTTTAACTGAAAATTAAGCAGATTAATAAGCTAGCTTATTTTTGACTTTTTTTTTTATGATTTTTAAGGTAAATTAAGTACAGGCTAAGTTTTAACTAATATTATGGATGGAATACACTTATAAACTACTAATAAGCTGAAAATTACAATAATAAGCTGAATTTAAGCTATGCAACAGTAACTTGGAAATTTAAGTAAACTTGGAAATTTCTTACAACTGAAAAGAGGCTATTGGGATAGCAAGACAAGGACCAGAACAATTCTAGCTTGTTAACACAAGCTAGAAAACCCAGAAAAGCCTTCCTAGATAGCTTATACCACCCAGAACTGCTTATCTTGACCTCCAGTTGACTTTGTTGACTTTTCTTGGATTTCTTGCATTAGGACTGTGAGACTTATAAAAAGCTCATCATAAGCTATGTAGAGCTTATATGAGCTTATACAAACAGATAACAAGTTTTTACAAACACTAGATTGCTTAATTCGAATTAATGGTAACCATGGAAATTTCAAACTTTTGTACTTTCATTAACCCTTGCAATTTAGAACAATACTGATTAGATTAAACATAAAAGAGCTTAAACAAACTTGATTTGATATAAAGAAACTTAAGTTACAACTGATTAAAGCTTAAAATTACAATACGAACTTAAATAAAAACTAACTGCCTTTTATGGCTTACAAGAGGCCCTATATATACAAAATTGAGATGGGATTGGTCTTCTTATCATCTCTGAGTCTTTCTACACCCTTGGATGCTCTTAAAACGATCTCAGCCCTTCATTTGGATTTTGGCGCCAAAAGTGAGATAGTGGAGAAATCCACTATCTCTGATAACTCAAAGTGGGGAAGAAGCATTAAATGCATTTTGGCTGTTAGGTGAAGAGTGTTGGGAAGGAGGAGAGGGGTGAAGTGATGTAGCAGAGCAATACTATGGGTGAGGGGGTGGTATTGGTTTTGGCGGTTTGAGGAAGAAGATGGAAGGTTTGACCGAAGTCAAACCTTTTATCTTTGGGTTTTAATTAAAACAGACGGGGGATGGGCTGGTGTATTGGGTTTGGGCTTTGGGTTTATTAAAAATGGTTGGGTTGGGTTTTAATGTAAAATGGGTAGGGTAAATATAACATGGTCCGTTTGGTTTTGTATTAAAATACCACAAGGACCAAAAGTGTAAAGATGCAAAGTTCAGGGACCTGATGTGGCAAGTTTCCAAAATTATCACAAGGACCATAATTGCCATATGTGAATAACCCAAGGACCATAAATGTAATTTTCCACTTTTTAAACCTCCAGGGACCATTTATGTCACTTTTGGATTTTGAGGGGTTAAATATGTAAATTTCCAAAAGTTTATCAAAAGGGCCAATTTTGTCAAAGTTGAATAGTACATGGACCTTAAATGATAATTTTCCATATTTTGAGTACCAGGGACTATTTCTGCCATTTTTGAAACTTCAGGGACTAAAACTGCCAATTATGCAAACTTTGTTCGTTTTTCATCAGTTTTCAATCCTTTTGCATTTGTAACACATAAAAACACAATCAAATGATATTTCTTGTATTTTGAAGCATATTTGCATGTTTTTAAATGTTTTTGTAGTTTAAATGTGACAGAAATGATGAGTATTTAGACACTCATCAATCCCCCACACTAAACGATTGCTAGTCCCTAGCAATCTTTTATGAAGATTTAATGGATTTTTCTCTTTACCAAAAGCCATTACTTCTGGAGTAGCCAATGTTTTAGTATGTGATACTTTGGTACAATGATAACCAAATGATTTTGAGCAAATCATCAGCTGTCAACGGATTTGACTTGTCTTTACCAAAAACCGTTTGCTTCTGGACTAGCCAACTCTTAGATAAAATACAGTTATTATCTTTGGTGAGCTGATTACCAAATATGGTTTTCCACTGCCTTTACCACAAGCCATAACCTTGCGGGCTAGCCAACTCTTCACTTATAAAGATATGGGGAGTTGAATACCATACAATTTTAGGCAAATTGTAAGCCATAAACGGATTTGATATATCTTTACCAAGAGCCGTTTGCTCTCGGATTAGCCAATCCTTATGTGGGTTAGACATGGCGGACTGATAACCATTTATTGCGTTCTAAGTGAGAGAAAAAAAAATTTAAAATTTTGGCCAAAATGGGGGTACTAGATGGTACATATGATCAAATTCGCTAGAATTTCCCCCCACACTTAGAACTGAATATTGCCCTCAATATTCAAAGTACCGGCTATTATGCCGACACTTAGAACGTAAAAAGGAAATACTAATAGCCATTTTTTTTACTGGTACATATATACAACATGTGGGGCATCTCCCCCACACTTAGGTGAGACATGGATGAAAACCCATGTTTTACTACTGTTTTTATTAACCGAGTCGCTAGCGTGACTCGACCCCAAATTCATTGGTTCATGGGGAAGCAAGTGGAAGAAACCATCTCCATCGGACTTTCATTCAAAATGTTTGGATAAACATTGAAGTACTTTGAAAGTTCCACTCCGATGAGATAAATACCCGGCTCAAAAGAATGGTAAATTGAGAATGCCGGGGTCAAAGATAGTATCCTCACTCCCGAATGAGTGAAGGATAGAAGAAATCACCGGGTAGGTGAAGGGAAGAAGAGAGATCTGAATAGCAATTAAGACAAGAACTTCCTCCTCAAGAATTGCATATTCAAGTGGAGGAGGCAAGTCCTTAAACCTGATCTCAGGAAATTTATCAGTTTTCTCAACTGACTTGATTTCCTCATTATGAAGTTGTTTTGGTGGAAGAGGGGAAAATGAATCTTCGTTTAACAAACTTTCTAGAAAAAGAATGTCCCCCTCAGGATCAAGATAGTTATCATCAACCTCATGCGGAAGTGAACTATCTAGAGCAAGAAAAGCATCGACTTCATCCCAAAAGGGATCACTTCCCTCAACCGGAGTGAGAGAAGGGGAAGAGTCGGCTATGATAAGTTGAGAAGATGTGGTGGGATTCCCACTCACAGAATTATGAAAATAACCAACACTTTCTCGAGAGTACTCATTTGAATTAATATCAATGACATCGATTCGGTTAACCGATTCAGAATCATAATTTGAGGAGTACCTCGATGTTTGATCATGGTTAAAGGTAACAGCTTCATTACCCACACGCAATGTGATCTCATGCTTAAATACATCAATAAGAGCATGGCCCGTTTTTAAGAATCCTCTTCCAAGAATGAGAGGAACCTTTTGATCTGCGTCGAAGTCAACAACCACAAAGTCAGCTGGAAAATGGAACTTTCCTACTTTCACAAATACATCCTCAGCAATGCCGCGTGGATGAGATATGGTACGATCTACAAGCTCAAGAGTCATGCAGGTAGGAGTGAGAGCCGGAAGAGAAAGTTTCTTCCACACTGAATAAGGCATCAGGTTGATGCTTGCACCAAGATCGGCCAAGGCATAGCATTCAACCATTCCCGGAAATACACAAGGTATTAGAAACTTTCCAGGATCTCCAAGCTTCTCGGGAAGCTTTTTCAAGATAACTGCTGAGCAGTTCTCATTTAATGGAGTTTTAGCCATTTCAATCAGTTTTTCCTTGTTGCTTAACAAGTGTTTGATTGTTGATGCAAACTTGGGCATCAGAATGATAGCATTCGCAAAACTTATGTCAAAATGTAATTCTTTAAAGATTTGAAAGAATTTATCCATTTGTTGACTAGCCTTTTCACGGAGCTTTTGCTCATTTAAGCGCGATGGGTAAGGAATATAAGGTTTGGATTTAGGGGCAGCAACTTCAGGAGTCTCAACAGATTCAAAGACAACTCCTGGTTTGGATTTCTTTTTCGGGACAACCGGAGGATGGACTTGTGTTGTACTTTGTGGGCTTGGAATTTGCACTTCGTCCGTTGTATCCTCCGTCTCTTTTTCCATTTCATACAATGGAGGAGGAATAGGACCAGAGGGTCCCTCATAAGCAGCACCACTCCGAGTGGTGATAGCTTTGATGAAAGTGGTATTTTCATCATCATCACTGTCATCAAGCACACTGATAGGAGTAGCATTGAGCATATTGGAATAAGCTCTGGCTGTTCTTTGCTCACTAAGTTTGTTTGACAAACTTTTAACCGTAAATCGTGAAAGAGTAGGATCTATTCTTGACGGTTGAGGAGCAATTGTGGGTGTAGAATTTTGGATAACCGAAGGTTGGACGTATTTAGCACTTCCATTGTTAGAGGGAAGTACCGGGTCCTTTGTCACCTTGAGTCCATCATGAGTTTTACCACTACGTGTAGTGACAGCTTTGAGTTCACCCTTTGGGTTGACAACAGTGTTACTTGGGAGACCTCCCGAGGTAGAAGGTGGATTGAGATGGTCCATGAGACTGGCAAACATATTCTTAACTTCGCTTTGAGAATGATCGATTTTGTTTGAAAGCTCAGTTCCTTGCTTGTGTATTGAAGACTGAAATTCATTTTTCAAATTAGAGATTTGATTTTGCATTGCCTTCATATTGGTCTCATTAACCTTGATGTAGCTATCAAGCTCATTCGAGAGAGGTCCTTGGGAATTAGGAGCTGAATACCCTTGATTACCCCTTTGGGGTGGGTATTGATTGTTCGGGGCATGAAATTGATTTTGCATGTTTTGCCCTTTTTGTTGATTAGGATTAATCCTATTTGGATTGTTGGGTGGAGGAAATCCGGGTGGTCCAATTTGGTTGCTAACATGGTAATTTGGTTCCACTTGAGGACGGTATTGATTACCTTCTTGATTGGAAGTTCCGACTATAGCATTGACTTCAAATGCATTGCCATCGGTGGCAGTACAATTGTAGTAAGCGTGAGGACCACCACAAGTAACACAAACTTCTACCTTTTTTATGTCAGCAGTGTGAGAAGTTTGCGGAGCGGACTCTTTCTTTTGTGTGGAGAAAACCAAAGCTTGAATAGCCTTCGTGAGTTCAGCAAGCTGAGTATCAGTACTGGACTGACTCACGGGAGATGAAGTAGAAGGACCAGCACTAGCCTGAGAATTATATGGTCTGGCTCGTGCAGTGCGGACCTTTGACTTATTTTCAATGAGTGCAATGGCTTCCTTAGTGGATTTGCTCAGAAAATTACCTCCAGCTGAGGCATTAAGAGAATCTTGGTCAGATGGGTTTAACCCATTGTAGAAAGTGTCCATTTGCATCAAATCGGTGAAACCGTGATGAGGACATTTGCGGAGCAATTCTTTGAAACGATCCCATGCCTCTCCAAATGGTTCATCAAACCTTTGAGAGAATTTCATGATTTCATTCTTGAGATACGTGGTTTTAGAAGGAGGAAAGAATTCATTCACGAACTTCTGAACCAAATCTTCCTATGTTGTTATCGATCGAGGGGGTTGTTTGTCAAGCCAAATCCGGGCTGCCCTGTCGATGAAAAACGGGAAAAGAAGAAGTTTGATTGATTCCTCAGGGATATTTTTGCATTTGATGGTGGATATGATTTTGTTAAACCATCTAACGTGATCTTGAGGATTGTCCCTGTCAAAACCATAGAATTGCCGCTGGGTTACCAGGTTTATCAACCCAGTCTTAAGCTCAAAATTTTTAGCCACGATGGCTGGAACAACAATGACATCTCCTGTAAAACCCGAAAATCTAAAACATGCAAAAATTACCAAAATGCCCCTGAAACTTTAAAATTTAATTAAAGCTTAATTAAAGTTCCGAATCGATTCCAAACTTCTGGAAACGAACAAGATATGTTACCAAATAATTTTAACGACTTCATTTAACTTTTTACAAAGTACAAAAGGACCAAAATGCCCTTAAGAAACCGAATGGATATTTATATACAATTATGATTATTAATTAAATTTATAATTAGAATTTAAAATCTTTAAATGCAAAATAATTAAGGTAATTATGCAAATTGATTAGGCCTTTAATGGGGCCATTTAATTTGGTCTTTCCTCCCCCTAATACTCGGCTAATCCTTATTTACTCAACCATATCCTTTTCTTCCTCATTAATCAAAACCGATTAACCTTAAAACACAATCATAATTCGCCCACAACACAAACGAATTTTTGGAGCATCAAGACTATTTTTCCTGTGTTCTACATCATCACAAGAAGTTAAGAAAAATACTTTTTGAATTGTTTGTGGCTTGGTTCGATCATGGCTAATTATTCCTTGTCGCTAGATAAAAACGTAAGTATACTTCTCCATAATTCATTCGACTCATCTAAAATTCGTTTCTTATTTTTCTTATGATCCTCACATGGTATATACTCTGTGAAAAATGGCTACAAGGTTGTGAGATCATTCGTGTGCTCGTGGTGAATTTTGTGGTGTCGCGTGGTGAACCGAAGAGAAATAATTCGTTACGACCATCCTACACGTTCTAAAATTTGTTTGGTAATTTTCCTATGACTCTTACATCATATGAACACCAAATAAAATGCTAGAATTGAACCATGCAAGATCTATGATTTAATTGTGAATTTAACCTTAAAAACGTATGAAAACTCTAAATAAATCCATACGAATTTTCTGGGCAAGAGACATATTTTATCTACGTTTCTTATAATCTGTATAATACTGGAAAAATGTTAATTTGATTTGTCATGGCTTAAAATAATTAGGGTCGAATTATTTTGTAATCGGATGTAATGAAAATCAAGGAAAGAAAAGAAATAAAAGTGTACGATTAGGGTTTTTGGGATTAGGGTTTGTTCTTGGTGTATTAATCATGATATAATGATGATCTAATGATTGCTCAATGATTGGAATACTAGGGCTAGGTTTTGTGTTTAAAAAAAGTTCATACGACATGGTTTTTAAATGTTAAGGGTGTGTTTTGTAATTTTTAAAACTCATGGGTTATTTTTAGAACATTAATTGGACTGGGTACAATTCGTATAAAATATAACTTGAGGGTGTCATGTGTAAATTTTGTATTCAAAAGGATTAAAATGATTTAATTGATAACTATGTAATCCGATTTTCATTTAAATAAAATAGAGGGACTAAAAGTGTAATTTCTGGAAAGTTAAGGTTGATTCGAGTAATAAATATTATTCAGGGGGTTTTGAGTAATTTTGGTAATTTAAAGGCTTAATATGTAATTGTTAAGAATTAAAGATTGAAATTGTAAATCAAGGGTTTAATTTGTAAATTCTATAAATTGAAGGACTTAATGTGTAAATTGTGAATAGATGAAGGTTTGATCGTACAGCATGATAAAATAAGGGTATGTTGTGTAAATTGGAAAACTAAGGGAGTTAATGTGTAAATATGAATGTCATAAGGGTTAAAATGTAACTTAATTTAAACTAAAGGGTGTAAAGTGTAAATTGTGGAATCTAAAGGACTAAATGTGTAATTCTGGAAAATTTAAGAGTTGGAATGAATTAATTGTGAGTAACCTAAATTTTGATATCTGAATCTTCCTAATATTGAAAATCGTACTAAATATGGAAACCTACTTAATTTGGGAAACCTGTTAAAAATGGAAAGACAAGCTAAAATGAGTAATTCTCTCCTACTCCTCTAGGTGTGAAGAAGAAGGTTTTTGATCAGCTTCTGTGTCTTCTAATTCTTGTTCGTATGTGCATTCGTGACAAGGTACAGATATTCTGCCCTTTTAATAAGGTGCCTTCGACCTCTTGATTTCTGATTTGATGTGACCCTGACCTTTGCTATGAACCTTTGACATTTGAACCTTTGACATATGAACCTTGAGATTTGGACTATGATTATGACATATGAACCTTTGCTTTGATTTGGACCTTTGACCCCAGTTTGATACTCGAGCCAAATATGTTTCCTAGCCATGAAGGTAACATGGCCATGTCATTGATGCACCAGTGGCATGACTCTAGTGTACTCGAGTGATGTTGTACACCGTCCCCATTATGATATGATATGAGCTCACTATGATTTGTTTATGGCCAATATGATTTGTTTGGGGGGCGTATGGATGCATCCTAGATATGTTCTGATATGATATGTTTTGATATGATATGATATGGTGACTGGGGCTGGGTGCAATCCACTCCTTTCACAAAATATGGGAGCTAGCTACTCCACCTGAAGAATGAGGACACCCCTCATATTATCTGATTATCTGAGAGGTCTCCGCTCTATATGATTATGAAGATATGATATGATATGATATGTGATATGGGCTCGTGGTGGATGACTGTCCTAAACCTTACTCTTTATTTCCTTTTCCTATTTCTCACTCATTATGATATGCTTGTTCATTTCCGTTTGCTTTTATTTCCGTTTATTATATATCTGTTCACTGGGCTTTTTAAGCTCAGCCGCACGTTTTCTTTTCGTGTGCGGCAGGTTTTAGTTGGAAGCTGGGTATGAGTGAAGAGACCTTTGGACTTAGAAGACCTTGATAGTTTCGGAAGTAGAAGATTTTAGAAGGATTTGCATTGACAGACATAGTATTTAGTTTTGTTTCTCGTTTGTAACCTTGTAGTTTCAGTATATCATTTGTAACCTTTGAATTTCTATTGTATTAATTAAGTCGTATGTTATGCTTGCCTTTGATATGTCACCATTTGCGTGACACTTCTACCCTTGCCGGGTTGGGGTGTTACATCTCCGTACCCATCGGTGGGAGCTTGGAGAAGCTCATTCATAGGACGGTCTTCTGCCATGATGACAGGGGTTTTGGGATCAGTTCGTATCTCGGGTACGACTGATGGAGTAGAACGTCTACGACGTCTTCGAGGTATATTTCCAAGCTCACGAAAAGGGCTTGATGACCTAGAAGAACGAGTGCGCATGCACTTTTAGCAAAAATTTTCAATTAAATCAAGATCGAAGCAAAAACACAAGGTAACTTAAACCAACAATCAACAAGCGTACGGTAGCTCTCTAAAAGATAAACGCACAGAGTGGCGGAGAAGCAAAGGTGGGCAATTAATGCTCCTTAAAAACCCGCTTCTTTCAGTTCGACAATTTAATGTCAAACTATCCTTAAACCTCCGTTATAGTTTGTTTATCAATCAAAGGTGAGCCGATATTCGCAAGTGATACAGAGGCAAGTTTTAATCTGATGTTTGGGAATCTTATTATGATAATACCCAAGTTGAGGAATATTATTTTGATTTTGCTTTTAATCTTTTATTTTACAATAAAAAGGAAATGTTTTTGGGGTTTTTATTTTTTATATGATATTATATATAAAAAAGAAAAGAAAAATATTTTTGTATTTTATATGGGTTTATGGGAAATAGGAACTTCACGAGGAAGGATCTCAAATCACTAATCGCTTAAACTCTAAACAATATAGTCGCAACACACCTCCCCGGCAGCGGCGCCAAAATTTGATCCGTGCTAAATAGATATATAAATATTATGCAACGACGGATACACGTGAATAAATACAAATCACCCATTTGTGAAAAAGGATACTTGCACAAACTCACGTTTGTGTGTGTAGTGTGAAACCAGGTAAGTGATTACCCGGATCGTTTCCCAACGAGGTATGAATGGGCAAACTGTGAAAAGTTTGGATTAGAGTGACTGATGATTAGGATATGGATTTTTTGCTTTTTTATATCTAATTAACAAATGAGAAATAAATTTACAAAAGAAAATTAAACACTTATTTAACTAATTATTATTAATTTATTTATTACTTAATTACTTTTTAAACTATTTTAATTTATAATAAATACTAAATGAACAAAGAAAAATCTAAAACTTTTGAGTAAATTACACCGTTCGTCCCTGTGGTTTGTCCAAAATCACTGGTTTAGTCCCTAACGTTTAAAAGTTGCGTATATGGTCCCTCTGACAGCCAACTAATAACACCCTTGGTCCCTCCGTCACATTTTCCGTTAAACAGCCCTCACGTGATAAACACGTGAGGGTAATAACGTCTTTTTGCCTCAACACACACTTTGACTTTGACTGATACTTAAATATCAACACCCAGATCCATTCACACACCATTTCACACAAATCAAACCAACACTATCATCAAATCATCAAATCTCTTATAACCAATATCATCAAATCTTTACCAAACGCAGTAAAAAAATCCATGACAAACACAATATCATCAAATCTCTTATAACCAACAAACTCATCTCGTCTCAGATTCCCAAACCCACCTCGATTCTTCAATTGTTTATATGACACAAGGACTCCCAACAACTTTGGCTTCAAGATGTTGCTATCAAAGGTCTCGAATAGGTTTGTTGAATGATTTTGTCTTCGATTTGTGTGGCTTAAAACGAAATAAAGATTGAATATAACATGTTTGTTATTATTCTTTCTTTAATTTTCGGATATTCAATGAAGCTATGTTTCAACAGAGATCAATGATGGTTAATTAGTTCGTTTCATGAAAGTCTTTTCAGATTTGAATCAAAGAAAGAACACAACTGAGATCTTATTTATTGTTGTTTGGTCAACTTTATTTGACTATATTGTTGTTTGGTCAACTTTATTTGTAGATGGGTTTGTGGGGATGATGGGTTTGTGGGGAGTGGTTTGATTGAGTTTTACGCGGGGAAATGTGAGATGGGGGATGCGCGTAAGGTGTTTGATGAAATGTTGGTTAAGGATGTCGTGGTGTGGACGAGTTTGATTGATGGGTATGGGAAGAATGAGGATGTGGAGAGTGCGAGGATGGTTTTTGATGAGTCTGAAGAATTTGGTGTTGAGTTGGGGCAAAAGGTTGGGTACTCCATTAGATTTGAAGATGTGACCTCCATGTCAACGAGGATTAAGTACATGACGGACAAGATGTACAAAAGGTTTGCTAAAAGAAATGCGACAAGATGTACAAAAGATGTACAAAAGGTTTGCCTAAAATGAGGTAGCTCATCAATTCTGAATTTTCTGTTACAAACTAACATTCTTATTTGTTTTCTTTTGCTTTCTGTTTAATTACAGGTTCTTTCTTAACTATGTTCTTGAATATATGAGAACTTTTTTGTTCTAGTTATTATTTGTTTTCTTTTGCTGACTAATGTGACCTTAGCCCACCGCCACACAAACGCAAACTGTTTAAACCCTTGTCGGCCCTTCAGGTTTGTTTTTTTCCAAACGTTATTTGAACTTGAGATTTTATAGTTTAATGTTTTGTGGTTTTGTGGAAAGTTAGTTAAACTTTAAGTTGTTCTTGACAAAGGGTGTTTAAAAACTTTGTTTCTTTGTTTTTAAGACTTTGTAGCAATGATGCCATCAGTGCCTGAAAAAGGTGTGTTTATTCCGCGATCACTTGCTTTTTTATTTGTGGTGTCAATGTTGTTCCTAAGCCTTAGTTCGTTAATCCTATTTCAATTTGGTGATAATTCTTTAGTACCCAGATCAATTTACAAGCTAATTATCTAAAGGGTAGAGATGAGTGGAGAAGATCAGGAGGGAAGGATCATTTGATCATGGCTCACCATCCGAATAGTATGCTTTTAGCGAGAAAACCTTTGGGTTCTGCGATGTTGGTTCTTGCTGATTTTGGAAGGTACCCTACTCGGATAGCAAATATTGATAAAGATGTCATTGCACCTTACAAACATGTTGTAAGGCATCTTGGTAATAGTGATTCGCCTTCGTTTGAAGATCGGCCTGTCTTGGTGTATTTTCAAGGAGCGATTTTTAGAAAAGATGTGAGCTTTATTCATGATTTTGTTGTTTCTGTATTGGTTCATTTGTTTCAGGTAACCAACATTGTTATCACTTATCAGTCTCATAAAACACCTCAAACATTAATCTCTCTGATAAAAAAATGGGTATCATTGCCAGTTGAAAAAGCTGGTGTGTCGATACCTTTCAACATTTTAGTAACTTTTAGTATTTGATTTTAATGAGGCTCTGACTAACCGATTACTTTTTTAAAAGTTGGAAATTGGAGTTAAGTTGGTTACCTGAAATAATGTTTGGCCTAAATTGGAGTAACGCAGGTGTGTCTATTACTTTTTATGCAATGAATCATATGTGTATTGATGTGTTTATCTTAATAGGGTGGAATGATTCGTCAAAAACTGTACTACCTAATGAAAGATGAAAAAGATGTACACTTCACATTCGGCACTGTGTCATCAGGAGGAGTCCGCAATGCGTCGCGAGGGATGGCTTCCGCTAAATTCTGCCTCAACATTGCAGGAGACACTCCTTCATCTAACCGCCTATTTGATGCCATTGCTAGTCATTGTGTACCAGTGATTATCAGTGATGACATCGAGCTACCATATGAAGATGTCCTTGATTACTCCAAATTTGCTATATTTGTCCGTGCATCAGATGCTGCTAAAAAGGGCTACCTTATGAAACTTCTTACAGGAATTCAAAGAGAAAAATGGATTGAAATGTGTGTAAATGATTTAGTGATCGAAATCATAGTACGCTTGTGTTTTTTTCTTTTCATTCTAGATATTATTAGAACTGAGAAATGAAGAAGAGAAAAAATGTTGTTTTTTTGTTTATATTTTGGAGCTGGTTCTAAGAGAAGTGGATGAGACATGAGATATGAAATAAGTGAATTAAATTTCATGTATAGTCCCTTTGTTGGGGAAAAAGACTGAATTACCCTCACATGTTTATCACGTGAGGGCTGTTTAACGGCAAAATTGACGGACATCCACCTCAGGGACCAAGGGTGTTATTAGTTGGCTGTCAGAGGGACCATATACGCAACTTTTAAACGTTAGGGACTAAACCAGTGATTTTGGACAAACCACAGGGACGAACGGTGTAATTTACTCAAAACTTTTTATGTAAATATTATGAGGTGAAAAGAAGCTAAGAAAATTAAAATGGTGATAACAGCTTATGTGGATAAGCTGCTAATAAGCTAACTGATTATATAAGCTAAAAATGAAACAAGTGTTAAGTAAATTGAATATGTAAACTAAATTGAAAACGACCCAAGGGCACGTTGGCAAGGGCTGTGTGTTGTGAGCAGGAGGTCTGGGTTTCGAATCCTACCCAGGCCTTTTTGTAAAACTAATTTTTTTTAGATTTTTTCTTTTTCCTACTTATTAATAAGCTATTATAAAGCAACTTTAAAACTGGAAATATTTTTAGAACTCAAGAAATAAGCTAGAAACAAACTGCTTATCTCCACAGTTCACTTTTTAAGGTTTTTAAGAACTTAGGATTTTCTAATTAAGCTATAAGCTAGAAAATAAGCTAAGGGCTGAAAGTAAAAGCTAAAATGGACTGAGAGGAGTGTGTTTAAGCTAAAGGAACTAGAAAAAGCTAAGGTCAAGAGCTGTAAAGCTCTCAATAAGCTTATGGCTTATCTGAGTCAGCATATGCTGATGTAGCAGGGCAAAAATGCCCTTATTCAGGCCCGGTTTTAGGGGCTTAGAAGGGTTCTAAAAATCACAAGAAAAATACTAGAGTGAGATAAGTTGGGTGAGCTTATTTGTGCCAAAGAACAGCTTCTGAGGGCTTATGATTGTTAAATTAAAAATTACACAAAATCCACAAAAACCACAAAATCTGTTTGAAGGGTCTGATGTGGTGAGGTTTGTGTGCAGAGGTGCACAACACCAAAGGGACCAATCCAACTTTTGCGTTATCACTATATGGACTAAAAGGACTCAGAAAATGCCAAGGTTGAGGTCAGAATAAGCTCATAGCTTAATATGGCTTATTTGGTCTTTTTAGAGTCTAAAATGATCACAGGTGATACAAAATTTGATTATCTATCTATTTTGCTACTCTGATCTCAAAAACAACTTATATTGGTTAAATTAAGTTGGTTTGAAGTTGGGTAAGTAGCAAATGTACAGTAACAAGCTTGTTTGACCTAGTTTGACCTGCTAAACCAAACACCCCTTTTGGGTCTGTTTTGCTTTTTTCAAATGAAACAGATTATTTTGAGCTATGATATGAATACTAATGATGCTACTGAGTGTAATAAGCTATGAATTATGACTTTTAACTGAAAATTAAGCAGATTAATAAGCTAGCTTATTTTTGACTTTTTTTTTATGATTTTTAAGGTAAATTAAGTACAGGCTAAGTTTTAACTAATATTATGGATGGAATACACTTATAAACTACTAATAAGCTGAAAATTACAATAATAAGCTGAATTTAAGCTATGCAACAGTAACTTGGAAATTTAAGTAAACTTGGAAATTTCTTACAACTGAAAAGAGGCTATTGGGATAGCAAGACAAGGACCAGAACAATTCTAGCTTGTTAACACAAGCTAGAAAACCCAGAAAAGCCTTCCTAGATAGCTTATACCACCCAGAACTGCTTATCTTGACCTCCAATTGACTTTGTTGACTTTTCTTGGATTTCTTGCATTAGGACTGTGAGACTTATCAAAAGCTCATCATAAGCTATGTAGAGCTTATATGAGCTTATACAAACAGATAACAAGTTTTTACAAACACTAGATTGCTTAATTCGAATTAATGGTAACCATGGAAATTTCAAACTTTTGTACTTTCATTAACCCTTGCAATTTAGAACAATACTGATTAGATTAAACATAAAAGAGCTTAAACAAACTTGATTTGATATAAAGAAACTTAAGTTACAACTGATTAAAGCTTAAAATTACAATACGAACTTAAATAAAAACTAACTGCCTTTTATGGCTTACAAGAGGCCCTATATATACAAAATTGAGATGGGATTGGTCTTCTTATCATCTCTGAGTCTTTCTGCACCCTTGGATGCTCTTAAAACGATCTCAGCCCTTCATTTGGATTTTGGCGCCAAAAGTGAGATAGTGGAGAAATCCACTATCTCTGATAACTCAAAGTGGGGAAGAAGCATTAAATGCATTTTGGCTGTTAGGTGAAGAGTGTTGGGAAGGAGGAGGTGGGTGAAGTGATGTAGCAGAGCAATACTATGGGTGAGGGGGTGGTATTGGTTTTGGCGGTTTGAGGAAGAAGATGGAAGGTTTGACCGAAGTCAAACCTTTTGTCTTTGGGTTTTAATTAAAACAGACGGGGGATGGGCTGGTGTATTGGGTTTGGGCTTTGGGTTTATTAAAAATGGTTGGGTTGGGTTTTAATGTAAAATGGGTAGGGTAAATATAACATGGTCCGTTTGGTTTTGTATTAAAATACCACAAGGACTAAAAGTGTAAAGAAGCAAAGTTCAGGGACATGATGTGGTAAGTTTCCAAAATTATCACAAGGACCATAATTGCCATATGTGAATAACCCAAGGACCATAAATGCAATTTTCCACTTTTTAAACCTCCAGGGACCATTTATGTCACTTTTGGATTTTGAGGGGTTAAATATGTAAATTTCCAAAAGTTTATCAAAAGGGCCAATTTTGTCAAAGTTGAATAGTACATGGACCTTAAATGATAATTTTCCATATTTTGAGTACCAGGGACTATTTCTACCATTTTTGAAACTTCAGGGACTAAAACTGCCAATTATGCAAACTTTGTTCGTTTTTCATCAGTTTTCAATCCTTTTGCATTTGTAACACATAAAAACACAATCAAATGATATTTTCTGTATTTTGAAGCATATTTGCATGTTTTTAAATGTTTTTGTAGTTTAAATGTGACAGAAATGATGAGTATTTAGACACTCATCACTTGTACATCATGTTTCCTAAGATTAATATGATAAGTACACTTTAGGTGTCAAACTAACATGATACATATTGGTAAACATATATTAGTTAAGTTAGTATATACATAGGACATACATATATACATTTATATTATTTACATTTTAATTCTTAAAATGGAAATATGTTCATGACATCATGGCACACATCATTTGGATAGCTTGTAAGACTTAGTACAATATTTTGGAAAGATCTTCAAGCAATGAGTTGGATTGTATAAGATCTTGGTAAGATATGGTAAGAGCTAGCTGTCATGTCCCGGCGGAACCAAACAGCAAAGGGGACGGACCCCAGGATTTGGGTCCGCCAAATCCGCGGGCTGTCTGAACAGTTTTCCTATAAATAGTAGCCCATTGTTTACCCATTGTTTAAAACCCACAAGAACACACATTCTCTCCACCCTTTGCATACATTTAGATCAGTAGTAAACCATGTAGAAACACACATTAATCACCCTTTTCATAATGATCATAATGTTACTAACTTTCATTATGTTGTAAGCATACACTCGTAATGATCCTGTGAAGCAAGCTCAGAGATCGTGAGTTATCATCCATCATAAGCATAGCAACATATGAAGATTCAAGGGCACTTGACATCCTCATTGTTTGAAGACTTCTTATTTAAGAAGTTCATGTAGATTTCACATGCATATATGAAGATCCATCACAACAAGCTTAGGGAACTTGTGATCTTCATCCATTGAAGGCTTCCTATCAATGGAAGTTCATTTAGATTAGCCATTCATATCCATGACCCATTTATGTCATGGATCATCATTGTAAACATCATTGCATCACAATCTATTCACCAAACTAGATTAGATGGTTTATGTGTTTGTGCCATAAAACACAAGGTTTCTATGTTGGGCCATAAAACATATTGGGAGTGGTTGTACCCTTGTAAAAGAACTCGACATCTAGCTTAGTGTCGGAAATTGTATAAGCGACGGCGGGAGTGGTTGTACCCTTGTAAAGAACTCGACATCTAGCTTAGTGTCGGAAATTGTATAAGTGACGTTAGGTTGGTTCTACCTCGAACTAGAACCCGGTATTTAGCTTTGTACCGGAAAAAGTGTAAGCGACGATTGTAAGGTTTTCTCCGCCGAGAAGGGAGCTTGTTGATCTAGTGAAGTAACTCTCGAGTTGGGTACTCGGGGAGTGGAGTAGGGCGGAGAGGAGCTCCGTGACCGAACCACTATAAATCATCGTGTTCGGTTTGCGCTTTCTTTTACTTATTTCTTTACTTTAATGTTTGCATTATGTGATTGCTTGTGTTGTTACTTGTTGATTATACTTGTGTGATAACATGTTTTAGTTTATGCTAGTCATAAACTACAATTGACATCTTTCATATTAGAACAAGCTAAATTGGAAATTTGATACAACAAGTTTTAAGTTTTAAAAAAAGGGAACGTATTCACCTCCCCCCCCCCTCAACGTTTTCACAATTGGTATCAGAGCCTCGTTGCTCTCATTTTCAAAACAAATGGTTTTTAAAATGGAATACGATCCATATATCAAATTACCATTGAAGCGGAATATAATATGAAAAATGTTTCGCTAAGTATACTTAGAAATTTTGTTGTTAAATGTTACTTTGTATACAAGCTTGAAGATGTCTTTGGAAAATCAAAAGAAAAGATTTCTCAAAAGAATTAAGTGTCAAATTGTGTGCTTAAAGCAAATTTACGAAAAATACGATTTTGAAAGGAGTGTTTGGGATAACTATTAATTTAGTTGAAAAATCCCTTCGTAAATAATTTGATAAGTCACATAAGTAGAAATGATGATAGAATAGGAGATATTAATATATATAAAGGAAAATAATCAAGCTTGATGTACATCGTCATGTTTAAACACAAAGTGACGAAAAGTATCTTTCCTTTTATGCTATGCTATATGACTACTTGTTTTGTTGTTTGCATACATGTTGTTTGCTTGTTGGTAATTGAGATTGCACTTGTTGATTTATAATACATAAGTGTTTTGCCATGATATTTATTTGCTTGTTTATCAATTGCTTGTTTTATGCACAATAGGACTGTCGCTAGATCTTGTGCAATAAGTTGATAAATTGTTTTTGTATTTTTTATAGACTTAGATATTCTTCTTTGCATATGTTATGTGATTATCTTGTATAAGTCACTTAGGAATGAAAATTAAGTAACACTAATTTAGTATCTTAAAAGAAGGTCAAGTGTTTAAATGTGTCACTACATTTTTAAACATGTAGTATATGTAAAAAGTGTTCGGTATATCTGCTTCTACAATGACGTTTAATGTATGTGTCTTGTCATAGGATAGAAACTTATCTTTGATTGATCATGTGAACTAACCGAGTCATGCAGAACGATAACACTTTGATGTTATCAAGTTTTCATGTTTAAGCCACTGTTTGGCTTAACTTCCATATATGGTAAGTTCAAAATCCTCAGTTTGATCTATATGCTAACATGTGTTAGAACCTGGGTTTTTATTTTTAATCAATCACAACTAAGTAGTTACATATGTTTTAGGACAATTTTCAGGAATTGAACGGGTTTCATGTCTTTTGAAATGCCCTCTGTAAAGAAATTCCATTTGGCGGATATGGAGGAACCAAATTTATGGTTCCGTCTGTTGAAACTTTTGGTGCCGCCAAAATTCAATCAACGGATTCCGCGGAACCAAAAACTTGGGTCCGCATTAGTTATCGGTTGGTTCCGCCAGACTAACAGCTAGTTTTTCAAACTTTCGTTTAAATCCATCACTCAAGATCACTCACTTTCATCACTAGGATTCTGTTCACTGATGTTCACTCATATTAGGATTAGGACATCTCACTTGCACCTATAGGATAATCATCTCTAACCATACTTTCAAATTTCACAAAAATGCTCCAAGGTGCCTTTCTCCATAAAAGAAGGAACCCTGAAAATGGTTCCTTGCAATCCGTGGACGACTGAGTATTTGTGATCAGTACACACTCACTGCATTCCTTCTTCTTTTACTCATCCATTAGCCTGATTTGTTAATTAACAACTTCCTAACAAATCCAGACTCACTGTGTGCAAAAATATCATAGATCACAAGTCCAACTTATAGATATTATCTTATATTTACGTATGTTACCTCTCTTAGTTAACATGTCATCCTTCAAGACGATAAAATATTTACATCAAGTCATAACTCACACTTAGGTTATAGATCAAGTCTTGCTATCCTTTTCTCAAAGTAGGATTAACAACTTAAGTATTTCATCCGAAGTATTCAAGTAGAATTTGACTTACAAATGTAATCATTAAAAGTCATATCCGAAAGAATCAACACCCAAAACACTTGTTCTTTCACCATAATCCCGTCTCATTCACCGTTGTGATATGTTTCAGGCCCTAAACTTTAGATCACATCACACACTAGTTGTACCAACCAATGGACCGCAAGAATATGTCTCCATCCTTGTTGTCTTCAAACATCCATGAAACCTAAGTACTACCATAGTACAACAAATCGATAATCCTTACCATCATCCATTGAGTGCATTGCTCAAAAAGCCCTTTGTCCAAACACTCGTATCTAATCAAATGCACGCTGAACTAACTCAACCATAATTTACCACCTATAGGATTAGAACCTTCACCATCAAATGAGCGTGATGCTCACATTCATTGTTTATCTATTTCCACTAGATTTAAGTAGTACCATGAGTTATCAAAGTGTTGGTAATACTCTGACTTCTGTGTAAGTTTCATTAAACCTTAAATCAACATTTTAACAACATATGTTAAAATGCAATCTCAAAGCCAACCTCATGCACCCCAAGTGACAATGATTATTGAGGAGTATATATAAGAAACTCAATTGAATTTCTCTTGTCTTCATCTAGTTTATTTAGGATAGGTCTATCCAATTCAAATACCTTGGACTCATATCTTCATTTAGGAAAACATGATGTTTTAGAAAACATTATGCTTAAATCATACGTTTAGTTTTTATCTTGTTAAAAGGATAATGTATATCCTATGCATCATTTTCTCCTTGCAACATTAACGGATGTGTCACAAGAGATTTCATTACACCCCATTGGGTAAATGATCTTAAACAAACATCTGCAAGTTCTATGAACTAGAGCTTCCCCCTCATCATGTCATACTTGTTTTCATAAGCATGATGACTTTATCCCATGAGATAATCTTACTTGTTAAAAGATCCTATAAGTATCTATTTCCTTTCAAGCATGCATCATAACCAAACCTTGCTCAAACCTTGTGCATATCCACATCTTTGGAGCATACACAAGATCTATTAAAGTTGGTAACTTTACTTAGATTCTTGTTCCAAAGAGCTTTCTTAAGAACGTTCTTAACATACTCCATTATCCCACACAAACACAATCTCTTGGTCTTAGATGATCAAATCACTTGCATAACACATACTTAAACTCAACATAAAAGATGTCACCCTTTAGATCATTCAACCTTAGATTCCAAACACAAAGATTAAAATCTGTTGACACATATTTGTCAAATTCCCGTGTTTAACATGACATCTTCATCACCTTAGTTTTAATAGAAATAGTTGAGTCTCATTAAGCCAAGTATTGGTGAACTATCATATTTTATATACTTCGATAGGTAAAAATAGGAATTCCTATCTTTCAGACATGTGAATGACTACTGGAGAACCTATTGCACTAGAAACTCAATTTAACCTAACGGTTAAATTGCTTCCAGCAGAGAAGTTGGGTATGTGGAATCACCCGTAAAAATGGTCGTGTTTAGCCTGAATTGAGCACCGCTAGTAATAGTCTCATATTCATTCTCCAACTTGAAAATTTTGTATTCCTATACTTGCCTAAAGTAAGTATTAAAAGATGATATTGTGTCTTAGGAATATTAATCAAACAAGTAGTAGATGTGACTCTTCTTTAGTTTATTAGTAGAATCACTTACATTGATTACATGTTATTTGTTTGATATCTTGATGTTATCATGATAATTATTTGATTGATAATAAAATGTGTAAACCTTGGAAAGGTTTTGTCTGCATGCTTATATATGTTTCATGCTACTAGATGTTAACATGATTTGCATGATACTTGTTTTATGATATTTCACAAGATTAATGTGTTTCTTGTTAACTCATGATATGTCATACATGGTGTTGAATAGCTCTTGTCTTTAGTTGACATTCATTGAGCCTTTTCATAGGATAGCCTAAATGAAACATATTCCAAAATGTTATAATGGTTTGCATGAATCTGTCGTTTTACTTCTTTTGTAACTTTGTCACACTATTTGTTTGCCATGTGTGCACCTATAATGTGTCAAAGTGTTTTTGGTATGATAAATACTTAGAAGTCGTTTTTATTCTCAATCATATAGATCATTGTGTTAATCAATGGGTAAGTATGCTTAAGTGACTAAGCCTAACATCAAAACCATATGTAGTATCTCTAACAAAGTCATGCTTTCTTGTAATATGATTATTTGTCTTGATGCTATGTGATAACTTTTTGTCTAGTAGTCGAACATTTGTTTTTATAAGATGTTATCTTATGATTTCTATCATAATCACATCTTTTGTCATTAGCACTTCTGTCTTGTAGGTTGATAACAAATTACTTGTTATCTCACTTTGTTATGCCTATTTTGCATAATTGTAATCTCTTTATTGCTACGTAGATTAATAATATGTTTATGGGACCCATTCTCTTGCATATAGATTTTGAAGCTAATAGGATTAAGTTTTAGAGGCTTGAAATTTGTGTTTGTGTATCTTTCAATCGACCTCTTTTCAAATCGCATTATTGCTTCCGCTTTCCTAACAACATCTCCATCATCTTTTAGTTATAACAATACACCTCAAATGAGGAAACCACATGCCTCGTCATGCGATCATCTCGCATTGATAGAGAAGAGCTACGTGACTTCAAGGATGAAGTTCTTTGTAAGCTGAACTACATCCACAAAAACATTACTAAGCTCATCGCTTTCATTAACCTGCAACATCCTAAACACTTTACCTTCATTCTTTATTTGATGCATTACAAATTATGTTGAATGTCCACCAATTAAGGGGGAGAGAAATTCATTCACATAATTGTCTTTTCGCATTAAAGAACATGTACTCATGTTTCTTACATCCTCAAATACCAACATGTAGGTTCACACCATTCAGTTAAAATCAGTTCACAAAACCACAAGTTTTTCAAACCTTCTTAGCTCAACATCACAGTTTTGCACCAATACCTCTTCAAGTGAAAAACACATCATGTGTTTGACAAACCTCTTAAACGAGAAGCATTAAGTCTCCTTAGACTTTGACTAGGATTAGTAAAACCAAATCAGTAGTTATAAGTAAATAGACCTTAGCTTAAACCTTCGTTTGATCAAAAACGACAAAACATGACCAAATCAATTTTGGTCCCACGGTACCCTTCGATAAGACGGACGGAACCAAAGATTTGGTTCCGCCCAATCCGTGGGTACCTAAGTCAGTTTTTAGCCACTTAAACCAAACAACCCTCTCGTAACCAACAAGTCTAGGATTTTCACCTGAATCTCACAACTTCATTATCTAAGAACACCATCATATGATCTCATCCTTTTTCATTCTTGATACATATCAAGCACGTCATTGTCAGTGCAAACAATTTATCTAAATCGTCATTCTCAACACGTTGATCTAACCAACACTCTCGCATCATATGATGACATTTTCATCCTCATATAGGTATCTAGTATTTCTAATTGTTGCATATGGAATTTCTATTCCTAAGTGATCATTTTCTTCATTTCCTCCATTCAAGTATATATTATGGCACGTTACACCATATTTGGTAGATGAGAATGTCATAACCTCAACTGTCTTCAATACTCTTATAGCACTTGCTGTACATTAGAGTTTCTGAACTCATTGCATTCATTATAACCATCAACTTCCATCACCTCTTTCACTAATCATCAACCCCATAGATTAGTGAAAAACCTACTAGTAAACCAACACCAACACTAGCACCACTCGCTCTTAATATTTTCCTCCTAAACATTATTTTGTAGGATTTTATCATATTATATTCTTGTTATTGTAATTCTTATTAGAAGATTATACCTTATGACATGATAATCATATTTCCTTGTCTTGAGTTGCTTGCATCATATATATACATCTTATTTTTCTTTGAGATGAAATATATTGCACTAATCATTTCATTGTAGGTTCATCATTATATACGCTCGATCGTATATAGCTGACTCATCTAAGGATGAAGTTAGCATAAATTATTTTCCCTCTTTTATTGTTCAGTACTTCTTAACATCCTCGAATCAGGAGGAATATCTGTCAAGCACTCATATTGCATCGTCTATACACATCGGTTCATCTTGACACCCTAGAGCAAGGGGAGCTTCCGTCAAGCATTTATAGAATGCATCATATACACGCATTGTTTTATATCACATACTCGTCCAAGGACAAATATTGTTTTACATTAACCTTTATTTTATAGGATTCTTCATCCTTGCATCATATACGTTGGTACCCTAGAAACGGAGAGTATTGATCAAGGGGGAGCTAATCATGCACTAACCTTAGTTTCTGTAGCTTTCATGCATCATATACTTGGCACTCCAATTAGGGGGAGTATATTGTCCAAGGGAGAGCAACCTTCAAGGGGGAGCATGCTCGCATTCATATTAATTCTCATTCTTCAACACACCTTTGTGTTTCGACAAAAAGGAGGAGATAGTCCAACATAGCCTACCCACGTGTAGCGTTTACTATGTGCATTTCATTAATCATGCATTTCTCATATATTTTTTTTATTGCACAACACTAATCTTAATGTAGGCTAAGGATATTAATTTGATCCATGGATCCGCTAACAACCCAGGGAACGCAACAACCATAGGAGATTGGAGTAGACAGCTTAACTTCACTAGGAATGATGCAAGCTCGCCATTTCGGGGAGAAATGAAGTTAACTCCAAGGACACACCCTTTTTGTTTCGACAAAAGGGGGAGAAAGGTGTAAACGGAGAAAGTAATAGAGGAGAAGAGTATAAACAGAGAAGGTAATGTAAAGGTAGTACGGACACAAGTAACTTTTTACATTTTACTTTCTATCACGTTTACATATTTTGTCATCATCAAAAGGGGGGAGATTGTTAGTGCAAGCATTCTCGTTTGTTTTGATTGATGACAAACATGTAACTTGATACATAACGTAAAATGTACAAGTTACTTGTAATCTTATTTTGTCTCAACAATACATTCAACACCTCTCGAGTCCTCGTATGGTACAACACAGTTCGTACATGTTTGTTATGTGGCATTATGATCAAACCCTTAACAAACCATTTAGAATGTTTAAAATACGGCTAGGTTCATAACATCATGGCATACATCATTTGGATAGCTTGTAAAACTTAGTATAATATTTTGGAAAGATCTTCAAGAAATGAGTTGGATTGTGTAAGATCTTGGTAAGATATGGTAAGAGCTAGCTGTCATGTCCCGGCGGAACCAAACAGCATAAAGGGCGGACCCCTTGAATTGGTTCCGCCAAATCCGCGGGCTGTCTGAACAGTTTTCCTATAAACGTGTTAAAACTGATAACGGATGCGGTTGACCTAATTATTTTGGAAGGGAAGTAAATTCACCCGAACCGACCCTAGTAAGGGTTTCAGTTAATCATGATCATGTCAACCAGCTAACATTTGTAATAAGAAAAAAGAAAAAGGCAAACTATAAAAAAGAAAAGAAAAACCATATATTTATTTAACTATCTCTTATTCCGATCAACTCGAAATTTAAATAAGAGAAAAGTTTGACCTATTAATCAGGTTAACGTTAATCCCTAACCCCAAGTAAAGTTTTGGGGAAAGACTAAAGAAAACAGTACTTATCAAAATATATCGAAATTCCTAGTGAACTTTAAAAAGATTTAGTATAACTAGTGTGCATTTAAATTTAAAACAAAATAAATAACTTTTTAAGCCTTTTTTTCATCTTCAATCCCATATTCCGACGACTTTTTCGGCCACCAACCATCAACTCCGACTAACACATCGTTCTAAATTATGAGAAATTGGTGTCGGAGTTGATGGTTGTTAGCCAGGAAAAGTCGCCGGAATCCGGGTTTGAAAATGAGAAAGATGAAGATTGAAGAAAGAAAGGGTATGTTAGTCAAATCACTTAAAAAGTTATTCATTCTGTTTTAAATTTGAATGTATACTAGTGTTGGTAGCCGGAAAAAGTCGTCAGAATGTAGGATTGAATATGAGAAAGATGAAGATTGAAGAAAGAAAATGATATTTTAGTCAAATCAATTAAAAAATTATTCATTTTGTTTTAAATTTGAATATATACTAGTAATATTAGACTTTTTATTAAACTCACTAAGTATTTCGATACATTTTAATAAGTACATTAATTTTATTTGACCTTTGCCCAAAATTTAAACACCTGATTAACCCCAATAATCTTTTTCAGGTCCGGATCAGGCTAGGTATATCAAATACAGGTATTTTTGACACCGGTTAAAAGTTACCTTATACTCAAACCCAAACCCAAATTATCTCTCTTACCAAACATCACACGTTAACACACACGGACACAAGAAATTAAAACACATAGAAAAGATTCAGAAAGACAAAGGAAAGTGTAAAAGACCAAAAAGATTCCATAATAACACAAGTGAAACATCAATATAAACTCCCCTCTTCACCCATCATTCACATCTCCACACATCCCTTCCTTGACACCAATCCCAAAAAAAAAAAAAAAAAAAAAAAAAAAAACCAACAAAAAAATGGCGGGAATAATACAAGTGCTAATATCAGACATAACCATGTCATTCATGTGGGTATGGTCAAGTGTGCTAATTAAAATCTTTGTTCATAATGTTCTAGGATATCATCATTATGATCTACATGCTGAATTCATTAGATATTCATTGTCCATTATGAATATGTTTCTGTTTGCTTATCTTGCGAAAGTGACTAAAGGTGGTGCTTATAATCCACTCACTGTTTTGTCTTCTGCTATTTCTGGGAGTTTTGGAAAGTTTTTGTTTACTCTTGGCTCAAGAATTCCTTCTCAGGTTAGTTGGATTTTTATTTATTTATTTTTTTTTTGGGATAATTTATGGTTAGATGTGAAGTGGGTTTGGATTGTTTAGGTGAATTGGTGTGCTCACAAGATATCTTGGGGGATGGCTAGGTAAAAGGTTTGGAAACGCTCATGTGATACCTTAGTTAGACTTAGGCAGACTCGCACTGGGTATGAGGGAAAAAGCTAGTTCCTTTAACTGTTTAGTTTAGGTCTTAGGATCCTGTTAATTAATGAATTTAGTTTTGTGATTGTATTGGTTCACTTGCGTATTGGGGGTTTATTCTGATTAGATTGTTTGGTTTACAATGATTTAGGATGGATCTCTCTGTTGACTTTTTAGTTTGCAAGTATAATGATATATAATTGATAGTAGATTAATCGGGGGTGTTTGGGATCACGTATTGAATATTGATGTTGTCATTTGTATACACGGAAAGTAGAATTGAATTAGTCACTATGGTTTCTTAAAACTGATTAATTGTCACCCTAAAAAGTTAGATTGCTATATCCAAACACTCACAACGGACATCAACTAATACAGATAGGGTGTTATAGCTACTAGTTTAAATGTTATACAGATTTTCATTATGTTGTGGTTTTATTTAGCTGATTTAGTTGATCAGGAACTGATGTAATTGCTAAAATGGATACTGTCACTAGAGTAAAGTTGGTATTAGTGTCGTAACAAACATAGAACTCCTGATGCTTAGATGTATTATTACCATTAGTCCACAATAAAGAGTTCTGCACTTGGCTAGTGACTGAATATGATTGTTTTTGCTCCACGCTTAGCTTCTTGGGCTTTAAACCTTTTCATGTTTGGGATGTAATCTTGTATGTCTAGCGAACTTCACAAGCTTCTTCCACTAATTCATCAACTGCTATATCTTTACCATGCATATTTCATCCTCAGCTTTCTTAATAAAGCTCATCCCGCGTGTAGGATCTTAATCTTTCGGTGCAGTTGGGTCGGGAGTTCTGTTCAACGACAGTACTAAATGTGAATTGGAAGTTAATTCTGATCAGATTTATTGTTTGATTTAGGATGAATGATGTATATATTGTCGTTTTATTGTCTATCATAGTAACTTAGTAGTGAATTAATAAGGGTGTCTGGGATTCTGTTTTGAGAGTTGATCATGTGATTTGAAAACACAATAAGAGGGTGTTTCGGCATTTTAAGTGCTTGTTTATTGCGTTTTTAGAAGAAATAAGCCGTTTAGAACTTAAAATTGCTAAGTGTTGACTGGTTTATCTGAATATTTTGTGAGGGAATAAGCACTTTTAAATAAGCATACAGCCATAAGAGGAGGCACTTATTTGAAAGTGCTTATAAGCCAATAACATATGCCAAAAATTGGCAATGCAAAACACCCCCGATGTAGGTTTGGATAACTACTATGATTACTGAAAACTATTATTTTAATTATGGAATGTCAGATAATAAAATCAGATCGCTCTATCCAAACACTCATAGCTGATCATCAACTAGAGAACCTATTTTAAAGTGCATTCCCTATTACCTCCAAAGAATATGAATAGTCATTGGTGCATGGATACGATTTCTTCTGTTTTCATTTTCTTATCTAGCACAGTTAGCGTGTTATAGCTACCGGTTAAGTTCTACCAATTTTCGTTATGTTGTTTTGTTAGGTGATTTAGTTCAGGGGCCACTGTAATTGCTATAATGGAATGATGGTGTCATAAGAGTAAAGTTAGTATCAGTGTCGTAACTCATAACCATAGAATTAATGAAGCTGAGAGTTATTACCACTAGTCCATAATACGATGTTCTGCATTTACCTAGCGAGTGAATATGAATGTTTTTGACTCTTTGCTCCATGCTTTTAGCTTTTTCGGCTTTATACCTTTTCATGTTCGGCGTGTCAATCTCATGTTTCTAGCTAATTTCACAAGCTTTTTCCACTAATGCATCAAAGGCAATATCTTTGCCATGCATATTCATCCTTAGCTTTCTTATAAAGCTCATCTGGTGTGTAGGATCTTAGTCTTTCTGTGTAGTGATTGGGTCGGGACTTCTGTTTAATGACAGTACTAAATGGCTTATCACTATGACTTATATAAAACCTGGCTAATTTTTGTGTCAATACAAATCTTTGAGATTATAAAGTTCTATGTAGCCTTCACGACGAATTTTTAGACCATAAGGGTGATTTCAACCATACATAACTTTTACTTTAGTGTATCCAATCATCCATATTATAACCTCTCTTCTAAAGTGTCATTCTCATAAAAAGAATATGCCCAATGCGTATGCCTATAACGATGCGTTCTCTAGCATATACCACAGGTAATGTAACAAATTTCCTCTCTCGTGGTGGTTTTCTTTTTGACAACTATATTGGTTTGGAGATCTCTCTCCCTGCTAGTGTATCTCTATCTCGCGGATGTTGTCGATAATCCACGCAAACTTTAGTTTTCTTCACATGTAGATGAATGGAGCGACCCGTAATAGGTGTGACTATGAATTTGTTTCCAGTTCATTTTTTATATGGTTTTGGTTTCATGTTTAAGTTAAAGCAGTTGAAGGACGAAATTGGGTTGAATGTCTGTTTTACGTTTAGAAAATTGTGTTATGTGTGCATGTAACATAACTTAAAGGATCTTTTAAACGGAACATTTTAAGGAGGGTGTTAACTGTGTGGAAATATATGTCTCGGGTTCAGTTATTTAGAAGAAACAGTTGCACGGGTAGTATAGCGTCGACTCTTGTATTTTACTTTTACTTGTTTATTCTAATAGTCAGGTTTACCAAACAACTTTTGAATTGTAACAGTAGAGGCACGTTCAAACCAGCATTTTCTGCACTCCGTCTTCTTACAGCCGATTATCTAATCATTGTCGTTATTTCTTTGTGAATGTTAGGTGTTTGGATCAATAATGGGGGTACAGCTTATCCTTCTTACGTTTCCAGGAATAGGTCGTGGGCCACGATTGACAGTTAGTCTCCATCAAGGTGCATTGACAGAAGGGTTATTGACATTCACAATTGTGCTCATTTCACATGCAGTTTCTACAAAAATACCTGGAAGTTTTTTCAGGAAGACTTGGATTAGTAGTCTCTCAAAACTAGCTCTTCATATACTCGGATCAGATTTAACTGGTGGCTGTATGAACCCCGCTTCTGTAAGTAATCCTGTCATTGATACTCGAGTCTTATTTTCTTTTTCAATTGTATTTCAGTTTATACTTCCATGGAAAACACAGCTTTTATTTTTGACATAAATCTGGAAAGTTTTAGGATGTTTCTTTGTAAATGCAAGTTTTGAGTTGTCTTTCTTTTACTTTCAAGTTTCAAGTATTAGTTAAATGTGTACCCTGAATCAGATTACTAGATTCTTTCATTGTATTAACTGGAGGTGGAAATTTTGGTGGGCCAACGCGCTGAGTAGTTGGTGAAAATGGGTTGGGGTTTAAAGTTTAAACATCAAATATGTTTATCTAATTATGGGTCAAATTGGTCTGGATTGGATTTGGTTGACCCGTAGACACTTTTGCATCTTTATAAAAATAATTAGACAAATTTTGGCATAGAAATATTTTAATAGGTTGTAGGGATTAAGAATTGATTTTGCGATTGAGTGGTATGTCCTATTTCCTTTTTGCTAAGTTTTAGGTATTTGACCCATTACACCCACTTGAGATAAAGATAACCGAAAATAATCCACCCATAAGTATATGAGTCGAAATTGCCACCTCTATTGGTCTTTAAGATTTATTTCAATTTGGAAATGTAAGGCCAAATAGAGATTTTTTTATTTGTTTTGAAAGATGGTTACTCAAAGCATCTAACATTTAAACATGGTTTCAGGTAATGGGGTGGGCTTATGCTCGTGGTGATCATATAACCGAGGAGCATTTACTTGTTTATTGGCTTGCACCTGTGGTTGGAACCCTATTGGCAGCATGGACATTTAGGTATCTTGTACGTCCCTCAAAACAAGAGAAGGAGAAGAAGACTGACTAAACATGTTGATATTTGAAACCGATTCTTTCGGGTGGCCACATGGAGTTGACTCTTGGTCAAAGTCAATTGTATTTTCTAAGTATGTAGCATCACCCAAATTTGTAAAGACAACAATGGGCATGGGCTCCAAAATTAAATACAGAACATTTAGTGGATCTGTTCGGAAGCAGCATTTGCAGGTTAATCCTCTCTGAAACACCACTTCATGTGCAAAAGAATTTTATTTGTCCTTAATGCCAAGATGACGAATTGGATTTCCTTTTGAATCCTCATATTTTAGGGGTGTTTGGCTAAGTTTATATGATGGGCTTATACGCTTATTAGCTTATATGCGTTAAATAAGCATAAATTAAGTGTTTGACTTAGCTTATATGAGTGGACTTCTGAGCTTATATAAGGGGTTATAATAAGCCGAAACTTTGTGGCTTATTTGAGGAGTGGTGGCTTATATTAATATATTATATAAAAAAACTTTTATACCCTCATATAATAATTACACTCATTTAATGTTCATATACTTTGTCATTTTACCTTATTAATTATGTTAAGTTAAGCCACACACTTAACAAGGGCTTATGAACTCATGATATATAAGTCATAAACCGCTTATATAACATAAACATAAGCCCAATTCATAAGCTTAGCCAAACACCCGTAAATCTATCCACTCCAATTATATTCGATTTCCTTTGGAAACCTCATATTATAGACTAGTTTATCTTACACTTTTGATATCTTTCAGAAAACAGAACTATAATAATAAAGGTGATATTTATATGTAACTTCATATTAACTTTTATAAAGTGTTACATATTAACAAGACTTCATTGAAATTAAGTTGGGCAACGGTGGTTATACTTCGTTACTCGTCTCCATCTAGCACAATGCGCTTTTACATTATCTTTAGCATCTAGAACTTAGCCACACACGGCGTAAGAATAAAAACGGGTTATAAAATTATTTATACTATAAGTGAATGGTTATTGAAAACCACAAAATTTTGATTGAAGCATATTTGAGTAGCACGAAGTTAATTTAAATTCCCCTCATTTCGTCTGTTCAGTTTCACCATCAAACCGTACTTGAGTTGGACAAACACTGAAGCATTTTGGGTTCTTGGATAACCTTCCACCACTTCAATATCGTAATTGTATATCATTGTAGCCGCTACTATTTTCATCTGAATCAATGAGAATTCCTTACCTATGCAACTTCTTCGCCCTCCATGAAATGTGGTAAACTTGTAAGATGGTACATAATTGATCCCTCCTTTGTCCGAGAGCCATCTCTTTGGCTTAAATTCCAAACAATCTTCTCCCCATATCGTCTCCATATGTCCCATTGCATATGGATGTAGTATAATTTTGCTGTTTTTATGAACTTGCTGACCACTTGGCAGTGTGTCTGTTTGGAGTGAAATTTTTTGGTTTGCTGGAAGTGGAGGGAATAACCTTAATGCTTCATATAATGCACCTTGAAGATAAACCAGCTTTTCCAAATCTTCTGATCCAAAACTTTTCCATTTCTCACCCTCTTTCATCCCCAAATTTTCATGAATCTCCTCGCGGATCTTGCCTTCTGTTAAAGGATTTTTGGCAAGGAGATAAAAGAAACTAGTAAGGGCTGAGCTTGTGGTATCTCTTCCAGCTACCATAAGACTAAATAAGGTGTCTTTGATAAATTTGTCAGGGTTACCGAAGCTACCAGTTTGGTCCTTGTATTCCCTCATAAATCCTCTTAGTAAGCAAAGATCATCCACTTGTTCTTTCTCCAAGTTATAGGCTGTAGCTTCCTTTTCTCTATTCTCTTTTATGAACTTGTACAAAAGCTCGTCACTTAGCTTGCTAGCCTCACTTAGATATTTCTCATTTCCAATTTGAAGCCGATTTAGCAACTTCCAAAAGAATTTTGGGAGAAAATATCTATTCAAGAGAGCCTCTTCAGACTTGGTGAATGCATGTTCAAATGCATTGTTTGGAAAATCTATTGACAGTGTTTCAGGATCATAAGCTAAAAGTAAACTGATACTGCCATCGAAAGTGAGCCTCTGGAAGATATCTTGCAAATCCATCTCGGATCCTTGCTTTGACTTGAAATCCATCTCGGATCCTTGCTTTGACTTGAAATCAAGAAAGGGCCTTTGGACATGAATGTACGTGTTGGCGTATGTGTCCGCACGTCATGTTTCGTCCGGACCTGCTTACATGTCCAGACGCCGCATTTTGTCCGAACTGACACCTTACCTCCGGACATGTTTCCTGACAGGACCGCCGCCATTTACACTGAGCAATCCCATTAACCGCCACAATCCCAGATTTTCCGGGATTGTGTTCCCCACGTGATCTGACACCTACCTACTAGGTCAGGCGTAGGTCAACTCGCTTAGTCCCAAGGTAAACAGGTACAGTAGGTGTGGGTAGTATAAATACCCACACCTCATTTATGATTTGCATTCAATTTCACACCTACAACATTTACTCTCATTCTATTGTTCAACCTTCAATAGTTATCATATACTTACTTTCACGCCGGAGGTTGGCCTTGGGATAAAACCCGGGGCGAGCCTAACGTGCGTGTTTCTTGTGTGTAGGAACTCGCAACGTCCGGAGGAATCATTCCAAAGGGCTCTAAACAGAAGTGGGACCTGTCCGCAGGGTTTTACTTCAACAAATTGGCGCCATCCGTGGGACCCGCTATTCAATCTACCAAAGCATTGAAATGGCTGGTTCTTCTTTTCGTTCCCCACGTCTCGAAGACGGAGAAGACGAAACCAATAACAATCATAACCAGTACGAAACCAATAACAATCATAACCAGTACGAACCCAATAACAATCACAACCAGTACGAACCCAATAACAACCACAACCGGTACGAACCCAACAACAATCGCAACCAGTATGAAACCGATGATAATCGAAACCAGCATGACAACTCGGCCGAGGACTCTCCCAGTCTCCAGGATCTAATCGTTGGCCAAGTAGCGTCACTAACGGAACTGATCAAAAAACATAATGCACAGGGCAGAAGCACTCTTAAACCGATACGACTCAATTTTGAAGACGAAGGAAATCCGAATCAGGGAAAGGAAAAGGTAGGCGAGGGGAAGGATGATGACCTGCACAAGCCTTTTAAAGAGGTGCCAAGGTCACTGTTTACCCGCTGCATCGTGGAGTTCTCCGGCCCAAGCCATGTAATGCCGCTAAACATGAAGTTCTATGACGGATCAACGGATCCAAATGATCATCTCACCAGGTTCACAGGAGCCGCTAACCAAGGGGAATAGCCGATGCCGGTGTGGTGTCGCATGTTTCAGCAAACTCTGGACGGAGCAGCGGGAGGATGGTTTGAGAGGTTGGAACCGGGAAATATTGATAGTTGGAATGAATTAAGGGAGCAATTCTCGACAAGATTTTCCTTTTGGAAGAAATGTACGAAAGACCCTACGGAGGTTACAAAGATTGTCCGACGAGCTCACGAATCCCTTCTGGATTTTAAGGAAAGATGGACAGACGAGGCAAGCTACATAAGCGGTGTACCGAAAATCATGAGGATCTCCGCCTTCATGAGCGCACACAAATGTCCGGCCCTAGCCAAAAAGTTTTCTGATAGGGTGCCGCGCACAGTTACAGAAATGTTTACCAGAGTAGACGATTTCATAAGGTCGGAGGAAGCGTATCGTAGTACGGAATTACCGAAAGGCGAGGGTTTCAATTCAAACAGGAAGGGAAGTCAGGGTTTCAGAAATGATAAGCCGCGAGGGAAGCGCCGGAATGATTACCGCCAGAGGGATGTGTACCACCCTTATGTCGCTCCTAAAAATAACTACAACCGCAACGACCACCCCCTTCCGGAGTACCGACGAAACGACGCTCCTAAACCGGGTAATCATCGCGCAGGTCTAGTATCACTGGTAAAACCTCCCAGGGAGATCCTAGCCACGGAACATCATCTGAACCTACCCGCCCCTCCCCCGACAAGAGGTAGGCTGAGAAAGGAGAATCTGGATAAGTACTGCGAGTACCATAGGGAAAAAGGGCATCTCACTGACGATTGCTTCCGGTTAAAGAAACAACTTGCGATTGCATTGGAATCCGGAAAACTAGACCATCTTTTGAAAGATTTCAGACAGCAGGACGGGGGGAAAGGTAGGGACCAACAGAGAAGAAATGATACGGGAAAAGCCAAAGTAATCAACATGATAAGAGGCTTACCAGATGGTCGGAAGAGAGGGTTCGGAGGTCATGATGAGGGATGGATGAACGTCCCAATAGTTTTTCCTCCCATTGTGGCGGGGGATTTATCGGACGAACCTCTCATCATCGAAGGCGATATCGAAGGGTACTTGGTCCGAAGAATATATGTGGATGAAGGGTCGTCTGTAAACGTCATGTACGAGCATTGCTTCAACAATCTCAGTGCAGAGGTAAAAGCTAAAATCAAAACGACAAACACTTCCCTAGTAGGTTTCTCCGGAGAAACAAGTAGACCGATGGGGAAGATCGAGCTTAACGCATGCTTCGGTGATCATGGAATGTTCCGAAGGACAACCATGAGATTCTGTGTGGTACGGTCTCCGTCACCCTACGACGTAATATTGGGAAGAACCGGGCTGGGAGAACTAAGAGCCATCCCTTCGACCATACATTCCATGATAAAATTCCCTATGCCCAAAGGAGTAGCAACCTTAGCGGCGTGACCGGCCACAATATTAGAATGCCGGAGGCTAGAGAAAAGACAGACTGAGGCCGTCCCACAAGAGGTAGAGATCATTAATCCAGGGGTGGGCAAGACGGAGGAAATTCTGATAAACCCTGCATACCCCGAACAGTCGGACACTATAGGAACAGGGTTCTCAAGGGTATGCCGGAAACACCTGATTGAGCTATTCAGGAAAAATAAGGGCATGTTCGCATGGCAGCCTTCAGATATGACCGGGATGCCACAACGTCTAATCGGACACCATCTGGATGTTGACATTTCAAACACACCGGTAACCCAAAAGGAGCATAACATGTCTACAGAAAAGAACCAAGTGGTACTAAAAATAGTGAACAAATGGCTGAAAGCCTGAATTGTCAGACCAAACCAATACCCCACTCGGATCTCCAACCCCATACCCACAATGAACAGTGACGAAAGTTGGCACAGGTGCATTGACTTCAAAATTTTGAACCTCACTGGGAAGGCCCATACCGAGTAGTCGAGTCTTACCACAACGGTTCATACACGCTCCGTACAATGAACCGAAAAGTCCCCCGGACTTAGAATATAATGAATCTACGAAATTGTTTTTTGTGAAAGTTGTAAACCGAAGCTTACTACTCGTAGTATTTATGGCAATCTATAGTTCCCCAACATCCGGGGGAGCAATTTTCCAATTCAATTGTATTACATGTTCTATGATTACACTACGAATAAGAATCAAAACGGATCGTGGAAAACACTCTGACTTTAACGAGCGTATCGTGAAAAACACTTCGTCGGTAAAAATTAAACGGATAGTGGCAAACACTCCCTCTCCAACGAGCGGATCGTGAAAAACACTCTGTCAGCAAAATTAAAACGGATGATGGAAAACACTCCGTCTCCAAGGAGCGGATCGTGGAAAACACTCCGTCAGCAAAATTAAAACGGATGGTGGAAAACACTCCGTCTCCAAGGAGCGGATCGTGGAAAACACTCCGTCAGCAAAATTAAAACGGATGGTGGAAAACACTCCGTCTCCAAGGAGCGGATCGTGAAAAACACTCCGTCAGCAAAATTAAAATGGATGGTGGAAAACACTCCGTCTCCAAAGAGCGGATCGTGGAAAACACTCCGTCAGCAAAATCAAAATGGATGGCGGAAAACACTCCGTCTCCAAGGAGCGGATCGTGCAAAACACTCCGTCGGCAAAATTAAAACGGATGGTGGAAAACACTCCGTCTCCAAGGAGCGGATCGTGGAAAACACTCCGTCAGCAAAATCAAAACGGATGGTGGAAAACACTCCGTCTCCAAGGAGCGGATTGTGGAAAACACTCCGTCGGCAAAATTAAAATGGATGGTGGAAAATACTTCGTCTCCAAGGAGCGGATCGTGGGAAACACTCCGTCAGCAAAATCAAAACGGATGGTGGAAAACACTCCGTCTTCAAGGAGCGGATCGTGGAAAACACTCCGTCGGCAAAATTAAAACGGATGGTGGAAAACACTCCGTCTCCAATGAGCGGATCGTGGGAAACACTCCGTCGGAAAAATTAAAGCGGATCGTGGAAAACACTCCGTCTCTATCGAGCGGATCGTGAAAAATACTCCGTTAGCAAAATCTAACGGATCGTTAAAACACTCCGTCAAAAATTTAACGAATAAGTGGAAAAACACTTCGCCTCCAAGGAGTGGATCGTGGAATACACTCCGTCGGAAAAATCTAACGGATCGTAAAAACGCCCCGGCTCTAATAAGCGGAACGTGAAAACACCCCGTCAAAATGAAATTAATCGGACGCTGGAAAATGCTCCGGCTCCAGTAAGCGGATCGAGATAGCACTCCGAAGCCAAAAGACAAGCAAATTAAACAACATTTTTGCAGAAATACAAATGGCAATTTATCGTTCTACTAAAATATCCGACGACGCAAAAGCATGACAACACCGATCACAAATAAATTCATACACACAAAGTACTTGAGTTACAATAATTGTTCTTATTACATTCATCCGACAAGGAAAGCAAAAGAAAATCAAGGGGCCTTATCACATCAGAAGAAGTTTCGGTCTGCTGAGGGGGGGGGGGGAGCTTCTGTAGTCTTCGATTTCGGAGTAGGAACGTCAGGGAAAAGATTCATAAGGTCACCCAACGGAAGACGGCAGGAATCCGCAAGCTTCTGAATGTATGGATATTGGGCTTCGAACAGCTTCCGATACTTCGCCTTCCATATGGCCGGAGCTTCCATATTGAGCTTTTGTAATTTGCCCAGTAGTCTTTCAAGATCATCTCTGTCGCGCTCATACTTAAGGCCGTCCAAAAACCCAGTGGTGTAAGACAAACTATAAACCTTCCCCATGCTCCTTTTGTACTCGGAACTGTCGAACAACCTACGGCAAGTGACCGGAAATAACTCCCTCACAGTATTATGACGGGCAACTTCCGACTGACCCACCTCCACAACCAATTGCTTATTGTCCCTCTCCAACCTATCAATGACCTTGTTTTTCTTTCCCATTTCCTGTTCCAGCTTCCTGATCTTTTCAGCCTGAGAAGCAGCTGTTTTCCTCCAGTCATCCCTATCTCTCTCCATCTCATTTAACTGATCAGACAAACCCTGCTCTCAGACCGACGTAGCGGAACGCGCATCATTCAACTCCTGCTTAAGAGCACTGAACTCCCCCACCAATCGCTCATACCTGCCAAGCTCAGCACTACGCTCCTGTATAGCAACCTTGCGAGCGTGATCCAACTCCCTATATTCGGTAATCAACTGAGTAAACCGGCGTAGCAGCTCAGCCTGCATGGCAATCCCACCTCCGGCTTGCACATAGGCCGAGTGGACCAGCTGGCTGGTGGTTAGCTCTTCGAGCGCAGCTTGCTCGGCAGGAGATGTGAGATGTGTCAACAACTCACGGCAGGCCCTGTAGGAGTTCAACCGAACGTCGTTGGGGAGAGACCAACCTGGAATGAAACGATCCCTCTTGGACAAACTCTCATCTGCAACAAGATTAAATAAATCAGCGAAAAGAAGGTTATAACAAGGGGTACTGCAAGACAAATTTTTTACCTCCTCCAACCGAATGGTGTTCTATGGAAGGTCCTCTGGAATCATGTGAAGGATGCTGGGAATGTATAGAATGATCTGTAAAAAAAAAGGGGGGGGGTGAAGAGATGAATATGTATATATATATATATATATATATATATATATATATATATATATATATATATATATATATATATATATATATATATATATATATATAAGAAAAAATACTAAACAAACCGGAAGAAAGGGTATTCCTTACCATCGGATGAAGGTTGTTGGTTTTCCGGTTGAGTTTCCTGAACAGGTCGCCCCTCCGGATTTGTCTCAGCGATATGCTCGGTCTCAGCCGTCTCTTCTGCTGGATTAACTGTTCCTCCCTCAACTTCTGCCTCAGGTCCTCTCCACCGCCCGGAATCTCTGCGGTATTACCAACCCCCTGCGGCTCAGCTTGACGAAGGGGGAGACATCAAGAGTATGCTCAGATGATGCATCTCCTTCACCCGGTCTACTCTTACTTTTCTTCCTTCTCTTATGTGAGCCGGATGCACCCTCAGAACCCCTTTTCCTACTTTCCAGCTCAGCAGTTCGTTTCTTCCTCTCTTTCTCTTCCCTAGCAGTGACCACATTCGGATCAGGCTTCTCAACTGCCTTCTGGAGAGAAGTTTTCTCACGAACCAAACTCCCGGGTACCAGTGGCTCGGTCGTTCGTACCGGCCTTTCGCTCCCCTCCCTTAAGGGATCTCCCCTGCTAACCTCAACCCCATCCTCTATCGGAAGCTCCAAATATTCCGACATCGTAAGAACTACAAAAAAAAAAGAGGAGGGGGGTAAGATCAAAACGAGAGTAAATAGACGCTACACAATGTTAAATCAAGAATAATTTATATTACCATGCCCATCGGCATCCTTTAGAACGCCCTCATATCCAGGATACTCAAAAACTTTACCGAGACCCGTCATCCATAGAAGAGCAGCTGAGGGTTTCCTGAGGAGAATTACTTTCTAAGCAATCATCTCAGCATCCCTATTAGAATATGTCTCCAGAAAATCATCAGTAACCTTGGAATTGTTATGCCTCCACGGCATGGCATACGGAATTGCCCTCCGGTCTATAAAAAAGAAATGATCTTTCCAATGTTTCAGCCCGGTCAACACCTCCTCAAAACACTTTCAGGCTCTCCTCCCTGTTCGGTTTTCGAATGAAAACCAATAGCCTTGCTTGCACAGCCTATAGAAAACCCTGAACAGGGGAATGGAAGGCCGTATGTCCAGACTATAGCAAAGTATTTCAAACATGGTTACCCTATTTAAACCTATCAGAACCAGCTGGGAGATGTGAACCCAAAAATATCCTATCACCGCTAGTAAAAATGTGGAGAAAGGAATCCTAACACCCCCCGTCCTCAACTGGTGAACGTAGACACCTATTTTATCGTTCGGTAACTTATCCATGGTCATGCCATCCGGAGGAAGTGTGGGCCGTAAATCCAAAGGGATACCAAACTCTCCGACCACACGATCTAATTCTTCTTGCGTCATTTTAGAAGTGTGTATATGCATATCAAATTTAGGAATGACCCTACCGGACTGAGGGTCAAGTCTACTAACTAATGAAGGATTCCCTAATGCGTTCATCTCAGCGGCCATACTAAAAGGATGCCGAGGACTAAGTAGGAAATATAATTACAAGAAAGAATAAAACGCACCTCTCAAAATTACACAAAGAACGTCCGGTAGTAGAAAACGTAAAACTCCGAAGATAAGGAAAAGAAATGCGCAGTAAGCAGTAAAAAAATGAAGAAGAATAGAGCGGTATATATAGGGAAAACCTAGGAAGAAGTGAAAACGTCGAGTCAGTCTGTCATTAGCTGATGTGGCAGATTCTGAGACGTTGGATCTCTACGGTAAAAACTACGCGTGGCATACAACTGTCTGGCATATATGTAAAATATTATTATATTCGGTCCATGGGCCTGGAACTCAACCAGCCCACAAAGGTCTAACAGGCCCCACCTCGTTTACCCGAACCGACACTAATGTGACCCGATTACGCGGCAAGGACAATGGAACACCGAAAGACCCAAGTTGTTAAAGTATTGCACTATCAACTCAAAAGCCGATACTACAATACTGGGGGGGGGGGACATGTTGGCGTATGTGCCCGGACGACATGTTTCGTCCGGACCTGCTTACATGTCCAGACGCCGCATTTTGTCCGGACTGACACCTTACCTCCGGACATATCTCCTGACAGGACCGCCGCCATTTACACTGAGCAATCCCATCAACCGCCGCAATCCCAGATTTCCCGGGATTGTGTTCCCCACGTGATCTGACACCTACCTCCTAGGTCAGGCGTAGGTCAACTCGCTTAGTCCTAAGGTAATCAGGTACAATAGGTGTGGGTAGTATAAATACCCACACCTCATTTATGATTTGCATTCAATTTCACACCTACAACATTTACTCTCATTCTATTGTTCAACCTTCAATAGTTATCATATACTTACTTTCACGCAGGAGGTTGGCCTTGGGATAAAACCTGGGGCGAGTCTAACGTGCGTGTTTCTTGTGTGTAGGAACTCGCAACGTCCGGAGGAATCATTCCAAAGGGCTCTAAACAGAAGTGGGACGTGTCCGCAGGGTTTTACTTCAATAAATTAGCGCCATCCGTGGGAGGTGGATGAAATGTGGAGAAAGGAATCCTAACACCCCCTGTCCTCAACTGGTGAACGTAGACACCTATTTTATCATTCGGTAACTTATCCATGGTCATGCCATCCGGAGGAAGTGTGGGCCGTAAATCCAAAGGGATACCAAACTCTCCGACCACACGATCTAATTCTTCTTGCATCATTTTAGAAGTATGTATATGCATATCAAAGTTAGGAACGACCCTACCGGACTGAGGGTCAAGTCTACTAACTAATGAAGGATTCCCTGATGCATTCATCTCAGCGGCTATACTAAAAGGATGTCGAGGACTAAGTAGGAAATATAATTACAAGAAAGAATAAAACGCACCTCTCGAAATTACACAAAGAACGTTCGGTAGTAGAAAACGTAAAACTCCGAAGATAAGGAAAAGAAATGCACAGTAAGCAGTGAAAAAATGAAGAAGAATAGAGCGGTATATATAGGGAAAACCTGGAAAGAAGCGAAAACGTCGCGTCAGTCTGTCATTAGCTGACGTGGCAAATTCTGGGACGTTGGATCTCTACGGTAAAAACTACGCATGGCATACAGCTGTTTGGCATATATGTAAAATATTATTATATTCGGCCCATGGGCCTGGAACTCAACCAGCCTACAAAGGTCTAACAGGCCCCACCTCGTTTACCCAAACCGACACTAATGTGACCTGATTACGCGGCAAGGATAGAGGAACACCGAAAGACCCAAGTTGTTAAAGTATTGCACTATCGACTCAAAAGCCGAAACTACAATACTGGGGGGGACATGTTGGCGTATGTGTCCAGACGTCATGTTTCGTCTGGACCTGCCTACATGTCCGCACGCTGCATTTTGTCCGGACTGACACCTTACCTCCGGACATGTCTCCTGACAGGACCGCCACCATTTACACTGAGCAGTCCCATCAACCACCGCAATCCCAGATTTCCCGGGATTGTGTTCCCCACGTGATCTGAAACCTACCTACTAGGTCAGGCGTAGGTCAACTCGCTTAGTCCCAAGATAAACAGGTACAGTAGGTGTGGGTAGTATAAATACCCACACCTCATTTATGATTTGCATTCAATTTCACACCTACAACATTTACTCTCATTCTATTGTTCAACCTTCAATAGTTATCATATACTTACTTTCACGCCGGAGGTTGGCCTTGGGATAAAACCCGGGGCGAGTCTAACGTGCGTGTTTCTTGTGTGTAGGAACTCGCAACGTCCGGAGGAATCATTCCAAAGGGCTCTAAACAGAAGTGGGACCTGTCCGCAGGGTTTTACTTCAACAGTACCTCCATTGTGTCTCAAGATATCTGTGACGTATTCATTAGTAGAACCGAAGTTCCATAGCAAGCTAGGGGTCATACCTAATAGAGGCCAATTTGTGGGCACTGAGGAGCTCCAGTTTTTATGTTTGTGACAAATGTAAAGGAAAGTTAAAATGACCAGGGAATAGATTAGATATGGGTATAGCATGAAAGCCATGATGGTAATAGACATGTATGTATATATTTGTCTGTGTTATTTATAGATAACTTTTTGGCTTTTTGCAATCATACTTTTTGCCCCACAATTATGAGCAAATTTTGAAAAAGGTACAAAAAGTCATGGAGAGGACAGCATCTAGGCAAAAAAAAAAAAAAAAAAAAAAAAAAAAAAAAAAAAACCTCTTCTCAAAATGGTCATGTGCGAATGTGTGACTCCATTAGATGTGCGACAAGTGTCCACTTTTTAATAATAAAGTACAGTGGTAGGCGGGTGTTTTCCCAAATATTACTTTTTTGTCTTATTATTAAACGTGTTAAAAGACCGAAATACCCTCATCTTTTATATAAAAACACATGTTTACTGCTAGGATCTTGGACACACGATTAAGGTGGTTAAACCTTCTAACTTTGTGTGTATGATATGTTGTGTTTAAAATGATTAAGTGCGTGGAATTCACTCAACCAAACTTAGAAGGTTGTGTATGTTATGGAAATGGAATTGTTATGTTTGTTAGTTAGCAATGAACACATAAAGATTATCACCAAACGATTCAATATTATTAAAGATAATAATACGAGTGACCTTGAAATATCACTAGGGTTACAACCTTGAATCTTATGTTTCTATCACTTGTGATATATTTGTGTTTGTTCTAACAGTTATGCATGTTCTAACGTATGCATGGACTAACTCTTAACACTTCTATATTTTTCACACACTTGACGCTTACACTATCACTAGTCTAAGATCCTTTTTATAGTCAAAAGATCTTTACAAATTGATTAAAGTCTTGACCGACTTACTTGGTTAACTTATCCTATTGAGTGTCAGTACATCAGATACAACATGTATCTATGTATACAACTTGTTAACTAAGCACATGGAGTAAGATATTATCTACCGTATATTGTTGACCAAAATACAATAAATATCTTTTTGATCTTATCCTTCCATCAGCAGAGTTGTTCATTATCAGCAGGAACAATCTATCGCTATCAGCAGAATCCATCAGCAGAGTCATCAGCAGAGTTGTTAAGCCTATCAGCAGAGTGAAATGCTCTATCAGCAGAATCAACATCATCAGCAGAAACCGTTTTGCACTAGCAGCAGAATTACACTTAGAGTATTTCTTGGATTAGAACCCGATATTAAACATCTTGAATATTTAATTCCCAACATTTACCACAAATACCCCCACCACCACCACCAAATCCGGCCAGCCACCACCAGATCCGGCCAAACACTCTCGATAAAAAAACAAAACCCAAATTCTTTTCTTCACGAATCCACAAACATGTATAACCACAACAACAAATATTAAACTTCACATCATGATACAATTATTGATTTTGTTTAACCACAAAACAACATAAACACACATCACCACGAATTCATAAACAAAAATAAGATATTGGGCCCATACAACATCACTACGAATTCAACACACGAAACCCAGTAACCCACTATCAAAACCCAACTGCCATATCCAAGTTGATGGTCTGTGACTTTTTTTTTCTTGGTTTTAGATCTTAGATCTGTGATGTGTTTGTGATGGTGAGTAGATCGGGTTTTTGATTTTTTTTGTTGTTGGACCGAAAGATTTAGTTTATGGGTTTTGGTATAAAGATGTTAGGATCTGGGTTTTTTTTTGAAGTTGTGGGTTTTGTTCTTGATCTTCTTGGCCGGATATGTGGTGGTGTTGACCATGTGGTGATGGTGGTGTTGATCGGAGAAAAAAAAGAGAGAAGAGTGGTGACTAGAAAAAAAAGAGAGAGGGAAGAGTGGTGACCCGACAAAAAGAGAGAGTGATCGGAAAAAGATTTTAGTGGTTTTTTGGCTTTTAGCAGTTAAGCAAAAGATTGAGTGACTTGGTTTTTGGATTTTTGCAGTAGAAAGCGATTGTAACAAATAGAGCAAAGATTGTGGATTACACACAGCCTTATGCCACAACTGGTGTCGCTTTTGAATTTTATGAATTAAATATGTTGGATGATGTAAACAAAGAGGTATGTGTTAAAATCATTGAGGTAATTCGTGTATGATGGAATTATCGCCGGAATATATGAGTATTGCCGGAATCTGGACGAAGTCGCACATTCGCACATTTAATGGGGTAGCATCGCACATTTAATTGACTCTTATAGAGATAATGGTAAATAAGTAATTTTGTAATAACAGAAAAAGAATATTTGGAAAACCCCCACCTATCACTGTACTTTAATAATAAATAAGTGGACACATGTCGCACATCCAATAGAGTCGCACATTTGCACATTCGTACATGACCATTTTGAGAAGAAGTGTTTTTTTTTTTTTTGCCTAGATGATGACCTCTCCATGACTTTTTGTACTTTTTTCAGAATTTGCTCCACAATTATTGTACACATGCAAAAAAAAAAAGAAAAAAAAAAGAAAAAAAAGAAAACCAGTTTAGCACCAATATAATTTTGTCTTTACTTTGTAAAAGTATTTTTATTGGTTGAAGATTGAAGTGGACAAATGTCCCAAAATAGTATACCACACAATAAATATATATGAGACAGCCAGAGTGAGTACTAATTAATGTTACCCACTAACTTGTTTTTACGATAAATACATAAGCTAACACAAACACTCACCATGTGTAGCAACTTGTAAAATTCCCCAGTGATTTGTAAATGCTAATCAAGTATTAATCACCATTACAGTTCAATTAACCATTTTTACGAGCAAAATTTGAAAATTTTGTTTATTACATTACATTAATTCAAACACGTTGATACGTGATTCACATACACTTTGGAACGAGCTCACATACGGACCACGACGAATCCAACACACTAATAAACAACCAAACGGATCCACATTACTATACTTGGCCCAATTTTGAGCCTGGTACTATTCAAGCCCAACCCAATTTTTATAAATTCTTATATTTCACTCTGCCTAACACCCCAACACTTGGCCCTTATATCTTGTGATTTCGACACACACCTTATGCTACATTTTACACCATTCGAATCTCCATGCACCAAATAATCAGGATGGCAAGCCTCACTTTCTAAGTCGAACGTTTGATCATTGAACGAGACTCAAAGTAAATCTCACTCGACACTTGTACAAATTCATTCAATATTAATCCAATTCGACCAAAACCAATTTTCACCTAAGCATTTATTTATTTCTAGTCAAATATGAGTTCATAAAATTGTTTCTCATAATTTCCTACATTTGGTCACGCTAAAAATGTTGTTTGGACCCTTTGGCTATGTCGAACGAGACATATATCACACACACACACACACACACACACACACACATACACACACACAACTTGTGTTATAGCCAAAGCTACACACAAACCCCCCCTAAATATCCATTGTACTCGAGTATATATTCCCAAATCCTATCTAAATCCTGCAACCATCTAATCAAGGTCAAGTTGAGTCATTTTAATACAATATACATGTCTAATACATGCATACATATAAACGATATACATACACACCCTCTTTTCACACTTGAGCATTTTCACACACATTTTTTCTCTAAGTATTCCTACTGTCGAGACCTCTCAAGAAGCCAAGACCATTTCTCTACTCGGTTGAACCATTTCCAAGTCGAAAACCTTGCATTCGAACCATTCGTGATCACTCTAGCAAGAGAAGTCCATATCTATCGAATCCTAGATCGTTTACACGAATTTCACACCACCTTTTGGGTGTTGTAATTCCTTTGCAACTCATTTCCTACTCTTATTCATGTTTTCCATATATCATGCATCGTACATATTTCTATTCGATCATATTTTACTTTCTATGCGTTTTTACGTTTTCTAGTATTTATTTTACGTAACAGATTTGACCTCCTATTCATGGATGGCTAGAAAAATCGAGTTACACACTTATTCGACACTTATATTTCCATTTTATTAGTTATTGAGACATATTTCTAACACCTATTGCATATCACACATTTATATGTCATTTCAATACTTTGGACCCATTCATTTTTGTCGAATAGAAATGATCTATTATAATCCATTTCATACATACAATATATCGATTTTATTGCTCGAACTAATTCTCTACAACCTCGACTAATAAGCTGGTAAAATAAGCTCTTGTCACAAACTCTTAAAAGTCCTTTTTGAAGCCTAAAGCTATCGCTATTCGAAACAGTTTCAAAACCTTTATTTTTATCGAGTGGGCTTTTAAGCCCAACAAGCTTGAAATAAGCACAATCGATAAGCAGTCCTAATAAGCTCTTTTGTAATGTTTTTAAGACATTGAAATAAGCCCAAAACCAGGCCCACTTTATTTTAAAACCCAACGATTCGATATTTGTTAATGGGCCTTGATTTATTTCGTTAAAAGCCCAATAAGCACTTTTTGATAATAAGCAGTTCAATAAGACTCAAATAAGCTATTTGAAGCTATTACAACTTTCGAAAAACTTAATATACTATTTTTGTGAATTTTGGACTTAATTTGCAAAATATATTACATATCGGGTTAAAAGTGTAAACTTCACATAAATATGTCTCAAACTGTCATTTCAGTAACCTGAGGGTAGAAATTGTTCGAACAGTAAACAGAAGGCTTAAAATGTAATATTTGACCATTTTGGACTAAAAATGTAATTATTAACTAATCAAGGACTAACGGTGCAAAACTCACTCCGTTAGGGTATAAAGTGTAAATTTTGTATAAGTTCAGGGACCAACCAGTAGCTTTATTTCATATATATTTCCATCACATATGTTATGCATTTTCATACATAAAAGGCATTTTTACATTTCGTTCAACATATTCAAATACGTTACGTTTATATAATTATATAACGAATTTCAACGAATAACTAGACGTATCATTCAAACCACTTTTGAGGAAACGATATTTATGGATTCAATAACATAAAAACAAGAAAATACTATGTATAATATTATTTTTGAACTTTAAGCATTTTAAGCATATCATTCACTCACATCACGAACCAAATCGTTATCCGATGCACTTTTCACAATCATTATTCGTATTAAGCCAAAACTATCAAATTCTCAGACTTCACTATTATTCAGGTCGTGTGTTGGAGTCGTTCCCATAATTCACTTGATTTCACATTTCACCTTTTCCAGTTACACTCAAAGTGAGTCATAGCCCCACTTTTACTCATTTAATAACTTTACACTCTTTGGGGGAGATACATGCTATAAAATAGAACACAAGTATTTTCTGTATGCTACACCTGATTGATATTGCCTAAGTTACTCTATTGCCAAAATCCCCTCACATCATGAACCATTAATCACTTGCGAGTGAACACGAATATAGTGAATAGATCTATTGGATTCTGACTGCCTATTTGAACTAGTGCCGAATAGATAGCCTTAGTTGCTAGCCGGATTAGTCGAATGCATTATATTTGAAGGAAATAGGAAGATGGAAATCTCCTACACGAGGGCCATATTTCACACCAGTTACAATAGACTGTTAACATTTGCGTGTCATGAGACTTAGGGCAATATATCCAACTGCAATATCACCATTTCAAATTATGATTGTAATTCACATGCAATTATAGACTTGTGTTTCAAACTGATTACAATTACAAACACTATGATTTTACTCAACAATTTTGTTGACTTTTAACATGTTTATCTCAGGTAATTAACGGAGCAGTCAAGGCACGGAGTGGGCATTAAACGGATGGTTTTTGTTGTGTAAAATAAATTATGTCATTCATTTCAAACTACTACACCTTTTTGTGGAATATTACAACACTGAAATTTCACCTTTGTAACTGAATTATTATTTGAATGACAATAACTTTCAAAACGCCTCTTTTGAGCCGTTTTCTATGATTATGACAATGATCCTCCCCGTGATACCCCGATTAGTCTTCCGCTGTTAACTCATAATTTAGGGGGTGTTATACCATGGGCTTATGAGCTTACAATATATAAGCCATAAGCTGCTTATATAACATAAGCTTAGCCAGACACCCCCTTAACCCATCTTTCAAATAAGCTATAACATCAAGTCGATCATCTTAAAAGTCTGATTTTCGATTTCTTGATATGATCCTAATAATAAGATGTCGTAGTGATAACTAACCATAATCAGAGATAACAAATTAGAGAAACGAACATGAATAATAATCAAAGAAAAAAAATAAGAGAAGATATCACCGATTCAAGAACGTGATCGAGGCACGTGTTTGACATGCTTCCCTTAAAACAGATTCGCCGTCCATTAGGCGTCTATTTCCCAGGGTACAACGATTGAAAACAGTATGTTGTACTATCGGATATGACATCCATGCCTGAAATTTCCATCCACATTTGTGTGTTGCTCGTATGTGTGTATTATTTGGGATGTAGGAACTTATGTGTAATTTCCTATCTTTTGGATCAAAGAAGAAGGCACCTTCTTATACAACATATTTGAGCCTTGTGTGATAATGATCATTATTAACACACTTTAAATGCCATTAACTCATAACAGTTAGTAATATGTTACAAGTAATCATTGGTTCAATTCAATATCCATTATGTAGTAGTTGTTACCAAAGTTATGACCATAAATGTCTATTACACCTTACTCATAAAAAGTGTAAACCACGATTAAATTAAAGTCATGTACATTGTCTAACCTATAATCAAGTGCCATGGTGACATAATCACATTTATATTAGTGACATATAATTAGTTGTAATTATATTAATATCACTCATATACAATCACATGATACAATAAAATGATCATATGATTATCCTTTGCATTAATGTGATTATAACCCAATGTCCTTATTTTTTTTTCCTTCCAAATACCTCAATATGAGTCTCAATATCTCATTCACACAATTTTACATCAAAATTTCCAACAATCCCCTATATGAATAGAGATCGAGTGAAAACACAAAAATTTCCAATGAAATTCTCAATAGTTGAATCCTGCATAAGATAGGTAGGTGTAACCCTTTGAACCTTCCCTTATGAAATATACTTAGCCTACTAGCTGCCAGTAGAACGCGATGTCTTTGAACTGATCCGCTATTTATATAGACGACAATATAAGTTCAAATATTTATCACATATGTTATACTATGCACAAAATTCTCAAAACTTTTAAGAATATGTGTATTACTTTTAAAAATATAAGTTCAAATAGCTAATGAACCCTATTTAATTCATTATGAATCATTTAAGAGACATCTTTTTTGCTATTGGTGTGAATATAATCTATTTGATTGAATGAAGAGTTATGCCCTCATTGGTATGTTTAAACTGAATGTTGACAACTAAATGATGAAATGAATGCTACTACTATTTATGCGTATTTATTTGAATCTTCCTACGGTTTAGCATGATTTCTTTTTCATCTATTAGTAATTAAAATATTGTATTACGTACCTATATTCCATATTTAGTCAACCAGCTCTTGAAACCACATGATCTTATTCACACAATAGTGTGATTTAAATTGTATAATCATAATGGAGATAAGCACTTCATGATATGCATCAAGGATGTATATGGTGGTTTAATTTTCGATTAAACACATGAGTCGTTTGATTGTGTATCGAATATTGAGAAGTTTGGATTTTGCAAATAAAATGTCTTGTCATCTTTGGAAAAAGTGACTAATTGTAAATAGTTGCAAATAATCAAACTATTGTATCATCTTAGAAAATGATGAAACGAATATGGATGACGTGTTTGTGTAAAACTTACACAACAGTATATTCCTAGAATCCTCCCCAACATATGTATTTATAGATGATATATGAATCACATATGTAAGTAATATGAATGTGGATATAGAAAAGCTATGAATAATCAGAATGACGCATCTTCTGTCATATGCTTGATTCCTTGGTCTATAGCATGCTAGACTTAGAGGTTTGTTAATTATGATAAGGAAATTAATTAACGCTGAACATTCCAAAGATGTGAAACTTGTATAGTGTCATATTATTTCATCTAATAAAGTAATCGATATTTCGAAAGGGAGAAACTACCTATAAATTCTTGAGATAAATTCCATGTGGGGGATTCTGGCCTAGCTAGAGTTAAAAAACGACACCAATAAAGGTAAAGTTGTTGCTCGATTGGAATACTCAAGAATATATTGGACTTGTTTGATGAGTTGTGAGAAACTCGAATTAGCATAGACATATTATGTCAATATGACAACTACTCTCAACATGATTTATTACTTTTGACAATGTGAAGTCAAATGATAACAATGCGGATCCGTTTATAGAAGGCTTGAACAGAGAGTGAGTTAGCAAGTCGTGTGGAGGAATGGTACTAAAGCCCCGGAAAAGTTTATATGAAGGAAAACCTAACCCAGCTGACTGGAGATCCCAAGATCTGGGTTCAATAGGACAACCTAATTGTATAAACTGAGGGAGGTCACTGTGGGGGAGTAATGAATTCTCCATCCATTTAAGGGAGTTAGTAAACTTCCTAGTCCATTCCTATAACAGTGACAATATGAGGTGTAACCACTCGTAAAATTTCCCATTTACTTTACATAATTATTATCCTTTTTCCACGGGTAATTTTTTTTTTAATTATTTGAATGTCATCTTATGTCACGTAGATCACATCATTGATAAACGTGCTCCCACAAGACCTGCCTAACAAACCTAATGTTTATTTCATAAACATCACGATATAAAAACATTACAGAATACCATCTACCATTTTACGATAAATCCTTAACGAATACATTCATTATCTGAATAGAGTTTCTAGGAAACCCTAAAATTCACCACAACACCAAATATGAATAATTAAACCTAATAGCATAAAAGTACAACATATCTGAGTTAATGTACAAGTTACTAAAGCATCAGAAACCCTAATTCTATTTTGCTCCCGGTAAAACCCTAAATTCACATAACTGTGATTTTAAGCATACATTTCACAAAACCTAATTTATTTCTAGAATATTTTTACAAAATATTAAGTTTACAAATTATTTAAGCTAGAGTACAAGTCATTTATACATAAAATCATTTATTTGCAAAACCTTTATTTAAAATCTCATTTATATTATTTTTAAAGCACAAAGTACAAACCATTTATGCATAACTTTTATAAATTATATTTTCTAAACTTCTTAAATATATTTACAAGTCTTTTAGCCCAAAGTACAAGTGCCTAATGCACGAAAACTATAAATTCCATTTAGTCACTTTTAAACATGATAAAAATTAACAATTAATTTTTATAACTTGTTAAATCATTAAACCTATATTTTTCTCAAATCCTACATTAATATACAAGTCTATTAAGCATATATTACAACCCTCTTAAGACTAATGCTTTTTCCTCTTTATTTTACCCAAAATTTGAATTATCTAAAATCAAATAATCCTAAATATTTTCCTAGATATCTAAATACATAAACTAACTAGATCAACCCTCCCCCAAAACCCTCAATACAACTCACTAAACCCATTGTATTACCCTTTAAAGCCCTATTCGACTCCCTCACTAAAAACCTGTTCGATCCTAACTACACAACCAAACCGAATTTCACCTTAAGGAAACATTGAACCTAGCCTCTCTATTCACTTCTGAAAATTGTTCCACTTGCACCTTCTTCTTCAAGGATGAACCTCATTGGTAGATAGAAACCATGGACACCATTCGACCACATCACCACCTCTTCATCCCTCATCCTCCTCCTATCCAAGTGGCGCTTTATTCAGACCTTGTCAGCCTTTGTATCCATACCATGTTCCCTTATCACAACTCTAACAAAACCCTAATTCCCACTTCTATAAATAGCTACACAATCTCCTTCTCATTTCACACCCAAATCGAACCAAGTACTACAACAAACCCAACCCACTCCTGTCATAATCACAGCCTTAATTATACACTAAACTTAAACCTAGAAAGTCCAGAAGGGGAGAGAAACAGTCGGGTACAAAGCATCAGCTCCTTCTTTCCTTAAACCCTATTCGATCACCAACCTAAGTAAGTCACTTAACTCTATTTATATTTCAGTTCTTTTATGTTAATTTTACTTAGAAACATCTAAAACACATTAGTACATAATCACTACTAACAAAGGAAATCAAAAATCAAAATATATTTCTTCTTCTTTTGGCTTCTGTTCGATCAGTAAATCCTATGCTCCCATAATATTCGAATTATTGTTTGAACACATCACTAACATGCTAAACATGTTAAAACACATCAACTATAATAGTAAAATACATAAAAAGTTAGTTAATAAAGTTTTAAAAACTAAAAACCCTAATCGGGTTATTTCTCTGAGGTTAGGTCGAGCCAAAAACACCCCCACAGCCCTACTTTCAACCCGAAAACCAACGAGTAAATGATCTTTGAAAAATCTAATTTTTGGTATTTAGAAAGTCCACCCAGCTGTCTAAATTTAGGAACAAAAATCATTAAAAAGGATCAAGTATTCCAAAAGTTATCGGGTTTTAAAGTCCTACTTATATCGCTAGAACTGGAAAAGTTAGTGCCCAGTTATTTATTTTGTATTTTGCTCGACCAAGCTCCCAACTTCCAACCTATAGATCGACCCCCTAGGGACCAAGATAAAATCTGGTCTTTGGTACATATGAAGTTTACTTGGCAAACTTTAATTAGGAAGAAGAATCGTTGAAAATGATTTGTTTTTCAAAAAGATATCGAGTCTTGAAGTCAGTCCAAAACCGTTGGTATAAAATTTATATTACCAGTTATTATTTTTTCTATTTAGTCGACCAACCTACCAAGTTCCAACTAAGTTTTCGACCCCTTTTTGACCTTTAAAAATTCTAAGTTTCTGGCATACTAGAGTTCATATAGTGAACATAATTTAGAAAGAAGAATTTTGAAAAACCGTCGAGTGGTTTAAGAGTTATTCGAGTCCAAAGTTTGGTCTATCGCTAGGTCTAGAACTCAGATTCTATTTTAAAAAAATTCATGTCTCACTTTCGTTTAACCACTCGACTTTTGGAACCTATTTTGAACACCAAACGAATTTTATAAATTATGATTTTTTGACATGTTTAAAGTCGACCTAGGTGACTTTTTATAGAAACCAAGAGCTCGTTAAATGGTTCCGTTTTCGTTAAGTTATTCGCGTCCAAAGTTCTAGCCAAGTCGTGTATAACATAAGTGTGATTTTATTTAATTAAGGTTTTCATGTGTTAATTTTGTAAATAAATATTATCAAGGATATTTTCTGTCAATAACAAATAAAAAGGGGTGAAATTGTTATTTTTAAAACTAAAGGGTAGAAACTGTCATTTTCCAAAAGTCCAGGGTATAAATTGTCATTTAACCAAACCTTAGGGATTAAAGTGTAACTTTTCATAACCACTATTTTTATCATTTCTATTTTTATTTTCCAACTCAATATAAACATGACATGTTTATTTTATTGACGAACGAACGAAAGATAACTTTAACTAACAAACCGAACCGAAACTTACAGATAAAAGATAAGATAAAATCTTACTTTTGAAACTACATATTGGCTCAAGTAAGCATTTAACCATCAACCACACAACGAAATAGAACAAAACGAAATAAACATATAATCATAAGAAATGATTACTAAATATTGGCATAACAACCCAGGTTCTTTGACCAGAGACGTTTATCAACTTTCTTTCATTTGTTTTCCATCCAGACTGATCAGGTGAGTTCGTAACCCCTTCTTTCACTTGTTTTAAATTACTTTTGGGGGAGATACATGCTCAATTATCTGTTTTTACTTTCACAAGCAATTCTAAGTTTTCATATATTGACATAAGTTTCATAGCCCTTATTTTCATATGATATGAATTAAATTGGCAAGATTGGCAAACACTGTTTGCATTTATAAGATTTATGAATCACTAATGGACTTTTCCCGTATTAAACACAAATAAATTCCCAATGTTATCCTTATTTTATTTCCTTACGCTAAGTTTAATTAAGCCAAAAGTCCTCCCATCATGAACCTCTAATCACCCGCGACTTAGGGTGAGCGCGAATATTGTGGATAGATCTATTGGGCTGACAACCCCTTTGTGTTACCGTAACGTAACCCAAAGCATTATATTTGAGATGAATAAATAGATGTGGCTATCTCCTACCCGGGGGCAAGGTTACCTACATTTAATTATGGGGTAACTATTACATCATTAGCTCATGACTGTTGATGTTCTGTTAATGTTTTGCGTTTCATGAGGCTTAGCGCAATAAAATACATCTTTCCCTAATAATAATTGTGTGTGTGGCAATTATTATATTTAATCTTGTGTTTAAATGATTTCCAACTGAACTGAACGACGTATTTCCGAATAACTGAAAAAAGGGCTTATTTTCTGAGATATTGAAAAAGGCTTATTTGTGAATAACTGGAACAAAGTATTTTTGACAGCAGAAACTGGCTTATTTCTGAATAAATGAAACATTTTCATTTATAAACTTTATGAATTCACTCAACCTTTTTGTTGACGTTTTAGCATGTATTCTCAGGTTATCGGAAGCATGGATTGGCACGGGATTGGCTATGGACTATGTTATCATTCAAATCAATAATATATTTTTATAAATGTATTTTGAGAACCTACTGTTGGGTCCTGCAAATTGTAACTCTGATATAAATGAATGATTACAATTTTATCCAAAACGTCTCATTTTCGAGTCGTTTTCTATTATCATGACTGTGAACTGTTTAGTAACTCCCCAACTTATATTTCCGCTGCGAATATCGAAAACGGGGGTGTTACAGAGTGGTATCAGAGCTCATGGTTATAGAGAACCAAGTGTTTTTAAACATTGGACTATAACCGCGTTTTCAAAAAAAAACAAACTCACACCATAAAGTCCTACGCCTTCCGTGCCAGGTATGTTTCAGAATTTAGAGCATCCTTCATTATGATTATTTGGCATTAATAATTCCCCCATCTGATAACTATTTGATTTGCTTTATTTGCAAATTTCAAATTTATTATTTTTACTATTTGCGGGTTACTACAGTATCATGTCCCCCGAAACTCCCGAACTTAACGAAACAGATCTCCGTACTATAAGTACACTACCTACCGACTCCCTTAGGAAATCCCCATCTGATGAAAAGTTTATTGGTTGCCCAACAACATTTGATGTTGGACAAAACTCCCACCAAGAAACAATTCAGAAAGATGATGAATCGAATCCTCTAGAACCTAATACTCCCGAAACCCCGATACTAAATTTCCCAGATGCTATATCTACGCCTAATTCCCCTGAACCTAAAGATCCCATGTGGACTCTTCTTTATGAACACGCCAGTATTCTCGACAATCACGCTAAACATTTGGAGGAGTTACCACATTTACGTTTTGAATGGTACGACCGTAATTTCGACACTCTATTTAGAAGAACCAATGACGAAAGGAGAACGGTGTTCGATTTGGAAGCAAGTGTTGAACGAATAAAGAATACGCACGAACATAAATATAAAAGCCTAGATTATAGGATTCGTCATGCGAGAAGGGAAAACAGTCAACTACGTGGTAGAATAGCAGAGATTGAGAGAACCCTATGGATGGCCAGAGAGACGGCAATCTGCCAGGGTCAGAAGATTTTCACTTTGGAATCTATGCTGGACAGTCAGATAAAGGTGAACACGGAATTTCAGGAGCGTTTCTTGGAAATGGAAATTTCACAACTACAACTTGAGAATGAAGTTAAGCTTTTACGTCAAGAACGTGGCTAATATCAAACTCATATGTAACAACGTTGTGTTTACTGTACCAAATAGTATTTGGTTAAGTATTTCCTGTATTTTCCAATAAACCTGAAATCTTCAGAGTTTGTAATCAATCAATAAATGTATGACAAATATCTTTTGTTGTATATATTATTGTTGAGAATAAATTCTTTTCCATCATGTCTTACAATAATGTTGTGCATTTATGTAATGACTTTCCATAAAACCCTATCATTTATTTAATAAACAAATGGTTTCGAACTAAACTATACCTAAAGCCCAATAAGTGTCACTTACCTAGTTAACTAAACATAGAGCCCATTAAGCAATAGAGGTATTTTGAGGACTAAACCCTTATGATAAAGATAGAAAATCCTAAACCTACTACCAACAATATTAATAAAAGACCTTGTATTAATTGTTTTCGTAAAAACAATTGATCAAGTTATTAATATTATGCTATTCTCAGCCAAACGTATCACAACCATAGAACCCCATAAGATAAGATTTCGGAAGAGAAACTTGATGAATGAAGAGAAAGTTGCTAAAATCTAAGAGAACTAGTTAATTCCTTAGCAGCTATACCAAGAGTTAATCAATTATCTACGATATTTAACCAGACATATCCGGAAGAAAGTCAGAATGAAAAATATTACGTCAATGACTCCCGAAGTTATCCAGAAGTTGGTAATCAACCTCATTGCAGCAGTACTCGAGGTGACTACGACGGCTTATTCAGGAGGCAATAAGAAGGCAACAGGAAAGAAGAAGATGAATGTGTCTTGTACCCCTAAAAGTTTTACGGTTTATAGACCAACTTATAACTAAAAACCCAGAAGGAATAACTAAACCTACCACAACCTATACCCTAGGAATTGAACGAAATAACCAAAAGCAAAAACATCATGAGATAGAAAACACTATCCCTACTCATTGCCCTACCTGTCATCACGAACATCTTACTCATGAAGCTGTTTATCGTGGAAAACGACCTCTATGTCAACGATGTAAGTTACATCATTATGGAGATTGTTTTGTCAAGTGTGGAAGATGCAAGGAAATAGGACATCAGTCCGGAAACTGTAAGACAATAGGAGTAAACCTACGAAAAAGGATTTGTTATGGATGTAGAGGAAAAGGACATATGATAAATCAATGCCCGAACTTCAATCCCAACTGGAAGACTAAGACTGATTCGGAAGAAGACTAGAACTCATTAAGGAATCTCATCTATGTCCTAGTAAGACCTTTAAGTTTGATATCTCTGAAGTAATGAATAAATTGAGGTTTAGAACCCTTTACGTTGTATTTTCCTTTCAGAACTATTTTAGTTATGATGAACATAACCTAAATAAATTATCTTTCTATGAAATCTCTATCTCGTAACCATTCCTTCATAATCCTAAATCTGCGTTTAGCCTTCTTATCTATCCTATTTCTCCATACCCTATTCATAAACGTTGCCTAGTAAAACCTTAGACGAACTTTAAGATTTGTTTTGAGGTTGTTTCATTAATACCTTAGGGAACCTTAACCCATCACTGTAGTGTAGACTGGAAATTTTCCTATGCTTTTGAAAATTATTTATGAAGCTATTTTTCAAAAATAAAGCGTTGAACGCCATCTAAAACTTTTTGAATAAATACCACAGAGACTGAACAAAACATTACATCATTTGGCCCTCAATTATACATAACCTGATCAACTATGTATAATTCAGGAAGAATCATGTGATGAATTGGAACAGTTATATTTTTCAGATCTTCTACTACTGATTTTCATTCAAAAGCAAAATATTGAAACAAAACAAATTGTTCATAAACCATTATTTTGATTTCATACAGCAAAAGTCTACAGCTACTACCTATCATTTCTAAAATAGGAATTTGACAACATTATGGATAGGAAAACCCTAAGATTTTATTCATAACCTTGGAAGACAATACATAGAAACATAATTAGCAACCGAAGTGCTAATAATACAAGGATTACATAAGCTATATTACATTGAGGATTACCTAGAAAACACGAACTAAGACCATCCTAGTAATTCTAGCGCAAGACTTACTTTCCCCATGTTTGATCCACGATAAAGGCTACGATAGTAAGTGGAACAACGAACCATAGGATTATACCAAAGGCTTCGAATTTTTCATCTGGACTACACACCATGTAGGAAATAATCGTAATAACGAAAACAATCGCTAGGTATGTAACAAAGTGCGGCATCTTTGAGGTTTTTAGAAGGAATTTGATAGTGAAAGAATGAGGATTATAAAGGAGGTATTTATAGGAAGAACCTAGTCATTTATTCGAACGTTAAAATCACTATTCACCCACTATAAAATCTGACCGTTGCACAGTGATGCATCAGGTGGCAAAACACTCAAATTTAGTTCATCCAGTAGAGATGTAACTGACCAAACCTAGATCCTTTGGTATTAAACGGAGAACCAAGGATTATCAGTGAAACAAAATCATCGGAAATCAGACCCAATAATGAAGATAATATTTTAAGTAATATTATTTTTTTAACTTGAGGCATTTTAAGCATATCAAACTCTCATCCTAACCCAAATCGTTGTACGATTTTTCTTTATCGCATTCCCTATCGGAAAAGGTTAGAAATCTGAACCTAACTATCCCCATACATCATTTTTCTCAACCTACCAACCAACATAGGCCGAATCTCGGGACGAGATTCCCTTCAACAAGGGGATACTGTAACCACTCGTAAAATTTCTCATTTACTTTACAGAATTATTATCCTTTTTCCACGGGTAATTTTTTATTATTATTTGAATGTATCTCTCATCTTATGTGACGTAGATCACATCATTGATAAACGTGCTCCCACAAGACCTGCCTAACAAACCTAATGTTTATTTCATAAACATCATGATATAAAAACATTACAGAATACCATCTACCATTTTACGATAAATCCTTAACGAATACATTCATTATCTGAATAGAGTTTCTAGGAAACCCTAAAATTCACCACAACACCAAATATGAATAATTAAACCTAAGAGCATAAAAGTACAACATATCTGAGTTAATGTACAAGTTACTAAAGCATCAGAAACCCTAATTCTATTTTGCTCCCGGTAAAACCCTAAATTCACATAACTGTGATTTTATGCATATATTTCACAAACCCTAATTTATTTCTAGAATATTTTTACAAAATATTAAGTTTACAAATTATTTAAGCTAGAGTACAAGTCATTTATGCATAAAATCATTTATTTGCAAAACCTTTATTTAAAATCTCATTTATATTATTTTTAAAGCACAAAGTACAAACCATTTATGCATAACTTTTATAAATTATATTTTCTAAACTTCTTAAATATATTTACAAGTCTTTTAGCCCAAAGTACAAGTGCCTAATGCACGAAAACTATAAATTCCATTTAGTCACTTTTAAACATGATAAAAATTAACAATTAATTTTTATAACTTGTTAAATCATTAAACCTATATTTTTCTCAAATCCTACATTAATATACAAGTCTATTAAGCATATATTACAACCCTCTTAAGCCTAATTCTTTTTCCTCTTTATTTTACCCAAAATTCGAATTATCTAAAATCAAATAATCCTAAATATTTTCCTAGATATCTAAATACATAAACTAACTAGATCAACCCTCCCCCAAAACCCTCAATACAACTCACTAAACCCATTGTATTACCCTTTAAAGCCCTATTCGACTCCCTCACTAAAAACCTGTTCGATCCTAACTACACAACCAAACCGAATTTCACCTTAAGGAAACATTGAACCTAGCCTCTCTATTCACTTCTGAAAATTGTTCCACTTGTACACCTTCTTCTTCAAGGATGAACCTCATTGGTAGATAGAAACCATGGACACCATTCGACCACATCACCACCTCTTCATCCCTCATCCTCCTCCTATCCAAGTGGCGCTTTATTCAGACCTTGTCAGCCTTTGTATCCATACCATGTTCCCTTATCACAACTCTAACAAAACCCTAATTCCCACTTCTATAAATAGCTACACAATCTCCTTCTCATTTCACACCCAAATCGAACCAAGTACTACAACAAACCCAACCCACTCCTGTCATAATCACAGCCTTAATTATACACTAAACTTAAACCTAGAAAGTCCAGAAGGGGAGAGAAACAGTCGGGTACAAAGCATCAGCTCCTTCTTTCCTTAAACCCTATTCGATCACCAACCTAAGTAAGTCACTTAACTCTATTTATATTTCAGTTCTTTTATGTTAATTTTACTTAGAAACATCTAAAACACATTAGTACATAATCACTACTAACAAAGGAAATCAAAAATCAAAATATATTTCTTCTTCTTTTGGCTTCTGTTCGATCAGTAAATCCTATGCTCCCATAATATTCGAATTATTGTTTGAACACATCACTAACATGCTAAACATGTTAAAGCACATCAACTATAATAGTAACATACATAAAAAGTTAGTTAATAAAGTTTTAAAAACTAAAAACCCTAATCGGGTTATTTCTCTGAGGTTAGGTCGAGCCAAAAACACCCCCACAGCCCTACTTTCAACCCGAAAACCAACGAGTAAATGATCTCTGAAAAATCTAATTTTTGGTATTTAGAAAGTCCACCCAGCTGTCTAAATTTAGGAACAAAAATCATTAAAAAGGATCAAGTATTCCAAAAGTTATCGGGTTTTAAATTCCTACTTATATCGCTAGAACTGGAAAAGTTAGTGCCCAGTTATTTATTTTGTATTTTGCTCGACCAAGCTCCCAACTTCCAACCTATAGATCGACCCCCTAGGGACCAAGATAAAATCTGGTCTTTGGTACATATGAAGTTTACTTGGCAAACTTTAATTAGGAAGAAGAATCGTTGAAAATGATTTGTTTTTCAAAAAGATATCGAGTCTTGAAGTCAGTCCAAAACCGTTGGTATAAAATTTATATTACCAGTTATTATTTTTTCTATTTAGTCGACCAACCTACCAAGTTCCAACTAAGTTTTCGACCCCTTTTTGACCTTTAAAAATTCTAAGTTTCTGGCATACTAGAGTTCATATAGTGAACATAATTTAGAAAGAAGAATTTTGAAAAACCGTCGAGTGGTTTAAGAGTTATTCGAGTCCAAAGTTTGGTCTATCGCTGGGTCTAGAACTCAGATTCTATTTTAAAAAAATTCATGTCTCACTTTCGTTTAACCACTCGACTTTTGGAAACTATTTTGAACACCAAACGAATTTTATAAATTATGATTTTTTGACATGTTTAAAGTCGACCTAGGTGACTTTTTATAGAAACCAAGAGCTCGTTAAATGGTTCCGTTTTCGTTAAGTTATTCGCGTCCAAAGTTCTAGCCAAGTCGTGTATAACATAAGTGTGATTTTATTTAATTAAGGTTTTCATGTGTTAATTTTGTAAATAAATATTATCAAGGATATTTTCTGTCAATAACAAATAAAAAGGGGTGAAATTGTTATTTTTAAAACTAAAGGGTAGAAACTGTCGTTTTCCAAAAGTCCAGGGTATAAATTGTCATTTAACCAAACCTTAGGGATTAAAGTGTAACTTTTCATAACCACTATTTTTATCATTTCTATTTTTATTTTCCAACTCAATATAAACATGACATGTTTATTTTATTGACGAACGAACGAAAGATAACTTTAACTAACAAACCGAACCGAAACTTACAGATAAAAGATAAGATAAAATCTTACTTTTGAAACTACATATTGGCTCAAGTAAGCATTTAACCATCAACCACACAACGAAACAGAACAAAACGAAATAAACATATAATCATCATAAATGATTACTAAATATTGGCATAACAACCCAGGTTCTTTGACCAGAGACGTTTATCAACTTTCTTTCATTTGTTTTTCATCCAGACTGATCAGGTGAGTTCGTAACCCCTTCTTTCACTTGTTTTAAATTACTTTTGGGGGAGATACATGCTCAATTATCTGTTTTTACTTTCACAAGCAATTCTAAGTTTTCATATATTGACATAAGTTTCATAGCCCTTATTTTCATATGATATGAATTAAATTGGCAAGATTGGCAAACACTGTTTGCATTTATAAGATTTATGAATCACTAATGGACTTTTCCCGTATTAAACACAAATAAATTCCCAATGTTATCCTTATTTTATTGCCTTACGCTAAGTTTAATTAAGCCAAAAGTCCTCCCATCATGAACCTCTAATCACCCGCGACTTAGGGTGAGCGCGAATATTGTGGATAGATCTATTGGGCTGACAACCCCTTTGTGTTACCGTAACGTAACCCAAAGCATTATATTTGAGATGAATAAAAAGATGTGGCTATCTCCTACCCGGGGGCAAGGTTACCTACATTTAATTATGGGGTAACTATTACATCATTAGCTCATGACTGTTGATGTTCTGTTAATGTTTTGCGTTTCATGAGGCTTAGCGCAATAAAATACATCTTTCCCTAATAATAATTGTGTGTGTGGCAATTATTATATTTAATCTTGTGTTTAAATGATTTCCAACTGAACTGAACGACGTATTTCCGAATAACTGAAAAAAGGGCTTATTTTCTGAGATATTGAAAAAGGCTTATTTGTGAATAACTGGAACAAAGTATTTTTGACAGCAGAAACTGGCTTATTTCTGAATAAATGAAACATTTTCATTTATAAACTTTATGAATTCACTCAACCTTTTTGTTGACGTTTTAGCATGTATTCTCATGTTATCGGAAGCATGGATTGGCACGGGATTGGCTATGGACTATGTTATCATTCAAATCAATAATATATTTTTATAAATGTATTTTGAGAACCTACTGCTGGGTCCTGCAAATTGTAACTCTGATATAAATGAATGATAACAATTTTATCCAAAACGTCTCATTTTCGAGTCGTTTTCTATTATCATGACTGTGAACTATTTAGTAACTCCCCAACTTATATTTCCGCTGCGAATATCGAAAACGGGGGTGTTACATGAGGTTAAGCTTTTTGCTTTTAATGATTTGATAAGATCACCTATGTGAGAGAGAAGTGGGGTCGCTTCGAAGGGAAATGTGGGGGCGCATTTCCTAAAAGCTCTTGCAAAACCAGGCTAGTGTTCATGACGAACACGACTAAGGATCCCAAAACCAAAATTTGAATATTCAAATTTTATCCAAGTTACCTTTCTCTAACACCTAAGGATCCCTTTAATTGGTTCCTTGAAATCCGTGAATCAATCACATAACAAGCTTTTCTGTCACCTCTTGCACCCACTAATCATCCTCATGTCAACTTCATTTCTATAGATTGACTTTGATAAAATGACAAACAACTTTTTCTTGTTCCAAGTCATTGGTAATCAACATTCCCTTATGAATCAAATCCAAACACGAATCTCCATGAACCTTAGAGACTATAAATTAGAAGCTTTAGGATGATCTCAACTCACATTTTATCATCATTTCTAACTACCTGCACATTTCTAAAACAACTTCGCAATGCATAAATCAAACAACTCCCACATATCCAGACCACACATAAGGACAGCTAGAATTAGTGTCAGACCATATTGGTTCATAAATCCCATCTCTAATATGGACTTCCCTACCATATCCACTTCTACTACAACACCCATCATAACTCCTGTAGTTAACATACCATCACCCGCTCCAATTCAACCATCTAGATCACCATCACCTACCATAACTCCAATAGGTTCTACACCATCACCTACTCCATCTCAACCAAGATCACCATCACCTACAACAACACCAGTGGCTAGCACACCACCACCCATACCATCTCAAATGAGAAAATCATCATCACCTCCACAATCACCCAATTTTCAACCAAATGATTTACTTACCACACTCCAAACCATTGATGAATCAATGTAGCTCAACCAACCAAACACTCAAGGCAATGAGGAACTTGATCTTCTCAACACCTCTTCAAACATGATGAACTCTAACTTACGTGATACAAAGGATTTAGAATCCATTTGGCTTGCCTCCATCATATCTTCATCAAACCAAAACAATCCTCCGCAATAGGCACTTTTAGTTTCTCTCCTTAAGAACCTTTAGGATTTTTAGGATTTCTTTCCTTTTTATGTTGTAACATCATGTTTTGTGACTTATGACACAAACAAATTTTCAATGAATGGATGTTATATCTATGCTTGTGGGTGATCACTATTTGGCATAATATCTTAGTTTGTTTGATTTACTAACATTATTGTATGGTTGGTTTGAATTCTCATAATAATTTGACCACTTATACTTAGGCGCATTTTTTATCAGACACGTATTTTTGACTTTTTAAAGTTAAATGGGTTGAACTATCATGTTTGGTTTACCTATACATATGCATTATGCTACTTTGTTGGATTGATTCACAACTAACCTTTGTTTTGTAGCTTTTCTCAACCTTGAATCATATACGTTGGTACCCTAGCAACGGGGAGTATAGATCAAGGGGGAGTATATCATGTACTAACTTATTATTTTGTAGCATTTCTCATCATTGAAACGTATACGTTGGTACCCTAGCAATGAGAAGTATACATCGAGGGGAAGCATACTATATTCTAACCATTTGTTTTGTAGGTTCATGCATCATAACCTTGGTACTCCAATTAGGGGGAGTATTATCCAAGGGGGAGCTTTAAAAGTTCTCAAAATCATTGAAACAATCTTGGTACTCCAATTTAGGGGGAATAATAACCAAAAATTGTTCACCACATTCCGCTACGCATATCTTCTTTTTGTTTCGACAAAAAGGGGGAGATATGATTAAGTTTATACATCACTGTGATCATCACAGTACATATTTTTTTTACATCACAGTACATGTTTTCATGCTTAAAATAGTTTTTAAACTTGCATAAAACTAACTTAATCTATATTTTTAAAAGACTTTCAATTTACTTATTTCATTGCTTAAAAATAAACTTTATGTTTTGTCATCAACAAAAAAGGGGAGATTGTTAATATAAATATCGTCCCAAAAACGTTATTTACATTTTACGATCTTTGCTTTATTTTGTTAATAACAATAATAAGGTTTATCTTTAGCAAAGCATAAATACAAGTTAAAGTCTTTTACATTAATAGTAACAAGTCTTTTAAAACACATTTACACATTACATGATCACTAGGATTCACATTGCATATATACATTTTACATTTACATATTTTACTTTTATTTCTTAAATTATAAATATTAAACATGACATCATGGCATACCACATTTTGATATCTTTAGGATATCTTGAGGATTTAGGTGATATCTTGTATAGATCTTCAAGCTAAAGAGTTGACTTTGAAAGATATGGAAAGATTGTGCAAGATATGGAAAGATATGGGAATATCTTAGTTGTCTGGTTCCCGCGGAACCAAACACCATAACTGGCGGATCCCAGAATTTGGATCCGCCAAATCTATGCCCTGTTGATCAGCTTTGCCTATAAATAGCAAGCTGATCATTCAGGCACACTCATCACTTACATAGCATAAATTATACATTCATTCATTTATACATTACTAACCCATATCATTCATTCATTTCATTCTTAGTGATCTTCCTTTTTGTAGCAAAAGAGATCAAGCATCAACAAGCTTCAACATACTGTTGCAAGTCTTGAAAATTAGATACTGTGTGATTAGTTATACTTTACATATCATTGTTATACCATTCATTCTGTAGAGTCCGGTAAGTGTTTTAGTCCTCAAAACACATAGAGTAAACGGGAGTGGTTGTACCTTTGTAAAGAACTCGACATCTAGCTTAGTGTCGGTAATTGTATTGGCGACGTTAGGTTAGTTCTTCCTTGAAGTAGAACTCGGTATTTAGCTTTGTACCGGAAAAAAGGTGTAAGCGACGTGTATTAAGGTTTTCTCCGCCGAGAAGGGAGTTTGTTTTTTAGTGAAGAAAAACTTTCGAGTTAGAGGCTCGAGGAGTGGAGTAGGGCAAGGAAGAGAGTCCTTGTAGCCGAACCACTATAAATCTCCGTGTTGTGGTTTGATTGTTCTTTTCTCCACTTACTTACTTATATTACTTGTTTGTGTGCAATTACTTTGAAATCACAATAAGTCACAAAGTGAATTAAAGTTAAAAACGGTAAAAACTATTCAACCCCCCTTCTAGTTTTCCACAAGATATATGTTTTTCAATAGTATAACATTTAAATTATTAATAGTGTAAACAATTAGCACTTTTATTTTTCAAATTTTAGCATTAAATTGGTGGTTATAAGTTTAGTGAGTTTAAATAAACAATTTTATTAAAATATATCTTTATTAGAGGGGGTTACTATCTGGTTTAAATGGGACCTAAATTTTCAAAGTTTACAAATATTCTAATTTTCCTTTTATAGTAATGTTTTTTGTCTTAAAATTTTAAGACTTTCTTTTATAGGAAGTCTCAAATACTTTATAATGTAGTATAGATTGTTTTTTTTTTTTTTTTTTTTTTTTTTTTTTTTTTTTTTTTGTACCTATATATGCATACGCACAAACATTTTGAGATGAGGGATGATGGTTTTATGAGCTGTTAGTTTAAGCTTATTTTTTTGCTTATAAACTTGGGGCATGATTGGTAGGAGTTTATGGGTGTGAAGAATGAGAAAGATAATGAAAAAAAAAGTGCTTGGTAAAGTATAATGCAATGACCCATTACTTAATAGTGGATAATGGGCCATTACGGGGAATGTTTTTATTTCCCATTCCCTTTCTTCACTATTATCATTGACTTTTATTTTCACGAGTTTGAACCAAGCACACCATTTGTTACTATTTTACTCCTTCCGTCCCATATTAAGTGTCCACTTTCCAAATGCACAAAATTTTAGGAAAGTGGGGCCAACTACACTCTCCACCAATCAAATATCACTATTACCCACTAAAGTCTCTTCTAATTGGTTGAAAATATTCCCTGAACACTTAATTTGGGACATCCCAAGATTCCATTATGAGCACTTAATATGAGACGGAGGAAGTAATTAATATCTTAGAGGATATTCAATGTTTGTATTAAAAGTACTTTTTGCACTACTTTAAATGAATTTCATTAACTCCACCTCCACTTAAAAAGCTTATTTATTGGAGTATCACTAAAAATACCAAAAAGCACTCTTAAGGCTGCTCACAGTAAGGCGACTAAATCCTTTTATTTTTCTCTGACACGTCAGCTTTCTCTCTCCAGCGACCTGGGCGATTAGTTGCGCGGGCGACCAAGTTCAATTTTATTTTTTATTTTTTATTTTTATTTTTTATTATTTTTTACTTTGAACCATGTTTAAATTAGAAAACAAACTTAAACTTTGCTTCCAAATCGATCGAGTGAATGACCAAGTAGAGGAGATCGACTGCCATGATCGACTCCCCACAGTAGATGAATCGATCTTCCCAATCGATCATGAATGGAGCGATCGACTCTACTGTGGCTGGCCTTCCCCCAAATTTCCTAATTTCATTCCAGTCTCTTGTTAGTTACATAAACCCTAAGAAAAACCTTCAAAAATGTCAGACAACATCCCATTTGAAAATCCAAATGGAAATTATCAAAAAAGTTTATGATATCAAGTCATTGATTCGATTCAGATCCGTTTCAAAACCATGGAAGTCTTTTATCGACAGCTCTCAGTTTATCAGTGGGTACGGCGCCCGCCACACGCAGCCACATAGCCGTATTCTAAGTTTATCGCCGGGTTCTCAGGATGAGTTGTGTTTATAAGGTTGTTGGTGCGTGTGTCATGGATTGCTGTGTTTGTATGTTTATAATAAAGATAATTTTAAAGAGATGGAAAGTTATTTGGTATTGCTGTTGTGTTTAATGATGACTCTGAATTTGGTTTCGGGGTTTGTCCCGTCACTAGAGATCCTACCATTGTGAAGATTTTACATACGCTTAACAAGCCTTGGCATGTTAAAGTTTTTAAATTGAGTTCGGGGGTTTGGAATGTGATTCCATGTAGTAAGTTGCCTCGTGAATCAATTGAACTTAACGAGTCAAGTCAGGTTGTTTTAGATAGGTTTATTTCTTGGGGTGCTTGGGAAATGACTTTTGATGATGATGGTGAAGTTACCACAAATTATATGGTTGTGTCATTTGATTTGATTACCAAGGAATTTAAAGTTGTAGACCTACCAGATACCTTAACAAAGGAGTTGTGGTTTTGTTGCTCCCTTTATAAGCTAAGGGAGTCTCTTGTTGTATGTGGATCTATAAATGTCGACGGAGCAGAATGTTGTGGTGTATGGGTGATGGAGCATGATTCGTCTTTTAGAAAGTTATTCACAATTAGCGCACCAATAGATGAGATATTGGGGTTTAGTAAGAGTGGTGAACCTATAGTTGAAACTCGAATGCATGAAAGACCGTATGCCACACTTGGTGTTTACGACCCTTGCTCCAAGCACATCAAGAATCTTGAGATTTCTGGAGTAAGTGGCTCATTCTTCATGGGCTCTTACAAGGAATCGCTACTTTTGCTTGATCACTTGGATTCACATATATATTATGACAATAACTGATCAAAATGATGACGGCTACATTTCAAGGGGCCTATTTTGTAGTTAAGGTGTGCTAAAATCAGTTTAATTAATTATTTTTTATCGCTGATTTAATGTTGTTAAGTAATGTCATTTATGGAATCTTATGCGATTGTAGATGCAGTATATGCTGCATTTTTTTTCAAGTATGTGATTTGTAGCAAGGTTAGTGAAATTGGTATTACTATCAAGTTTAATGCGATTTTTATTATTCCATGGATAGATGTGTTATTGCTTGTGTAATTAATGATGACAAGCCTTTTAGATGTTCATTACATGTTGAAATCTTGTTAGCGTTCTTTGCTTCGTTACATTCTCCTGTCATTATGCTTGGCGGTTGCTTTGAATAATCTGTAAATACAAACATGAGTTTATCAATCTTTGAATTTGCAACATTTGAATATGTAGAGGCCTATGTGTGTACAAGAAATGATATATATGTACTTTGAATCGGGACAGCAATACCAAATGTACCCGGAAGTGATCTCACCCCCATAGTGTATCCTCGATGATACATTAAGAAATTTTGCATGAACATATTGGATCTCATTCCCTTGTGATTGTGAATCTTAAAAGATTAGGTAACATTCATTTGGTGTATGTTGATTCTTGTCGTTAATGATAGTAGCTTGATAAGGATAGTTTCCTGTACCTAAGTGGCTGATTTTGCTATTTTTTGATCTTGAATGAGTTTTGAGAGAAGCTAACAATGTTTTTGAGATTTTATGTCTGATTAATGAAATAATGAGCTTTTGCTCTGTTACCACAAACTCAGGGAGTGTTTGGATGTTTGGTTTAGTTAGGGACAGATGTCTGATTTTATCTCTGGTGTGGATCCTTTGACAGTTTTCTATTGATTGTGGCCTATGGATATATCACATTTGATCTCATATGCTGCTGGTACTGGTGTATTCAGAGGTGTTTTCTTTGTTGTTATGGCAGTTAGTATTGGTTTTTTTGTGTCTAGAATGGTTTTAGTATGTTGTGTCTGGTATGGATGTCTGTATTGTCATGTTATGTGGCCATGGGAAATGTCCATGGTATGCCATAATTTGACTCATATTATTTGGTGCTTAATATATTTTACTTTTTTTGGGGAAAAAAAAAAAAAAAAAAAAAAAAGTTTACATAACATAGCAGAAAGTAGAAACAGAGCTATGACTGCACCTGCATTAAACTTCTTACCAGTGGTATAGAACACAAAATAGTGATTGTAGGTTCGAGAGCTTCTTTGATTCATCCCATGACTGTTGTATTCTCAACAATTTTGGCTCAGCACAAGTTTTCCCGCACTCTTCCCATGACTGTTGAATTACTTGAGATCCAACAATAGTTTGTATCTCTCAAGGCTTAATATGCTTTTGTGGCGTTTATTATCTAACACTTGAGTCTCATAGAAATTTATATTGTAGTTGCTTGGAATCTTTCCATTACATAATTACTTTTTTTGTAGTTCCAGATGTATAACAAGGCTTAATATGAAAATGTTTTGGGTTCTGGGGTTTACCAAGTATAAGTTGCATCCTATATCAAGTACGTAGTAGATGCTTTTAGTTAAGTTCACGAGTTTGGACTTCGAAGTCCAAACCGTAATCTACCTCGTAAATTGGTTTACATGGACTCGTGTAGTTATAGTTGTGAGTCTCCATTGTGCACATGAACAAACCAGGGGACGGTGCTTGGTATGAGCAGCACAATTCTCCCCACCAACTTGACTGATTGTGACTTTGTGCTATCCTTTTAATTGTGGCCCTTTTGAGACATCAATCATGTATGGACCGGTAGGGTGTTTGTCGGTTCGGGTTTCTCAGTAGGGGTTCTTCGATTTTGAACATAAAACACAACTTGCAAAATTTGTTAGTAATATTTATTCAATTAAATTTATAAATATGTAGCCTGAAATGCATCAACTCGTGAACAATGTACAGCAATATCACATGAATAAATTTGATGAAATCTTATGTTACAAATGCCTCACCCAAAAACAAGAAGAATGAATTATTCCATACTCTACACTTTATACTCCATCCACTCTATCATTCTAGTTACGCGAAAATGTTTGTCTTTTGTAGTTTCTCAGTAATGAAATAATATAAATAGTACAATTTTTTGCGTCTTTTCTATGTAATATTAATGCATACTGTGATTATTTTTTTTCTTTTTTCTGTAATATAAGTGGATACTGTGGTCAAAACCCATGGATTCATGTGGATACTTTCGTCAACCCCCGGTTTTTGGACGTTTCATGCCACTTGTGTTGAATGAAATTTGAGTTCAGCATGGCTTGTTCTCGCAATTGCTGTCTTTTGATATAATCTTCGGACTTGTTCTGCGAATGAGTAAATAGTGATCTTCAGTTATTAAGAGCTGATATTTAGTTTTGAATTTCTAAGCCGACATGTCAAAAACAGAATCGACCTTCTAAGGGTCTTCTTTGTTCTTCGTTGTAACTTTGAGAAATGTTCAACAATAACATCAATCTTATAACAAAAAGCATGCTGATATACTCTGTTTACACTTTTATTCTGCATTAATTTGGGGATAAAGAAACGAGTTTAATCAGCCAAAGGTAGAGCATGCTAACAATGATAATGAAAATAAAAATTGTCTAACATCATGAATCCATCTTTACTGCATTTGTACTACAAGAGTCGATATAAAATGGACATTTTATATCGCAACAAAATATAATTCTATTGATTAACAGTTATCTACACAAGCTGCACGTCACTGAAAGATGACTCAACAACAATATCATGTGATTTTAAATAAAATTTCATGTGACCTTAAATTGAGCTTTATCAATGTACCGAGCATTGACTGGAATGTCTAATTTGTGTGCCTAATTGTGTGTCTAGCACGAGTATTTTTCACATGACAAAATCAAGGTATGAATGAGAACAGAGAAATAGTATAAGATTAGAGTGGATTAAGCTTAAAATTAGGCGGCAATCATTTTTCTAATGTACATTCTGACCCTTTTGTGAATAGATATGTTAAGATGCCAATTGGTGTTGCTAATGTAAGATATCGTGTTAAACCTCCAATTGGTGTTGGTATCTCTAGTAGCAGATCGCACAAAAGTTTCTTAAGGGCACTAGTTTTCCAGTTTGAGTATACGTGACCATTTATTTACCTTAGTTCGCAGGTGACTTTATTATATACTTTAGCTTTTCAGCATCCCTATTTAAGCAACACCAGTGCCTGTTGCCGACTTACAGTATATATGCAAACTATAGTACGTTTCAAAACATAAAACTAAGACGGGTGTGAACTACCTGCAAGGAATTACTGTCTATTTGCTCTAAACTTGAGGGTAAGGCTCGAGATACAATTGTTATCAAATAGCATTAGATAATGAGTTCATCAAAATTATTGTGTTTCTTTTTACACAACAATCATGCAAAAACCAACATGACCCTGTTTGATTTCTCTACAAAAACAAAGTATCATCTAGTAAACAAGTTGAGGATCCATGTCTGCAATGTCAACCGATCCTGATTCAATTGGTTTCATTAGGTAAGCAGCCAACAATTCTGAAACCAAAGCAGCAATATGCGGGATTCGCTTCAAGTTCTTCACCAACGGGATGTCATCAGATTCCCCGATTGCTATTATTTTGGAGTTGATGTCAGCCATTCTGTCCAATTTCCTCTTGAACTCAGGGTTCTCTACATCAAGTACAGCCGGGAATATTCTAGCTGTAGTGCGGTTTGTCTACAATAGCACAACAATCAATCAGTTTTCTTAGTATAAACTTGTAACAAAGACCCCCAAACAATAATATTAAAAGATGATCCATAATAGAAGAAAGGCGGCTCGGATAACAGGTAAATTTTTCTTAAGTTTTTTAAATATTGTTTGAGTAAATGGTGTTATGATTAGATTGTATTATTAGGGTGACAATATAACTTTTCGGATAAACCAATTCAGGAGGTAATATCCCAATATCCCTCTGAAATACATTAGACTTCCAAACTGTTCGACTCATTTGATCCATTCAAATCCTTTGACTCGATAGATATAGAAATTAACCCAAATTGACTCATTCATATGTAAATGGGTTTGCGTGTTTGTGCTTATGTGTGCCAATAAATCAAGATTATGAAGTTATAGGCTGAAACGAACCTCAATGATGACATGCATGTCAAACTCCTTTGTGTTCAACCCAATGCCTTCATAGAAAGCGGTTCTTTGAGTATCATTCAGATACATAGTGACGTACACCTGCACACCAAAACAAAAATCAACAAGAAGATCCTTTTGGGATACGAAAATATGTCTGAACAAAGAAGAGGGTATACAGATAAGCAGAAGAAACGAGCCCAAAGCTTAGCCTTCCAGTCATTGAGGAACTGTGGCTGTGCCTTCATGAGTGCAGAGAAAAAGTCACCGTGTCTGTTCTCATCTTGGCACCAGTTCTCAAAGTACTTGAAAATTGGGTAGCATTGGTACTCAGGGTTTGCCTTTAGGTGTCTGTATATGGTGATGTATCTCCAGTATCCGATCTTTTCAGATAAATATGTGGCGTAAAATATGAATTTTGGCTTGAAAAAGGTGTACTTTCGTGCTTTGGTCAAGAATCCTAAGTCCAATGCCAAGTTGAAATCCGACAATCCCTTGTTCAGAAATCTGCAACAAAATTTTACTTTGTTAAGTATACAAATTGAATCATTACATGCTGGCTAATCATTAGTATTTACATACCCAGCATGGCGTGCTTCGTCCCTGGACATGAGAGAGAAGATCTCTGCAACCACTGGGTTTGTTTTCTGCATACCCAAAGAAAGACTTATCTGTTAGTTTTGGAACTATTGTTGAACCATTTGACACCACGATACCACAGAACACAGAAATACAATGGACAGCAATGCCCAAGAGTCCAAGAAGCAAACACAAGTAAAGAAGATATAGTCTTTAGTATTAAGAGTGTTTCAACTTGTGTTTTAAATTCGTGTGATATTGAATAATCTAAGAAAGTAACTGACTAGTTTTAATTATTAACTAAGTGTTGGAGATTGTGATTTAGGTAGGTCTGTTGCATAAAGTCGCAACTAATGATTTTAAATAGCTTACATAAGTGCAAAACAATGGTATACAACTAATTTTACACTACCATTACCTAAAATCAAAAAAACCTGATGATTAAGGGTGTTTGGGATTGCTTGTTTTTCCTGCATCTATTTTCTGCTTATGTGCTTATGGTAGTGTTTGGATAATTTAGTACTTCTGCGTATCATTTTTCAATAAGAATGTTGAAAAATGTTTAGTGTAAACTGCTTAATTGATATAAATAACTCCAAACACTATTTCCTAAATAGCTTATATGTAAGCTACTAATCTGATAAGTAGAAGAATATGCAGAAATAAAAAAAGGACCTAACAGGCTAACACCCTCCTAGACAGGTCATATAAGGGTTTTTTTACTTCTAAAACAAGCACATAAGCACCTAAATTAGCAAAAATCCGAAACAAACCCCATGGAAACCACATTCAAACCCTTAACTAACTACCAGTCAACCCAAAAGTCCTACAGTCAATAATAGTCAACAACACTCTTAAATCGAAAAAAACTACAAAAATCACATTAATTTCAAAACTGAAAAGCTAGAAACAAGATATAAAAATAAAAGCATTTACCTTAAGCCTCCTTCCAAGCTCCTTATAAAGCAAAAAACCCGAAAACTCAGCAGTACAAGACCTCTCCAAAAACTCAACAAAAATCTGTCTCATAGGACCTTGGATTTCATCAGCAGCTTCTTTAAACTCCTTATTCCTCACAAAATGAGTCTGATTATAATCTGTCTTAAACTCCTGCAACAATGCCTCAAATTCAGCTTCATTCAAGTTCTTATTCATTTCTGCGTTGAACAGCTGTTCCATTTCATCAAAATCTGTTGTGTAGAATCTTGGTGCTAGAAGTGTTTCCTTAACACCCTTTTTGTTGTTCCCACTGCTGTTCTTGGTTTTGGTGGGCCCAGTAGTGGTTGATGATGCCATGCGGATGGTGGTGTGACGTGGCAGGGTGGTTCTTGGGGTTGCTGTTATGGTGGTTGAGAGATGGTTGAGTTTGGTTATGGGTTTAAGGAGTGCCATCGTTGTTTGTGTTTTTCAGTTTTTGTGTTTCAGTGTGTGTGTTGTGTACTTGTGTTTTTTAAGGTGTGGTGTTTGTGGATTTTGTATATGAGTTTTCTTGGGGAAATATGTAATCTTGAAAGTCATCCAATGAAATCTAGGATTATGAATGGGAAGTTGACACGTGGACTAATTGAGATGGAAATAAGTTTTTTGGTTGAAATAAAATATTTTTTCTGAACAAGGTTCAAATAATTCTGTGGGTGCTATTTTGTGGCTGAGGAATATTTGAGGCCTAGAAAATTCAAATGCATACCCTTTTTTTTGTACATACTATTGGACAAATCTTCACCCTTCATCCTTTTTGATCTAATGGCCAAAATTAATCTAAGATTTAATCAATTAAACCTAATTTTACCCACCTATATAAAGTTTTATTTTATTTTTTTTTCCATTCGCTTTTTTTTTCACACACAGTTTGTGTGTGTTTTCTCTCAACCAACTTCCCTCCATAATCAGTTACGCTTTCCCTCCATAATCAGTTTCCACCGGAAAACCGCCGCTACACCGTCGTACACCGTCATAATCAGTTTCCACAACACCACAACACCACCGCGACTCTGCGCTGATCCATCACAACACCACCGCGACTCTGCGCGAATTGATTGCTCATGGCGATTTTTGATCTTAATCAACCTGCTGTTTCCGTTTCAGAATCTTCTATTAATTCATTCAATTGTTTAGCTCTATCTGTTTGTGATAATTCTGGTAATGGATCTGGTAGCAGTTTTGTGGATGTAGCTGCCGATCGTTTAGCTTTTGCGGTTTGTGATAATTCTGGTAGCAGTTACAGTGATTGTTCTTCTTCTAAGCGTGTTCAGGATGATAATGCATCATGTGAGTTTTATTTTGATTTTTAAGCTTATCAAGCATATCACTAGTGATATGTTTGCTGTGATATGTTTGCTTATTTAGTTTATCCTCTCGATTATAGTGTTATATTGCTTATTATTTACGCAGTTAGTTATAAGAGCTTAAACATGATTATAATTGTGCTTTTTTGTTGATGATAAGTTGTTGATTATAGTGTTATATTGCTTATTAGTTATGCCGTTAGTTTTAAGAGCTTAAACATGATTATAATTGTGCTTTTTTGTTGATGATAAGCTGTTGATTATAGTGTTATATTGCTTATTAGTTTCGCTTTTAGTTTTAACAGCTTAAGCATGATGATAATTTGCAGTATCACCAGTGATATGTTTAGCTTTTTTATAAACATGATGATAATTGTGCAGTATCACCAGTGATATGTTTAGCTTTTTTATAAACATGATGATAATTGTGCAGTATCACCAGTGATATTTTTAGTTTTTCATAAACATGATGATAAATATGTTTAGCTTTTCATAAACATGATGATAATTGTGCAGTATCACCAGTGATATGTTTAGCTTTTCATAAATATGATGATAAATGGGCAGTATCACTAGTGATATGTTTAGCTTTTCATAAACATGATGATAAATGTGCAGTATCACCAGTGATATGTTTGTTTATTTAGTTTAGCCTGTTGATGATATATGTGTAGTATCCCCAGTGATATGTTTTTTATAAGCTGTTTTTTGTGTTATCTTTTTGACTTTGTGTTTTGTTACCTTCTTTTACAGCTTTTAGTGTTCCTAAAACTCCACAATCTTTTGCTCATCATGATTTTATTGATACTCCTGGTGGATCGGTTTTTTGGGTTCCTAGAGTTTCTGCTAGTGTTTTACCAAAGCTGTTGAGTGTATATGATTCTGTTGAGGAATGCATTAGTATGTATGAGAAATATGCTTCAGAGGCTGGTTTTGGTATTAGAAAGTCTAGTCAGAAAAGGTTAAGGAATGGTTTTGTAAAAGAGAAGTATCTAGTTTGCAATAGGGAAGGTTGCCCAAAGAGAATTTATTTGAATACTTTAGCTCGTAAGAAGGGTGATAAGCAAGTTAGGACTTCGAATTTTAGGGTAACCGGTTGCAAAGCTCGTGCAGTTTTCCATATGATTCCTGGAACATCTCAGTATCAGCTTACTACCTTTGATGTTGAGCATAATCATGCACTAGATCGTGTAGAGTACAAACATTTGTCAAAAAGTGAAAGGAAGCTACCATACCATGAGCAGCTGTTCATTATGAAAGCAGCTAATCATAATCTTGGTGCGACTAAAGCTCATAGTTTGTATTCTGGGTTGAAAGGATCCACAGCTCTTGTTCATGGTACGCAGACCGAGTTTTGTAACTTTACTCGTGGTATAAATTGTTTCATTGGGGATAGTGATGCTCAGATGCTTATTAACCGTATGGAAGATCGTATGAATTATACGTCAAACTTCTCATTTGATTATTTTGTTGAAAATGCTGAGCTTCGTGGATTGTTTTGGGCTGATGAGGTTGCTAAGTGTAACTACAGAGAGTTTGGTGATATTGTTTCATTTGATGCGACTTACAGGACTAATAAGTACGCTTTGTTTCTTTAAATATGTTATATTTCCATTGCATTTCTACATTTTTTATATAGTATCACCTGAGATACCTTTTTTTTTTTTCTTCAGATATCGGATGGTTTTTGTCCCTTTTACTGCTATCGACAATCACCGGAAGTGTGTTACTGTTGGCTCTGGTCTTCTTAAGAATGAGACTACTGAATCGTACATATGGTTATTGCAAGCATTCAAGAAAGCATTTGTTCGTTCTCCAAATATAATTGTGACTGATCAAGATGGTGCAATGCGGAAGGCGATTGTTGAGGTGCTTCCTGATTCTAAGCACAGGCTTTGCATGTGGCATATCATGAAAAAGCTTCCGTCTAAGGTATTTCCTGTGATATTTTTATAAGTTGTTTATCTCCTGTGATATTTGTCTATTTCCTGTGATATTTGTCTATAAAATTATTTGTTTTATCACTTTTGATTATTTATTGTTTTTTTTGTGCAGTTCTGTATAATGATTCCTGTTTGGTATCACTTGTGATACTTTATTGTTTTTTGCATTGTTCTGTCTAATGATTTCTGTTTGGTATCACTTGTGGATACTTTATTGTTTTTCAGATTGTTACCAGAATCTATGATGAAACTGATTTCAAGACTAAATTTAGCAAGATTGTTTGGAATATGTATATTGGTCCTGAGGAGTTTGAGTTGAGATGGAATGAGTTGATGGTAGAGTTTAACCTTCTAAATCATAAGTGGTTGAACAAGATGTATATGATTAGATCTTCATGGATTCCTGCATTCTTTGTTGATTCTCCACTTTGTGGATTGATGAGGACTACATCGAGGTCGGAAAGTGAGAATTCCTTCTTTTCGCATTTCACGAATCCTACTTCCACACTTGTTAAGTTTATGGTTTTATATGAGTCTGCTATGGAGAAACAGAGATATATTCAAGAAAGATTAGATCATAACTCGTTTGACTCATTCCCTGTTTTGTTGACGCCATTGGAAATTGAATTACATGCTGCAAGGGTTTACACTCGCAAGTTGTTTGTGCTTGTGCAAAAGGAGATTATTGCTGGTTCCTGGTTATGTTCGATTGAGTCGAAAACTTGTGATGAGTTATGTGATGCGTCTGTTATTTCTGAGAAAAAATTGGTTCCTGGTACTATACCAGAAGTTGTTGATGAAGAAGAAAGTACTTCAGAGAATGTTGAAGAAGAGCTTATTTTGTATCAGAAAGACGCTGGACGGTACAAGGTACAATTATTTTTTTGTTTTTACATGTATTTTTGGTTTAAGTATCACTGGTGATATTAGGTATCACTGGTGATATGAAGTATCACCAGTGATATGAAGTATCACCTATTGTATTATATGGTTTATTTATTTATTTATTTTTTTTTTTTTTATGAAGGTGGTTTATAACAAATTAGATTGTTCAGTTGCTTGCTGTTGTCAGCTTTTTGTCCGCTGCGGGATTTTGTGTCGTCACATTTTCTGTGTATTCAAGAATTGTAATGTGCTTAAGGTCCCAGATCAGTATATACTCAAGCGTTGGACAAGGGATTTGATTCCACCTGATTTGAGGAGGCAAAAGGCCCGTTATGGTCAAGAGAATGAAGAGATAGAAAAGCTTGCTATTGAGGCATCTAGTTTGGTTGAGTCATGTGTCAGTATGATGATTGAGAATCAACCAAAGCTGACTTCTTTTGTAGGCAAGCTCAGAAAGCTAAAGTCAGAAGTTGAGTCTGATTTGCCCAAAGTTCCTGTTCGCACAGTTGCTCAAATGGTTCATCAGTTTTTGGGTGTTAAGAAGCCTAAAAAAAAGAATGTTAACAATCCTTCAAGAGCTAGTAATAAGGGATATATGAAGGATCGTATTAAGAGTGGGCGTGAGATAGCACTTGAGGAAAATAATAAGAAGAAGAAGGGATGTGGTATTTGTGGGTTTATTGATCACAACAGGCGAACTTGTCCACTGAGGAGTGGAGCAAGCGGAAATGAAGGTGATGGAGCAGGCGGAAGTGGTGGTGATGGAGCAGGCGGAAATGGTGGTGATGGAGCAGGCGGAAGTGGTGGTGATGGAGCAGGCAGAAGCGGAGTTGATGGAGCAATTGAAGTATGATTTTTAGTTATTGGTTTATTCTTTTATTTTTGTGACTTTATGGAATATGTGACATTTATCACTTGTGATAAAGCATTAAAGTGTTTAAATAGTTTTTCATCATTTTTTTTTTTATGAATTTTTTGTTGATTAGAATGATTGAATTTCTGTGTATCCCTTGTGATACTTTTTCTGGATTTATTAGTTTATAGCATCTCAAGTGTTTATTTGAGTTTTATCACCTGTGATACATTCAAAATCACACACTGGTTTATATAATTCAAAGGCATTTAAAACCATAAAGAATAAACTTCTCATTTGTACATTCATTGCATCAAACTTTGTATATTGTAAATATTCAAGCTGTTTCATCAACCATTTATCAGATATGACATAAATAGAAAACATTCATATGAGGTATCACTGGTGATATCACTGGTGATATCACATTCATATGAGGTATCACTGGTGATACCTCACTGGTATCACTGGTGATAGTATCTCCTGGTATTCTAAAAGCAAAGAACATGTAAAAACAAAAAAATATCCTGTATGAATGTAAAACCATAAAGATAAAAACTTCATCTGTCTTCATTTCCCAAAATCCAGAACAAAGATAATTCAAAGATTCCATCGTTTTTTTACATATCTATCAACTAATCCTAGATGCATTCAGATTACACAAAATCCAGAACAAAATATAGCACAATCTCCACCACCAGGGAATGTGGTTCGGGACCTAATAGAGCCGCCGTCATTCTTAGGTAACCCCAAACTTGGACTGTTGTCCGTCACATTCCGTGGCTTGGCAGTGCTTCAATGGATTGTTGCTTATCGAATTCTTAATCCTAGTTTAACCAACATTGTTTGGAAATAAATTGTCTTTTGGAAAAGTATGAAAGTCAACTAATTGTTTCAATAACCACTTGGTTCAGTCTCCTTTGCATTTTGTTCTGCAATTTTTTTCTTTATCTCCTCGTTGATCAGATTCTGTACTTGTTCTTCATCTGGGTTTTCGGCTTCAAACTTTATTGCGTAATTTGACATCATTCTTTGTTTTTTATTTACTTCATGAAGCATCATCTTTGCTGCATATTTGGATCTCAACTTGTTTATTTGCATTCGATGATCTTTGCTTGTTTCTTTTAGCATTCCTGTTTCCCATGTTGTTGAACTCTTTCCATTATAATGATCCATATGCATCATCGCGTACAAACCGCAATCTATTTTCTCTTTCTTTGTCTTCCAGTTCATGTTTAAGATTGTTGGTTTTTTTTTTGTATTCATCAGTTGATCTGCTATAGGATGTTCATATGTAGACAAATGCTTTGCAAAAACGCCCTTCTGAAAATTAAAATACACAGTGTCAATTTTAGAGTAGTATCACTAGTGATATTCTAGATATATTTGACAGAAACAAATTATATATGAATCATTCAGTATAGTTTTTGTTACCACAAGATCGTATTTGTCTTTGTACTTTCCTTCGTATGTTCCACCTGAATGACTGTTATCTATTATCACAGATGCTCCTTTGTAGATGTTGAAAACGATTAGGTAGTAATGGTCATGTGCTAGGATTGGAAAGAACACCTGTTATCGCAAAATTATAAAATTGATATATGTTTTAAAATAACAGACAAACTTCATTGTTCAATATATAAAAGTCATTCGATATACCAAGTTAACGTCGTCAAATTGTAGCTTGCTTATATCGTCCTCCATCTGGATTGAAATCATCTTTGCAAACTCATCGTATTGTTTATCTATCTTTGTAAGCATGCATTCTGGCTTATCCTGTATTATGCCCGGCAGCTGCTTGATAATTAAAAACAAGTTAAATTAAGTTGATTCATAAACACATTCATATGAGGTATCACTGGTGATATCACTGGTATCACTGGTGATATCACTGGTATCACTGGTGATATCACTGGTATCACTGGTGATATCACTGGTATCACTGGTGATATCACTGGTATCACTGGTGATATCACATTCATATGAGGTATCACAGGTAATACCTCATGTGTTCTTTTTTAACAATTGAAAGTAATTGAATCAAACTTTATCGTACCATCATTGATGTATAAAAGTAATGCCTCTTTACTTCTTTCTCTGATTTCCATTCCTCATAATTTAGTATTGAAGCAAAGGTGTCTATTACAGGACTTTCAATTTTCAACCCTGGTGCTAGTGATTGGACATTCATTCTCATTAATCCTGCACGGTTGTCGTCGAAAACTTGCTCTCTGTTTTTACAAAATAGCATGTGAAAACTGTAAGAAACTACAAATTATTTATTAATTGTGATAAATTCAAGTAAATTTCATAAAGATTTAAAGTTAATCTTACGCTTCGTCTCCTTGCATACAAAAGATGCTTCTTGCCAACAGTATTTCATCCTTTGTAATATCTTCTGTCGTGCTGACCCTTTTGTATAAATAGGGTGATTGCAGGCACCTATATTGCTTTTCTTCATCATCTTTATCTGATTCTGTTTTCTTGAATGGTATCGATTGTTCTTCCGGGGTATCAAACCCTAGATTAAATGAAGGCATAGATCCTGGTGTGAACTCATAAATGTGCTCCCTACTGTTACAACTAGATGGACCTTCTTCTTCTTTTTCTTTTTCTGTTTTTGAAGATTCATCTGCTATTTTATCCGTTTGTTTTTCTTCTACTTTTTTCTGAGTCCCAAATGTCTGCCATTCATGATCTTGGAAAGCTGCGAAAATTTCTTCATCAGTTAAGTCGTCAAGTTTATTTGAAGCCAATTTGGCTTCTTTCTCTTTCGCTTCTCTCAATTCTCTTTGAAGTTCTTCATCAGTTTTTTTCGCCAATTCTTCAAAAATATAATCATCAGAATATTTCATTTGATATTGAAATTTTTCGACATCCTCCTTTTTTTGACTTGTTACCTCATTGTTTTCTTCATGTACATCCATTAAGTTACTACTCCCCTCATTTTCCCCTTGAGCCTCATTCTTTATCCTACTGCTCCCCTCGTTTCCATTGCCTTGCGCACCTTTATCAAATTTTGATTCTCCATTTTCATCATTTGTGGCATCATGTTTGTCATCATCATCATCGTCAACTATCATAGATTCTCCATTTTCTTCTCCACGTTCTCTGTTTTCTTCTCCACATTATGCGTTTTCATCTCCATTGTTGTCATCTTCATCATCACTTGTTGCAAATTTGATACCACTTGATTCTGTTGATGATGAACAGAATGGACTTCTTCCTTTGAAATTACCTTTTGGGTTTATGAAAATCTGATTCAATCTCTCTCTAATTTGGTTTATCCTTCCTTCATTTCCAAACTTGTATATAGTATCTATTATTGTTGCTTCAATCAATTCTTTCTCACTCAAAATGCTTTCTATTTTATCATCTAAGATCTGATAAATTTCCTGTAAATCAATTGAAAGTCTATTAAATCATTTGTTATACTTTTAAAGTCATAAAATAATATTCTGCATATTATGATCTAATATCACTAGAGATATCATACACTCACCTCTTTTTGAGCTGTTTCTTCTTGTTCATTTAGACCAGTTACACCTCCTAAAATCTCCACCATCCCAAAGTATTTTATTCTATCCATTTCAATAGTCTCCCTACTTTTCAGCAAGTTTGCGTTCCAGCTTTTGAAAGCCGGTATCCTTCTTGGTACATTCATTGCATCAAACTTTGTATATTGTAAATATGCAAGCTGTTTCATCAACCATTTATCAGATATGACATAAATAGAAAACATTCATATGAGGTATCACTGGTGATATCACTGGTATCACTGGTGATATCACTGGTATCACTGGTGATATCACATTCATATGAGGTATCACTGGTGATACCTCATATGTTCTTTTTTAACAAATGAAAGTAATTGATAGTATCTCTTGGTATACTAAAAGCAAAGCACATGTAAAAACAAAAAAAAATTGCATGTATATTTTTTCAATCATAATTTGTTGTGTTAAAAGAAAAAACAAATAAATATTTAGGAGTTACCATCAAGAATGTTACTGGGCCGTAATAGACCACCTCTGTCCTATCCTTCTTTCTTTTTGCCCAATCATTTTTTGATGATGTTGCGCATTTATACACGTATCTGCACCAGTCTATTTCTGCCACGTCATCTTCTTCAAGTACGTTTTCCAATACCGTGGTTTTTACAACATTGTTCTTATCACATTCTCCCAATGTATTTGCAACTAGCATTAGAAAGTTCATTTTGAACATAAAGTCTGTGTTTCTTGTCTTTTTGATCTGGTTTGATATTGCTTTTGTTGTCAACTTGATTTCATCTTTATATTGATCCTTCCATTCTTGTTCAAATTGATCATTCTTTTCCCTTTGTCCTTGAGTTCTTTCCAACCTTCTTGATCCTTTTGGTAACCCAAGAACTACATTCACTGTTTGTGGAGAAAATTGTAAGTTACCCGTTGGAAGCCTAAGGTTCATTGTTTCAACGTCGAGGCTGTCTACTACATAAAATGCTAGCCGTTTTGGTACTTCATTGATTGTAAAATCTATCAAGTCTCCGAATCCCATTTCTCTTATTACTTTCTTTCTTTCAACGCTTAGGCCATGCGTTGCTTCAAAAAGGTGGTTAATTGTTGTCCTTGCCCTCAACATTGTATAAACCTTTCGCTTCTTTTTAACATTTCTGTCCATCTCTTCGTTTTCATCATCATCTTCAGTTTCGTCTATTTTTCTTTTCCCTTTTGCTTTTTCTTCTCTTTTTGCTCCATCTTCTTTATCAGCTTCTTTTGTTTCTTCAGCAACTTCTTTTTCAGCCTGTGGTATAACGTAAAAAATGTTATAAGACATTAGCAATTTGTTTATCAACATTTACATTTAAAGTATCTCCAGTGATACATTCAAAATCACACACTGATTTATATAATTCAAAGGCATTTAAAACCATAAACAATAAACTTCTCATTTGTACATTCATTGCATCAAACTTTGTATATTGTAAATATGCAAGCTGTTTCATCAACCATTTATCAGATATGACATAAATAGAAAACATTCATATGAGGTATCACTGGTGATATCACTGGTATCACTGGTGATATCACATTCATATGAGGTATCACTGGTGAAACCTCACTAGTATCACTGGTGATACCTAAAAATCAAATTTAAACAGAAAATAATCAAAGGAAACAATAACAGAAAATAGTTAAATTTGATTGAAATGATTGTCATACCATTATCCACATTTTGTTCAATTTTCTTCCCCTTATCTTTTTTTTCAGCTTCCGATTCATTCATGTTTATACGTATGGATTCACAATTTGATTTTTACACGTATTGATGGTGTGTGTGTGTGTGTATGTGTGTGTGTGTGTTTGTGTGTGTGTGTGTGTGTGGGTGTGTGTTTTGTCTGATAGTTTATGTTGCAGATCTAGGGCATAACGGTAGAATAAGAAATTGGGGGTATTTGCGAATTTTGGTTTTTTTTTTGTTCAATTTAACTCTTTTTTGGTCCTTGTATTTTTTATTTTTTTATTTTTTTTTCTTCTAATTTGTGTCTATTCTTTTTTATCTCTTGTGATTTGATTAATTTTAGTTTTACAATTTTGGTCTTTGTTTTAATAGCCAAATGTTAGTAAGATTTTTATGGGCTAAGTTTTTATTTCTTTAATAGTCCAATAATTAAATATAATTTGGGCTTAGTGACTGGCCCAAAGAGTTTCTGCTTAGAGACTTGCCCAAAGATATTTTAGTTATCACCAGCTATACAAAATATGATGTATCACCAGTGATACATTCAAAATCACACACTGGTTTATATAATTCAAAGGCATTTAAAACCATAAAGAATAAACTTCTCATTTGTACATTCATTGCATCAAACTTTGTATATTGTAAATATGCAAGCTGTTTCATCAATCATTTATCAGATATGACATAAATAGAAAACATTCATATGAGGTATCACTGGTGATACCTCACTGGTATCACTGGTGATACCTCACTTGTATCACCAGTGATACATTCAAAATCACACACTGGTTTATATAATTCAAAGGCATTTAAAACCATAAAGAATAAACTTTTCATTTGTACATTCATTGCATCAAATTTTGTATATTGTAAATATGCAAGCTGTTTCATCAACCATTTATCAGATATGACATAAATAGAAAAGATTCATATGAGGTATCACTGGTGATATCACTGGTATCACTGGTGATAGTATCTCCTGGTATTCTAAAAGCAAAGAACATGTAAAAACAAAAAAATAATTGCATGTGTATTTAAAACCATAAATGATAAACTGCATCTGTCTTCATTTCCCAAAATCCAGATGAAAGATAATACAAAGATACCATCGTTTTTTTTTTTTTGCATAGCTATCAGCTAATCCTAGATGCATTCAGATTCCGCAAAATCCAGAAAAAAATGTAGCACAATATCCACCACCAGGGAATGTGGTTCAGGATCTAATAGAGCCTCCCGTCATTCTTAGATAACCCCAAACTTGGACAGTTGTCCGTCACATTCCGTGGCTCGGCAGTGCTTCAATGGATTTTTGCTTATCGAATTCTTAATCCTAGTTTAACCAACATTGTTTAGAAATTTAAAATACACAAAACATAAACATAAATTGTCTTTGAAAATAAATTGTCTTTGGAAAAGCATGGAAGTCAACTAATTCTTTTCTTCTGCTGCCCTTTTCTTCATAGCTGCTTCAACCATTATCTTCATCTTTTCTTTATCACTGTTTTCTTCACCAAACTTTATTGCGAAATCTGACACCATCTTGATATTCTTGTTCACCTCACTCAAGAGGATCTTGGCTGCATACCTCATCCTCATCCTTTTGATCTGTTCAGCATATTGTCTGTTGTTTTCGTCCTTGATGTCTATCTTCCATTTTGGTCCAATTTCTCCTTGAAACATCTCCATATGCATCATCATATAGAGGCCACAATCTATCTTGTTTTTTTTTGTTTTCCATCTCATCTTTGGTATCTTTGGTGGCGCTTCTTTATCTACTTTCTTCGAAGCTGGGTGTTGAGTTCTAAACAAGTAATGAACAAGTATCTCTTTCTGCAAATAGAATAAAAAGTATTCAAAATCTATCTCTAGTGATATTAATCCAAATAAAACAAAAATCAAATAGAGATCAGTCCAGGCGTTGCTTACCACAAAAACAAAGATTTCTTTGTATTTTCCTTCGTAATCACCATCAGAAATACTGTTGTCCAGTATTAGAGCACCACCTTTCTCAAGGTTGAAAACTATTACATAGTAATGACCATGAGCAATGATTGGGAAGAATACGAGGCGTGCATCTCTCAATTTGTAACATTTTTTATCCTTGTTGATTGTTTCCGAAAAAATCTCTATCTGTGCGTTCAGGTCTCTTTCCTTCTTCTGAATCTCTTGTTGCTGTTTTATCACAAGAGATAAAAGATTATTCAAAATGAATTTTTTGTTATTAAACGCATAGAAAATCTAGATATTTACCGTTGCAGCCAATGGTAAATAGTATCGTCTCTTTTCTTTGTTTATTTTTCTTCTCTCTTCTGCATTCATCACTGCAACGAATGCGTCAATTACCTGGCTATCTATTTGTATATCTGTCGAAAGTGTTTGCATCGTTATTCTTGGTACTACTGTTCCCTTTCCATCATCAAACACTTCGTCTCTGTATTTTAGTATCACAGGTGATAAATGTCAGTTTATTTGTTATGTATAGAATATCACTGGTGATAATATCATAGTTTAAAGTATAAGCAGCAAAATATAAGAATCTTACAGGATGTCTCCTTGTGTTGAAAACATGCTGTATGCTAACAGTGTTTCATCTTCTGTCAATGGCTCCATCACATTAGCCATTTTGTTATTATACGGTGACTTTAAGTACATTGATGGTTTAACAATCCTTTTTCCTTCTTTTTTTTCTTTTTCGATGCTTTCTTCATCAATGTCCTTTCCAGTTCCGAATGGTTTTACTTGAACTGATGGGCTTTCAGCCTGTTCTGGAACTTTTGCTTGTTTTGCAGCTTCTCTTTCAGCCTGTTTCATTTTCAAAATAAAATTAAAGTTTGATCATAAATGTTTTCCATTTTGAAAATAAGTTAAATCAAACTATATGTCAACAACGTAAATGGAAACAAAAACATACCACTCACGAATAATTGCATGTATATTTTAAATATGCAAGCTGTTTCATCAACCATTTATCAGATATGACATAAATAGAAAACATTCATATGAGGTATCACTGGTGATATCACTGGTATCACTGGTGATATCACATTCATATGAGGTATCACTGGTGATACCTCACTGGTATCACTGGTGATATCACATTCATATGAGGTATCACTGGTGATACCTCACTGGTATCACTGGTGATAGTATCTCCTGGTATTCTAAAAGCAAAGAACATGTAAAAACAAAAAAATAATTGCATGTATATTTTCATACCATCAAAAGTATCTCACCTTTCTCTTTTCATTAAGCTCCTTTGCAGCTGCTGCTGCTTTCTTCTTCTGTTCTGCTTTCTTTTCTTCCTCTTTTTGAGCTCTCTCTTTTTCTGCTTTTTTCTTCTCTTCTGCTTTCCTCTTCTCTTCTGCTTCTTCTTTTTTCTTTGCTTCTTCTTTCATAGCAGCTTCTTTTGCTGCCTGTTTTTCTGCTTTCCTCTTCTCTTCTGCTTCTTTCTTTTTGTTTGCTTCTTCCTTCGCAGCAGCTTCTTTCTTCTTCTCTTCTGCTTCTTTCTTTTTGTTTGCTTCTTCCTTCGCAGCAGCTTCTTTCTTCTTCTCTTCTGCTTCTGCTTTGCTCTTCTCTTCTGCTTCTTTCTTTTTGTTTGCTTCTTTCTGTTGGTAAAAAATAACAAGTTATTATAGTGTATCACTTGAGATATTAGGTTTTTTTTTTTTTTTTTTTTTTTATTTACCTTTTTTATTTCATCTTTTCTTGCTTTCTCAGCGGCTTCTTTTTGCTTTTGAAGCATTTCTTCTTTTGCTTCTTTCTGTTTTTTTGCATCAGCTTCTGCGGCCTGTTTTATTTAAAAATTAAAAACTATTAGATTGCTTCTTTTGTTTCTTCTTTTTTGTTTAATTAAAAGAAAAAATTAAGTATATATAAGAATCTTATCACTAGTGATACTGCATACAAATAATAACTATTCAAGATATCTAACCTTTTCTGTTTCCTGCTTTGCTTTCGCTGCAGCTTCTTTGGCAGCATCGTTTATGTTTTCATCCAATTTTTCTCCTTCTTTTTCAGTTTCAGTAGATTCTCTGTCTTCTTCTCCGTCATCATCTTCTTCATCTTCATCAGTTGAACCATCTCCACCATCATTACCTCTTTGATTATCATCACTTTCATCCTCTTCACTTTCTCTATTATCATCACTTTCATCCTCTCCACCTTCTCCATCATCATTACTTTCATCACTTCTTTCTTCATCTTCTCTTCGACTAGGCCCTGCCTTATCGTCTATCAATCTCCCGAATTTATCAGTTGTTATTCCTATATTAAATTCTGAGTTGAACCTTTGTATAAACCTCCCTATCGTTTCATCTCCTTCGTACATCTCCATGCTTATTTTGATTGAATTTTGTAACTCTTCTTTCTCTCTTAAAACTCTTTTAAAGCTTTCTTCTATTGTGTCATATATATCCTGTATTTAAAAACAAAAAACAAAAAACAAAAAAAAAAAAAAAATACATAAGCATTTATCACTAGTGATATCATTCAATAAGGTAATTTATCACTAGTGATATCTTACCTGTCTCAGCTTTTCATCTTCATTTTTTTTACTGTTTTCATCTTCTTCTATTACCATCACCTTTCCAATCTCTCCATTATATATTTCCATGTCCTCCCTTGCCTGTAATAGACTTGTGTTCCAGTTTTTTATTGCTGGCCATTTTCGTGGGACGTCCATTTCCTCAAATTTGGTGTAATGCAAGTAAATGAGCTGTTTTCAATGAAACAAAACTTCCATTAATGGGCTTTCATGTTCTGAAATTATTTTATAGTTTTCATGAAAAGCTAAACATATCACTGGTGATACTGCACAATTATCATCATGTTCAAAAGCTAAACATATCACTGGTGATACTGCACAATTATCATCATGTTTAAGCTGTTAAATCTAACGGCGTTACTAATAAGCAATATACCACTATCAGCTTTTTGATGATAGTGGTATATTTAGCTGTTGATAATTATTTGCATACCTATCAACTAATCCTAGATGCTTATTTAGTTTAGCCTGTTGATTATATATGTCTAGTATCACCAGTGATATGTTTTTTATAAGCTTTTTACTCAATTATAAAAAATAAAATTATGAAATTATCTCTGGTGATACTGTACATCACATTTCATAGAAAGCTTATTTTTAAATTTAACTGTTACTTACCGTGAACGTCAGATTCGGTCCGTAGTACCAATTCTCAACCGTGGTATCATTCCAGCCTTTCTTGCTTTCTTTTAAGACATTCCAAATGAATGTGCACCAATCGATGTTTGGTATGTCTTCGGGTGACTGTATGTTTTCCAGGACATGATACTTCAATCTAGATGAATTATCGCAATTCACAAGGCAGTTTGCAAAAAGCATCAAGTAATTCAAATCAAAAAGGAAGTCTGTTCCTTCCGTTGTTTGAATTACATTAGATAACATTGTTGTTGTTCTGTTCCTTTGCTTTTTTGGGAGCTGCGCCATGAATCTGCAGTACATTGTGTCCTGTGTCAGCCTTGGTCTCTTAGCATAGAATGATTTGTTACCCATCGGTATTCCCAGTGCTTCTCTGATTTTTTTTGGAGTTATTTGGATTATCCCGCCATTTGGTAACTTGATCTCCATTGTCTCCACATCCAAGTTTTTCAAGACAAAGTATGGGAGTTTTCCAGGAACTTTTTCGATTGGAAACCCAATTAATGATCCAAATCCCATCTCTCTGACCCTTTGTTTTCTCTCTGTGGTCAATGCATGTGTAGCATCATAAAATGGTTTTGCAGTCGTCTTTGATCTTAACCTCTTGAAGTTTTCCTCTATTTTTTTCTTACCCTTTTTCTTATCCTTCTTTTTATCTAAAACAAAATCTTCATCTTCCATCTCTTCCTTTTCCTCTTTTTTGTTTCTCTTATTCTTACCCTTCTTCCTTTTCTCTACTACAACTTCTTCATCTTCCGTATCATCCTCTGCAACCTTCTTCCTTTTTTCAACTCTTTTCCTTTTAACGTTCACTATTTCAACTTTCCTTTTCTCAACCTTCTTTTTTTCAACTTTTTCTTCCTGTTTCTTTTTCTTTTCATTTTTTTTCTTGTTTTGCTGTTCCTTTTCTTCTTCTTCTAATCTTTGTTTCTTGGTAGCGCTTCTTGTTGTCGCACTTGGTGATTCTGTTATTTTTCTCTTTGTTGTTGGTTTTTTCTTGACAATGTCTTTCGTTGCCTTTTCAACCTTCTTTTTTGTAGCCTCTGCCTCTTCTTCTTCATTGTCTTCTTTTGCCTCCTTTCCTCCTTTTGGTTTTTTCTTTCCAATAGTCTTTTTTCTTTGCAAAGTTGCCAGAACAATCCCTGAATCTGTTGGACTATCGTGTCTTAACACGTCAGTTGTTTCTTCAACGGTTGGTGGTGTTGGTGTTGGTGTTGGTGTGCCTTCAGTTGTTTTTTCGGCAGGTGACCTTTGGTTTATTGGTGTAACTAAGATTGGTGGATTAGGTGCTGTTACTAGTGATAACCTACCACTCAAACCTGCATAAAACAAATCCAAATAAGTTTATGAATATGATATGTGATAAATAAACCTTGAATGTGTATGCGCTGTATAATTTATAACATTCATTACTGCAAGTATACGTATTCATTACTGCAAGTATACAAACACAGAACCTAAATGTCAAATTAATACGTCGCATACATTCAGTTTTTTATCACACTTAATTCTTCTAAAGTAGACATTCTTAGATGTTACAATATACCTTTATTTGTGTGAATCTCTGGAGATGGATTCAAGAATGCCAGTGTTTTCAGAACTGCATTCAGAATTTTACATATATTAAGATAATGTATGCAATTTTTTTGTTTAAAGATTTATTAACATAAACTAACCGCTTAAAGCTGTTATCGAGCCCTGATCCGCAAAAGTATCAGAATCTACGTTTTTTCAAAAAGCACAAAATTAGTCTCTCATCATATATATACTAGTTATCAGTACAAGTGCTCATCTACAACTGTTTTATCACTAGTGATAACCTACCAAAAACTGAATAAGACATCTACAACTGTTTTATCACTGGTGATAACCTACCAAAAACTGAATAAGACATCTACAACTGATTTATCACTGGTGATAATCTACCAAAATCTGAATAAGACATCTACAACTATTTTATCTCTGGTGATAATCTACCAAAATCTGAATAAGACATCTACGACTGTTTTATCTCTGGTGATAATCTACCAAAATCTGAATAAGACATCTACAACTGTTTTATCTCTGGTGATATGCTACCTAAAATTGAAGTGAGTCACTACAAATGTTTCGTTATCATCGCAGATCTTCTACTAGCAAAAAGTGAACTAAATAGCTACAACTGCTTTTTATCACTAGTGATAACCTACCAAAAACTGAAGTAATGCATTACAATTTTTTTTATCACTAGTGATATAATACCAAAAATTGAATGACATCTATTTTATCATCATCACAGATCTTCTACTACCAAAAACTGAATAAAATAACTATAAATGCTTTTTATCACTAGTGATAAACTAACAAAAACTGAAGAAAAGCACAACATTCATCACATTATTATAAAAATATCTCAAAAAATATATAAAATCAACAAAAACTGTATAATCTAAATAAATAACATCTTATAAAACTCAAATAAGTTGATAATCATCACATGCATCACAGTATCACATCAAAAATTAACAAAAAATACACAAAATGTTCATAATGATCGATATTATTCATAAATAAGTACAAAATCACTAGAGATACTAATAAAACTAGTAAATAATTAGTCGTACCTTCATTTTCAGTTTCAGTAGGTTCATTTTGAACCTGTTTTTTTGGGGGATCTGCTTGCGCAATTGATGATTCTTCCATTTTTGTGATTTTTTGATGATTTTAACGGTAAAAATTGGTTGATTTTGGTGTTTTAATGGCGGTTTAGGGTTGATTTTTAGAGAGAGAAAGGTGAATATGACCGGTGGAGAGTGAGAGGTGATTTTGAGAGAGAAAGGGGGTTTGTTGGGGTAACTTTGCCGGGTTGGCAACTTTGGTCCCTCCGTGTTTTTTTATTATTAAAATTTGTTTTTTTGATCCAACGGCCCTGATTGGTCCGTTGGTATGTACCATTTTTTGCATTTGCAAAATAAAACGCCTGTGGGTGCTATTTTGTGGCTGAGGACTATTTGAGGCCTTGTTTATTTTCAGTTTTTCACAACATTTTCAAAACAAAAAAATTGGAGTACATTTTATATATTTATAAGAATATGGTTATATTATTTATAGTAATCAAGATTTTTAGTTCATGCCAACGAAATATTGAAAATCATCATCATTGGGACACAGTGTCAAATATATTGTAATGATTTAGCTTTACTTTTTATGAGTTTTTCGTCACCCTCGCTCACTTGAAGTCAAATTATCTATATATCTAAACCGCAGGAGTTGGGTTGCTTCAAAGTGTTGTGCGTAACAGTGCTAATAACAGTAACACCCGCTTTTAATTATTGTACATCACTGTTATTAGCACTGTTCATCCATTTTATACCACAAACACCTCTATAAAATCCTCCCCCCTCCACACATTCTTCCTGAATCTTCTTCTCACCATCTCTAATAAATCCTCCCGCCCCCCCTCCCCCCAAAATCTAAATCTAGACCCCTCTTCTTCATTCTCAAAAACACACATAGACACACACAAGATATCATATACCATTATCCATGTAAATATTCGATTTAAAGATGCCGATGAACAATTGCAGGTATGTGCTTTTATTCACAGTATTCTTCACCACAGAAACCCTTGAAATCCAACATCAACTTTGGAGGATAAAAATTGTGAAGTTTTGCTGATGGAAAAGCTCAACAAGATGAGGAAGAAGGTGGGGAAGAATAAGCTCAAAGCAAATAGAAATCTTCGATTGCCAGGTAAGCACAAGAAAATTGCAGCAACGAATTCCTAATTGTCAGGTAAGCAATAACCTTAATTTGTATCCAATTTTTAACTTACCCATGCCTCTAAACAATTTTGGGTTTTCATTCATTTGGTAATCCACTTTTATACACTATAATTTATGGTTTTCTTTTTAACTGTCATTTTTAATGTGGCTTTTTTTTTTTTTTTTTTTGATGAATTAAGGTGTTAATTATGATGTTTTGTATCTATGCATACCAAGTGTTTATTTTTATGCCTCAGTGAAAAAAGATGCTTACTTTATTTGTTTAAATTAGAGATTGTGAATTGAGTCATGTTCTATATTATATATGGTAAAATATGGCAGTGACTATTTCTTTGTGGTTGTGCAAAAGGTTGGTCAGCCCCTTACAACGGACTTCATTAAAATAGATAATAACCATTGTGTTAGTTTATAGATAATAAGCATTGTGTTAGTTTCATTGTTTTTATCACAGATTGGTAGCGTGGCTTTCTTACTTTTGATTATTTTCTGCATTTTGTTATTGGTTTATTGTTGCAGTTATAAGCCGTTAAAAGTGACCCAAAAAAAATCCAAACGACAAGCAAACCAAATTATTTGTTGATGTATATGCACTGAAACTTGGACTAATCTTTTTTTCTTAAATGTTGGATGATTCTTTTTGTTTAATGTGTTTTTATTGTTTGAAATAGGATCTTGCACAGGACGCTGTGAAGAAGAGGCCGATAGCGTTAGGGAGATTGCTTTACGGTATGATTGTTTTACACCTTTTTTGGGTTGTTTTGGTTAGGAACTAAAACTTATTTATTTGGTTGTTGTGTGTGCAGCAACTAAAAATAGAAGGGAAACAAGCTGAGGTATTTGATCCGGTATATGACTGCAGAAACACCTTCAATCCCGCTGCGGTGTTACCACAGGTTTGTAATTGTCAAACATTTGTAACAGGTATGTGCATACTCAAAAGTGTATTTACCTTTTCAAGATGCGAACTTATATACTATCATTCCATATTCTACAGATTTAGGCCGCAATTGTGCAAGGAATCAGGTATTATATATAGATTGAAGTCATGGCTGTTTATGGCATCTTATTAGTGATAAGAAGGTTGGTGATGAAGCGAAAAGTGTACCGCTTTTAAGGGGTCATTTAAGCCCTAAATCGTATTTATTTGATCAAATATCGCCCTAAATCGTTCCTTTTGTCATTTTAGGTACTTTTGAGGAGAAATCTGGAAAAGGAGGCATTTTGGACGTTTTTGGAGCATAAAAGTGAAGAAAACGGCAAAGTCTCAAAAATCGGCTAAAAGTTACCTTTGACGGCGTCACAATTTACCCTGGACGGCGTCATGCCTTGGCAAGAAAAGTTGGACGTGAAATTTACTCATGATAAGCCAGTGAAAATAGCATGTGAATTCTGACGGCGTCACGCTTTAACTTGATCAAGGGCGTCACGGCTTAAATCAAAAGGGGACGGCGTCACGTTCAAGGTTCGACGGCGTCAAGCCTTGATAAGCCAGAATGGATTTTGGAAGAGCTAAAGAGGGACGGCGTCAAGAAGGTCATCCAGGAACCCTAGAAGCGGCGAGGTGACGGCGTCACACTCCATAACGTGACGCCGTCAGATCCAAAAATCTATATATAGTTTTCTAATTTTTTGTCATTAAGAGAGAGCTTAGTGTGTGGAATTTTGGGAGAAAACCCTAAGACGAATTTATCTTCTTTTTCAAGGCTTTTTGCCTTGAGATCTTCCATGTTACATTGAAGATAAGTTATCAATTAATCATTCAATATGTCTATGTGTTGTTTGATTTTATCTTATTCTTGTCTTTTGATTAACATGTTAGGCTAAATTTATCTTGTGTTTGCTTAGATCTAATGAAACCTAGCTATTGATTATTGGTTATTAGTGTGTTGTTAGTTGTATTGGATGATTGTTTATCTATGTTAGGCTTAAGAAAACTGGCTAACTTCCTATTCGGTAACTTGCTTGAACGTCTTAAGAAACATGAACCAAATGCGTACTAAAGGTTTTTATGGTTGTATTTAATGCACAAGCGAATTCTAGTGATCCCATGTTAGGAGCTTCCTAGCCGGCTCGACATAGGAGTGAAGTAGGAGCTTGTAGAGTTGGGGAAGTACGTACGCCACCCCACAAATAGTATTAAGGAATACACCCGTCATCCACGCGACTAATACACACTAATTAACCGGTAAAAGATAGTTAGGGAGTAAGGAAATCTAAGTAAACACATTTCTCTATACATAAGTTTCTCACCACATTTTATTTTCAGTTATTTATTTTATTTGCATCCGTAGTACTTTTGGGTTAGTTGACTAGCAACTAATTCCGCCCACTCTTTCAAACCCGAGATTTTACTTGCTTTCATAAAAAATTATAAAAACATAAAAAGAATCTTCCTCGACCTTTAGACCTAATTAGAGTAGTCTTTCATACCTAACGAACACTATTCCCTGTGGAGAACGATCAATCCCCCGTACTTACCACTACACTATACTACATCGGTCAGGTACACTGCCTGGTGGGGTTGTAAGCCTCTTGAGATCCCTCGAGAGGTAAAACCTGTTGTAAGGTTACAAAACCACGCATCAAGTTTTTGGCGCCGCTGCCGGGGAATAGTTATTGTTTAGGTTGAATTGTTATTTCTATTAGGTCTACTCACTAGATTCCTTTCTAGTGAGATTTTTATTTTCTTTTTCTAGATTTTCTTTAGTCTATCTTATTTCTTTGTACTTTTGTTTGTGATACCTTCCACTTACCTCATGAGTAACATTGGTCATTTGATCCCTGTTATTCGTGTTTTTCGCCGTGCAAATTTTCAACTACCCGTTCCCGCCCCCATAGTAGCAAACAACAACCTTTCACCCAACCACCACTTTGGTAATAATTCTGAGATGGAGGAGTCTGACCATGAGAATGACTATGTTAGTCCATTTTACTATTCAGACTCCGATGAGGATGCTGATGATGGAGAAGTAGTTAACGAGGAATGGGGAAAAGAGGAAATTGATCCCTTTAAGTATGTTGACCCTAAGACTAAGATCGAAAAGGATAGCCTCTTTAACATGCAATTTCCGTGTAAGATTGGTTATCATGATTTTTATGCTTATCTTAACTCATCTTTGCCTATGAACATTATCTCTCGCGCTAATTATAATAAAATCATGGTAGATGAGCTAGAATATCAAGGTGATAACATCGTTGCTAGGACTAAGCCACTACACGTATTCGTTGGAAGTTTTGTGTATTTGGTGGATTTTATGGTTATGGAGAACTTAGGAGAATTCATTGATAACAAATTAACCCAAGTCATTTTTGGAGAACCCTTCAAAAGGTTGACCAACCTTGACGAAAAACTTGTGGACGGGTTAATTACATTCTCGGATGGGGATGAAGATTTTGTCTATCAAATGCCCCGAGCACATCCTAGGTTTAAGAACTACCCCATTGAATCTTGCAATAGAATTATGCCTATCGACTTGTTAAGTGAGAATGATAAGAGGAAGGGGCTCAAATATCCACATGAGAAAAATAAAAGATACTATCATGGATGTTTGGAGCTAAATGATGAATACAAGAAAGATGAGGCAACAATTAGATGGCTCACACTCGGATACGTGAGCATAAGCGATACTAGGTAGAGTGACTTTGAGTCTAGCTACAAGACTCGTTAATAAAGAAAAGCGCTTCTTGGGAGGCAACCCAAGCTTTATTTGCTTTGTGTGTTTATTTATTTGTTTGTTTGATTTTATTTGTTTCCGTATGTGTGTTTAATTTTTATTAGTATTGATTCATGTTCAAAAGTAATTTGTGAAAATGCTTTATTTTGTTTTTAACTTCGTCTTAACTACATATAAAGGTATTTTGCAAAAGTTAAGTGTAAGGGAAATCTAAATCGGTTTATTAGAACACAAATGAACATGAATCATAATAATAATAAATTAGCATACATATTAGTATTTGTTTGAGTCAAATGCTTGTATCGAGTCATAATGATGTTTTGCAGGATTTCCAGGAAGTAATGTAAAGGTTTTTCCAGAAATTTTCCGGAAACTTAAAATGAAAATTTTTGTCAGGTCATTTCTGACGGCGTCAAGGTTTATAACCTGACGGCGTCAGATTTAATTTCCAGAAATTTTTGAAAGTTTTGTTTTCATAAAAAGTTTTTATTAAATCTCCAACTTATAATCTCCAGGAATCTGCAAAATTATCATTCCACAAGCATTATATCCTTATATATAGATTTTTCCCGCCGATGTTATGCAGGTTTTCGTGTTTGTTTTCTCAGGTTTAACAGGTTATTTTGGACAAGGAGATGTTTATGGAATCAAGCTTATGGCGATGCATTAGTCATGGAACTTCAACATTACCTTGGAGGAAGATCTAACCGTGTAATTTCATTATCCACCAAGCGAATCAGGGGAGTATTTGATTTCATTCTTTTACTTTTTTTCTTTTACATCTTGTTATTTGAACATTGGGGACAATGTTCATCTTAAGTGTAAGGGGAGGGTAAAAGTACGATTTTAGAGAATACAATTGCGCTTGATTTTTGTTTGTTTAATAGTAGATGTGTAATAAAACTGAGAGAAATACTTGTTAAGGTAATTTTAGTGCCAAATTTAAAATTTTTTACAACATGTAGGAGTGAAACTTTGATCTTAATGAGCGTCTCACGGATAGGAGTTATATGACTAGCACAAAAACCGTACCACTAAAAAATTTTCCACCCCCAAATATGTGAGGTTCGCCCCTAGAATTGGTAGGAAAAGAATTTATGCTATGATGTGTGTACCGGTAGCACTTAGATTCTAGAACTTGCGTTAGGACCATTCCAAGGCCACATGTGAGACTACATTCGTGTAGTTAGATTTACTACATGATAAGAGGCATTAGGATTAACCCATTGTTTTACACCTGTGTTTTTGTTATAATTACATTGGCTACATTGGTCAAGTAATTCTCCCACACCCCTTTGCGTTGTACTCATTTTTAGTACACGATACCCCTAGTACACCCCTCAGAGCCTATCTTTTCGTTTCGACCTTTAAGCATTTTACTTAAAGGAAGAATTTGTTACACCCCACTAAAATGTACACCCAAATCGCCTTAGCCTACCTTGTATGCACTCATTTTTAGTGCATTATTGTTACAACATTTGTTTAAACCCAAGTTAATTATCTAGTTGATTACATGGTTGCTAAGTCGAGTCATATCCTTGTACATATTGTTTTGGGACGATTGGGACTCATGGGTAAAGTACTAGTGTAATGGAGTAATGGGGAAGAACATCATTTATTACCCCCATATGTGCTAAATATTTTAAAAGTACTCCAAGTTTTTCAATCATCTTAATTCGAGTCATTAGAATAGTAATTTGTAAAGTTATGTAAAAGATCAAGTGTAAGGGGAATGCAATGCCCCTATGATGTATTATTTTGGATGGTAGGGCAAAAGTGTATGCAAAAAAAAAAAAAAAAAAAAAAAAAAAAAAAAAAAAAAAAAAAAAAATCGAAAAAATCGAAAAAATCAAGAAAAACCCAAAAAAATGAGAAAATGAAAAATAGAAAAAAAACATACGGACTACCATCCCGTTTCATTTTATGTTTGTTTTATGTTTTTGTTTTTGTTATTTCATTTTTAGCTTAAGATTGAGTCTAGTCTTGGCTTAGCAACATTGTATAGTACATGTAATTGATCAAGATCTTTAACTCGCCACCAGTAAAATATCCCGTATCCAACAAAACCGTGTTTTCCTTTTCCCTACACCTAACGTTATAACCCATTTAAAAGCCCTCTTTGATAGTTTATCTTTGGTGCTTACGCCTAGTGGAGGAGGTTTTCGATCCTTTCCCAAGCCTATGGTAATCTATTTGCTATGACAGGTAGTGAGAGATATTATCCGTTTTCATTTATGAGATTTATTTTGATGACACTTGAGAGATGTGAGTATCTAAACACTACTTGTGAGGTGCTAGTTTATAATCTCCGTGCTTATTATGATTGAAGTGGAACGATTATTTGTTGTAATTACTTTTATGTTTGCATTAAATGACCCCTAACTTGTATTTTGATTAGAATAAAAGCGCATTTGCTTGAGGACAAGCAAATCTCAAGTGTAAGGGTATTTGATGAAGCGAAAAGTGTACCGCTTTTAAGGGGTCATTTAAGCCCTAAATCGTATTTATTTGATCAAATATTGCCCTAAATCGTTCCTTTTGTCATTTTAGGTACTTTTGAGGAGAAATCTGGAAAAGGAGGCATTTTGGACGTTTTTGGAGCATAAAAGTGAAGAAAACGGCAAAGTCTCAAAAATCGGCTAAAAGTTACCTTTGACGGCGTCACAATTTACCCTGGACGGCGTCATGCCTTGGCAAGAAAAGTTGGACGTGAAATTTACTCATGATAAGCCAGTGAAAATAGCATGTGAATTCTGACGGCGTCACGCTTTAACTTGATCAAGGGCGTCACGGCTTAAATCAAAAGGGGACGGCGTCACGTTCAAGGTTCGACGGCGTCAAGCCTTGATAAGCCAGAATGGATTTTGGAAGAGCTAAAGAGGGACGGCGTCAAGAAGGTCATCCAGGAACCCTAGAAGCGGCGAGGTGACGGCGTCACACTCCATAACGTGACGCCGTCAGATCCAAAAATCTATATATAGTTTTCTAATTTTTTGTCATTAAGAGAGAGCTTAGTGTGTGGAATTTTGGGAGAAAACCCTAAGACGAATTTATCTTCTTTTTCAAGGCTTTTTGCCTTGAGATCTTCCATGTTACATTGAAGATAAGTTATCAATTAATCATTCAATATGTCTATGTGTTGTTTGATTTTATCTTATTCTTGTCTTTTGATTAACATGTTAGGCTAAATTTATCTTGTGTTTGCTTAGATCTAATGAAACCTAGCTATTGATTATTGGTTATTAGTGTGTTGTTAGTTGTATTGGATGATTGTTTATCTATGTTAGGCTTAAGAAAACTGGCTAACTTCCTATTCGGTAACTTGCTTGAACGTCTTAAGAAACATGAACCAAATGCGTACTAAAGGTTTTTATGGTTGTATTTAATGCACAAGCGAATTCTAGTGATCCCATGTTAGGAGCTTCCTAGCCGGCTCGACATAGGAGTGAAGTAGGAGCTTGTAGAGTTGGGGAAGTACGTACGCCACCCCACAAATAGTATTAAGGAATACACCCGTCATCCACGCGACTAATACACACTAATTAACCGGTAAAAGATAGTTAGGGAGTAAGGAAATCTAAGTAAACACATTTCTCTACACATAAGTTTCTCACCACATTTTATTTTCAGTTATTTATTTTATTTGCATCCGTAGTACTTTTGGGTTAGTTGACTAGCAACTAATTCCGCCCACTCTTTCAAACCCGAGATTTTACTTGCTTTCATAAAAAATTATAAAAACATAAAAAGAATCTTCCTCGACCCTTAGACCTAATTAGAGTAGTCTTTCATACCTAACGAACACTATTCCCTGTGGAGAACGATCAATCCCCCGTACTTACCACTACACTATACTACATCGGTCAGGTACACTGCCTGGTGGGGTTGTAAGCCTCTTGAGATCCCTCGAGAGGTAAAACCTGTTGTAAGGTTACAAAACCACGCATCAGTTGGTCAGTTGAATATGTAAAAGCCATTTTAAGTTATACTAACTTTTTGAAACGTCCTGTTGTTACACGTATTATCAGCCTATTGAGACGAATGCAGTAGCAGATAATCTTTGCATTTTCTTTGTCTAGGCCTTCTGAAAAAACTTTCATTACCAATGTTGCCACGGACATTGGTCAACAGGCAAGCACATTACTTTTGGGTTACATCCTTTTCGAATATCATTTAAGTTATGTTAATTCTTATTCTCTTATGTACTCCGTATTTGGTAGTTGGTATTCATAGGATGATGCGAAGTTTACTCTTTTTTACCATTTTTTTTTTACACTTGCGTATTGTGTTTCTCATATGGATCATAATTTGGTAATAGTAGGACAAGGGGAAGGGAGCAAGAAGGCACCACCAGAAACTGCATCCAAAACTGCAGCAACAATGGTTTCTACACCTACCGGTGAGTTTATCTTATGTAGCTTCTTACTACCCACCACCTGGTCAAACCACTGAACCACCACCACAGCAGTATCAGAATAGTGTAAATAATGTTGGATTGTTAACCTTATAAGGAAAAAAAATGTTGCAATGTTCCTGATATCATCATTTTAAATTGATAATCAATTGACAATTCGCTTTGGTAAGCTAATAATTTGAGATGATAACCATTTATGTTTGCAAGCCATTATTACTCTGTTACAACTCATTATTCATTTGTTTTCCGATTCTCCATTCACATATGCATTTCAATAAACCTGTTTGTGATTTGGTTTTGCTGTGGAGTTTTCATTAGGAGTGTTTGGGATTCGCTTAATAGTTAAGTTTTTGCCGACTTTTTAAAATTTATGGATGTTTTATTCACGTGTATGCTTTTATGAAATCAGTTTGTGGAATGGATGCATGAGAGTTTGTGGTTATTGGGGCACGAGAATTTATGAGTGGGATTTTGTTCTGTATAACAGGCACATACATCAGACTATTCTCTTAGTAGATTGATTTTCAGTTGACTATTGTTGACTTATAAATTTGACTGTCGTTGACCTTTTTTAATTGGCTTTGGTTTCCAGGCTCAAGGTTATGTATGCTGACCTTGGACATTTATCGCATTTATCGATCAAGGTAATCAGTTATTCAGTTATATTATTGGTGGCAAATTGGGAGGGTCAACCAGGTTTGCCAATGTGTAAAAAAGGAACGGGTTGATTTGTAATACTTTATACTACGACTAACTAACCAATTTGACATTTTTTTTTCTTATAATACCATATGGCTTTCACCTTTTTGGTTTACCCCTCCTTGAATGATTTACAGACAGAAATACCTGTGAGGGAAGATCATCCGCATAATGAAAGGGTTCAACACACTGAGGAATGTTAGACAAATGAGATGCAAATAAAACCTAAATAAAAGGGTATGTGAAAACGTAGAGGGGGGGGGGGGGTGAATACGTTTACCGTTTTTAAAACTTAAAAACTTGTTGTATCAAATTTCCAATTTGGCTAGTTCTAATATGAAAGATGTTTGTTGTAGTTTATGACTACCAAATTGTCACACAAGTATTATCAAATAATCACAACACAAGCAATCACATAATGCAAATATAAAAGTAAAGAGATAAGTAAAAGAAAGCGCAAACCGAACACGATGATTTATAGTGGTTCGGTCACAGAGCTCCTCTTCGTCCTACTCCACTCCCCGAGTACCCAACTCGAGAGTTACTTCACTAGATCAACAAGCTCCCTTTCTTAGGCGGAGAAAACCTTTACACTTCGCTTACTTCCTTTTTCGGTACTAAGCTAAACACCGAGTTCTAGTTTAAGGTAGAACCAACCTAACGTCGCTTACTTCCTTTTCCGGTACTAAGCTAAACACCGAGTTCTAGTTTAAGGTAGAACCCACCTAACGTCGCTTACTTCTTTTTCCGGTACTAAGCTAAACACCGGGTTCTTTACAAGGGTACAACCACTCCCGACACTCTTTGTGTTTTGAGGACTAAAACACTAACCACACTCACTGATACAAATGATGTTTACAATGATCCATGACATATATGTTCAATGGATATAAATGACTAATCTATATGAACTTCTTGAATAAGAAGTCTTCAATCATTGAGGATGTCAAGTACTCTTGAATCTTCATATGTTGGAATGCTATGGTGGATAATGACTTCAAGATCTTCTAACCTTCTTGGTGGATCAGGAAGTATGCTATGGATGATGTCTCATGATCTTGAGCTTGCTTCACAGGATCATTGACAGTGTATGCTTACAACATAATGAAAGTTAGTAGCATTATGATCATTATGAAATGGATGATTAATGTGTGTTTCTACATGATTTACTAATGATCTAAATGAATGTAAATGGTAGAGGGAATGTGTGTTTGAGTTGGATGAACAATGGGTAAACAATGGGCTTCTATTTATAGCCAACAAGATTTTTGCCCCGCGGATTTGAAGGATCCCTAAATTTGGATCCGCGCTTTATACCATTTGGATCCGCGGGATCCGCCGGACCAGACAGCTAAGAGTTTATGGATATCTTTCCAAATCCAGCTGTATCCTTCACATCCTTGTTATGTCACATCAAAATCTCCCAAAGTCAACTATCTTGCTTGAAGATCTAGCCAAGATATTACATAATCTATGTATGATGCATGCCATGATGTCATTGTATCATTTTAAAAATAAAGTTTCCTTTTAAGGAAATACAAATGTAAATGTATAAGATGTTATTCCTAAAGTATGTTTATTAATATGTATCATGTTAGTTTGACACCTAAAGTGTACTTATCCTATTAATCTTAGGAAACATGATGTACAAGTAAAAGTACTTGTATATGCAAAATGTGAAATGAGGTTCTAAGTAGAATGGTTAGTCTTTTTTAAAATACTTAATGTCCTAGCCGTATTTTAAACATTCTAAATGGTTTGTTAAGGTTTGATCATAATGCTACATAACAAACATGTACGAACCTGTGTTGTATCATACGAGGACTTGAGAGGTGTTGAATGTATGTTGAGACAAGATATGATTACAAGTAACTTGTACATTTTACGCTATGTATCAAGTTACATGTTTGTCATCAATCAAAACAAACAAGATTGCTTGCACTAGCAATCTCCCCAACGAGACTGCTTGCACTAACAATCTCCCCCTTTTTGATGATGACAAAATATGTAAACGTGATAGAAAGTAAAATGCAAAAAGTTACTTGTGTCCGTAATTACTTACTTTATCCATGTGTCCGTTTCTCCGTTTACACCTTTCTCCCCCTTTTGTCGAAGCAAAAAGGGTGTGTCCTTGGAGTTAACTTCATTTCTCCCCAAAATGGCGAGCTTGCATCATCCCTAGTGAAGTTAAATAGACTACTCCAATCTCCTATGGTTGTTGCGTCCCCTAGGTTGTTAGCGGATCCATGGATCAAACTAGACTCTTAACCTACATCAAGGTTAGTGGTGTGCAACAAAAAAAAAATATATATGAAAAATGCATGATGAATGAAATGCATATAATGCGTAGCGGAATGTGATTATGAGAAATTTGAAGCTCCCCCTTGATTTATACTCCCCCTAAATGGAGTGACAAGGATATAATGTATGATGATGCATGATCCTACAAAACAAATAGTTAGACTATAATATGCTCCCCCTTGATGTATACTCCTCATTGCTAGAGTACCAACGTATATGGTTCAAGGATGAGAAATGCCAAAAATGATGAGTTAGTATATGATATACTCCCCCTCGATCTATACTCCCCGTTGCTGGGGTACCAACATATATGATCCAAGGATGAAGAATCCTACAAAATAAAGGTTAGTATAAAACAATATTTGTCCAAGGACAAGTATGTGATATACACTAATGCGTATATATGATGCATCCTAAAAAATGCTTGACGAAAACTCCCCCTTGCTCTAGGGCGTCAAGATGAACCTATAAAAAAAAAAATAATTGATGCAAACTTCATCCTATGATGAGTAAGCTATATACGATCGAGTGTATATGATGATGAACCTACAATGAAATGGTTAGTGCAATATATTTTATCTCAAGGAAAAATATTATGCAACATATCAATAATCTAATCACAAACAACTTGCCAATAGTGATTGTCTAATCAAAGAAAAAATATGATGCAACATACCAATTGTGATATCAATCGTGATTGTCTAGTAAACCATGTTATAAAGAGTGTAATCTTCTAATAAGAATTACATTTACAAGAATATACTCCTACAAAACAATGCCTATGAGGAGGATATGAGTGATCCTAGTTTTGGTGTTAGTTTACTAGTGATAACTTAATTACTAAATATTGATGCAAGTAAGTTTTTCGCTAATCCATGGGGTTGATGATTAGTGAAAGAGGTGATGGAAGGTGGTGGTTATAATGAATGCAATGAATTCAGAAACTCTAATGTATAGCAAATGCTATAAGAGTATTTGAAGATGGTTACGGTTATGATATTATCATCTACCAAAGATGATGAATCGTGCCATAGTAAATGCTCGAATGGAAATAAGAGGAAGTGAAGACAATGATTACTTAGGAATAGAGATTCCATATGCAACAATTAGAAATACTAGATACCTATATGCGGATGAAAATGACATCATATGATGAGAGTGTTGATTGGACTAACGTGTTGAGAGTGATGGTTCTGTTTGCACTGACAATGACGTGCTTGATATGTATCAAAAAATGAAAAGGATGAGATCCTATGGTGGTGTTCCTAGACAATGAAGGATATGAAAGTAAATTCTAGACTCGGTTGTGAGAGGGTTGTCTGTTTTAAAAGGTTGAAAACTGAGCCTAGTACCCGCGGATTGGGCGGAACCAAACTTTTGGTTCCGTCCGTCTTATCCAAGGGTTCCGTGAGACCAGAATAGGTTTGGTCATGTTTTGTCGTTTTTGATCAAACGAAGGTTCATGCTAAGGTCTATTTATTTATAACTACTGATTTGGTTTCACTAATCCTAGTCAAAGTCTAAAGAGACTTAATGGTTTACGTTTAAGAGGTTTGTCAAACACATGATGTGTTTTTCACTTGACGAGGTATTGGTACAAGACTGTGATGTTGGGTTAAGAGGGTTGACACACTTGTGATTGTGTGAACTGATTTCAAATGAATGGTGTGAACCTACATGTCGGTATTTGAGGATCTAAGAGATACGAATGACAATGCAAGCGATGAGCTTAGCAATGTTTTTGCGGATGTTGTTAGAAAAGCGGAAGCAACAATATGATTTGGAGAAAGGTATGTTGAAAGATATCCAAACACAAATTTCAAACCTCTAAAACTTAATCCTATTAGCTTTTAAAGCTATATGCAAGAAAATGGATCCCATAAACATATTACTAATCTAAGTAGCAATAATGAGAGAACAATTATGCAAGATGAGCATAACAAAGAGAAATAACAAATAGTTTGTTATCAACCTTCAAGGCAAAAGTCTTAATGACAAAAGATGTGAATATCATAAGACAACATGTTATAAAAACAAATAATCTACTACTAGACACAAAGTTACCACATAGCATCAAGACAAATAATCATAGCATGACATTGTTTAAGATACTACATTGTAAAATTGTTTTGAAGTTAGGCTTAGTCACTTAAGCATACTTACCCATTAACTAACACAATGATCTATGTGATTAATAAAACAACTTCTAAGTGTTTATCATACCAAAAACACTTAGACACATTATATGTGCATACATGGCAAACAAATATTGTGACAAAATCATAAAAGAATTAAAACAACAGGTTCATGTAAACACTTCTAACATTTTGGAAGCATGCACCATTTAGACTATCCTACTAGAAAGCTTAATGAATGTCGACTAAAGACATGAGCTATCTAACACCATGTACTAAAAATAACATATCATAAGTTAACAAGAACCAAGTTAAACTTATGAGATATTATATAACAAGTATCATGTGAATCATGTTAACATCTAGTAGCATGAAACATATATAAGCATGTAGATAAAACCGTTCGAAGGTTTACACATTTGACTATTAATCAAATAATTATTATGATAACATCAAGACACTTAAACATATCAAACACATAACATGTAATCAACACACACACACACACACACACACACACACACACACACACACACACACACATATATATATATATATATATATATATATATATATATATATTATGCAATGCAAGTGATTTTACTAAGAAAAATCACATCTACTACTTGACAAGATAATCAATACATGACTTAATGATACTCAACTATTTCTATTAAAAGCTAAGGTGATGAAGATGTCATAATATACACGGAAATTTGACAAATATGTGTCAACAGATTTTAATCATTGTGTTTGAAATCTGAGGTTGAATGATCTAAAGGGTGACATCCTTTGGGTTGAGTTTAAGTATGTGTTATGCAAGTGATTTGATCATCTAAGACCAAGGGATGTGTTTGTGCGTGGTAATGGAATATGTTAAGAAAGTTTTCAAGAAAGTTCTTTGGAACAAGAATCTAAGTAAAGTTACCAACTTTAATAGATCTTGTGTGTGTGCAAAATTTGAGTAAGGCTTGTTTATGACATATGCTTGAAAGGGGATAGATACATAAAGTATCTTTCAACAAGTAAGATTATCATACTTATGAAAACAAATATGACATGATGAGGGGGAAGCTCTAGTTCATAGAACTTGCAGATGTTTGTTTAAGATCATTTACCTAATGAGGTGTAATGAAATTTCTTGTAACACAACCATTCATGTTGCAAGGAGAGAATGATGCATAGGATATACATTATCCTAAACGCATGATTTCTAAGGCATGATGCTTTCCCAAACATTATGTTTTCCTAAATGAAGCCAAAGTGTTTGATAGTCCTAAATAAACTTGGGGTGCATTAGGATGTCTTTGAGATTTTGTATTTTAACATATGTTGTTAAAATATTGATTTGAGACATAAGCAGAAGCTTGGTGACGAAGTATTACTAATACTTTGATTACTTGTGAAGGTTGTACTACTTAAACCTAGTAAACAATGATAAACATTGAATGTTAACATTATGCTCATTTGAAGGTTCTAATCCTATAGGTGATAAAGTATGGTTGAATATGTTTAACGCATACTTGATTTGATATGAGTGTTTAGACTAAGGGCTTTTTAAGCAATGCACTCAATGATGGTAAGGATCGTGGTGTTGTAGGGGTTTGTTCAATTATGGATGTTGAGGACAAAAAGGATGAAGACTAACTCTTATGATCCATTGGTTGGTATAACTAGTGGTTGATTTAAAACTTAAGGGCTGAGACATATCACAAAGGTGAATGCGATGGGATGATGGTGAAAGTGCAAGTGTACTTAAGTTTCATGAATGTTGAAGATGACAAGAATGAATAATGATTCTTGTGGTTCACTAGTGGATGAAATGCCTAGGGACTGATCGTGAAGAACAAATGTTCTAGACAGGATAAGTATTTTAACATACGTTGTTAAAATACTTGGGAGTTGATTGTTTCGGATATGACTTTTAATGACTACAATCGTAAGTCAATTTTACTTGAATATTTCGGATGAAATACTTAAGTTGTCAATCATACTTTGTTGAGATAAGACTTGATAATACATCTATAACCTAAGTGTGAGTTATGACTCGATGTAAATCATAATCGTCTTGAAGAATGACATGTTAACCAAGTAAGGCAACATATGTGGAAACTGGACAATATCCACAGTCATGAGTTGGGTTTGTAATCTATGATATATATGTAAACAGTGAGTCTGGATTAGTTTGGAAGTTGTCAATTTACAAATCAAGCTAGTGAATGAGTAAAGGACGGGAGGATGCAGTGAATGTGTGTAATGATCACAAATACTCAGTGGTTTACCGAAAAGGTACCTTGGAGCATTTTCATGAAATTTGAAACTGTGATTGGATATGATTATCCTATTTGGTGTTTTGGTGAGATGTCCTAATCCTTATTTGAGTGAACATCAGTGATAAGAATCCTAAGAACTAGAATCAATAATTTAAGGATCGGGATTAGTCAGGAATTTTGAAAAAGTTACTGTTGAGACTGACGGATCCAATCGACAACAAGTGCGGATCCCATATTTGGGTTCCGCAGAATCCGCAGGGTGAGGAATGGCGGATCCAAAGTGTACAACAGACGGAACCAAAATTTGGGATCCGTCATATCCGTCATGTGGAAGTCCTAATTCTTAACAGAGAGATATGCATATTTTGCGTTACCCGCTCAAATCCCGGAAATTCTCCTAAAACATATGTAACTACTAATATGTGATAAAGTAAAACTAAAAACACATATTCTAACACACGTTTGCACATAGATCAATATGATGATAGTAACTTACCATAAATGGATGTTAAGCCAAACAGTGGCTTAAACATGGAAACTTGATAACATCAAAGTGTTATCGTCCTGTATGACATGGTTAGTACACATAAAGGTTTAACAATAAGATAATATCCTAAAGGCATAACAATTCAACACATCATTGTTTCAATTTGTTTGTACCAAACACTCTTTTTCAAAGTTACTACATGTTTACACATTTTAACGCTTGAACAATTTTGTGTAAGACAATATTTTTCAAAACACTAAACTAGTTTTACTTAGTTATCATTCTTAAGTGAGTTATGCAAGGTTTTCATATAACATATGTAAACAAAAATATCTAAGTCTATAAGTGAAACAAACACAGTTTATCAACTTATTGCACAATATCTAGCAAATTTCCTATTATGCATAAAACGAGCAATTGATAAACAAGAAAATAACTTATCATGGCAAAAACTTATGTATTACAAATCAACAAATGTAATCACAACATTCAACAAGCAAACAACATGTATGCAAATAACTTAGAACAGACAGTCACATAGCATAGCATAAATGAAAAGATACTTTTCGTCATTTTGCGTTTAAATATGACGATGTATGCCAAGCTTGATTTGTTTCCTTTATATTACCAAATACTTTAGTTTCAAAAGAAATCATATCAATGTTCAAAGAAAACCAACTTACATTGCCCGACGTAAAAGTTTAAGTTACTGTGTTAAAATTAAACTTAATATTTTGGACAGGTTGTAGCTTTTGATTTATTTTACCTATTTCAATTTAGATTCAGGCCATGATATTATTTTTAAATGAAAGTAGACTTAGTTCCTTTCAAAATGATAGGTGGCACGACTCCTACGGACTTACGGTTAATTAGTTATGATTTTTTGAAGTTTGACAAAAACTGAACACTGTACAGACGGATCCGGCGGATCCAAATAAAGGGATCCGCCCTTTATACCATTTGGATCCGTGGGACTCTGTACCAGATTCAACAAAACTCATATTTTGACATAGCGAAAGTGTGTCGGACTTGCTAGACTTAATATTAAACATATATTACACATATTTAACAACATTTCTATTTATGTGACTTGTCTAAACATTTACGTAGGTGATTTCTCAACTAGATTAATAGTTATCCCAAACACTCCCTTAAAACCCGTGTTTTTCGTAAATTAGCTTTATGCACACAATTTGACACTCAATCCTTTTAAGAAATCCTTTCTTTTGATTTTCCAAAGATATCTTCAAGCTTGTATACAAAGTAAATTTAACAACAAAATTTCTAAGTATACTTAGCGAAACATTTTTCATATTACATTCTGCTTCAAAGGTAATTTGATACATGGATCGTACTCTATTTTAAAAACCATTTGTTTTGAAAATAAGAGCCACGTGGCTCTGATACCAATTGTGAAAATGTAGAGGGGGGGGGGGTGAATACGTTTACCGTTTTTAAAACTTAAAAACTTGTTGTATCAAATTTCCAATTTGGCTAGTTCTAATATGAAAGATGTTTGTTGTAGTTTATGACTACCAAGTTGTCACACAAGTATTATCAAATAATCACAACACAAGCAATCACATAATGCAAACATAAAAGTAAAGAGATAAGTAAAAGAAAGCGCAAACCGAACACGATGATTTATAGTGGTTCGGTCACGGAGCTCCTCTCCGCCCTACTCCACTCCCCGAGTACCCAACTCGAGAGTTACTTCACTAGATCAACAAGCTCCCTTTCTTACGCGGAGAAAACCTTTACACGTCGCTTACTTCCTTTTTCGGTACTAAGCTAAACACCGAGTTCTAGTTTAAGGTAGAACCAACCTAACGTCGCTTACTTCCTTTTCCGGTACTAAGCTAAACACCGAGTTCTAGTTTAAGGTAGAACCAACCTAACGTCGCTTACTTCTTTTTCCGGTACTAAGCTAAACATCGGGTTCTTTACAAGGGTACAACCACTCCCGACACTCTTTGTGTTTTGAGGACTAAAACACTAACCACACTCACTGATACAAATGATGTTTACAATGATCCATGACATATATGTTCAATGGATATAAATGACTAATCTATATGAACTTCTTGAATAAGAAGTCTTCAATCATTGAGGATGTCAAGTACTCTTGAATCTTCATATGTTGGAATGCTATGGTGGATAATGACTTCAAGATCTTCTAACCTTCTTGGTGGATCAGGAAGTATGCTATGGATGATGTCTCATGATCTTGAGCTTGCTTCACAGGATCATTGACAGTGTATGCTTACAACATAATGAAAGTTAGTAGCAATATGATCATTATGAAATGGATGATTAATGTGTGTTTCTACATGATTTACTAATGATCTAAATGAATGTAAATGGTAGAGGGAATGTGTGTTTGAGTTGGATGAACAATGGGTAAACAATGGGCTTCTATTTATAGCCAACAAGATTTTTGCCCCTGCGGATTTGAAGGATCCCTAAATTTGGATCCGCGCTTTATACCATTTGGATCCGCGGGATCCGCCAAACAAGACAGCTAAGAGTTTATGGATATCTTTCCATATCCAGCTGTATCCTTCACATCCTTGTTATGTCACATCAAAATCTCCCAAAGTCAACTATCTTGCTTGAAGATCTAGCCAAGATATTACATAATCTATGTATGATGCATGCCATGATGTCATTGTATCATTTTAAAAATAAAGTTTCCTTTTAAGGAAATACAAATGTAAATGTATAAGATGTTATTCCTAAAGTATGTTTATTAATATGTATCATGTTAGTTTGACACCTAAAGTGTACTTATCCTATTAATCTTAGGAAACATGATGTACAAGTAAAAGTACTTGTATATGCAAAATGTGAAATGAGGTTCTAAGTAGAATGGTTAGTCTTTTTTAAAATACTTAATGTCCTAGCCGTATTTTAAACATTCTAAATGGTTTGTTAAGGTTTGATCATAATGCTACATAACAAACATGTACGAACCTGTGTTGTATCATACGAGGACTTGAGAGGTGTTGAATATATGTTGAGACAAGATATGATTACAAGTAACTTATACATTTTACGCTATGTATCAATTTACATGTTTGTCATCAATCAAAACAAACAAGATTGCTTGCACTAGCAATCTCCCCAACGAGACTGTTTGCACTAACAGGGTATACATAACTTCTATATGTCAAGTTATTGGTACGTTTAAGGCAAGATTTATACCTATTAGAGCCGCTTATCTCCTTCCGTATAACATGATACATAACTGTTATGCATCAAATCAGTTTAATTTTTTTTGCATCAAATCAGTTTAATTTGTTTTTAACGTATATTTTTACATGTAGGAGAGAGTATCAAGTATTAAATACAACATAACTGAAGGAATAAGTGCTCCAGTTAAAGACCCTTCTGCTCCAGTTTACATTACTGTAGTTGATGGTGGAAACATAGTAGCGATCACTGATAGGTGAAAGTTATGTTTTATTTGGGACTATTTCATGATTCCCAGTACAGTTTGTTGCAAAGAAAAGCTAACCTTGACACGAATTTCATTTTTTTCAGTTTCATTGAGCATCAACCAAGTTACTCGGCTTTTAGACAAGCAAACTTTGGACATGCATTACTCAAGATAAAGAACAGTACACACGCCTTTTACAATCGGTCTGGTAAAAGTATTGATATTCATTAAATCCTTGGTCTTGGTTTGGATTAGTTATCATATATCATGATGTCATGTTATCGTTGTTGACGATTCGTACACAATGATCTAAATGATAAGTTAGTCTTCTGTCTTATTATTCACAGGTTCCTCACTCGAGGAACAAGAGGACGACTAAATATTATGGGTATAAGTTGCTCTTTTTTCATATTGTTAGTAACAGGTCGCAGGATATGTGGGTTGGACGGGTTGGGAACATGTAAAATACGGTTCAAACATAAACATGTAAGTGCTTAATACGGGTCCAGTTGGGCTGTACCAAAATTTTTCCTTTTTAGAATCAATTAATTATCATAATTGCTGGGTTTTCTCCAAAATTACAGGTAAGTATATTTGGTACGTCAAACACTTTGTTGACTTAGTGTATTTCGGTGTTTGATATCAGCTAGAATTCCATAGCCATGTTAACCCGTTGGTTTAATATTGGATTTAGGATGGTTTCTATTTTTGTAAGTATACCAACCCTGCACCATCTCAATTACAGGTTGGTTTCACAATATATAGGTCTGTTCAAATAGCCATTTTGCAAAAGAATAATCAGTATGGTAAATGCAATGCTGTGTATGAAATTTTTGTAATGTTATGTGAAATGGGTATTTTTTGTTTTTGTTAGATGTGTGATGTATGAGTGGTGATTTGTGTGTTTGATTTTTTATGTTTGACTGTTTTTTGAGTGGTGTTGATAAGTTTTCTTGGGATTTTGTTTTGTAGAGGATTCTCATATTGGGTCACCAGATGAGTTGTCGGTTTCTCAGTCCGATGTTAGTGAATCTCAGCATGTGATTTCGGGATCTGCTGATATTACGGGGAGTCAACATGTGGTATCAAACAGCGGTGAACTTCAAGGTAATATAGTTGGACTGATAGTATCCTATGATTCATATAATCATATCCACATTTGTACATTTTACCTTACAATAATAACCATATAACCATTTCCCAAAGAATTGAATATACTCTAGGATGGAACTTAAATATGTTGCAGAGGCACAACAGGTATGCTATAATAGTTGTTATACCTTTTAGCGGGTCCAATGGTTAATATTTTAAATTTTATTGCATTCATAGCGCATGTGTTGCATAATATATTTATTTACCAATATAGATTTGTATATGTGACATAGGCTATATGTTTGCTCTAACTTATACAGCAGAGTAGCAGACGGTTCGGTGTTCTTGAGTTATCTTACTAAGCGAAGTGGTAGGGTACGATTAGTGGGTAGTACAGGAAAGATGCAGCAGTCGAGATTGCAGATGTGGGTGGGACAAAGCTTTTCTCAATTGTAACCTCCTCGGTGTGAGTAACGATCAAATTAGGCTTTTTAGAAATTTAATTTCATATTAAAACATCAATTACCAACATGCTTACTGAAAACTTCATATGCACTCTAAAATAAACATATAAGCGATACGAAGTTTGAAAGACCAAAAGGCACACTTATTAGAGTTTGATTTTACAAACAAATATCGAGTGTAACAATTGGAATGGAATTAGACATATATACAGTTTAGTAACTACCTTAGGTGTTGTAGTTAAATAAACTATAGTATATTTGAACATATACTTATTTTGAATTAACTGTAGGGGACGTTCAACTATTGGGCTGGTGATGTGAAAGCATACGGAATGATTGCTGGAGGATCCATCATCACTCCAATGTTTCAGGTTTTTTATTTGTGACAGTTTCATATATATCACTCCAAACATGCAACTTGGAAGAGAATAAAAGACAGGGCTGAAATGAGATAACAAACGATCGACATTGTGTTATAAAAGACATTCTGAAAATGAGGTACCATAAAAGACATTCTGAAAATGAGGTATCACGCGAACGTTGTTGTGTCAGAAAAAAACATGCCAATAGCAGCCCTGCATCAGGCAAATGAAGAATGCGACAGCGGTTTCGTTTGATGCTGCAAGTAAGTATATCTGAATTTCATGTTAAACAGCTTGCTGTATGATGTGATTGGAGTAAGTTTAATGTATAGTATTGATGCGGATAGTGTTGATTTTGGTTGGTATTTAACTGATTATGTCCGGTAACTGATGCATTAGGGGTGTTTGGGAAATGGTTATATGGTTATTATTGTAAGGGTCATAATCGTGAATCTACTAATCGTTATATAGTTTGTGGTATTTGTTATCTCCTTTGAGCCTTGGACACATGAATGTGCTAAACTGCTAACGCAATGAATACTATTAAAGGCTTGAAAATTTATGATGGAATTTGTGTAAAGATAAGATTGATTGTGAAGATAAGATTGATGGACATACGAAGTTCAACAGGCATATTTCATTATTTCTACTAACACTATAATTGTTATCATGATGTATTTTATTCACAAGTCGTGCATGGAAAAATGTTAGTGGCTATTTAAAATTGCTTATTTAAAAGTGTTCATTTTATTTTCTTTCCATATTTTAGTCTATTGCTTCTTGGAAGAGAGGGACACAAACTGATAGAGTTACATCTATATGAAAAAAGATAAAAAATTTGCTTCGTTATTGGAAGAGGATTGGTTTAGCTTTGTTGTTAGTTGTGATGACATGGAATTAAAATAGGTTCATAAAATAAATACAAAAAAAAACTTGCAGGCCATATATATTCATGCAAAACACTCCCGTAGCAACGCGCAGGCTACCCCGCTCGTTAACAAATATTTAGAATGAAATTTTATATATATGTCAACATTTTAATGTTGGAAATGAATTTTGAGGCCATAACTATATATAAAGGTATATACTTTGAGGCCTCTAAAACTTTGAAGTCGATGGCACACCTCGCACACCTTCGTATACGGCTCTGCTACGACAATATACTCTAATCTTTCTTGCTTCTACTTTTTTATTTTAGTTTTGATATCTTACATGAGCGGATTGCTAAGTCAATGGTCGTAAATAAGCTGATTTAAGAAAGGATGATTGTTCCGAATATGAGAATGTTTCTCCAGTGGACAACCTCATGAGCGGATTGCTAAGTCAGTACGGAGCATAAAGTCGTCAATGGCTTCTTTGTGTTCTTAAAGTGGGGTGGGACTTGTAGACTAATAAGTATTTCCGGTTATCAACATGTGCCAACAAAGGGTCGTTAAACTCCAACAGGTGCCAAGACGGGCATTTCCGTTTTTTTATCAACTACGGAGTATAAATTTGTTTCTTGTCTTCTGGAAGACATTTAATGGACTTATTCACTGGAAAACCGCAAGTGTACTTGATCAAATGAACACATTTTTCGCCAATGTTAACCAAAACCCCGTGTTAATATAAACAAAACAACCTGAAATGTTAACACATACGTTTTGTTCTTGAATGAAAGACAAAGTGTCAAAAACATCCGGATCAACAAACACAATCATTAAACTTATCCCATCATGAGGATAAACCTCCCTTGATACGAATTAAGGAAGATCCCTAAGCATTATCCCCCTAATAAGTTGGATCGAACACTGAATCTAGTGGAGTACAGGTACCATTGGAACAATATCCGATCACTTACTCGTCGAGAGAATTTTTGACTTCCCAGCTTTTACCTCAAAGACTTAAAGAGTACAAAACAGTACACTATATTTAGAATCATACAGCATATAACAATTGAATTTCAGGATCCTTTATACATTACAGCTCAAACCAATAGCATATTACCCTAGTCCTCAAACCAATTCAGATAAACTGTAAAACTCTCCTATCTTTACACAACAAATTTTAACCCGTACCATTACCAGGTACAAGTCATTATAGCATTATTGCTCGGTATTTGACCATCTCAGCTGCACGAAAATCTTATACAATAACAATTAACAAAACAATAAATCACATAGTCGCCTAAAACAACTACAGACCACAACAAAAGGTAAATTTGAGGTTAACTTTACCATATATACCTCTATCTTCTCAACGAAGGATCAAACAATTTTTTTCCGCTAACTTGATGTGTTGACCTCCTTACCATTTTCATGAAGATGTCTTTTTAACCTTCTGAGCCAAATCTCGTAATCCATAGGATATGGTGTTCCACAGAGACTATCGACATAATCTGCAAATGCTTTTAGGACTGCAGATATGTCCCCAAGCCTTTGCTGAATTAACCGTTTAGACCAGAAGGTATCTCTCCATTCTAACGCCCCTTCAACAGAATCCAGTTCGGGCAAATCCGCGCCAGATGAAAAATAAAGTAAATATACGAGACTTTCTGCATCAGACGCTGAGCACAGCTTTCCTTCTTGAAGGGCGTATGTGGATGAGAAATGAAGGTTCATTACCGGGCGGTCCCGTTCTTCCAAGATGGCGTGACCCCATCCGACCAGTACAAAGTAAGGCTGATGGCTTACACTCGATGTTACATAAATTATATTTTCGGGTCTAATATCTCCATGACGAATACCAGCAGAGGAAGCGGATGAGAGAGCTGATAAACAATCATGACAACATTTTATAGCTTCGTCTAACCCGAACTGACCTAACCGAACCATGTCGGCTACTGTTTTCCCAACAGGGCTCGTCACGAGAATCGGGGTCCCACACCATGGATTGTCACAGTTTCCACGTGAGCTAGATTTCCGGCATGGTCCAGGATGAATTATTTTACCTGACATTGTTAATTGTGGTAGATACTTGCTAGATAAACCGTTCTGTTTCATAACGGAAAATACTTTAGTTTGTCTCTGGACTTGATACCATAACTTCATATCTTCCCACGCGGGTTCGAGCTGAGACGGATGTGACCCCACATATAAAAAAAGAGCCTTTCCATTATCCTCGATAGAATAGGCAATGTAATACGGCGTTTCACCGTCATTTAAAACTTCGTTGATCTGATAACTCTTTTGCCAATTTGAATCCTCCACCAGCAAAACATCACCTACTTCTAGTTTAATCGGTTTTTGAGGTTCTTCGATAACGGGGTCTTCTTGTACTTCAACAATTTCTGGGGATACACTGCGGTTATGAAGTTGAAATAAACCAACATTCCCGTTCGCATTTCCGTTGATTCCGATTTCCATTTCTCCTAAGCGTCTCTCATTTCTTCTTGTTTGAAGACGAGAACTGTGATCAGCAGCTAAATCCTCAATCGAGTTTTTAGGCATTCCCGCATACTGCACCATTGAATGAAATGTCGCGAAAAGTACTTGTAAAACACCAATATCACCCCAATTCGCATTCCCGAGCTTGTTCCAGATCCTATCGAACGGACTAACCGAAACTTGTGAATAATTCTTGATCCATTCAGCAGCACACTGATACACATTATTGATATCAAACTCCATTTTGGTCAAATCACCTTCAACTTTTACGACGCCACCGTATTCACAGTCGGCAAGAATAATAAATACTGAATTTAGAACCGACGGGTTTTTCTCTCTTCGGAGACTTCTCGATAATAAGATACGTACACCATAGAACAACGCTTCACCCAAAATAGATAAGGAAGGGGATGTAATTTCACCATCCTGTGCTAAGCTTTCGACGCCGGGTCTTAAAAGTGCTAATTCAAGAATATCGTGCCATTTACCATGTGGGTGTCTAGGGTTATTAACCATGACACCTGTGGCACAAAGACCTCCGAGTTTTCCATTCGCAATAGCCTTTTCAGCTTGATAGAATTTCAAATTTGCATCATAAAGACAAGCAACGGCAAGAGGCATGGGTTCATTTTGGTTCCAAAATGCTTCCCATAAGCCTTTTACACTTGCGTGTAGAAAATCTTCTATTGCGAGAAAAGCAGTAGCTTCGATGGTGCCAGATGGTGCTGCATAGCTGGCACTGGGCATACGAATTAGTTGCTGAAAAGAAACACCTTCTAAAGCATAATCGAATTTTTGAAGATCTATTAACTCAAAAGGAACATCAAAGTTGAGTGAACTTTCTTCTAAGGTTTGAAACCAGTCTTCGAGGTGTGCGATTAAGATTTGACTGTCAGTGAATCTATGGAGAAACTGCTCACGAACCCTACCACCTGAAGAAATACTTGACTTTTTCGTGCCTGATACTACCGAGTCTTGGTCTGTTGACCCACCTGCATGTAAGAAACATTCGCAGAAAAAATTGGTCAAAATCCTGTACTAATATTCTTTCTTTTAAGGAAAAATTACTTAATTTGATTGTGGGTTCAACATTCAAGTCCCAACTGGGACAAGGTTGTGGGAAGTAGGTGTGCGAGTACGCAGTTCAAAAAACTATTAAGTGAATATCCAAGTCCAGATATCTTTTGAAAGTCTTGTGGTGCCTAACAACTATGAGACTAACCTACTAGTCCATTCAATCAGTCTTTGACATGTACCACAACGGAAGTACACAATTTATCACTATTATTAATCAAAATCATTGAGGACACCATATCCTGTACACACAACGTGGTATCATAACAAGTTCATGGTAATGGAACTTACTAGGGTACTACATAAGAAAGTTTAATGCACGGATTTTTCATATACATAAATAACTGGGGGACTGACATTCCCCAAAACTGGGAAGGTGATGTTAATGAAATTTTTTGCATTTAACAATATCGTTACAATCTATTTGTAGAAGATCTCATGCAATTTACATTCGCTATGCAAAAAGTCGAAATGGCAAGTACTTGTGGCAAAGATGAGACAACATTAACGGAGGTAAATCTAGGGTTTAGTAAATTACACTTTTTAGGTTGTAAGATATCATTCTATGATTTTGTACAAACATGATGCTTTTACACCAAAAGATAAAATTGTAACCAAAGAATGTAGCATGTAAAGTGTACATAAAAATGTTTCTTAGATTAAAAAAAATAATAATAAATAAATAAAATTAAAAAAAAATAATAATAATAAAAAATAAATAAAAAATACTAGTACCAGTATATTGTATTTCATTCACTAATTTAAAATTGTCCATTGGGAAGATGCATTAAAAAAAGAGCAACACTTTTTTGCTGGTGTACAAATGTGATCTCTTTACATGTATGGAATGATTTATACTTCTGGACTATAAAAGCATTACAGCTAGAGGCCTAAATACTTATTTAACAATTAGTCAACAAGATAGATTGATGGAAGTATGGATTTCGTGTGGTTTCTCTCACACAAAAGGATAAATTCTTTTGTTGTAGTGGAGTGGTTGCCTAAAAGCTCATAATGCCAAAAGAGATACTTCTAATACTCAATGTCTTTATTATTAAAGAAATCCTACACTAACATGGTGCTGGTTGATGAATAATAGCAACATTCCAAAGGACTACATTAGTTATGACCAGAACAGCCTCCATCAATGTTGGCTAAACTTTAAGCATTTAACTTTCACCCCATTTGTAATTTTTTTTTTCCAATCATGTCCTTCATTACATGGGCAAACACTACTTACTGCAACATATATATCATGCATGATGCATACATGTTTGCCTTTTCTTCACCTAAACATATTTTCTTGTAAATCCTAACAGACCATATCACCATTCTGAAAATCTTACCTTTCAAATCCAATAAAACTTTTTGATAAAAATACCCCCACAGGTTGTTGTATCATCCTATGACTAACATCCTTATAAATCTCTCAACAATACTAGAAATCATTAAGAGAGCATAACATATCATGCCACACGGATTGGTGAGAAATGGTTAATAGCAACTTAGATAATCTATCAACTTAGCACAAGAAAAACCAGAACAGATATGTCATATGACCCTTCCAATGTGTCGAGTTTTCAAGCACAAGAAATACCACTTTTATCTGATCTCTGTTCCTAACTTGACAAGGTATAATGCAACAAATTGACCTATGATCGAGCATATCAAGCCGATTCACAGACAAGGGAAGGAACACAGAAAACATAGATTAAGAACCCATATATAAAGCTAGCGTAAATCTTCATCACTCTAGAGTTGTTATTGAGCCAGGAAATCATGTTTATGCTACATCAACAAAAAAAAAAAATTCTTCAAACTGGCGCAAGTAGCAGCTCAAATGAGAAAAATATTGGTTCTTACAGACTGACTCTGAGAATAAATGAAAAAGCATATCAGTTGTACTTGCCATGCATATCAAGAGTTCACATGTTTTGAAGTTAAGCTTCATATCTTGTAAGGGCATATTATAGCATAACTTTGGATCAAGTTCAAGTTTTTTAAAAAACTAATAACTAAGTAGTGATGCACAGCTAGTTTGTAGAAGTTTTTGTCCATAAATGTTATTAGTTGTTGCTACTGACATCTTCCTATTAATCCTTTTTCTGATTATATATGCCTATTATGACAGTTCATACCTGTCTTAAGGACAAGTCGGAAACTTGCCAAGAATTTCCAAACATACATAAAAGTCTGATGTGTGTTTTCTTTGAAAGAAATAACCGTATGCAATTGGAGTACTTATCACAAAAGAAGAGTTGGCTATCACTTTATATTATATAAAGTGATTTTAAATTTTCATTATCATCTCGTGTTTCATAAGGCTATTGCAGCATGTATTTTTTCAGTCCCAGATTACACATATTCCGAGAAAGAGAAAGGCTGCCCAACAGGGTCCAAATTACTAAACGGTAACCACCAAACTAACCCCAAGCCTCAGAATGGGGACACAGCATAGCGTATTCGATAACAGTTGGATACTCAAACGTACATATAAAACCACCACCTCTTTATGTGCAAGGGACAACAATGGTGACTGTGTGGTTCCATTAGCAGCACCGATACCATTCTCTATTGGCCACAAAACGGCATAGAAAGAAAACATGTTCCAATGACTTTCGCTAAATATACCTATGCAAAACACAAGTTCTACATGGGATAGTGTACATCAATAAGAAGGTACACACTGCCTAACGATATGCTATTTCGCTAAATATTCCTATGAAAGAGTGCATATGTGCTTCACTTAGATTGTAACATCTATTTCATGCCCTATATAGTGTTTGCTGCTGCAGCAAACAAACGTCAAGAGTTCATTCTCCTTATAAACTAGAATTCCGTTCTTTCTAGGCTACTTGTTTAGTAAAGATGATGACTTGTTCTTGCGTACCACACATTATCCTATAACGATAAAGTTCACGACCTTCTCCCCAAAATCACTCAATACGCAACTTAGAACACTTGCAAATTATGCTAACGACACGAAAAGCTCCAATCTTTACGCCTATTCAACTCACCCAAACATAAAAACACCAAATTTCCAGTAAACCCATATCCAAAAACCCAAAAAGCACCAATCTTTATAACCCATCACACAAAATTAGGTCAACTAAAATGGGTCAAACCCAATTTCAAACAAAACCCATAAACAAAAACTGAAATCCAACAATCTTAAACAACGTCCATCTCATTAAAGAACACCAACTAAGCATATAGATATAGATAATTAACATTAAAATAACAAAAGGGTATTAATTATTAATAGTATATATACCTTCCATGATGATAAAAATAAAAAATTAAAATAGGTTAACAGCAGCAGATCATGAGGTTTAATTTGAAGTCAAAAATCGGTCCACCCACCAACGCCAGATACTGCTCCACTCTCTTCTTGTTTGCTGCTTTTTTATACGGAGTATTTTACTTATAAAAATTGATGATGATATAAGAGTTATTTAATACTTTATTACTACTTTTGTTTTCATTTATTTTGGCATACATTTATTTTCCTTTTATTTATGTAATGTACGTAATTGCATACTTAAATGTAAGAGTTTGGGGCCCGCTTGGTAAGTATAGGGGAAAGGGAAAACGAAAGGGTAAGGGAATGCAAAGGAATGGGTGAGGTGGGTAATCATTACCTTACCCCCCAATTTACTCTATAATGGTTGATTACCCAGTACTGGGTAATCAATACCTTTGAACAAGTGAACCAAGCATCATTTTTCCCCCAAGTGGGCCCTTTTGAATTCCTTACCCATTCCCCCCCCCCCCCCCTTTACCCCATACCAAGCAGCCCCTTAATTACTTAAATTGTCCTTGCGGTTTGCCGGGTTTCACGGGTTTAGTTCCTATGCTTTTTTTTTTCCAGCGGTCATGTCCTTGTGGTTTTGGACCTGTTACAGGTTTCATCCTTTGACCAATATATTTTATTATTATTATTAACAATATTAATAAATTGATGTGTTAATAATAAAATAATAATAATAATAATCTGAAATGTATTGTAAGTGATCCGAACCTGCCCGGAGCGAGCCTCCCATAGAGGCAAGTAAAGTTGCTGAGCCGTATGATGGGCAACTATCTCCTGCGGTTCGGAGAAGACTCGGCTGTTTTTTTCACTAAGCGTATATAATAAAATAGAGTGAAAAGGCCCCAACTCTCGATCCCCGAAGAATCCCCTCCCCTTCGGATTACATATCTCTTTTGACTCTATATATGTGAGATATCTATAAGACGAACCAAAACCAGCAGCAGCTTTGCAAAGTCAATTTTATCCATCAACATAATACATTTATGACTTCAAATCACGAGGACGAAATCTGCAACTTGACCAAACCACAGGGACGATTTTTGCAACGTACTCAAATAATAATAATAAAATATATGAAAAGACAAAAATACCCTTCAAGTTAACGGTCAACTAACAGAATTATTGGTCAAATGACCAAACCCGTAATGGGTCAAAAACCACAAGGACTTGACCCGCTGAAAAAAAGCACGGGGACTAAACCTGTGAAACCTGGAAAGCAACAAGGATGATTTATGTAATTAACTCTAAATGCAATCAACTTTTTGTCAAAAAAAAGTAAGGGTTCATTACATCATTAGTCCTCAAAATCCGGGCAGATTACGGATACAGTCTTTAGCTTTTAAAAGCTGCACCAGACGTCCTTAAGGTCTTGATTTTGATGCGTCGGAAATCCAGTTTTTTAACAATAGTTAAAATCTCGTTAACGCAATGGTATTTTTGTCTTTCAAACCTTTAATATCCAAAGACCATTTTAACACACATACCAAAATTTCTACACATTAGTCTTGAAACTAATATGATGGTGGATGTGGTGGAGTGACGATGAGGTGTTGGGTATGGTGGGGGTATGTGGGTTTTCATGATATATTTCGTGATATGAGTTAGGTTTTTTTATTTTTTTTTTTTTTTTCGTGATATGAGTTTTTTTTTTTTTTATTAATGTTTATGTGAACTTATTTTTGATTGATTGATTTTAAACAAGGAGGTTCATGCCCACGCATTGCGGTGGGAATATACTAATGTTGAGCACAAAATTTTATTTGTATACGTATAAATGAAAAGTAGATATTAGAAAAAGTAAAGTCTTATATGTAAGATATAAAGTGATTATAGTTTAACATAAAATAAGTACCAATGCATAAACTAGATAAAGATGAAGGGGTAAAAGTAAAAGCACAAAAATTCATTTGTATAAGTATAAATGAAAAGTAAAAATTAGACAAAGTAAAGTCTTATATGTAAAAACATAGAGTAATACTAGCTTAACATAAAATAAGTATCAAAGAAAAAATTAAATAAAGATGAAGAGATAAAAGTAAAAATATGAAATGAATAGTAAAACTCTGCAAATTGATATTAAGGGTATATGTGCTTTAGTTTTAAAATTTACGAAAAGAAAGGTAAATACAAGATAAAAAGGAAGGTTCAAGGTTGTAGGTGGGATGGTGAAGAAAGAGAGGAAGAGAAGTTGGTATATGGGAGGTTAAAGACAAGGCATGAAGCCTAAAAAGTCAAAACTACCATGAACTTAACGTGTTTTTAACAAGTGTTAGGGTTTTGGATGTCTGATGCACCAAAATTATGACTTTTGGGATGTTTGGTGCAGTTTTTGAAAGCTGAGGGTTGTCTTCGCATTTGCTCGGACCTTGGCGACTAGCAGTGTAATTTACCCTAAATGTAATAAAGATTTTAGAGTTAATTACACAAATTGTCCTTATGGTTAGGCCAAAGTTGCAGGTTTCGTCCTTAACTCTCAATAATTACACAAATCGTCCTTGTGGTTGTCCATTTTGTGTTGACTCGTCCTTTGACCGGACGGGGATTAGTTTGGACTGTTAACTCGAGGGCAGTTTGTCTTTTCAACCCCAACCTATACTATCCTTAACCCCGGTTCATCGCCAGTACCCTACCCAACTTTGGTTAGGCCATTTCCCGCCTTACCCCACACCCACCTTTTCTCGCCAAAAACGTCACACCAGTTCATTCACATATACCCCAACAACTAAAACACCAGCTTTGTGTATGCCAAGAAGAATTGAAGAATCCTAAATACCTTTTCCTTCGACAAACCCCCACAACTAAAACAGGATGGTATTTTTCGATTGTAATTTAAACCTCATGGACAAACGCTAATCACGGTCGTAGGTTCTACACTTTTCCCCAAATTGTAAGTTTTTGTAACATAGTTTTAGTTGTTTGTACTAAACGATCTGTAATTGATTTTTGATAATTGGTTGCAGGGTGGTTCAATTTTTTCTTTGGTTCAATGCCCCGATGTGTGGTAGATCCGTGATGATAATCTCAGGTTTTTTAAGGGCAAGAAACAGGTTGGAACAGTCTGCCATAGAGCTTGTGCAAGAAAATAGAAGGTTGAAGATGTTCTTGATATGTAGTTGGTTGGTTTTTGGTGTTTATGTACTTTTATCTTAGTTGGATGGCTGTTGATACTTAGTTGGTTGTCTTTTGGATGTTGAAGTACTTTTGTCCTAGAATGGTGTAAGAACCAATTGCTATGTAGTTGGTTCTTTGTCTTTGATCATATATGATGTAATGACCAGTTGTTTTTGGTATATAAGTAATGGAAACTGGTCTTTTGTATGGACAATATTGATGCATGTTTCTTGATGTTAGTTGTTCAAAGTCATGAGAATTTGTAAAAATGTTTGACTTTTGATGGTCAAACTCAGCTAAATGACCCAAACAAATGACCAAAGCTAAGATCAAGATTATGTTACAACCTTAGCAAACAAAGCAGCATGAAAATAATACATCTAGACCAATAAACCAGCTGACTTATGATGGTCTAAACTATCAAAATGACCAAATACATTAGTTGACTTTTGATGGTTAAACTCAGCAAAATGACCCAAAACAAATGACCAAGATTATGATACAACCTTAGCTGTAACAATTCACAATTTTGAGGTCAATATTTAATATTTTAAGTTTACTTAATATTTTTATTTTAAGTAAATTCACTTTTGCAAGTAACTAGATAGGTTATTCCGTATACATCGTTAAACGTACATTTAACCTAAACCGACACCTGATAATATACAATATAACTATTTTATCGCATTTTGGTTTCTTACAATCATATTTTAAATATTCCATTTTTACTTTTCTATTTTTACTTAAACTTTGTACATTTCGTGTTTTGCGCGGTTTCAATTTTTAAACATCGAGTAATCACCCAACAAGCTCAATGAACACCTAAAATATCAAAATATATTTTGATGTCAAGTTTTAATATTTTTGTATGTTTTGTATTTTTACGTTACCCAATTTTAAGTTTCGCGTCTTAAAAACTCCACATTTGTAATTACCGGGATCAAACTATACACGAAATGGTACCTCTTAAACAAAATAACATTAAAATAAGCCAACTACACCACCTCATGCATGAGGTGGCCGAATTTTTGCTTAAAACATGAGACATATGTCTCATTTTCACTTCTATAGCTTTCCACCACATGCAAACCACCCATATATATACACAAAACCATTAACCACTAAATTTTAGATCTCAAAACTAGAAAATTTTCCTCTTCCTCTCTTGGTGTGGTCATGGGTTTCATAGCACACAAACACATCTATAATTTGATTTCTATTTAAAGATTTGTGCTCATCTTGAAGATCTAGTGTTCTTTCATCTAGATGTCTCTTGTATTCCATCTCATTTATATAAGAAACCACACAATATTTTCTATATCACTACTGATCTATATTTCATTTCATGTATTTTTCATGTTTCATATGCTTGTTGTATTAATTTATGCATTGTATATAGCTTAAAATACTTAAAACTATGATTGGGACTAAGTTTGCAAAAACCTTTCTGACCAGGGACTGTTTTCATAATTACTGCACTAAATCGGTACACTTTGAGACTTAGGTAAAAATATTTGACTGTAGATCTATCTCTTAGCTTCGATTTTCTGGGTATTTGGTCGTGAGACGATACTCGATGAATTAATTAGAAAATAAACGGCAAAGGTTGTCCCAAAAAAAGCACACCAGATTTGGATGGCTAAAAAGTCTAAAATTTGGTATTGAACCCTCTGTTTCACAAAACATAAAAGTTGTAGGTAACACATTAACTTAAATGTATCCAAAAACCCCGCATAAAAAGGAGTTACGGAACTCAACTTATCGCAAAATTGGTGGGACTGTTTGGTGCTGTCCCGATCAGACTTGACATATTAGGGTAAAATGGTAATTTCACTTAAGTTATATAATTTTCAGAACAGTGGACCCACAAACTGATTAGTAAACTTAAATACCTTTCCGAAAATATAAAATTTGTAATATAACTCCTTACGGTTTAGGAGAAATGGAGTTTTTGGTAACGAATATCCACTTTTATTCACAACCCGCACTTAACCTAAAATTATATAACTTATCAAAATTTACTTAAAAATAAGTCAAATATATTTTTATGACATCTAAAAACACTATAAGACCAAGAGTGGTGGTGAGGGAGTTATTTGGTGTGGGTTAGGGCAAATGTTGACAAGTGGCATGTGTGTCATATGGGGCATTTTTTAAAATTTGGGAGTAGTGGGTTGGGGTGTTGAATGCTATCAAATAATCGTTACTTTAATTATTATTTTTTTTTTGTTAACTTGATTTAAAATCATAGAATACAATAAAACAACAATTAAAATCCTAGATTAAAATAAAAAACTTAAAGATTAACGGGTTCGGATTCGGATTCGGTTATTCCATATTTTTCTTTAATTTTCTCTATTTTCATCAACATCAAGTCTCGTATCAAACCGGGTTCGGTTGGTATTGGTTTTGACAAGTACTCGATATCTTCGGTTAGTTGACGATCCTCCTCCAACTTGATCATCTTGTTTCGTGCTTCAATCTTCGCCGCTAATTCTTCGTTTTTTTTTTCTAAAAGTTGTTGGCTTAATTCGTATATATCATCAATTCGGGTTCTCACACCCTTGAATTCTTCTTCCATAACATCCGTAGCGCACGATACCGGTCGTTTGTCTCTAGCCTTATTCCTACCCATTGGTCGGGTCATGTCTTCGAATACATCAACATCATCTTCTTTGTTTAGATCAAAGTTGACATGTGCGCCCGATGATTGGCTCTCGTCGACGGTGGACGAAGATGTTTTGGATCTTTTCGCACGCCTTTGATGGCCATCGCTTATCGGTTTCCATTTTGGGGATTCCCTTAAAAGTTTCCAACTCGGGAAATAGTTAGTAAAGTTACCTTCGGTCTCTTGGAACTCAAGCAAAGCTTCTTGTTGCACTTGAGCATCATCACCCCCGCTCGGGCGGCCACGTTTAACTCGCATGTAAATTGCGTTGTATGCCGAACACTTTTGGTTAACGTCCCTCCATTTAGACGTTAAACAATCTCTCGTTCGTTCATCCTCGGGCCTCGACACGTCTCTTGACAAACTGTTGATGAACACGTAACCAAAAAGTCCCACCTACTTGAAAATTCGCTACATCGGGATCTTCGGATATCGCGATGTACGAAGACGTTAAGGCCTCAAGTTCATCGGCCAACCACTTCTTTTGTGTTACTTTTTTCACCGTTTCTTCACCACCACCTCGGCCTCGGCCACCACCCCGAGGTTTTTTCTTGTGAGATCGTTTTGATGACCCGCACGCTTCTTGTTGAGAAGGAAGTGGTGGTGAAGGTTCTGTCGGTGAAGGTTTGTTGTATTGTGTTTCACTAACAACATCTTCCGATCCAAATGACACAAAATTTTTGTACATCATATTTGGGTTTTGATTCGGGTAAGGCAAGTGCGTCATGTAGCTGAAAAGTTGGTTGTTATTGAGCTCTTGGTCATTTTGTTGCTCGGGGGCTCTTCGTGGAGGTTGATACGGTGGGTTTCGGTTTGAGCCAAAATCGGGAATGTTAAAATGATTGGGATTCATTGTGATTTTGTTGTGTAGAATGAAGAAAGAAGTTGAAAGAAGGTGTAAAAAAAGAGGGATAAAATGGTTATATTTATAGGTGAAATAAAAGAATTTAAATGATTATTTAAATGAAATATAGACGTTAAAGAGAGGTTCAACGGCTATATTTTTGTTAAATAATAAATCAACGCCCGTTGTTGGATCAACGGGCGTTGCTTTTAAACAAATTCAACGGGCTTCAACGGTGGTTGGGTGTGGTCCAACACCCGTTGAAAGGGCAACGAAGCCCCATTCAACGCCACTACTCTTGGTCTAAATGATAATAAAAATTATGGAACTATTTTACAAACTTAAAAATATATAAACTATAATTTTGTTAACATATGATGAATTTTACACTTACCCGAAGTGGTAGGACCCACTTTCGGAAATAAACCCGATAAACTTACCTTTGGACAATTTGACCACATATCGACACAATAGGATTTTTGAACTATAAAATATCATAAAACCCGAACTTAGAACAACATATATATTAGGGCTCGTAACACTTTCCTAACTCGTCAATATTTAAAACTTTCTTGCATCCATATTCTATTATTTTAAAAACCTAAGACACAACATATTATTTTTAGGTTGCTCGTAGGACATCTTGGTTTCCTCATTTCTTACTTTGATCTTGCTATTTGATCTTTGGTGAGTTCATAGCCCCACTTTAACTCTTTAAACTGTTTATAAACCCATTGGGGGAGATACATGCTATTTTACAATTTGGACACAAGTGCTTTGAACTGTATGCTTACCTGAATGTATTATTGCCTAAGTACCGTTATTGCCAAAAATAAGTCCCTAGCATCATGAACCATTAATCATTTCCATGTGAGCGCGAATATTGTGAATAGGCCTATTGGGATTGACGAATCCCGTTTGTATTGATCAGATGGATATCACAAGCGCACTATATTTGAGTATCTATGTTTTATCTCAGGTTTTAAGGTATCTGGCAAGCACGAAGTCGCACGGAGAATGTTTTGATGGCTTGTATAATATTATCATTCGATAAACCTTTATAAACTATTATGTTTACGTGTTATGCAAATTAAAACTATTTGGGACCTCTTGTAAACTCTGATATTTATTTTGATCGAATGATAAACTTTTAAAAACGTCTCATTTAGAGTCGTTTTCTATGATTATGACTGTTGTACTAATAAGTAGCACCCCAATGATATTACATTCCGCTACGATATTTTGGGGGTGTTACAGATTGGTACCTGAGCCATGGTTATAGAGAACCAGGTCGCATTTTTTTTAGACCTAGACTATAACCACTCTTTATATTTTAACTAGTTTACTTTGCATTGCCTTACACTCTCTGTGTGCTTACACTTTTCGAACATTTATTCTATACACTATTACACTTGTTTATATAAGTGTATATATACTTGATTTACTTTCGATCACCATTTCTTTATATAAAAGAATATTTATATAGGCTTTTTACTAATTTTGACCTCATATGCCAATTTCAGGGCATTATGTCAGTACCAGCTTCCCCAGTTCACATACCCGATCCTTTACCAGAGATACCTGAGCATGCACCTGTATCACCTACTCCATCCATTAGATCACCTACACCAGTATCATATACACCAGCTGACAGAGCTCCTGTATCACCTTCACCCTTACCCCCTGCTCATTACCACCTACCCTCACTTATACAAACCGACTGCCGAGACACTGTTCCTCCCCACTCAGCCAGGATTAGTGTTAGGAAGCCCAGAGCACTTTCTCCAAACCTACTGGCCTCTCTAGCCAGAGACAGACTGATGCCACCTCGTAATAGGTATCGCTTTTTATATGCACCCTTGACCAGAGACTTAGATTCGGACGACTTTGATTCGGACAAGATGACTAGAGTTTCCACTCCAGCTACTACGCCAGTTATTCAGCATCAGAGTAGCCAAGTCCAGAGTACATTCGAGTTTAGAGGTAGTTCCACATCTGTTCCTAGCGAACCACTTTCTACAGTATGCCCTCCTACCAGAGTGACTGACAGATTAGAGCTTCATGACCAGGAGATTCTCTACTTACTGAGGAGGGTAGAGGAGTTTGACTATGCCCGAGTTAGAGATTTGGGGGCACGAGAGGACACTGGGAGAGACTTGGGATCCATGATACTCCACTATGAGGAGATCCGTGCATGGGCACGAGATGTTCACCGAGATATGGGGCGAATGGTGCAGGATTTAGGTTTGGACGGTACTGCCATTATACACCTACAGGAGCAGGAGACTGCCACTGATGGCAGAGTTAGCGACCTCAGGTGGGAGTTAGATGGGATTCAGACTAGGATTACTGGCATACAGAGTATCGTGGATAGCTATACGCCCGATCAGGGAGAGGCATTGAGGGTTGAGGTTAGTGAGCTACGATCAGGTGTTGAGACTATTTAGCAAGGGTTTTAGCGCATCCGTAGTATGTTACGGAACATGAGGCTTGTGATGATCGGTTTTCACAACCGATTGATACGAGATTCAGAGGGAGGACCTAGCCTGTTGACTTTATTTCACCAGATGGAAAACCGTATCGCTGCTCTAGAGCAGCGATTAGCAGGACAGTCAGGACCATCAGACGGTCCACACTAGACTAGATTTCTTATGTAGCTTTCTGTTCATTATATTACTAAACTGAGAGTCTCAGTTAGTGGAACCAATGCTATCTTTTGTACTTGTACTTCACAATTTGTGAAACGATGCAAAAAGTGTTTAATCTACTTTGTATTATGATGACTTTTGCTATCTTGGAATGTTATCCTACGTTGTTATGGTCGTTTATATTATTGTGTATGGTCCTTTTACATTGATCAAATACTTATTGTGTTGTACACTTGTAATGATTGATAGAACCATGCCGCCAAAGAAGAGAAACGAAACTGATATAGAGCAACTCATAGCCCAACAAGTTGCAGAGACGATTGCTGCCTACGAAGTCAGTGGAAATACAGTCAGAATGAAGCCCACAACCCATGGATGCTCTTACAAGGACTTTATGAACTGTAAGCCCCACACCTTTAGTGGAAATGAAAGCGCTGTGGGAATGTGCCAATGGTTTGAAGATGTGGAATCAATACTTCGATGTGGAAACTGCTCCGAGGAAAATATAGTCAAGTTTGCTACTTGCACATTTCAGGGACGTGCCCTGACATGGTGGAACGCCTATGTTCAGTCGGTAGGAGTTGATATCGCCTACTCAACCCCTTAGGATGAACTGAGAAAGATGATGATTGTAGAATACTGTTCGAAGAGTGAATTGCGGGCAATGGAATAAGAAATTTGAGAATTGACTATGAAAGGAGATGATGTCATTAAGTACAACACTCGCTTTTATGAGCTGGCACTACTATACCCTGCTATGACGAAACCCGAGCACGAGAAACTTGAAAGGTATATCCAGGGACTCTCCCCGGAAATTCGAAAGAATGTCGCCTTATCCAAGCCTGCTTCTATGCATGAAGCCATCCGTATGGCACATAACGAAATGCACCAAGTTATGTGAACTAGGATTGCTTGAGATATCAACAACGACAACCAAAACCACAGCAACAACAAGAGGAAATGGGAAAGTAATCATAGAGAAGATTCTGACCAACCACAAAACAAAAGGCAAGAAATGGTTAGCACTTATACTACTGGACCAAGTGACAAGAAGGGTTATGCTGGGAACAAACCACTGTGCAATCAATGCAAGCTACATCACACAGGTCCTTGCACTATTAAGTGCAGGAATTGTCAGAAGGTGGGACACAAAACTAATGATTGTAGAAAAACAGGCCATAAACTATTTTTGTTACTTTCTTACAGACTACTCTACCACCATTTTATAAACTAATATGCTAGATTACTATTACCTCATAAACTGTTCTATTATCATAAAATCATTTTTGCCATTATCCTATAAACTACTTTGACATAATCACATAAACTGTTTTGCTACAATATCAACTATTTGGAATACTATTTTATAAACAGTATGATTAATACTAATTAACTTTGTTAATACAAATATCGTCCTAAAAATGGTATTTATATTTTACGATCTTTGCTTAATTTTGTTAATGACAAATATAAGGTTTATCTTTAGCAAAGCATAAGTATATGTTAAAGTCTTTTACATTTTAGTAACAAGCCTTTTAAAACACATTTACATATCACATGATCACTAGGAATTACACATTACATACATATATACATTTACATGTTTATTTTTATTTCTTAAAAATGGAAATACATATGACATCATGGCATGCATCATTTACATATCTTAGTTGACTTTACAATATATTTTGGAAAGATCTTGAAGCTAAAGAGTTGACTTTGGAAGATCTTGACAAGACTTGACAATATATGGAAAGATTTGGAAATCCCTTAGATGGCTTGTCCCCGCGGAACCAAACCAGTATAAGGGCGGAACCAATTTTTGGGATCCACCAAATCCGAGGGTTGTCTGGTCAGTTTTGCCTATAAATAGCAAGCTGATCATTCAAGCACAACCATCACTTACATAGCATAAATTATACATTCATTCATTTATACATTACTAACCCATTTCATTCATTCACTTCATTCTTAGTGATCTTTCTTTTTGTAGCAAAAGAGATCAAGCATCAACAAGCTTCAACACTGTGTTGCAAGTCTTGATTAGTTAGTTACTGTGTGATCTAGTAGTGTTTACACATCATTCTTATACCATTCATTCAGTAGTGATCGGTTAGTGTTTTAGTCCTCAAAACACATAGAGTGTCGGGAGTGGTTGTACCCTTGTTAAAGAACCAACGGGAGTGGTTGTACCCTTGTAAAGAACCCGATGTTTAGCTTAGTACCGGATAAAGTGTAAGCGACATGTATAAAGGTTTTCTTCGCTGAGAAGGGAGTTTGTTTTTTAGTGAAGAAAAACTCTCGAGTTAGAGGCTCGAGGAGTGGAGTAGGGCAAGGAAGAGAGTCCTTGTAGCCGAACCACTATAAATCTTCTTGTTGTGGTTTGATTGTTCCTTTCCTTACTTACTTTACTTATATTGTTTGTTTGTGTATATTTACTTTGAAATCACGTTAAGTCACAAAGCGAATTATATCAAAAAGGTAAAAACTATTCAATCATCCTTCTAGTTTTCGACAAGAAGATGAACAAGAAGTAAGGGTTAAGGAGTGTTTGGTATAAGACATTTTCTAACAATGATGTGATAGACCTGTTTGTGTTTTAGGATATTATGTTGGTAATTAACTTTTATGTGAACTAACATAATGTTGCAGGATGATAACACTTGTTGTTATCTATTTTTCGTGATTAAGCCACCGTTTGGCTTAACCTCCTGTTATGGTAAGTTATTATCATCAGATTAATCTATGTGTAAACGTGTATTAGAACCTGTGTTTTTATTTTTATTCTATCACATATTAGTAGTTACACATGTTTTAGGAGAATTTTCAGGATTTGAACAGGTAACGAAAATTATGACATGCTCTCTGTTAGAATTAGCACTTCTGATCGGTAGATACGGCATAACCAAATTCTGGGTTCAGCCTGTTGTACACTTTGGCTCCGCTATTTTTCACCCTGCGGATTCTGCGAAACCAAAATTTTGGTTCCGCCTTTGTTATCGGTTGGATCCGCCTACTCCAACAATAACTTTTTCAAATTTTCCCGGCTAATCCCGATCCTTAGATAATTGATTTTAGTTTTTAGGATAATTCTACTGACCATTAGGATCATTAGTATGATTTAGAAACACTTATAACCATAAGAAATCAATTTCCCACCAAAATTTGAATATTCAAATTTTCATCTAAGTTACCTTTCTCTAACACCCAAGGACCCCTTTAATTGGTTCCTTGGAATCCGTAAATCAATCACATTACAAGCTTTTGAGTCATCTCCTGCGCTCTCTGCACATCTTCATGTCAACTTCATTTCTATGGATTGACTTTGATAATATGACAAACAACTTTTTTTTGTTCCAAGTTATTGGAAATCAACATTCCTTTATGAATCAAATCCAAACACCAATCTCCACAAACCTTAGAGATTATAAATTAGAAACTTGAGATGATCTCAACTCACATCCTCACCATCACCTGTGCATTCCTAAACAACCCTCTCACAATGCATAAATCAAACAACTCCTACATGTCCAGACCACACAGAAGGACAGCACGAATAAGTGTCAGACCATACTGGTTAATAAATCCCACTCCTAATGTCAACTTCCCTACCATATCCACTACTACCACAACACCAATCATAACTCCAGCAGTTAACATACCATCACCTACTTCATCCCAACCAAGATCACCATCACCGACTCCATCTCAACCAAGATCACCATCATCTACCATAACACCAGTGGCTACCACACCACCACCTGTATCACCTCAAGTGACAAAAGCATCATCACCTCCACATTCACCCAACCTTCAACCCAATAATTTACTTGCCACACTAAAAACCATTGATGAATCAATGTGGCTCAATCAACCAAATACAAAAGGTAATGAGGAACTTGATCCTCTCAACGCCTCTTCAAACATGATGGACTCTCACTTACATGATACAAAAGATTTAGAATCTATTTGGCTTGCCTCCATCATATCTTCATCAAATCCAACCAACCCTCCGCAATAGGCACTTTTAGTTTCTTCATAGTCTCCTTTTATTGGAACTCTTAGGATTGCTTTAGGACTTTTTATATTGTAACATCATGTTTTGTGACTTATGTCACAAACAATTCTCAAGTAATGGATATTATATTTATGCTTATAGGTGATCACTATTTGGCATAATATCTTGGTTTGTTTGATTCACTAACATTATTGTATGGTTGGTTTGAATTCTCATGATGATTTTACCACTTATACTTAGGTGCATTTTTTGATCAGACCTGTATTTTTGACTTTTTAAAAGTCAAATGGGTTGAACTATCATGCTTGGTTAACCTATACATATGCATTATGCTACTTGGTTGGAATTATTCACAACTAACCTTTGTTTTGTAGCTTTTTTAAACCTTAAATCGTATACGTTGGTACCCTAGCAACGGTGAGTATAGATCGAGGGGGAGTATATCATGTACTACCTCATTATTTTATAACATTTCTCATCCTTGAAATATATACGTTGGTACCCTAGCAATGGGGAGTATACATCGAGGGGGTGCATATCATATTCTAACCATTTGTTTTGTAGGATCATACATCATAACCTTGGCACTCAAATTAGGGGGAGTATAATCCAAGGGGGAGCTTTTAAAGTTCTCAAAATCATTGAATCATTCTTGGTACTTGATGCGTGGTTTTGCGACCTTACAACAGGTTTTACCTCTCGAGGGATCTCAAGAGGCTTGCAATCCCCACCAGGCAGTGTACCTGACCGATGTAGTATAGTGTAGTGGCAAGTACCGGGGGATTGATCGTTCTCTAGGGGAATAGTGTCGTTAGGATTGAAAAACTACTCTAATAGGTCTAAAGGGTGAGGGAAGATTCTTTTTGTATTTTATATTTTTTAAAAAAGCAAGTAAAATCTCGGGTTTGAAGGAGTGGGCGGAATTAGTTGCTAGTCAACTAACCCAAATAACTATAATTGAAAATAAAATAAAATATCTAAAAATGAAAAGGTTGTGGAACTTATATGGAGAGAAATGTGTTTACTTAGATTTCCTTACTCCCTAACTATCTTTTACCGGTTGATTAGTGTGTATTAATTGCGTGGATGACGGGTGTATTCCTTAATACTAATCGTGGGGTGGCGTACGTACTTCCCCAACTCTATAAGCTCCTACTTCACTCCTATGTCGAGCCGGCTAAGAAGCTCCTAACATGGGATCACTAGAATTCGCTCATGCATTAAATACAACCATAAAAACCTTAGTACGCATTGGTTCATGTTTCTTAAGACGTTCAAGCAAGTTACCGTATAGGAGGTTAGCCAGTTTTTCTTAAGCCTAACATCGATAAACAATCATCCAATACAATTGATAACACACCAACAACCAATAATCAATAGTTAGGTTTCATTAGATCTAAGCAAACACAAGATAAATCTAGCCTAGCATGTTTATTAAAAGACAAGAACAAGATATAATCAAACAACACATAGACATATTGAATGATTAATTGATTACTTATCTTCAATTAAACATGGGAGATCCAAGGGTATAAAACCCTTAAAAATGGCAGAAAATTTGTCTAGGGTTTCTCCTCACAAAGTTGCACACTAATGACTAAAAATTGCAAAACTATATATAGAATTTAGGGTCTGACGGCGTCACGTTGTAGGAGGTGACGCCGTCACCTCGCCGCGGCTAGGGTTCCCGGATGGTCATCCTGACGCCGTCCCTCTTTAATCCTCCAAAATCCACTCTGGCGCGTCAAGTGTTGACGCCGTCACAATTGTGCTTGACGCCGTCTCTCTTTAACTTAAACCGTGACGGCCTTGATCACCTTAAAGGGTGACGTTGTCAGACTTCCTTTGTAAAACTTTCTGGCGCGTCACGTGTATTTGTCATATCCACCTCTTTTGCCAAGCCGTGACGCCGTCAGGAGCAATCCTTGACGCTGTCACATGTACTTTTCCAGCTGCTTTAGAGACTTTGTCGTTTTCTTCACTTTTATGCTCCAAAAACGTCCAAAATGCTTCCTTTTCCAGATTTCTTCTCCAAAGTACCTAAAATGACAAAAGGAACGATTTAGGGCAATATTTGATCAAATAAATACGATTTAGGGCTTAAATGACCCCCTAAAAGCGGTACACTTTTCGCTTCATCAAATACCCTTACACTTGAGATTTGCTTGTCCTCAAGCAAATGCGCTTTTATTCTAATCAAAATACAAGTTAGGGGTCATTTAACGCTTGATGCGTGGTTTTGTAACCTTACAACAGGTTTTACCTCTCGAGGGATCTCAAGAGGCTTACAACCCCACCAGGCAGTGTACCTGACCGATGTAGTATAGTGTAGTGGTAAGTACGGGGGATTGATCGTTCTCCACAGGGAATAGTGTTCGTTAGGTATGAAAAACTACTCTAATAGGTCTAAGGGTGAGAGAAGATTCTTTTTATGTTTTTATAATTTTATGAAAGCAAGTAAAATCTCGGGTTTGAAAGAGTGGGCGGAATTAGTTGCTAGTCAACTAACCCAAGTTACTACGAATGCAAATAAAATAACAGAAAATGAAAAGGTGGTAAAACTTATGTGGAGAGAAATGTGTTTACTTAGATTTCCTTACTCCCTAACTATCTTTTACCGGTTGATTAGTGTGTATTAATTGCGTGGATGACGGGTGTATTCCTTAATACCAATCGTGGGGTGGCGTACGTACTTCCCCAACTCTACAAGCTCCTACTTCACTCCTATGTCGAGCCGGCTAGGAAGCTCCTAACATGGGATCACTAGAATTCGCTTGTGCATTAAATACAACCATAAAAACCTTTAGTACGCATTGGTTCATGTTTCTTAAGACGTTCAAGCAAGTTACCGAATAGGAAGTTAGCCAGTTTTCTTAAGCCTAACATAGATGAACAATCATCCAATACAACTAATAACACACTAATAACCAATAATCAATAGCTAGGTTTCATTAGATCTAAGCAAACACAAGATAAATCTAGCCTAGCATGTTAAACAAAAGACAAGAACAAGATAGAATCAAACAACACATAGACATATTGAATGATTAATTGATAACTTATCTTCAATGTAACATGGAAGATCTCAAGGCAAAAAGCCTTGAAAAAGCTGCTAAAATCGTCTTAGGGTTCTTACACACAAAGTTCCTCAATAAGTTCCACACTAATGACAAAAAATTGCAAAACTATATATAGACTTTCAGATCTGACGGCGTCACGTTATGGAGTGTGACGCCGTCACCTCGCCGCTTTTAGGGTTCCCGGATGGCCTTCCTGACGCCGTCCCTCTTTAGCTCTCCAAAATCCGTTCTGGCTTATCAAGGCTCGACGCCGTCAGAATTAGGCGTGACGCCGTCCCTCTTTAAATTAAGCCGTGACGACCTTGATCACATTAAAGCGTGACGCCGTCATAATTTCCATGCAAAATTCTCTGGCTTATCATGAGTAATTTTCACATCCACCTTTTTCTTGCCAAGCCATGACGCCGTCTGGGGATAATCCTGACGCCGTCAAAGGTAATTTTCAGCCGATTTTGAGACTTTGTCGTTTTCTTCACTTTTATGCTCCAAAAACGTCCAAAATGCTTCCTTTTCCAGATTTCTTCTCAAAAGTACCTAAAATGACAAAAGGAACGATTTAGGGCAATATTTGATCAAATAAATACGATTTAGGGCTTAAATGACCCCTTAAAAGCGGTACACTTTTCGCTTCATCAAATACCCTTACACTTGAGATTTGCTTGTCCTCAAGCAAATGCGCTTTTATTCTAATCAAAATACAAGTTAGGGGTCATTTAATGCTAACATAAAAGTAATTACAACAAATATTCGTTCCACTTTAATCATAATAAGCACGGAGATTACAAACTAGCACCTCACAAGTAGTGTTTAGATACTCACATCTCTCAAGTGTCATCAAAATAAATCTCATAAATGAAAACGGATAACATCTCTCACTACCTGTCATAGCAAATAGATTACCATAGGCTTGGGAAAGGATCGAAAACCTCCTCCACTAGGCGTAAGCACCTAAGATAAACTATCAAAGAGGGCTTTTACATGGGTTATAACGTTAGGTGTAGGGATATGATAAACACGGTTTTGTTGGATAAGGGATATTTTACTGGTGGCGAGTTAAAGATCTTGATCAATTACATGTACTATACAATGTTGCTAAGCCAAGACTCGACTCAATCTTAAGCTAAAAACAAAATAACAAAAACATAAAATGAAACGGGATGGTAGTCCGTATGTTTTTTCTATTTTTCTTTTTCTCATTTTTTTGTATTTTTCTTGATTTTTTTTTTTATTTTATTATTTTTTTTTTTTTTTTTTTTTTTTTTTTCATACACTCTTGCCCTACCATCCAAAATAATACATCATAGGGGCATTGCATTCCCCTTACACTTAAACTTTTACATAACTTTACAAACACTATTCTAATGACTCGAATTAAGATAATCAAAACACTTGGAGTACTTTTTTTTAAAATATTTAGCACAAATGGGGGTAATAAATGATGCTCTTCCCCATTACTCCATTATACTAGTACTTTACCCATGAGTCCCAATCGTCCCAAAACAATATGTACAAGGATATGACTTGACTTAGCAACCATGTAATCAACTAGATAATTAACTTGGGTCTAAACAAATGTTGTAACAATAATGCACTAAAAATGAGTGCATACAAGGTAGGCTAAGGCGATTTGGGTGTACATTTTAGTGGGGTGTAAACAAATTCTTCCTTTAAGTAAAATGCTTAAAGGTCGAAACGAAAAGATTGGCTCTGAGGGGTGTACTAGGGGTATCGTGTACTAAAAATGAGTACAACGCAAAGGGTGTGGGAGAATTACTTGACCAATGTAGCCAAAGTAATTATAACAAAAAACACAGGTGTAAAACAATGGGTTAATCCTAATGCCTCTTATCATGTAGTAAATCTAACTACACGAATGTAGTCTCACTTGTGGCCTCGGAATGGTCCTAACGCAAGTTCTAGAATCTAAGTGCTACCAGTACACACATCATAGCAAAATGCTTTTCCTACCAATTCTAGGGGCGAACCTCACATATTTGGGGGTGGAAAAATTTTTAGTGGTACGGTTTTTTGTGCTAGTCATATAACTCCTATCCGTGAGACGCTCATTAGAACTAAAGTTTCACTCCTAAATGTTGTAAAAAATTTTAAATTTGGCACTAAAATTACCCTAACAGGTATTTATCTCAGTTTTATTACACATTTACTATTAAACAAACAAAAATCAAGCGTAATAGCATTCTCTAATCGTACTTTTACCCCTCCCTTACACTTAAGATGAACATTGTCCCCAATGTTCAAATAACAAATGTAAAAGTAAAAAAGTAAAAGAATGAAATCAAATACTCCCCTGATTCGCTCGGTGGATAATGAAGTAACATGGTTAAATCTTCTTCCAAGAGAATGTAAAAGCTCCATGACTAATGCATCGCCAAAAGCTTGATCCAAAACATTTCTTTGTCCAAAATAACCTGTTAAACCTGAGAAAACAAACACGAAAACCTGCATAACATCGGCGGAATAAACTCTATATATAAGGATATAATGCTTGTGGAATGATAAGTTTGCAGATTCCTGGAGATTATAAGTTATAGATTTAATAAAAACTTTTTATGAAAACAAAACTTTCAAAAATTTTCAGAAAATTAAACCTGACGCCGTCAGGTTGTAAATCCTGACGCCGTCAGAAATGATCTGACAGAATTCTCATGTTACGTTTCCGGAAAATTTTTGGAAAAACCTATATCTTACTTCCTGGAAATCCTGCAAAACATCATTATGACTCGATACAAGCATTTGACTCAAACAAACACTAATATGTATGTTCATTTATTATTATTATGATTCATGTTCATTTGTATTCTAAATAAACCGATTTAGATTTCCCTTACACTTAACTTTTGCAAAATACCTTTATATGTAGTTAAGACGAAGTTAAAAAAAAGATAAAGCATTTTCACAAATTAGTTTTTAACATGAATCAATAATAATAAAATTTAAACATACATACGGAAACAAATAAAATCAAACAAACAAATAAATAAACACACAAAACAAATAAAGCTTGGGTTGCCTCCCAATAAGCGCTTGTTTTTGTTCGAGTCACGAGCCTGACTCTACCCTTATTTAACGGAAATAGGGGAGGTTTTCCCTACACTTAGGATTAAGTGTGGGTGAAAGTAGCGATACACACCCTTAGGGTGGAAATATGCCACGTGAGGTGAAGGGGGTGAGTGAATGGCTTCCTTCATCCTAAAACTACCCGGATAATATGGGTTGATGGGTGGGTCGGTTCCTCTTTTGTCTCCTAGAAATGTATCTAAGGATGGAAAGTTGTGTAAAGGTTGAGGTTCCGGTTCATCAACACTAGGAAATTCCCTAGAACTAAGAGTAAGGTTATCACTATAAGTATTCAAACCTATATCCTCTAGTGGTGCTTGGTCCAAGGATTCTACCTCCATCGGGATTCCTAAAGTCTCTTCTACTTCTTCCGGGTAAGTCACGGGCGGTGTGGGTGCCTCAAATGATGGTAGGACTTGTGGGGTATTTAGTGGGCTTATGTTACTTCCCTCATCATTCCTTGTGTCAAGATCACCTAAGTGTTCATCATGTATTATGGTAGTGCCTAAAGATGACATGCAACTAGGTGGCTCAACTCTACCCTCATGTGTGTCGTATGTTTTGGTGAAATCTATCCCACTCATGCAACTAGGTAGTTCAACACTAACCATCTCAGAATCTTGGTTTGACTCTAAGTCCATGTTCTTAGAAACTAGGTCTTTTTGCTCATACAAATCCACCAATTCGTTCCACTTATGGGTCATGGTTAGGAAGTTTTCCTCAAAATTCATCCAAAGGGCATGACTAAAAGGAATTGATCCAGATAGTGCTTGTCTAATAGAACTCTCACATGCATAGAATTCATTAAACCCATCTAACCTTACCCCTAACTTCTTTTGGAAATCACAAAGATCACACAAAAATTCATAGGAATGATAGGAAACAAATCTATTGGTGAAATATAATTGTTCCCCTATTGATAATGATCTAAATGGAATTTCATCCATCATAGTGACAAATGAAAATAGTTTTACAAACAAAGGGCACAAAGAAAAAGATAGACTACTAGAAAGCTAATAAAAAGAAAATAAAAATCTCACTAGATAGGAATCTAATGAGTAGACCTAATAGAAATAAATTTCAACCTAAGCAATAACTATTCCCCGGGCAGCGGCGCCAAAAACTTGATGCGTGGTTTTGCAACCTTACAACAGGTTTTACCTCTCGAGGGATCTCAAGAGGCTTACAACCCCACCAGGCAGTGTACCTGACCGATGTAGTATAGTGTAGTGGTAAGTACGGGGGATTGATCGTTCTCCACAGGGAATAGTGTTCGTTAGGTATGAAAAACTACTCTAATAGGTCTAAGGGTGAGAGAAGATTCTTTTTATGTTTTTATAATTTTATGAAAGCAAGTAAAATAAAATAACTGAAAATGAAAAGGTGGTAAAACTTATGTGGAGAGAAATGTGTTTACTTAGATTTCCTTACTCCCTAACTATCTTTTACCGGTTGATTAGTGTGTATTAGTTGCGTGGATGACGGGTGTATTCCTTAATACCAATCGTGGGGTGGCGTACGTACTTCCCCAACTCTACAAGCTCCTACTTCACTCCTATGTCGAGCCGGCTAGGAAGCTCCTAACATGGGATCACTAGAATTCGCTTGTGCATTAAATACAACCATAAAAACCTTTAGTACGCATTGGTTCATGTTTCTTAAGACGTTCAAGCAAGTTACCGAATAGGAAGTTAGCCAGTTTTCTTAAGCCTAACATAGATGAACAATCATCCAATACAACTAATAACACACTAATAACCAATAATCAATAGCTAGGTTTCATTAGATCTAAGCAAACACAAGATAAATCTAGCCTAGCATGTTAAACAAAAGACAAGAACAAGATAGAATCAAACAACACATAGACATATTGAATGATTAATTGATAACTTATCTTAAATGTAACATGGAAGATCTCAAGGCAAAAAGCCTTGAAAAAGCTGCTAAAATCGTCTTAGGGTTCTTACACACAAAGTTCCTCAATAAGTTCCACACTAACGACAAAAAATTGCAAAACTATATATAGACTTTCAGATCTGACGGCGTCACGTTATGGAGTGTGACGCCGTCCACCTCGCCGCTTTTAGGGTTCCCGGATGGCCTTCCTGACGCCGTCCCTCTTTAGCTCTCCAAAATCCGTTCTGGCTTATCAAGGCTCGACGCCGTCAGAATTAGGCGTGACGCCGTCCCTCTTTAAATTAAGCCGTGACGACCTTGATCACATTAAAGCGTGACGCCGTCATAATTTCCATGCAAAATTCTCTGGCTTATCATGAGTAATTTTCACATCCACCTTTTTCTTGCCAAGCCATGACGCCGTCTGGGGATAATCCTGACGCCGTCAAAGGTACTTTTCAGCCGATTTTGAGACTTTGTCGTTTTCTTCACTTTTATGCTCCAAAAACGTCCAAAATGCTTCCTTTTCCAGATTTCTTCTCCAAAGTACCTAAAATGACAAAAGGAACGATTTAGGGCAATATTTGATCAAATAAATACGATTTAGGGCTTAAATGACCCCCTAAAAGCGGTACACTTTTCGCTTCATCAAATACCCTTACGCTAATATAAAAGTAATTACAACAAATATTCGTTCCACTTTAATCATAATAAGCACGGAGATTACATACTAGCACCTCACAAGTAGTGTTTAGATACTCACATCTCTCAAGTGTCATCAAAATAAATCTCATAAATGAAAACGGATAATATCTCTCACTACCTGTCATAGCAAATAGATTACCATAGGCTTGGGAAAGGATCAAAAACCTCCTCCACTAGGCGTAAGCACCTAAGATAAACTATCAAAGAGGGCTTTTAAATGGGTTATAACGTTAGGTGTAGGGATATGATAAACACGGTTTTGTTGGATAAGGGATATTTTACTGGTGGCGAGTTAAAGATCTTGGTTGATTACAAGTACAATATGGCGTTGCTAAGCCAAGACTAGACTCAATCTTAAGCTAAAAACAAAATAACAAAAACATAAAAAAAAAAAAAAAAAAAAAAAAAAAAACATAAAATGAAACGGGATGGTAGTCCGTATGTTTTTTCTACTTTTCTTTTTCTCATTTTTTTTTTATTTTTCTTTATTTTTTCCATTTGTTTTTTTCATACACTCTTGCCCTACCATCCAAAATAATACATCATAGGGGCCTCGGATTCCCCTTACACTTGAACTTTTACATAACTTCACAAATAACTATTCTAATGACTCGAATTAAGATAATCGAAAAAACTTGGAGTACTTTTAAAATATTTAGCACATATGGGGGGTAATAATGTTGTTCTTCCCCATTACTCCATTACACTAGTACTTTACCCATGAGTCCCAATTGTCCCAAAACAATATGTACAAGGATATGACTCGACTTAGCAACCATGTAATCAATTAGATAATTAACTTGGGGTTTAAACAAATGTTGTCACAATAATGCACTAAAAATGAGTGCATACAAGGTAGGCTAAGGCGATTTGGGTGTACATTTAAGTGGGGTGTAACAAATTCTTCCTTTAAGTAAAATGCTTAAAGTTAGAAACGAAAAGATAGGCTCTGAGGGGTGTACTAGGGGTATCGTGTACTAAAAATGAGTACAACGCAAAGGGTGTGGGAGAATTACTTGACCAATGTAGTCAATGTAATTATAACAAAAACACAGGTGTAAAACAATGGGTTAATCCTAATGCCTCTTATCATGTAGTAAATCTAACTACACGAATGTAGTCTCACTTGTGGCCTCGGAATGGTCCTAACGCAAGTTCTAGAATCTAAGTGCTACCGGTACACACATCATAGCATAAATGCTTTTCCTACCAATTCTAGGGGCGAACCTCACATATTTGGGGGTGGAAATTTTTTTAGTGGTACGGTTTTGTGCTAGTCATATAACTTCCTATCCATGAGACGCTCATTAAGATCAAAGTTTCACTCCTATATGTTGTAAAAAATTTTAAATTTGGCACTAAAATTGCCTTAACAGGTATTTCTCTCAGTTTTATTACACATCTACCATTAAACAAACAAAAAATCAAGCGTAATTGCATTCTCTAAAGTGTCGTACTTTACCCCCCTACACTTAAGATGAACATTGTCCCCAGTGTTCAAATAACAAGATGTAAAAGTAAATAAGGTGAAAGAATGAAATCAAATACTCCCCTGATTCGTTTGGTGGATAAAGAGGTAACATGGTTAGATCTTCTTCCAAGAGAAAGTAGAAGCTCCAAGACTAATGCATCGCCAAAAGTTAGATTCCACATACATCTCCTTGTCCAAAATAACCTGTTAAACCTGAGAAAACAAACACGAAAACCTGTATAACATCGGCGGGATAAATCTATATAAGGATATAATGCTTGTGGAATGATTATTTTGTAGATTCCTGGAGTTTATAAGTTAGAGATTTAATAAAAACTTTTTATGATTCCGGTAGAAAAACAAAACTTTCAAAAATTTCAGAAAATTAAAACCTGACGCCGTCAGGTTGTAATGCCTGACGCCGTCAGAAATGATCTGATAGAATTCTCATGTTAAGTTTCCGGAAAATTTCTGGAAAAACCTATACCTTACTTCCTGGAATTCCTGCAAAACATCATTATGACTCGATACAAGCATTTGACTCAAACAATTACTAATATGTATGTTAATTTAATATTGTTATGATTCATGTTCTTTTGTTCTACAAAACCGATTTGGATTTCCCTTACACTTATCTTTTGCAAAATACCTTTATATGTAGTTAAGACGAAGTTAAAAACAAGATAAGGCATTTTCACAATTTAGTTTTGAACATGAATCAATAATAATAAAAATTAAACATACATACGGAAGCAAATAAAATCAAACAAACAAATAAATAAACACACAAAGCAAATAAAGCTTGGGTTGCCTCCCAAGAAGCGCTTTTCTTTATTAACGAGTCTTGTAGCTAGACTCAAAGTCAGGCTTATCTAGTGTCGCTTATGCTCACGTATCCGAGTGTGAGCCATCTAATTGTTGCCTCATCCTTATTGTATTCATCATTCAGCTCCAGACATCCATGATAATATCTCTTATTTTTCTCATGTGGATATTTGAGCCCCTTTCTCTTATCATTCTCACTTAACAAGTCAATAGGCACAAGTCTATTGCAAGATTCAATGGAGAAGTTCTTAAACCTAGGATGTGATCGGGGCATTTGGTAAATAAAATCTTCATCCCCATCCGAGAATGTAATTAACCCGTCCACAAGTTTTTCGTCAAGGTTGGTCAACCTTTTGAAGGGTTCTCCAAAAATGACTTGGGTTAATTTGTTATCAATAAATTCTCCTAAGTTCTCCATAACCATAAAATCCACCAAATACACAAAACTTCCTACGAATACGTGTAGTGGCTTAATCCTAGCGACAATGTTATCTCCTTGATATTCTAGCTCATCTACCATGATTTTATTATAATTAGCGCGAGAGATAATGTTCATAGGCAAAGATGAGTTAAGATAAGCATGAAAACTATGATAACCAATCTTACACGGAAATTGCATGTTAAAGAGGCTATCCTTTTCGATCTTAGTCCTAGGGTCAACATACTTAAAGGGATCAATTTCCTCTTTTCTCCATTCCTCGTTAACTACTTCTCCATTACCAGCATCCTCATCGGAGTCTGAGTTGTAAAATGGACTAACTGCATAGTCATTCTCATGGTCAGACTCCTCCATCTCAGAATTGTTACCAAAGTGGTGGTCGGGTGAAAGGTTGTTGTTTTCTACGATGGGGGCGGGAACGGGTAGTTGGAAATTTGCACGGCGGAAAATACGAATAACAGGGATCAAGCGATCACTATTACTCATGAGGTAGGTGGAAGGTGTCACAAACAAAAGTACAAAGAAATAAGATAGACTAAAGAAAAACCTAGAAAAATAAAATAAAAATCTCACTAGAAAGGAATCTAGTGAGTAGACCTAATAAAATAAAAATTCAACCTAAACAATAACTATTCCCCGGCAGCGGCGCCAAAAACTTGATGCGTGGTTTTGCGACCTTACAACAGGTTTTACCTCTCGAGGGATCTCAAGAGGCTTGCAATCCCCACCAGGCAGTGTACCTGACCGATGTAGTATAGTGTAGTGGCAAGTACCGGGGGATTGATCGTTCTCTAGGGGAATAGTGTCGTTAGGATTGAAAAACTACTCTAATAGGTCTAAGGGTGAGGGAAGATTTTTTTGTATTTTTATATTTTTTTAAAAAGCAAGTAAAATCTCGGGTTTGAAGGAGTGGGCGGAATTAGTTGCTAGTCAACTAACCCAAATAACTATAATTGCAAATAAAATAAAATAACTGAAAATGAAAAGGTTGTGGAACTTATATGGAGAGAAATGTGTTTACTTAGATTTCCTTACTCCCTAACTATCTTTTACCGGTTGATTAGTGTGTATTAATTGCGTGGATGACGGGTGTATTCCTTAATACTAATCGTGGGGTGGCGTACGTACTTCCCCAACTCTATAAGCTCCTACTTCACTCCTATGTCGAGCCGGCTAAGAAGCTCCTAACATGGGATCACTAGAATTCGCTCATGCATTAAATACAACCATAAAAACCTTAGTACGCATTGGTTCATGTTTCTTAAGACGTTCAAGCAAGTTACCGTATAGGAGGTTAGCCAGTTTTCTTAAGCCTAACATCGATAAACAATCATCCAATACAATTGATAACACACCAACAACCAATAATCAATAGTTAGGTTTCATTAGATCTAAGCAAACACAAGATAAATCTAGCCTAGCATGTTAATTAAAAGACAAGAACAAGATATAATCAAACAACACATAGACATATTGAATGATTAATTGATTACTTATCTTCAATTAAACATGGGAGATCCAAGGGTATAAAACCCTTAAAAATGGCAGAAAATTCGTCTAGGGTTTCTCCTCACAAAGTTGCACACTAATGACTAAAAATTGCAAAACTATATATAGAATTTAGGGTCTGACGGCGTCACGTTGTAGGAGGTGACGCCGTCACCCTCGCCGCGGCTAGGGTTCCCGGATGGCTCTTCCTGACGCCATCCCTCTTTAATCCTCCAAAATCCACTCTGGCGCGTCAAGTGCTGACGCCGTCACAATTGTGCTTGACCCGTCTCTCTTTAACTTAAACCGTGACGGCCTTGATCACCTTAAAGGGTGACGCCGTCAGACTTCCTTTGTAAAACTTGTTGGCGTGTCACGTGTATTTGTCATATCCACCTCTTTTGCCAAGCCGTGACGCCGTCAGGAGCAATCCTTGACGCCGTCACGTGTACTTTTCCAGCAGCTTTGGAGACTTTGTCGTTTTCTTCACTTTTATGCTCCAAAAAAGTCCAAAATGCTTCCTTTTCCAGATTTCTTCTCAAAAGTACCTAAAATGACAAAAGGAACGATTTAGGGCAATATTTGATCAAATAAATACGATTTAGGGCTTAAATGACCCCTTAAAAGCGGTACACTTTTCGCTTCATCAGTACTCCAAATTAGGGGGAGTAATAACCAAGAAATATTCACCACATTCCGCTACGCATATCTTCTTTTTGTTTCGACAAAAAGGGGGAGATAGGATTAAGTTCATACATCACTGTGAACATAACAGTACATGTTTTTATGCTTAAAATAGTTTTCAAAACTTGCATAAAACTAACTTAATCTATATTTTTAAAAGACTTTCACTTAACTTACTCCATTGCTTAAAAATAAACATTATGTTTTGTCATCAACAAAAAGGGGGAGATTGTTAATACAAATATCGTCCTAAAAATGGTATTTATATTTTACGATCTTTGCTTAATTTTGTTAATGACAAATATAAGGTTTATCTTTAGCAAAGCATAAGTATATGTTAAAGTCTTTTACATTTTAGTAACAAGCCTTTTAAAACACATTTACATATCACATGATCACTAGGAATTACACATTACATACATATATGCATTTACATGTTTATTTTTATTTCTTAAAAATGGAAATACACATGACATCATGGCATGCATCATTTACATATCTTAGTTGACTTTACAATATATTTTGGAAAGATCTTGAAGCTAAAGAGTTGACTTTGGAAGATCTTGACAAGACTTGACAATATATGGAAAGATTTGGAAATCCCTTAGCTGGCTTGTCCCCGCGGAACCAAACCAGTATAAGGGCGGAACCAATTTTTGGGATCCGCCAAATCCGCGGGTTGTTTGGTCAGTTTTGCCTATAAATAGCAAGATGATCATTCAATCACAACCATCACTTACATAGCATAAATTATACATTCATTCATTTATACATTACTAACCCATTTCATTCATTCACTTCATTCTTAGTGATCTTTCTTTTTGTAGCAAAAGAGATCAAGCATCAACATGCTTCAACACTGTGTTGCAAGTCTTGATTAGTTAGTTACTGTGTGATCTAGTAGTGTTTACACATCATTCTTATACCATTCATTCAGTAGTGATCGGTTAGTGTTTTAGTCCTCAAAACACGTAGAGTGTCGGGAGTGGTTGTACCCTTGTTAAAGAACCAACGAGAGTGGTTGTACCCTTGTAAAGAACCCGATGTTTAGCTTAGTACCGGATAAAGTGTAAGCGACGTGTATAAAGGTTTTCTCCGCCGAGAAGGGAGTTTGTTTCTTAGTGAATAAAAACTCTCGAGTTAGAGGCTCGAGGAGTGGAGTAGGGCAAGGAAGAGAGTCCTTGTAGTCGAACCACTATAAATCTTCTTGTTGTGGTTTGATTGTTCCTTTCCTTACTTACTTAACTTATATAGTTTGTTTGTGTGTATTTACTTTGAAATCACGTTAAGTCACAAAGCGAACTAAATCAAAAAGTTAAAAACTATTCAACCCCCCTTCTAGTTTTCCACAAACTTTAAGGACCATAAAAATTAATCGACTAAGCCGAGCATTGCATCATTAAGCCTCAATTATACATAGCCTGATCACCTATGTCTAATTCAGGAAAGATTATGTTATGCTGGGAGTAGTTACCTATAAACCATTTTAAAAACAATCTTTCACTATATCCCTAAAAATCAAATTTTGGTGTGTGTATCAACAAGTTCATGTCACAGGCATACGTATTAGTAAGCACATAAACTAAGTAGACTCTTACCACAACCATACCATGTTTATATCAACTGTATTCTATACATCAAACTGAAGATCGGATTTCATCACACCAACCATTTTAAACACCAAATATTAGCTGAAAGGAAATAGTTGGGAACAAAATGTTCAAGTCAAAGAGCCTGCCAAAGAAGTCAAAGAGCCTGCTAGTTGATTTTGAAGAGTATGAAGATGTACTAACAGTACCTTCTGGGTAGAAGGTACTGCTAGTTGACAAAGGGCCTGCCAAGCTATATGTCAAGTCGATTAGATATTTTGTAATAGATATTTAGTTGAATTATTAGTCTTTGTACATTGTTATACGTTATGTAGAAGTAGTTTAGTCTTCTGTGTTGTACAGAAGAATATTGCAGAGTTGTACATTGGTAGTTGTATTTAATTGTAGGCGCTAAAATAGTCAAAGTATAGTATTATATTCAACCACTTGACAACTTGTAATAAGGTGTCCTTATCTTATAAAAGGATACCTTACTCACACTTCATGCATGCATCTCTTCAACTATTAACCAAAACCGAACCATCTCTCAAGTAACTTAGTTACTAAATTCACAAATCCTTTTACAATCTTAGATTCAAGATTACTTTGTAATCCCGGTGATATTTAGATCATCCGTATTATTTCATCAATAATATTGAATCGTTTTGTGTTAACCAAAGTTGTGTTCCTTGTTCATTGCATTCTCACGTTTACATAACTCACCACCTTCTGTTCTTTTAAGTGTGTTGTAGTAGATTACGCATGCTAAACACATTCATACATAAATATCTCTCAAACACGTTACTAAGATTCACATCCCAAGTGTTTGCAATCCTTCCCACAGAAATAGTTAGCACTGACAATGTTTTACGAGGCTACGTCAACATCAGTGTGACTATGTACGTGTCATGCGAACGTTATCCGATCAACTGCAAGAGCTATCAAATAAAGGGTTTATTTGACGAAGTTCATCACCACAGAAGCTTTGTAGTGCACACATTTTTACCCTACCAGAAGGAACCAAAGACTTTTTAATTGAGTATGACCTTTTGCATTAAGGATTAGGTGTTGTATTGATGCAAAGGAAGAAGGTCATAGCTTATGCCTCCCGATAGCTCAAGACTCACGAAGCAAACTACACGACCCATGACTTAGAAATAGGAGTTGTATTCTTTGCACTCAAGATTTGAGAGCGCTATTTCTACGTTACAGAGTGTACTATATTTATGATTCACAAGAGTCGTCAACATATTCTTGATCAAAATGAATTAAACATAAGACATCGTCAATGACTAGAGTTGCTAAGTGATTACAACTGTGAAATTCATTATCACCGGGGAAAAGCAAACGTAGTAGTTGACGCTCTGATCCGAAAGGAATGGATTAAAGCAGAGTCGAGTTTGAGTTTTGACCATGACCATAAATTCAAACTTTCCCGAATAGACTCTTGAATACTCAAGTAGAGCCATATTCCTAATGCCAAAGTTCGTTGGAAATCTCGAAGAGGACCGAAACACACATTAGAAAGGTTAAACCAGATGCGTCAGAAATATCCACACCTTTTCACTAACACAACTTCGACATCTAACTCGAACTGAATCCCGGGAAAGGATTCCCGTTAAGGATTTGGTACTGTAACAATTCACAATTTTGAGGTCAATATTTAATATTTTAAGTTTACTTAATATTTTTATTTTAAGTAAATTCACTTTTGCAAGTAACTAGATAGGTTATTCCGTATACATCGTTAAACGTACATTTAACCTAAACCGACACCTGATAATATACAATATAACTATTTTATTGCATTTTGGTTTCTTACAATCATATTTTAAATATTCCATTTTTACTTTTCTATTTTTACTTAAACTTTGTACATTTCGTGTTTTGCGCGGTTTCAATTTTTAAACATCGAGTAATCACCCAACAAGCTCAATGATCACCTAAAATATCAAAATAGATTTTGATGTCAAGTTTTAATATTTTTGTAAGTTTTGTATTTTTACGTTACCCAATTTTAAGTTTCGCATCTTAAAAACTCCACATTTGTAATTACCGGGATCAAACTATACACTAAATTGTACCTCTTAAATAAAATAACATTAAAATAAGCCAACTACACCACCTCATGCATGAGGTGGCCGAATTTTTGCTTAAAACATGAGACATACGTCTCATTTTCACTTCTATAGCCTTCCACCACATGCAAACCACCCATATATATACACAAAACCATTAACCACTAAATTTTAGATCTCAAAACTAGAAAATTTTCCTCTTCCTCTCTTGGTGTGGTTGTGGGTTTCATAGCACACAAACACTCTATAATTTGATTTCTAGTTAAAGATTTGTGCTCATCTTGAAGACCTAGTGTTCTTTCATCCTGATTTCTCTTGTATTCCATCTCATTTTTGTAAGAAACCACATAATATTTTCCATATCACTACTGATCTATATTTCATTTCATGTATTTTTCATGTTTCATATGCTTGTTGTATTAATTTATGCATTGTATATAGCTTAAAATACTTAAAACTATGATTGAGACTAAGTTTGCAAATATCTTTCTGACCAGGGACTGTTTTTATAATTATTGCACTAAATCAGTACACTTTGAGACTTAGGTAAAAATATATGACTGTATATCTATCTCTTAGCTTCGATTTTCCGGGTATTTGGTCGTGAGACGATACACGATGAATTAATTAGAAAATAAACGGCAAAGGTTGTTGGAAAAAAAGCACACCAAATTTGGATGGCTAAAAAGTCTAAACATTTGTATTGAACCCTCTGTTGCACAAAGCATAAAAGTTGTAGGTAACACATTAACTTAAATGGAGCCGAAAACCCCGTATAAAAAGGAGTTACGGAACTCAACTTATCGCAAAATCGGTAGGACTGTTTGGTGCTGTCCCGATCAGACTTGACATATTTGGGTAAAATTGTAATTTCACTTAAGTTATATAATTTTTAGAATAGTGGGACCCACAAATCTGATTAGTAAACTTAAATACCTTTCCAAAATATAAAATTTGTAATATAAATCCTTACGGGTTAGGAGAAACGGAGTTTTTGGTAAGGAATATCCACTTTTATTCACAACCCGCACTTAACCTAAAATTCTATAACTTATCAAAATATACTTAAAAATAAGTCAAATATATTTTTATGACATCTAAAAACACTATAAATGATAATAAAAATTATAGAACTATTTTACAAACTTAAAAATATATAAACTATAATTTTGTTAACATATGATGAATTTTACACTTACACGAAGTGGTAGGACCCACTTTCGGAAATAAACCCGATAAACTTACCTTTGGACAGTTTGACCACATATCGACACAATAGAATTTTTGAACTATAAAATATCATAAAACCCGAACTTAGAACAACATATATATTAGGGCTCGTAACACTTTCCTAACTTGTCAATTTTAGTCCCTGTCACTTTATAAACCTTAAAAACTCTATGTACAATTGCATGATTGATATAATGAATATATAAAACTTTCTTGCCTCCATATTCTATTATTTTAAAAACCTAAGACGCAACATATTATTTTTAGGTTGCTCGTAGGACGTCTTGGTTTCCTCATTTCTTACTTTGATCTTGCTATTTGATCTTTGGTACGTTCATAGCCCCACTTTAACTCTTTAAATTGTTTATAAACCCATTGGGGGAGATACATGCTATTTTACAATTTGGACACAAGTGTTTTGAACTGTATGCTTACCTGAATGTATTATTGCCTAAGTATCGTTATTGCCAAAAATAAGTCCCTAGCATCATGAACCATTAATCATTTCCATGTGAGCGCGAATATTGTGAATAGGCCTATTGGGATTGACGAATCCCGTTTGTGTTGATCAGATGGATATCACAAACGCATTATATTTGAGTATCTAGGTATAATGGCAAATTACCTACTTCTAGGGCTTTATTATCATCTAAATGATACCCCACGTTAACGCTTTGAGTGTCATGAGCTTAGTGCAATAATAACTACTTTATCAATTGTCTCTTAAACTGGAAATCTTGTGGTCCATTATTTATTTATAAACCTATTAATTTCACTCAACCTTTGTGTTAACTTTTTAGCATGTTTTATCTCAGGTTTTAAGGTATCTGGCAAACACGAAGTCGCACGGAGAATGTTTTGATGGCTTGCATAATATGATCATTCGATAAACTTTTATAAGGTATTATGTTTACGTGTTATGCAAATTAAAACTATTTGGGACCTCTTGTAAACTCTGATATTTATTTTGATCGAATGATAAACTTTTAAAAATGTCTCATTTAGAGTCGTTTTCTATGATTATAACTGTTGTACTAATAAGTAGCACCCCAATGATATTACATTCCGCTGCGATATTTTGGGGGTGTTACATTAGCAAACAAAGCAACATGAAAATAACACATCTAGACCAATAAACCAGCTGACTTATGATGGTCTAAACTATCAAAATGACCAAATACATCAGTTAACTTTTGATAGTCAAACTTAGCAAACAAGTTACCAATACTATGGTACAAAGTCAGCAAACAAAACATGATAAAAAAAACATTCATAAGCATAATGCTTAAACCACATTTACCATACAGTAAACATGTAAAACCCAAAAGAATCCGTAAACACATTTATTTGAATATCTGAATTATAACCTAAGTTTAACATTTAATTACTTACAGAAAAAAACTATACATTATAAATTAAATAACAAAATAAACCTATACTATCCTAATCCTATATAAAATTCGGTACATTTTACATGTACACCTTTTAGAGCCGAAATTTTGTGATGCCCTCCCCCTCTCACACGTTTTTCCTTACTCAAGAGATAAGAGCAAATATTTGTTAAACTTTGAAAAGATATTGTTGGTTCCCCTTAGCCCTAAACTCATGGTTCTTTTACCCTAGATAAAGTACGCTCCATCATTTTCTGTAACAAAATAATATACGGCCTATATTTTCTTTTTCCCTAAACCCAAACCCTAGCCCCTTTTTCCTCCATTCGTTCAGCTTCCAAGATCAAGGAAGAAGAAGTGTTTTGATTGTGATACGTTGGGTTGTTTATGTTTTGATTCGTGGGTCTTGGTTTGGTTTCCCTTGCCTCGTTATTTTGCCAACAAGGTAACATCACCATCTTTTGTTTCTTCATCCATTCGACACACTTATATGTGACATATAATCTGAATTAAACACGTAATCAAACATATGAACATTGGATTATATTAATTTAAAAAAGGGAACTTGATTATGTTTTAGGGTTTGCATGTTTTGATTTGTATCTTGGAATTGAATATGTGTTGGTATATATGTGTTGTTTTGATTTTGGTATTAGGGTTTTTATTGAGTTTTGATGGTATGATTCTTATGTGGTCATGGGGATATGTTAAATTGATTATTAAAACATGTTTTCTGAATTTTTGGGGTCATGTTTGAAGTTAATATAATTAAAACATGTGTTGTGGTGGTCTTAAATGAGTTCTGATTTGGGACAACTTGTTTAGTCAAATATGTATGCACTATATCTCGAGTTTCGTAAGTGTATAATTCTTAATTTTTGCATGTAAACTTAGTTTAATGTCTCAATTAATTTTTCCAATTGGTTAGAAAGGAATTGGAGGTGATTTGGTCATGTTTTTGTATTTTATGGGATCATTTGTCAAATATGAGTTTTGGGAACTTAAAATCAGTCGATGTTTTTTATTTTTAGTTTTCAAAGAGAAAGGCTTTAAGAGCTCTCCCTTTACAGGGGTGATATTTAAGTTATGTGTAACTTCCTGGAATTTTTTTATATTTTTCTGAAGTGTAAAAATAGGTTAATTAAAGGAAAACTTTCTGTGTGTATTTGCAGTTAATTTTCTGGATAGGTCTGGAAAGATGATTTTTGAAACAACACTTGTACTTGGTAATAAATTCTGGAAAAATTCATGTAAGCTCATAAGACATATAGGAATATGTGTAAATTATTGTAGCTTCTGAATTGGAGCATAGATATGGTTTGAAAATTCGTAAAATAAATGCTAAAACATACTAAAATCAGAAATTGTTAAGAAGCTAAGATTTTTGTGATATTCATATCATTTGATGTGTTTGGACTCTATAAGGTACTTAAGTGATAATTATGATATAATTGGTTATATGTTAACCTAATTTTGATAACGAAACCCTAGGTTGATTAATAGTGAATGGTAACCTAAAGTTAAAATTTGGAATGTTACTAAATATGGAAAGTCACTAAATTTGGAAGGTCACTAAATATGAAAAGTTGCTATTTATAGTAGGAAACCCTAATATGACAATCTGAACAAAAATAAGTATTGAATCAGTAATAACTTATGAAATGGTTCTTAAATAATCAGACGATCATGAATTCGTGTAGATTTGCTAAAGAAGGAGTAATTTCTGATCCTTGTGTTTTTTGATATGGTTTCTTTTGCGGTTTGAGGTACATATATTCTACCCTTTCTCAGTAAGGGTTTTGTTCTCATTACTTCTCGATCCTTGACTTTGATTCATTTGTTTGATATTATCTGTTTGATATGATTCCCTATGATATGATTCAGTTTGCTATCCATTTTGTTATGATATTCGTTATGCTATCTCATTTGATATGAGATTCGGTTCAGTTTGATATGCTTTGTTGATTATTCTATGATTGCTTCGTTATGATTATGGATAGCTTTGCTTTGTTCTGTTTTGTTCTGTTGCCCGAGCTAACTAGTCATGGAGGTACCATGACCATGTCATTGAGGCACCAATGGCATGACACTTTCTGTGGAGGTGTGATTGATCCACGGCGTCCCCTTCTGTTCTGTTATGATATTTGTGCACATTGGCCATTATGTATATGTATGTGCAGTCTTGTACTGGCATATGTATTTTGTTTTGCAGGGGGCGTATGGATGCATCCTAGGTATACATTTGGTGTGATTATGATGTGACTTAGTGATTGGTTTGTGTGTGTCATGCACCCCATTTCACTTCTGGGAGCTAGCTACTCTATTTGGTACTTTGGAGGTCTCCCCTCTATGTACACTTATGATTTGATGGATATATGGTTATGATTATGATAATGATTTGGTGACTAAGCAAGTGGCATGCTTTCTGAGCTCGTTGGGCGTTTCCTTAAGATATTATGATCTGATTCCGTTTGATTATGGATTTCTTTATGATACTTATGACTCACTTCTGTTTTGCTTCTTATGATACATGATGTTTTGTTCAGTTGATCTTTGATCCCTTATTCAGTTGACATATGATATTCGTTTCAGCAGGAGCTTATGTTTCCCTTTCCCTATACTTATATATGTTTGATTATTCGTTTTGGTTATATCTGTTCACTAGGCTTTTTAAGCTCAGCTGCATTTCTTTTCTTGCGGCAGGTTTTAGGTTAGAAGTTGGGATTGAGTGAAGAGTGCACAGGAGCTCTTAGTGGACTACCCTGATGATAGATACCCATTTACTTATGGATTAGAGTTGGATTTGTCTTCAGTTAGATTCAGTTTGGATTTCTATTTTAGCTTTTGGAACTCATTATGTTTAGAGTTAGTATTATGTTATTACCTTAGAATACCTTGTAATCATTATGTTTATAAAAGTCTTCCGCTTGCGTTTGTTCTGTTGACACCATAATGTGGCATTTTGACCCTTGTCGGGTTGGGGTGTTACAAAATATCACCAAAGTTGTTACAACAAAATTATGCAAGGTAATGATGTTACGAAACTACTGGTGTTTAAGGTACTCCTACCTAAATAGATGAAAGGAAACATAATTTATACTATTTACTAAACTAAAGGGCTTTCAATGGACTTAGTCTGTTAGCTGTAACACTCCCAAAATCAAGATTTATGGAAGCATACATATTTGGGTGCTACTAAATCGATAATCACAACACAAAGATATAGAGAATGGATTAAAAATCCGTTTTAAAATAGTTTACATTTTCAAAGTTATATTTTCATACATCACGTTCAATTCAAATAAAATGAAGCCCATTTAACAAAATGGTCCCAAATTCAAAGTTTAACGCACAAGCGAAAACATTTCCAACAAATTTATGACCATTGCCATGCCCTGCCTTTAGTAAACACATTCTCAAATACCTGAGAAAAACATGCTAAAAGTCAGCTAACGCTGGTGAGTTCATAGGTTTAAAGTTAATAAGCACATATGGACCATAGCAAATAATTCAGCAAAACACACACTATCCCGCTATGCAAACACTAAGCTCATCCAACCGAACTAGACAAAAATTATGCCAAACTGGCATAGCAAATAAAGGGTGCCCGCGAGTGTTAATCCCCAGACACTCGGCAAATTCCGATATGGTATACGTTCGCGTTGACTATGCCGAGCCAACCGAACGGGGGAGTCACCCCCAATAGATCTATTTATATCACACGCGTTTCCCAGCAGGAATTGACGGTTGATGATGGTGGGCGCAATGGGATTCAGCTAACTTAGGTTTCCGCATACAAGTGTGTATAAAACAAAGTTTAATTTGGTCCATGAAAACAATTTTGCATGTTTCTCACCCCAAGGTTTATAAAAGCAATACGTATAAAAATGGGGCTATAAACTCACCTTAAAAACAATAGCAATCTGCTAATCAACAACAACACAGTGCAACCGCTCCGACACGCGACCTAGATCAGTATAGTTAGTCTTAGCGAAATATTCGTGTTTTAAATGTTTTAACACAATTGAAAAGTTTACGTGTGTCCAGTGCTCGTGTATTTCTTGCTTGCTGTGTGGTAAGGTACATTTCAAAATAGTTTATCGTATAAGACTCTTTGGTGATGACTCATGGTGAAAGTGTACGGTGAATATACGTGCGATAGAACTTCTGTGCTTAGTGTTTGTCGTCGCAAACTGCGTAAGTAATATATATATTTAATAATTAAGTATTTAATTAATTAAGACTTATAATTAATTAAATAAGTATTAAATAATTAATATGATAATGGTGTTAGTGGGGTATTATTATATTATAAATACTATAATTATTTATAATATAATGACAATTATAAAGAAATTTATAAGTATTTAATTAAATAAGTGCAAGTGTATAAATGTCAAAAATATATTTATAAGTCTTATAAGATCTAAAAATATTAATTTAGAAGAATTAATATTTTTAATAATAAAAATAATCCATTCCGTCTTTTAGTCGGTTTTCATGCGAAAATATTTTAAGTGTCGAAATTTTGGAAAAATCAGGCATGACCCATTCGTTTATCCAAGCTTTTCCATTTTTCTCAAGTGTTGTAATTTCCTCAAATAATCCCTTTCGTTAACTATATTTGCAAAACTAGTCCAAAATGTATATTCATCATTATAACTATACTTGTAAGATATTCGAAATCATAACACACTCTTGAACATGTGATTAGACCGAATTTGTAGAGAGAGAGAGAGATAGAAGTGGGAGTTTCTAGCGAGAGAAAACTATGTATATTAGATTAAGAATAATGAAAGCTCCAACCCTCTCCCTTGGTGGGAAGAGGGTATTTATACAAGTCTCATAAATGCCCCATGAGGGCTATGGAGCGGGTTTACAGTGGGTAAAGACCCGACCCGACTCCATGGTGATGCGATATCTAAACTAAAGTTATTTAAGACTACGAGCTATTTAATGCTAATAGATACTCGAGGTGACCGAGTCTTTCATATGAATATTTATATTCCTAACAATCTCCCCCTAAGGGAGGTCACCTCGGAAATTACAATTTGAATTCTAGCATTTAATTTTATGACTTTAACTTCCTAGCTTGTAGTCTTTGATTCTTCAATGTGCGAAATCTTTGTACTTCCAGTAGTGATCTTTTGATGACTGTTCCATTGGCTTGGATGATCTTTGAGGATTCTTTGAGGTCATCATCTAACGTACGTCTCCAAGTCATCCTTTTGCAGTATCGCCTCCATGTGATGTTGTGTCCTTTGGACCGGCATGCTCACACTTTTCTGGATCATGATATTCAGCATTAGAGTTGCGGAAGCAGTATTGAAAGTCTTTTAATTATCATGATTTCTTTGATTATGATTGTGAAGTGTGAGCATGGGGTGATGAATTTACATCTCTTCGGAAATTAGCTGCAACCGCCAGGGATTCCTGCAAACAACAATTAGCAACAAAATGTCCGGTACTTATAGGTTTGGACTTCGAGATCGTAATCAGCATAGTGTGAAAACTTTCTCTAATCCTTGCCAGGGCCGTTCCTGAATCGGATACCCCCGAGAGGGCTTGCACAGATACACCGAAGTGTATCAACGATTCAGGTGAGTCGCTGAAGTATACCGTAGTATCACTCCACGACCGTAGACCGTTTGAAACCGCCGCGAACACTAAGCGTAATCCACAAGGAATTACCGAAGTGACCTGCTGTCAGGGCTGTTTGATGTTGACCCTGGCAGGAATTCCCATTCAATCATTGAGAATTACATTTGTAATTTCTCTCATAAATGTTCTGGCAGATTGCTAGGATCTGCGTAGGATTCTTAATTGTACAACTGATGTCCTTAATGTTGAACCATCAGTGTAGCAGTATCATGTGTTCCTATGCGATCTTATGATGTATCTCGCAGCTCTAGACTCGAGAAGTGCAGTTTTGGTAGTCGGAGACTGGATCGGTGTCTCCTGTTTCAATATCAACATGACTCGTAATGAGCGGTCGATAGATTATGCAGGGTTCCCCGTGAGAATGAAACAAGTCCTTTTAAGAGAACTTGAGTAGTTAGAAGGTTTAGTGCAGTGCGTCACTGGGTCCATGACGTCTTGTCTTCAATACCAGCGTCACCTTAGTAACAACCAGTAGCATATGAATTGAACCCGGTTTCTGCCCTAAGGTTGAATATTTGGAGGGTTATTTCTTTTCACCCTTTCTCATAACTTTTCTTTTTAATTCTTCAACCCCTTCTTTCTCCTTTCTCATATAACTCCTTTTTTCTCTATCATACCTAGGACTTTCTAATACTAACTATTTGGTATCGTCCTTGGGTAGATCCCTCCGGCTCTGGCGGATCATAGGACGGTTTTCCTAACCTTAGTCACCTTATAACACCATGACTATCCTATGTTGCCGTCAACCAAATCATTGTAAAATCTCTCAAAGCGTTTATGATTATGAAACACATTTTGCTAACACTTTGAGAGTTTTATACTTTTCAAATGCTCTCCCTTAACATATGCTCAGATGTTTTTATTATAAATTTGCACATGTTGGGTAGAGTTTGCACTTTTTGAATTGATCAACTTTCAGTGAACATGACCGATTCGAGACACGCTTACATCACTAGTTAGACTAGCTTGGAATTATTACCCGGCCTGGTCAAGTCCACATAAAGTTTCTCGAAACGGTACACTCTACTCAGACAAGTCCTCTTCGAGACACGCTTACATCACTGGTTAGACCAGCTTGAAATTATTACCCGGCCAGGATAAGTCCTTTCGATTAATGACAGTTTTTGTTTCGTCAATTCATTGGTGAAGTCTGAGTCGCGTTCACATGAGATGCCACCAGAGATGCCACATTCTTTTTGTCACCACAAACCATTTGCTCCCCCTCAATATGTGCATTGATATATAAAAGAGTTTAGGACATATGGGAGAGCTTACATTTAAGTCCAAAACATCACATTTTTTTTATCAGATTGCATATTTAAATCACATTCTCTCCCCCGATCAGAAATTTCAAATCTTTTGAGATTTGTGATCCCAATTGATTTAAATAAGTTTAGAAAATATGGGAGAAAATGTGGTTAAGTTTAATATGTTAATGGAACATACTAATGCTCCCCCTTAATCTATGAGGGAGAATGTTAGTGTCAGATATGATGGGTTTGAAAGATTTTGAATTAAAACAATCATTCACTGACACATAACAACAATTGTATATTCACTACTTATGATGTACAAGATAACTGTTACGACACAAATGATGTTGACCTTTACGCACAGATGATGTGATCATTCGCTTCTCTGAGGGAGTCAGTAGTCAACATCAATTATCCATCCACCAACAAAGCTTCCCAAGTATTGTAGATCCCCACTCGGCGAGACCAGAATTAGTAATGCTTTGTTGAAGTGAAGGTGGCGGTGGTGGTGAAGGTGTTGTTGCTGCCGATGTTGTTGTTGTGGTGAATTCAGAGCCAGTCAATGGAGTTTGAATATCTGATCAAGTGGTTAGAGCGGGAACAGGCACATTCACATTAGCCATGGAATCTGCATAGGAATATCCACAAAGATGGGCATACATACAGATTAACTCTACATTAACCGCTACCACGCAGCGGTTTGCCTACTCATAAAATCATATTCATGTCATGATGAAACCACAATCAGGAAATTTTTCAAACCGCTATCTAGCATGAAGAGCAAGCAGCAATCATGAACATGGTAATTCACTTATATTTCAACATTCAACTTAGGATCTCATAAACAAGATTCTAACACGATAGCTACATACCTAAGCATATCCTGAGTGCACAAGCAATACGTTAACAACAATTAAACAGCTATCGACTAACAAAAGTCAATCAACATTCGAAACTCATTCAATCAGATCATATAAATGCCTGTGGAGTATTCAAGAACATCAAACACAATGGGTTTTCTAACTTCTTTTAGATTTTGAGTTTTAAAGTATTTAGGGGATTAAACGAGGATTCCAAAGTGACACAAATGAACCTTCTAGTTACATAAAGCTAGGAAACTATAAGCAAATTGCACATAATGCCCTAATCTTTCTAACAACTAACACATTTGACCATTTGAGATAAAGCTTAGTAAGTTCCTCTTCAACTAATACCCCATTAACTACAAAAACCTTTTCTAACAATTATGAGATAACCAAGAAACCCGTTTGATGATATAAAATTTGAAATCACTCTCCCCCTCAATCAATGACCCGTATTCGAGTTAACAAGCTATAGTCATTGATTGAGTGACAAATTTTATGAACAATCCAAGTCTGAAAGAATTTCAAACAACACGTTACCACCATGTGTCTCACAAATAATTTTCAGAAGAATCATAGAAGGAAAATTATTTGTATACAAAGAAGACTTCTCTTCGTATACCATAAATAATGCACTGAAGCGTGCACTAGATCGGAGAGGCACGGATATAAAGTAATCCATGCCGTTGAGAGGAACAACCGTCTTTTTGGCGACATGTTTTCCTCATTATGACGACCGGGTTGCATATCAGATGTGATAGCAAGCCATTTAGGCATGTTTTGAAAACTTTTTGAACTTCTGCTCGAACTTCATTTAAAGACCCGTTTCATTATTGAATGAAATTTCTAGGACTGTAAATGTTATCGATACCAGAAGACATGCCTTGAAAAACTATTTTTGGAATTTTCTATTTTTCTGAATTTTTTATGGTTTTTGTTGGTTTTATATTTTTCTATTTACATTTTGGTTTAAGATATGTACAAAATATATTATTCAATTTAAAAAGATGTTGACATGAATACCGAAATGAGGATATTGTTCTGTACGCTGTAGAAGTCAGTATTCAACATCTCTTAAACTTTCACCACCAAAGCTTTCGAGGCTCCTGAATAATCGTTTGAACTTGAGCCTTCTCCATGTGAGGCTTTGATAGCTTCCCCCCAAACCGAAAATCTTATTTTTGAGCTGTTTTAAAGCTCTCTTTCAACCTTACATTAGTTAAGTGCACAGCGGAATTCGTAGCACACCACATCAAATATTGCTGCTCCTTTTAATAATAATCATCGTGATTATCCGTTCGGGGAATCATCAAATAGATCAGCAACGTATCATCTCACGCTTGAATAATTCTTCTCATATTTCTTCCCACTGAAGGCTAAAGAAATGCATACCAAAGGTATCAGGAGAACACTTCCCCCGAGTAGTTGAAGTGATGCAGTCAGTCTCATTGTATGAAGCTCAAAAAAAAAACAACCCAAAGTACACACTTAATCACATTAATGAAGTCAAAAACGTAACATCAAAATCAATTAAGACCCGGAAATTCACTTTTCTCCCTTCAGGAAATTGCAGATGAGAATTGCTACACCAAAGTCAACTAAGTCCCAAGTGTAAGCAATTTATCCCATATGTAGTCGAAATGATAACACCAAGACAGTACCACAAAAGCAACTTAGTACCGGATGTAGTCGAAATGATAACACCAAAACAGTACCGTAAAAATCAAGTAAGTCCCGGATGAACACATTTCCTTCAGTAGGATATAGACTAACTAGAGGAATCATCGTACAATTGTGTACCTCTTTAATCATCATAAACTGTTTCTTACATCTCTTCCCCCACGTAGTTGGAATAATACACCAAAAGCCACGAGTTAAAACACTGATTTTCTCTGCGGTTATGACATTTGTCTTCCCGAAATAACTTCAATTAAGAAGAAGTATAAAGTTCATCACGTGTACTCGATGTGTGTTCAGATGTATGTCTCCTTCCCCCTTGCTGGTTTTGATACCTCAGAATCAGCAACACATTTTACGCACATATACTTGAAATCTTGTAAGAAGAACAAAATTGGCTCAAATGTATCAAGTGAGAATCAATCGCTACCGAAACTCTCTCTGACTATCTTTACCAACCCTTAAGTAGGCTATTTGAAGTGATAACTGATGGAGCAAACCCGATATACCAAACTTGAAACTGAAGTAGAATTCCCCGTTCTCGTGACTTAAGCTTGCACTAACGTTGGAAGAACGGTGTAGAGAATTTATGCTCCAAGAAAATCTCTAAGTACTCAATACCCAACCAAAGTATGAGACATTAACACCTCTTGCGATTATCCACAACGTCATCGGCGTGTGACACTGAGTACTACAACATAACTCCTTTAAGTGATAGTTAACCAGATCTTCAAACATTTACCCCGACTGCTAGTAACTAGATAAACTAAGTCTTCAACTTAAATCTTAAGCACGAGCAAGTTATCATTGAAAGTCATGCATCCAACCAACCCCGACTTCAAGATAAAATAAGATCACGCCTTTGTGAAAGTCAACTTCAATCTCAAATAAGTGATACCTGATCAACTCCGTAGTCACAATTAGAGTCACATGCCCAACAAGTGAGTGAACATACAATCAAATGTACGTCGATCCACTGTTCACACTTCTCCCCCTCAAAAATTGCATATGAGGTTGCCATTTTTGATTGAACAAGTGCATATGAGGTTGATCCACTGTTCACACTTCTCCCCCTCAAAAATTGCATTTGAGGTTGCCATTTTTGATCGAGTGAATAAAAAATACAATCTAATGAAAGTAGATCCACTTGATGACTGAACGAGCATGGAACAAGTATGAAGCTTGTTGATGAGAATAGTCAGAAACAAGAAGATTTCTCTTCTTCCTAAGATAAAGCGCACTCAAGCGTACGCCTTTCTTTTCTTTGAGGAACGGGGCCTGGAGTGTTTTCAGCAGACGCCATTATGTTGACATTGAGGCCCGATGTTTAAACTGCAGTGTTCAAACGTCATATGTTGTTAAAGAACGAGGCTTGAACTGATGTGTTTAAACGTCATATGTCGTTGAAGAACGAGGCTTGAACTGATGTGTTCAAACGTCATTTTTCGTTGAAGATCGAGGCTTGAACTGATGTGAACAAACGTCATTTGTCGTTTTCCCTCATATGTTGTAAGCAGCCTGAGTCCAAATGTCAAAGGATGATCTGTAGACCTGCGTTTGAAAACAGATGAAAGAAGAGAGTTTGGAGTGCCGAATCCCCAATTTAAGTTGGGTTCCAGTTGGTTAGTGCAAACAATCTCTGAAGTTGCTGAAACCAAAGGTGCCTTGGTTTTAACAATGGGGGCAACACTAGTAGATGAAATGGACCTAGTTAAAGGGCATTGTGTATCTAAAGGGATAACTCTACCAGTTGGCTTCCATTCCTTAACAGGCACTACTCTAGGCATGTTAATCCTCGTTAAAGGGCAATGTTCGCCTAGTGTGAATATTCGGCCCGTGGGCTTCCACTGAAAGCCCACATTGGTAAACATTTTCCCTGTAGGTTTTCAAGATTGCTTAATTAGTCTAGCTCTCCAAACTTTCTTAACTAGGGGTTTGTTGGACGACTTCAAAAATTTCTCAACACATTTATCATGATTACCCGAAATTAAACAATCATTACATGTTTTGCAAAGTGAATTAGGATTTGAATTATGATTCCTTTTGTTCAAATCTGACTTATTGTTCCTCATGTGGTCTTCTACTTTCTTCTTAGGAACACTTTTAGCTGGTGAAGTCCTATAATTCTTTATATTTCTCCTAGGTTTTGACTCGCTAGCTTTAGTGTCACTGTTAACTCCTGTAGAATGACTGATGGGAATCTTAGTCTTTTTCACTTCCGGTTGTTGAACATGTTTTGATGTGTTGGGATCTGAAGTTTCCAAGGGTACCTCAAAGGTTACATGCTTGTTCTTAGGTATCGAAGAAGATGCAATAAATCTATCTCGCTTGCTACTGGTTTTAGGGCATGTGCTAATGACGTACTCTAAGAGTTCCTGAGACCGTTTAGTGTAGATGCAGGCATTAGCAACTGCACTATCAAGAGGTTTTTCTATTCTATCATCTTCAACGATCTCACAAAGAGTGTCTAGGCTATCCTTAAGGTGAGTGAGATAATCTTGATGAGCTAACCTATTGTTCCTAAAGGGAAGGAGAATAGGCACATCATCAATTGCATACTTCTTACAAGCAGAAACCTTTGGAACATCATTATCACTAGTGATGATAAGCATTTTCCTTTTCACCTGAGTCTTTAGATTCTCAATCTCATTTAGCAAAGAAGTTATCTTTTCATTGTGATTGTTACGTGTGACTTTAATCGAGTCATATAACACTTTGTAATGCAGTCTAACTTTTGAATTTTCAGCTTGAAAACAATCATTTTCCTGTTGCAATTTATTGATGATGTTTTGAAATTGAAAATTCTGAGAATCTAGAGGTGGTGGTTTATGGGTGCCAATCACATCACTACTATTGGCCTTCAATTGAGAGATTTGTGCTTTCAAGTTTTGGATCGTGTTAGTGTGAGCTTGAATCCGTTCATCTCGTTTGCTTATTTCAAAATATGCATCAAATTCAGGAGTATCCAACGATGTCTTGGCATTTGAAGTTTTTTTTCTTTCTTCTAGATGTTGAAATTTTAATTGCAAATTAAGATTATCAATCTCTAATTTAGACAAATGCCTGACCATGTTATCATGATCATCGTTTTGGATTTTCTCATTCAATTTTTGATTCTCGGCTTCAAGCTCAATGACACGATTCTGGGCAACTTTAAAAGCAATCGATAGATCATGAAATTGAAAAGCGGTTAACGCAAAATCAGTAGCAGTATAATACACATCCTGAGCAATACATCTCGCAATCAAATTCTCATTGGTGATGAGAATGTTCTTTCTCTCAATCTCACGACTCTTAAGTTCTATCGCATTTTGGGACAACTCGTTTTCCATAACATTAAACACCTTTTTCATTTTTTTTACCTCAACATCTAGGGATTTTTGAATACCCTCAAAATGTTCTTTGAGTAGTTTAAAGAATGGAATGACCTCAGTTAGATAGCACCATTTTGTTTGCTCAAATCCCCTTTCCCCTTCAGTAATTCCCGTTGGTGTAATTCTCTTCTTACATGTTTTATCAAAATCAGCAAATAGTTGACTAAGTACATAAATGCCAATTAGAGTTTTACATTCTATGGGAAGAGTTCTAGGAACTAAATGCATGGGTGTATTAGGTGGGTACACCGTTGCAGCTTGTAATTTCCTTGGGGGTGGATTTTTGACTTTGAGTTCTTCGGCCTTTCTTTTTTGCATGTCTAAGGTCCAAAATACTTGTTCAGGAGTCAATTGAGTTTGGGGAGTGAAAGTGGCTAAGAAGTTCTCCTTTGAATAGTTGTGAGGTTTGATTATGACCCGTTTTGCTACACATACAGGATCATTCATTTTCTCAGCCATTTTTTCTCTATTTATTTCTTCTATCTCACTACTCTCTTCTGATGATGGTACACTAATGGGGGCATGAACAGGTTTAAGGATTTCAGTACCATCATATAACACAGGTTGGGCCCCTTGTGCACTTCTAAGGTAAACAGATTTTGGTTCACCTATGGCTTTCTCACTGTGTTCATCACACAACTTTTTATGCTTGAGCATCATCTGAGCAGCTTGTTTGGAAAGGTCTTGTGCGTACAACTTGTATTCGAGTTTATTCTTTAACATTTTAAGTTTGGAAAAATCATTTAAGAGTTTTGTTTCTTTTTCTTTGAAATTTGTTTCTTTTTCTTTGAAATTCTGTTTCAGCGTATTTACACTTTCTTGTATTACTTGTTTAAGCTGAACAGTTTGATTAAGTTTCACTTGTAAAGAATATAATTCCTTTTTCAATGTTTCTTCCCTTAAATTATGTTCTGAAATAAGTATACGCATTTGACTATCCATTTTCTGCTCACGTTCAGTTATTTCAAATTTTGCACGTTGTTCATATATGGCCACTTGATCTTTATAGATATTAAGTTGAGTGGTCAGTGAGTCATCAGGGACAAATGCAGTGGTCTCAAGCAACACATTATCATCATTAGGAATAGAAGATGCACTACTTGGTACAACAAACACTTCGTTGTGTTTCACATATTGTTCATATAGGATAACATCGCAATTTCCCATATTAACAGTATCTGACTCTACAACGTTTGTTTGTTGTACTTTGTTGGGAATCTTATGTTCATCAACCATGTTGTACAATTGGAGTACCTCAGCTATAACTGAATCCGAAGTGTTTGACATGATATCAACGTGCACGAGATTTTACAAGTCTATGATTTAAACCGAGAAATAGAATCTTTCGCGGGATTTTACAAAATCAAGAAGAAACCGTGAAACAGTGATTAATTGAACGTGTTATGATGACTGTTGGATCGGTACAAAGATTAGAGATTGTGTGTTAAACGTGATGATCGTTTGATAGACTAGGTGATATGTTGTTTTGTTGTTATTTGGTGTTGTTTAGTTGTGATTTGGTTTGGTTGATGCACGTTGTTATAGTGAAATTTTAGTCTGAAAACTTAAAACCACAATAACTTCCTTTTGGAGGGGATTTGGGCCTTAAAAAATTTGTTTCGTGACCTCGTGCTAAAACTTTACAATGTTCAGGCTGTTCCGGTCATTTTGACATGTATTTCGCTGAAAACGGAGTTACGGTTCAAAAGTTATGGCCGTTTGAAGTTTTGACGTAAAAGTCAACTTTAGTCAACCCGCAATGTTGAAGAAAATTGGGTAGTATGACATTTAGTTTGATTTGATAATTGGTCTTCATAAGGCAAATTGCAACCTCAAATCGCAGACTCCAAATCTCAACACCAAATCCCAGTGGCAAATCGCAGCTTTGGCAAATCACAACTTTGGCAAATCGCAACTTTGGCAAATCGCAGAACCAAAACTGAGAAGCAAATCGCAGAAGGCAAATCGCAATCACCAAATCGCAAGTAGCAAATCGCAATGACCAAATCGCAGGTCACTTTCGAAGTGTCACTTTCACCCAGATTTGTCCTTTTACCCTTTCTAGCAAACAACCAAATTGCAGTACCAAATCTCAATGAAGAGCAACCCTTATTTTTTTTAACTCAAATCGCAACCAAGAACAACCAGCAATAACCAAATCGCAACCAAGAAAAGTCCAAATCGCAACCTAGAAAAAAACTTCAAACTTTCGAATAAGCCCCAAAATATCCAACAAGCATATGAAATAAGCTAACCAATCACCAAAATAAGCTATTACAACAATCCTAAACACGAAAGTACAATCTTTTAACTAATCAAACCACAAACAAAGCTCAAATCTTGAATTTTCTTTCTTAGCTATTCGAACCAAAGAAGAAGAAAAAAATAAAGAACCAAGCCTCGAATCCAAGTACATACAATCTAGCTAATCAAACCATGGCTATTGATACCAATTGTAAGATATTCGAAATCATAACACACTCTTGAACATGTGATTAGACCGAATTTGTAGAGAGAGAGATAGAAGTGGGAGTTTTTAGTGAGAGAAAACTATGTGTATTAGATTAAGAATAATGAAAGCTCCAACCCTCTCCCTTGGTGGGAAGAGGGTATTTATACAAGTCTCATAAATTCCCCATGAGGGCAATGGAGCGGGTTTACAGTGGGTAAAGACCCGACCCGGCTCCATGGTGATACGATATCTAAAGTAAAGCTATTTAAGACAACAAGCTATTTAATGCTAATAGATACTCGGTATGACCGTGTCTTTCATAAGAATATTTATATTCCTAACAATACTTATCGTTACGATTACTTCATAATTATAGTTTTTGATACAAAAGTCAACGTTTAGTCAAAATACTCTCAAAAGTCAACAAAAAGTCAACATTCATAAATTTGGGCCGAAAATCCTCTTATTTGTCATATTGGGCTTAAAGTGTCAAAACAAGCCCAAAATGATTTTAATCGATATATAGCGTTCTATTTCACATATATAATTATAGTGAGTCGAAAATGTTCCAAAACTCATTTTTGTCTCCCAAAATGTTTATTGGGCCGAATAGGCCATATTGGGTCCATTAGTCCATTTTTAGCCGAAAACTAATTATCCCTTTTTATTTACGTTAAATATCAAATAAACTAATAAGCACTTTAAATAAGCAATTAGTCCAAAAAGCCCAATTAGGCCGATATGTTAATGGACTCGGCCCATTTATGTCTTGATCAATTTTAGTCCACAACAATTAATTTAAAACCAATAAGCCGGTGCTTATTTCAATAAGCTAACTAAAGTAAGCTAATAAGTATAAATTTCACCATTTCACCACTAGAGCCAAAACTTTATGTTTTTCAAAACCCCAATAATTATTTCTTTTAAAACTAGCCGATTCATATGTATACACATAAAAGTGTATATTTCGTCTTAAATACGCATAATTAGCACTAATCACTTTTGTATCATCAAACTAGTACCACAAGTAACAAGATTTACCACACAAGCAAGAAATATCATAATTTGTATGAAAACTTAAGTAAAGTCGAGCAAACATAACTAGACATCAAACCATAACTTTTTTATTTTAGTGAAACATACACATTTAGCACTTGGTAACACCTTTAAACATCAAGATAATATGATATGAACAAGTTTTAAAAATCCTTACAATGCTTGAAAGAAAGTCGAGGGGTAGAAGGGCTCAAGAACATACCAAATTGCACCAAATTTACCCTAGACACGTTCCGATTAACCCAAAACACTTGAAAGTACACCCCGATTAGTTATAACTTCAACAAATTTTTGTGGATCTATGATTTTATTGTTTGGCCGTGAGTTTTGAAGTGTAGAGAGGAAAATTTTGATCTTGGTAAGTTGATGAGGTGAATATGGGCGTTATAAGTGTTATAAAGAAACTTAGGGTAAAAAGACAAATGTTGCATGGTCATCATCCATTAACAATTTAATTAGTATAAAAACAAGGTTTTGTCTTGGTGTGTTATGGGCGGAAAACGAGAAAGGGGGAGGGGGGAAAATATATTTTGAACATCGTTGGTGTATCGTGTGTCGGTTTAAGCTTAAATGTTACCGTAAAGTCCCGGTTTGACGTTTTTGGACACGTATACGCAAAATAAAGTTTTTATTGACATTTCCATCAGAATAATAATAAAATATTATTATTTGCTCAAAAATGCATTTATTTGACTGCTACCATATATACTGTGATGTCGGTACGCGTGTGGGGTTGCTTTTCAGTAAATACGAGAAAACTCTCAGTAAATTACGAAACTTGTCAGTAACTATCAGAAATAGAATAATTTACGCATACTGACAAAAATAAACTTTTTCAGCAGTGATTGTAAGCTACAGTATGCGGGACAGCTCCCAAAAATGCTCAAAAATGCTTAGAAACGTGCAATTGCGCATAGAAATGTTCGGCTCAAAAATAATAAATAAACATTTATTATTAACTTAAAATGTGAAAATTACCATTTGTCACAGTCTCCCCAGCTAATAGGGAAATCCGTCCCGGATTTCAATTTGCGTTACTCGATGAGTTGGAAAAGAGATGAGGATGCAAAACCACGCATCATTTTCCCCTAAAGCGCTTGATTTCATCCTCTCGCTCCCAAGTGTATTCGGGGCCTCTGCGAGAGTTCCAACGGACCTTCACAATTGGGATAAAACACTGCTTTAATCATTTAACTTCCCGATCCATGTTTTCAATCGGTTCCTCGATGAAATTCAGTTTCTCGTCAAGCTGAATCTCATCCAAGGGAATGACAGCGTTATCGTCAGATAAGCACTTTTTCAAGTTGTTGACATGAAAAATGTCATGCACAGCACTGAGCTCGGACGTCAGTTCGAGTCGGTAGGCTACCGACCTGATTCTGGAAAGAATCTCAAAAGGTCCAATATAACGAGGATTCAACTTCCAACGCTTACCAAATCTTATCACGCCCTTCCACGGTGAGACCTTTAACATTACTTTATCACCCACTTGGAACTCAAGGGGTTTTCGACTCTTGTCGGCATAGCTCTTTTGACGGTCACGAGCCGCTTGCATTCAGCACTTGATCTGCACAATCTTTTCAGTAGTCTCGTGGACTAGGTCTGGTCCGGTAAGTTGACTTTCTCTGACTTCAGCCCAACATATTGGCGATCTGCACTTACAACCCTAAAGCGCTTCATACGGTGCAGCCTTGATGCTGGTATGATAGCTGTTGTTGTAGGAAAACTCGGCTAAAGGCAAATGCCTATCCCAGCAGTTCCCGAAGTCAATCACACAGGCTCTCAGCAAGTCCTCTAACGTCTGAATGGTCCTTTCACTATGACCATCAGTCTGAGGATGATAAGCTGTACTCATGTCGAGGTCGGTTCCCAATGCGTCCTGGAGCAACTTCCAGAAGTTAGACGTGAACCGGCTGTCTCGATCAGAGATGATAGAAACAGGCACACCATGCCTTGCGACAATTTCCTTCACATACAGTCGCGCAAGTTTGTCCATGCTATCATTTTCCTTTATAGGAAGGAAATGAGCAGATTTAGTGAGACGGTCAACGATCACCCAGATCGTGTCGTAACCGCTCGACGTCTTAGGCAGCTTGGTGATAAAATCCATAGTGATGCGCTCCCATTTCCATTCTAGAATTTCAAGTTGAACCAGCAGACCGGATGGTCTTTGGTGTTCAGCCTTGACTTTCGAACACATTAAACATTTACTGACGTACTCAGCTATATCGGCCTTAATGTTTGGCCACCAATATAACTTCTTCAAATCCAAGTACATCTTGTCGGATCCTGGATGGATGGAGTATTTGGATTTGTGGGATTCGTGCATGATCAAATCACGAATTCCTCCGTATAGCGGGATCCAACTCCTGTCCCCATAACACAAAACTCCATCGGATCTCTTTACGAAGCCATTCTCACTTTCTGGCATTCCGTAAATCTTCTCACGCGGTCGGTTTTCTTCCTTGAGTGCTTTGACCTGAGCCTCAAGAATTTTCGCTGGAAGCGGCGAACTGATCGTCATTCCTAACGATCTGACTCTGAGAGGTTTGATCCGCTCTTTTCTGCTGAGGGCATCGGCAACCATATTTGCCTTGCCTGGGTGGTAACGGATCTCACAATCGTAGTCGCTAAGCAATTCCAACCATCGGCACTGTCTCATGTTCAGCTCCTTCTGGTTCAAGATGTGTTGTAGGCTTTTGTAGTCGGTATACACCACACACTTCGTGCCATAGAGATAGTGTCTCCAAATTCTAAGTGCAAACACAACTGATCCTAACTCTAGGTCATGGGTTGTGTAGTTCTTCTCGTGGGTTTTCAGCTGTCGAGAAGCATATGGTATCACCTTCTCTCTCTGCATTAACACGGCTCCTAAACCTTTGTGTGAAGCATCGCAATAAACAACAAAGTATTCACTACCTTCAAGTGAGGCCAAAATGAGTGCACTACACAACTTTTCCTTAAGGAGTTGAAAAGCTCATTCCTTCTTATCTCCCCACTCATATTTCACATTCTTCGGTGTCAGTTTAGTCAAAGGCTTCAATATCTTGGAGAAACCTTCAATGAATCTTCAGTAATAACCTGCAAGTCCTAAGAATTAGCGCATTTCGGTGGGTGTTGTGGGTGTCGCCCAATCCTTTATTGACTCGATCTTTGCGGGATCCACGTGAATGCCTTGACTATCGATCATGTGGCCCAGAAACTGCACATTTGATATCCATAATTCACACTTTAAAAACTTGGCATATAACTCCTCCTTCTTCAATAATTTTAAGATTAGCTTGAGGTGTTCCTCGTGCTCTTTCTCATTCTTAATATATATCAGGATGTCGTCAATGAACACGATTACGAATTTATCCAAGTACGGCTTACACACCCGATTCATGAGGTCCATGAATACGGCTGGTGCATTAGTTAAGCCGAATGGCATAACTTGGAATTCGTAATGGCCATATCGGGTTCTGAATGCAGTCTTCGGGATATCCTCCACCCGGACTCAGAGTTGATGATAACCTGATCTCAGGTCAATCTTGGAATATACTGATGAACCCTGTAGTTGATCGAATAGATCGTCGATTCTCGTGAGTAGGTTTCGATTCTTGATGGTTAGCTTATTCAGCTCCCGATAGTCGATACACATCTTGAAGGATCCATCCATCTTCTTAACAAACAGGACCGGAGCTCCCCAAGGCGAAGAAATCGGTCTGATGAAACCTTTCCCTGATAGTCCAGCTAACTGATCAGACAACTCCTATAACTCCGTCAGTGCTAGCTGATAGTGCGGCTCCTGGCACCAAATCAATTTGAAATTTGATTTCTCTGGCCGGTGGGAGTCCAGGCAGGTCTTCTGGGAAAACTTTTGGGAAATCCCTCATGATTGGCACATCTTCCAATCATTTCTCTCCGGGCTCCTTCTCTTTCCTCTCACTAATGTGAGCTAGAAAGAGGTGGCATCCTTTCTCAATGCACTTCTGCACCTTCGTACATGAGATGATGCTCAATCTTGACGAACGCGCACGATCGCTTCGATCTCCTTCTATTATCAGAAACTCATTCCCGTAGGGTACTCTGACGATCTTTTCATCACAAATGATGACGGCATGGTATTTCGATAGCCAATCCATCCCTATGATGACGTCAAATCTACCCAACTCTACTAGCATGAGATCGATGTTGAATGGGTGGTTTAATAAATTTAGAGTGCAACCTCTTATAATGGTGTCTACCCTTTCTAAGTTCCTGTTAGCTAATTCTACATCGAAGACATTGTCTAGGGTGGTTGGAGCAATATCAATTAAAGAACTAAAAGCAGTCGACACAAAACTTCTATCTGCTCCCGTATCGAATAATATTGATGCATAACGATTATTTAAAAGAAACGTACCCGTCACCACGTTCGGGTCGTCCTGGGCTTCCCTTCTGCCCACAACATAATCTCTTTCACGGGCTCCTCCTCCATTGCACTGGTTCCCATTGTTAACTATTGCTCCTTGGTTACCATGACCACCACCATTTCCCTGGGTTCTGGGTTTGTTGCACTCATTTCGGTAATGACCCTTTTCACCGCACCCAAAGCAGGTGACTTCCGCCCTACGGTTGTTGGGTGGTGCTGCTTGAGCGGTGGCTAGGGGTCTTGACCTACAATTCTTGGCCAAATGTCCCACTCTTTGGCAGTTGTGACACTTTACCGTGCACTGTCCCTTGTGGTGTAGCTTAAAGCGGTTACAAAGAGGTGCATTCCCATCATACCCCCTCTTATCACCTGAACCTGCTGCATAAGCTTTAGCCACTACATGCCTTTTGTTTTGAGAGTTGTTGTTCCTGGTCCATCAACTTGTTGGCTATTTCCATGGTTTCATGGAGATCTGCAGCCCTTGAGGTAGTCACATCACCTCTTATGGACTTTGGCAAACCTCCGATATACCTCTCAATCAACCTCGTCTCAGTCTGAACCATTTCAGGACATAGCAAAGCCAGTTCCTGGAATCTCTGGTTGTAAGCAGCCATGTTGTTATTCTGCACCTTCAAATTCCAAAATTCTATCTCCAACTTCTTGACCTCATTTCGTAGGCAATACTTCCTAAGCACTAACTCCTTAAAGTCATCCCACGACATGGCATAAGCAACATCCACGTTGGCAGATTTCATGTAGTTGTTCCACCAGGTCAAAGCGGCATCCATGGAAGTAAAAGATGCATACTTGACCCTGTCATCATCGTTACAACCACTTATGCGAAACAAGGTTTCCAGCTTTTCAATCCACCTAGTCAGGCCAACGGCTCCCTCTGTTCCTTTGAAACCTCCAACCATAATCTTTCAGAATTCAAAGTAGGTACAACCACGGCTGTTGGTCACTGGCCTTGACGTTCCGGTGTTGGTGGTTGAGTTATTTGCGGCGGCGAGTGTGGTAGCCACACGATCATTAACGATGTGATCTAGAGTTGCTTGATTCACCACAGGTGGGTTTGCCGCGGCCCTGGTTGGGGCGGTGTTCTCAGCAACTCGGCCCTGTACGGCTCTTTCCGGGGTGGCATTCTCAGCAGTCCTTTCTCGCACTACCCTTGTCGGGGTAGGTGTGTTAGCAGTTCGTCCTCGTGTGACTCTGGTTGACTTCCGCTTAGGTGCCATTTATCTGCATCACAAAAAGATGATGATAAATGAGATCTCAATTATAGAAGAAAGGTGTCATATGAATATATGGATATCGCAAAACAGAAAGCAAGAATAAAATCAACCATAGAGGAAACGAACAATCGAATAGAAAAACCAAGCTTGTTAATATATATATATATATATATATATATATAATATATATATATATTATAAATATATATAAATATATATATATATATATATATATATATCGAAATGAATAGAGGTTCACAAAATTACAAGCAAGGCTAAAAGTTAGTGATGGAATACTAAGTAATAACTAATCAGTCTAATGGAATACATCATCTACTAAAACTACTCTAGACTCGGTCACGATCAAGGCGTAACTGCTCGAAAGCTGCAGTCATCCATCCAATAGTAGTCTCCAACTGATCTACACGGTGTCTCAACTCTTGGTTTTCTCTCATCATAGCACCAATTGTGTACTCTGCAGTCATGATCCTCTGCCACTGTGCACGATCAGTACCTCTAGCTCTCCTCAACATCCCCTGAATCCTGGTCTGGCCTTTGCCCAACCCAATAGCCCTAAAGTCCAAATTCCTGAGATCACTACCATGTAACCTCTCCAATGCATCCAATTTGGCTCTCAGTCCAATCATCACACGCATATCAGAATACATCTCCTCAAACAACACACAGGCAGCCCTGTCAACTGTCCCAATCCTCCTCTCAACACTCTGAATGCGGTCAGACTGCTCTAACCTCTCGATCTGATCTGAGTGTACATCTAATAAACTGGCCTGGTTCGCCAGCTGAATCCATACCTGCTCCATATCAGTGGGTTCCTCAAGCTCTGCTGGTGAGGCTGGTAGAAGCAGAGAAACCACTGGTGATGGAAGTGGAGAAGTTATCAGATATGGAGGTGGCACAAACGAAGGAGATGATGGAGTGTACGGACTAGCTGCACGCACACCCGTGCTGGTATCACAAGCAATATCAATCCACTGGCTATCACTCGAATCCTGTATCTGGGCAGCCCTAGAACTCTGCCCTACCTCGAATACCCCCTGTACATCCTCCATGATGCCCTTTCCATCCCGTGGCATCATCACATGATCTAGATCCATCGGTACCTCCCTGTCCCTGTCATCACCCGCACAAACAGAAGCGTGTTGTCACTGCTAGTGTAGGCTCTACCTGAACCTGCTCTGGATCCTCCACTGGATCCTCATCCTCATCTGAGTAAGACTCAATAGATCTCCGTAATCTCTGACGGGGAGGGGAATGATCTGGAGATGACATAGGTGACTGAGATGGTGATGAAGTAGAGGTACCCGGGTAGCCATAACGGGTCCTCCTGAGTGGTGAAGATAGTATAGATGATTGATGGATGCGATGTCCACGGACTCTCCTATAAGAAGCCCGACGTCTGATGGGTGGGGTAGCCTGAGTATGCTGGGTGAGAGTGTAAAGCTGAGTTGGAGATGAACATGTGAGCTGTAGTGTAGTGGGGTAAGTATGGTGAGGTAGATACTGGAATGGTGTGTGTATGCTGAGCAGGAATGTGTGGCTGAACAAGGGCTCTGACAACCTCCATCAACGGGTCATCCAGAAATGGAACTGGTCGTCGTAACGGGGAAGTGTGTCCAGCAGCAAGTACCTCATCATGTGCATCAGAAGGGAGAGACATAGTCTGTGAAAAATACGGTGTGGCATGTGTAAGTATATAGAAAATACTTATATCATATATGTTAAGTAAAATACTCAAATAGCATAGTATAACACTTAATCATATAAGGCAAACAACGATCAAATCATAGCAAGCTAGGCAGACAAGCATCTGGCGGTCATAAGGAAAAGTTTTTCATAAACTGGTTATAGTTTAGGGTTTTTATAAACCTAGTTCTCTATAACCTAGGCTCTAAATACCAATCTGCAACACACCCAAAATCAAGATTTGCGGAAGCATACATATTTGGGTGCTACTAAATCGATAATCACAACACAAAGATATAGAGAACGGATTAAAAATCCGTTTTAAAATAGTTTACATTTTCAAAGTTATATTGTCATACATCACGTTCAATTCAAATAAAATGAAGCCCATTTAACAAAATGGTCCCAAATTCAGAGTTTAACACACAAGCGAAAATACTTCCAACAAATTTATGACCATTGCCATGCCCTACCTTCAGTAAACACACACTCAAATACCTGAGAAAAACATCCTAAAGTCAGCTAACGCTGGTGAGTTCATTGGTTTAAAGTAAATAAGCACATATGGATCATAGCAAATAATTTAGCAAAACACACACTATCCCGCTATGCAAACACTAAGCTCATCCAACCGAACTAGACAAACATTATGCCAAACTAGCATAGCAAATAAAGGGTGCCCGCGAGTGTTAATCCCCAGACACTCGACAAATTCTGATATGGTATACATTCGCGTTGACTATGCCGAGCCAACCGAACGGGGGAGTCACCCCCAATAGGTCTATTTATATTACACGCGTTTCCCAGCAGGAATTGACGGTTGATGATGATGGGCGCAATCAGTGTTTTGAAAGGCTCGAGGCGCACTAAGGCGCAAAGGGGGTCAAAGAGCCTCGAGGCGAGGCGCACTCCAAGGCGCGGGATTCATGAATACGAGGCGCACTAAATAAATTAAGTTTTTTATAACATATATGACCATTTATGTAGCTTAAATAATACAAAATAACATTAAAATACTTAATACATGACACATATTGTCGTTATAAAGATTAAAATGGACCAGTTGTCACCTCTCAAACGGATCAACTCTTTGGCTCGATGACCTATATAGAGATTAAAATTCATATCAGACTAAATATGCTTGTTTCCTACACTTGCAGACTTACATTTAACAAAGCTCACAATTTAACTCAAAATATCAAGCAAGCAACGTATTTATACTTAAGTCATAATGCCACATTTTCTTGATAATATGTAATAAAGAAAAATACTTAATGAAACAAAGTAATTTCTTAAAGAAAATTTCAATCAATAAAATAAACATAAAATCAGTTCAAATTTACAAATCATACAAATACTCACCCTATGACTTAAAAGGACCATGTATATAACTTATAAGGCCCATGTATCTTATCTTAATATTTAGAAAAAAAGCCCAAAAACCTGTTACATCTCCGAGGCGCAAAAAGCGCACCAAGGCGCAAAAGCCCCAAGGCGCACGCTTTTTTTGGGATTCATGCATGTCGTGAGCCTCGATCCAAAAAAAGCCCCAAGGCTAGAGCCTCGTGCGCCTTAGCGCCTAGGCCGCCTTAGGCGCGATTTTCACAACTTTGGGCGCAATGGGATTCAACTAACTTAGGTTTCCGCATACAAGTGTGTATAAAACAAAGTTTAATTTGGTCCATGAAAACAGTTTTGCATGTTTCTCACCCCAAGGTTTATAAAAGCAATACGTATAAAAATGGGGCTATAAACTCACCTTAAAAACAATAACAATCTGCTAATCAACAACAACACAGTACAACCGCTCCGACACGCGACCTAGATCAGTATGGTAAGTCTTAGCGAAATATTTGTGCTTTAAATGTTTTAACTCAATTGAAAAGTTTACGTGTGTCCAGTGCTCGTGTATTTCTTGCTTGCTGTGTGGTAAGGTACATTTCAAAATAGTTTATCGTATAAGACTCTTTGGTGATGGCTCATGGTGAAAGTGTACGGTGAATATACGTGCGACGGAACTTCTGTGCTTAGTGTTTGTCGTCGCAAACTGCGTAATATATATATATATATATATAATATATATATGAAGCGAAAAGTGTACCGCTTTTAGGGGGTCATTTAAGCCCTAAATCGTATTTATTTGATCAAATATTGCCCTAAATCGTTCCTTTTGTCATTTTAGGTACTTTTGAGAAGAAATCTGGAAAAGGAGCATTTTGACGTTTTGGAGCATAAAAGTGAAGAAAACGACAAAGTCTCAAAATCGGCTAAAAGTTACCTTTGACGGCGTCAGGGATTGCCCTGGACGGCGTCATGGCTTGGCAAGAAAAAGGTGGATGTGAAAATTACTCATGATAAGCCAGAGAAATTTGCATGGGAATTCTGACGGCGTCACCCTTTGGAGTGATCAAGGTCGTCACGGCTTAATTTAAAGAGGGACGGCGTCACGCCTAATTCCGACGGCATCAAGCCTTGATAAGCCAGAACGGATTTTGGAGAGCTAAGAGGGACGGCGTCAGGAAGGCCATCCGGGAACCCTAAAAGCGGCGAGGTGACGGCGTCAGAATCTACAACGTGACGCCGTCAGACCTTAATCTCTATATATAGTTTTGCAATTTTTTGTCATTAGTGTGGAACTTATTGTGGAACTTTGTGTGTGAAAACCCTAAGACGATTTTAGCAGCTTTTTCAAGGCTTTTTGCCTTGAGATCTTCCATGTTACATTGAAGATAAGTTATCAATTAATCATTCAATATGTCTATGTGTTGTTTGATTCTATCTTGTTCTTGTCTTTTGTTTAACATGCTAGGCTAGGTTTTCTTTGTATTTGCTTAGATCTAATGAAACCTAGCTATTGATTATTGGTTATTAGTGTGTTATTAGTTGTATTGGATGATTGTTCATCTATGTTAGGCTTAAGAAAACTGGCTAACTTCCTATTCGGTAACTTGCTTGAACGTCTTAAGAAACATGAACCAATGCGTACTAAGGTTTCTATGGTTGTATTTAATGCACAAGCGAATTCTAGTGATCCCATGTTAGGAGCTTCCTAGCCGGCTCGACATAGGAGTGAAGTAGGAGCTTGTAGAGTTGGGGAAGTACGTACGCCACCCCACGATTGGTATTAAGGAATACACCCGTCATCCACGCAATTAATACACACTAATCAACCGGTAAAAGATAGTTAGGGAGTAAGGAAATCTAAGTAAACACATTTCTCTCCACATAAGTTTTACCACATTTTCATTTTCTGTTATTTTATTTTATTTGCATTCGTAGTAACTTGGGTTAGTTGACTAGCAACTAATTCCGCCCACTCTTTCAAACCCGAGATTTTACTTGCTTTCATAAAATTATAAAAACATAAAAAAGAATCTTCTCTCACCCTTAGACCTATTAGAATAGTTTTTCATACCTAACGAACACTATTCCCTGTGGAGAACGATCAATCCCCCGTACTTACCACTACACTATACTACATCGGTCAGGTACACTGCCTGGTGGGGTTGTAAGCCTCTTGAGATCCCTCGAGAGGTAAAACCTGTTGTAAGGTTGCAAAACCACGCATCAAGTTTTTGGCGCCGCTACCGGGGAATAGTGATTGTTTAGGTTGAATTTTTATTTTATAGGTCTACTCGCTAGATTCCTTTCTAGTGAGATTTTTATTTTATTTTTCTAGGTTTTCTTTAGTCTATCTATTTTCTTCGTTTCTTTGTTCGTAACCATTACCATTCGACATCATGGAAGATGGTAATATCCTTAATCCCAACAACCCACCACCACAACAACCACCACAACCTCCTAGAGCCCGTACTTTAGGAGAGTACTCCCGTCCTAGCCACCATGGCTATCGAAACACCATTGAGCTCACTCAAGGAGCCAATGTCACTCCCTTGCAATCCGACACCATCCGGTTGGTGCAAAGCGGATGCGCATTCCATGGACTTCGTTCTGAAGATCCTAATCAACATCTCAAGGACTTTCTCAAAATCGTTGATTCTATAGACCTTGATGTTGCCACTCGAGAGACGACCTGACTGCGTCTCTTTCAATTCTCTCTGCGGGACCAAGCTAGTCAATGGCTAGAGCGTCAACCCGCAGGATCCATCACCTCTTGGGATGATCTCACCACTCGTTTCCTTGCTCAGTTTTTCCCACCGGGAAGAACTACCAAGCTAAGGAATGATATCTTGATGTTCCAACAACGTCAAGGCGAAACCCTCTATGAGGCATGGACTCGATTCAAGGACTTACTCCAAAAAGTCCCTCACCATGGCTTAGAACTTTGGCTCCAAGTCCAAATCTTCTATGACCATATCAATCTCTCCACGAGGCAAACCATTGACCAAGCGGCCGGTGGTAAGCTACGTGATCTAAGTGCGGAACAATCATGGGCTCTCCTAGAAGATCTTGCTCTTTATGACAACGAAAGTTGGAGTGATCCCCGTGATTTGAATAAAACGGTCAAGGCAATATCTTTGCCTTCGAACAATTCAAGCACTTCCGACCGTAGGATCATAGAACTTGAAGACCAAGTCAAGTTTCTCATGAAATCCTACGAGGCTCCTAAACCTTCAAGCCAAGTGAACAAAATCACTTCTTCATGTGAATTATGTAGTGGTCCCCACGACACTCGTGATTGCATGGAACTCCCCGAACAAGCTTTTGCGGACTACGCATCCTCGCGTACCGACGGAGCGGGAGACAAGTGGTACACTTTCAAACCCGAGCCAAACCCCTATGGTGATTCATATAACCCCTCATGGAAAAATCACCCAAACCTTAGGTGGAAACAAAACCAAAACGCACAACAAACCAATTCTTCCAACCCCCTAATCGTTTCCAATCAAGCGGTTCCAACTCGAACCGTACTTTCAACAACAATCCTTCCGGCAATGGTAGTACCAATAACTTTGAAGGATTGATGTCCCAATTTATGGCATCTCAAGAAGCTCGTTTAGCCAAGTTTGAAGCCGATTTCAAACAAAAACAAAGCGAGATGACCAATAAGATTGACACTTTGTTGAAAGCCCTCAATGACCGAGAAATGGGAGCACTCCCTAGCAACACGGTCAAGAACCCGAAACTAAACGTCAACGCCATCTCGTCGGTTTCGTCTCCTAGTTCTTGTCCACAATATTATTCGGTCAATTCCATGAGCACATGTTTCAAACAAACCCAAGTCGTTCCAAATGACCAAGAAGTTATGACATCCAAATTGGTCAACAACATAGTTGAAACACCTCCCACTCAAAACCTTGACGAAGAACTCAAGGAGCTCCACCTTGAAAGTCCGGTTGTTGATGTGTTGGATGAGAAGAAGCTCAAGTTAGGCGAAAAAGGGACCGCCTTCGTTCAAAACAAGCTACCTAAGAAATTAGATGATCCGGGCTTATTTGTTCTACCTTGCAAGATCGGTAATTCGGAGGCTTATGACACATTAGCCGATCTTGGATCAAGCCTTAACCTACTTCCGTTACCTCTCTACACCTCTCTAAAACTAGGAAAACTTGAAGAAACCGAGGTGATAATAGGCTTAGCGGATGGAAGTGTTGATTACCCGGTTGGAGTAGTTAAGGACGTGTTAGTGCACATTGGAAAACTAACCATTTTAGCCGATTTCCACGTCCTTGATATGGTTAGCGACCCTACATGCCCCTTGTTGATAGGTAGAGGATTTTTGGCGACCGCTAGTGCTATGATTGATTGTAAGGAATCCAAGATAGCGGTAGGAGAAGGAGATACTTGGTCAGTCTATGATGTTAAGAAACATGCCTATGATACTAGTGAGGAACCAACACCCCATTGGTTAGAATCAAATAGGAGACCATCTAGATATGGACCTTGGATCGATAGAGACTTCATAGGACCCCAACGCCCATTTTACTTAGAAGAGGACTTTGTTAACCGAACACATACGGTAGAGCAACTCTTAGCTAGGGACACCGAATTGGATCCGTTTGAAGACCCTCTAGTTTTTAGGAAGATGATTGATTTCCTAGGAGTTTTGCCAATTAACCTAGGGATGAATAAGTGGAATTGTGAGGACGATGATCATAAGTGGGATTGGGACAAACCACCCAAAGATGGAGATGGGTCATGGCATATTAAGATGACATTGTATGACCCAGATGGAGAGAAGTTTGAAAAGATATATCGTACTAAGCGGACCAATAGAAAACTTCAATCCAAGCTTAACCCTAAAGACGTCCTCGATGATGAGCTTACTTACATAGGGTAGCGTGACTTTGAGTCTAGCTACAAGACTCGTTAATAAAGAAAAGCGCTTCTTGGGAGGCAACCCAAGCTTTATTTGTTTTGTGTGTTTATTTATTTGTTTGTTTGATTTTATTTGTTTCCGTATGTATGTTTAAATTTTATTATTATTGATTCATGTTAAAAACTAATTTGTGAAAATGCTTTATCTTGTTTTTAACTTCGTCTTAACTACATATAAAGGTATTTTGCAAAAGTTAAGTGTAAGGGAAATCTAAATCGGTTTATTAGAACACAAATGAACATGAATCGTAATAATATTAAATGAACATACATATTAGTATTTGTTTGAGTCAAATGCTTGTATCGAGTCATAATGATGTTTTGCAGGATTTCCGGGAAGTAAGGTATAGGTTTTTCCAAAAATTTTCCGGAAACGTAACATGAGAATTCTGTCAGATCATTTCTGACGGCGTCAGGATTTACAACCTGACGGCGTCAGGTTTAATTTTCTGAAAATTTTTGAAAGTTTTGTTTTCATAAAAAGTTTTTATTAAATCTATAACTTATAATCTCCAGGAATCTGCAAAATTATCATTCCACAAGCATTATATCCTTATATATAGAGTTATCCCGCCGATGTTATGCAGGTTTTCGTGTTTGTTTTCTCAGGTTTAACAGGTTATTTTGGACAAAGAAATGTTTTGGATCAAGCTTTTGGCGATGCATTAGTCATGGAGCTTTTACATTCTCTTTGGAAGAAGATTTAACCATGTTACTTCATTATCCACCGAGCGAATCAGGGGAGTATTTGATTTCATTCTTTTACTTTTTTTTTACTTTTACATTTGTTATTTGAACATTGGGGACAATGTTCATCTTAAGTGTAAGGGGGGGGGGTAAAAGTACGATTAGAGAATGCTATTACGCTTGATTTTTGTTTGTTTAATGGTAGATGTGTAATAAAACTAAGAGAAATACCTGTTAGGGCAATTTTAGTGCCAAATTTAAAATTTTTTACAACATATAGGAGTGAAACTTTGATCTTAATGAGCGTCTCACGGATAGGAGTTATATGACTAGCACAAAAACCGTACCACTAAAAAAAATTTTCCACCCCCAAATATGTGAGGTTCGCCCCTAGAATTGGTAGGAAAAGCATTTTGCTATGATGTGTGTACCGGTAGCACTTAGATTCTAGAACTTGCGTTAGGACCATTCCGAGGCCACAAGTGAGACTACATTCGTGTAGTTAGATTTACTACATGATAAGAGGCATTAGGATTAACCCATTGTTTTACACCTGTGTTTTTTGTTATAATTACTTTGGCTACATTGGTCAAGTAATTCTCCCACACCCTTTGCGTTGTACTCATTTTTAGTACACGATACCCCTAGTACACCCCTCAGAGCCTATTTTTTCGTTTCGACCTTTAAGCATTTTACTTAAAGGAAGAATTTGTTTACACCCCACTTAAATGTACACCCAAATCGCCTTAGCCTACCTTGTATGCACTCATTTTTAGTGCATTATTGTGACAACATTTGTTTAAACCCTTAGTTAATTATCTAATTGATTACATGGTTGCTAAGTCGAGTCATATCCTTGTACATATTGTTTTGGGACGATTGGGACTCATGGGTAAAGTACTAGTGTAATGGAGTAATGGGAAAGAACATCATTTATTATCCCCATATGTGCTAAATATTTTAAAAGTACTCCAAGTGTTTTAATTATCTTAATTCGAGTCATTAGAATAGTTATTTGTAAAGTTATGTAAAAGTTTAAGTGTAAGGGGAATGCAATGCCCCTATGATGTATTATTTTGGATGGTAGGGCAAGAGTGTATTGAAAAAAAAAAAAAAAAAAAAAAAAAAAAAATCAAGAAAAATACAAAAAAAATGAGAAAAAGAAAAATAGAAAAAACATACGGACTACCATCCCGTTTCATTTTATGTTTATTTTATGTTTTAGTTATTTTGTTTTTAGCTTAAGATTGAGTCGAGTCTTGGCTAAGCAACATTGTATAGTACATGTAATTAATCAAGATCTTTAACTCGCCACCAGTAAAATATCCCTTATCCAACAAAACCGTGTTTATCATATCCCTACACCCAACGTTATAACCCACGTAAAAGCCCTCTTTGATAGTTTATCTTAGGTGCTTACGCCTAGTGGAGGAGGTTTTCGATCCTTTCCCAAGCCTATGGTAATCTATTTGCTATGACAAGTAGTGAGAGATATTATCCGTTTTCATTTATGAGATTTATTTTGATGACACTTGAGAGATGTGAGTATCTAAACACTACTTGTGAGGTGCTAGTTTGTAATCTCCGTGCTTATTATGATTAAAGTGGAACGAATATTTGTTGTAATTACTTTTATGTTAGCATTAAATGACCCCTAACTTGTATTTTGATTAGAATAAAAGCGCATTTGCTTGAGGACAAGCAAATCTCAAGTGTAAGGGTATTTGATGAAGCGAAAAGTGTACCGCTTTTAGGGGGTCATTTAAGCCCTAAATCGTATTTATTTGATCAAATATTGCCCTAAATCGTTCCTTTTGTCATTTTAGGTACTTTTGAGAAGAAATCTGGAAAAGGAAGCATTTTGGACGTTTTTGGAGCATAAAAGTGAAGAAAACGACAAAGTCTCAAAATCGGCTAAAAGTTACCTTTGACGGCGTCAGGGATTGCCCTGGACGGTGTCATGGCTTGGCAAGAAAAAGGTGGATGTGAAAATTACTCATGATAAGCCAGAGAAATTTGCATGGGAATTCTGACGGCGTCACCCTTTGGAGTGATCAAGGTCGTCACGGCTTAATTTAAAGAGGGACAGCGTCACGCCTAATTCCGACGGCGTCAAGCCTTGATAAGCCAGAACGGATTTTGGAGAGCTAAAGAGGGACGGCGTCAGGAAGGCCATCCGGGAACCCTAAAAGCGGCGAGGTGACGGCGTCAGAATCTACAACGTGACGCCGTCAGACCTTAATCTCTATATATAGTTTTGCAATTTTTTGTCATTAGTGTGGAACTTATTGTGGAACTTTGTGTGTGAAAACCCTAAGACGATTTTAGCAGCTTTTTCAAGGCTTTTTGCCTTGAGATCTTCCATGTTACATTGAAGATAAGTTATCAATTAATCATTCAATATGTCTATGTGTTGTTTGATTCTATCTTGTTCTTGTCTTTTGTTTAACATGCTAGGCTAGGTTTTCTTTGTGTTTGCTTAGATCTAATGAAACCTAGCTATTGATTATTGGTTATTAGTGTGTTATTAGTTGTATTGGATGATTGTTCATCTATATTAGGCTTAAGAAAACTGGCTAACTTCCTATTCGGTAACTTGCTTGAACGTCTTAAGAAACATGAACCAATGCGTACTAAAGTTTTTATGGTTGTATTTAATGCACAAGCGAATTCTAGTGATCCCATGTTAGGAGCTTCCTAGCCGGCTCGACATAGGAGTGAAGTAGGAGCTTGTAGAGTTGGGGAAGTACGTACGCCACCCCACGATTGGTATTAAGGAATACACCCGTCATCCACGCAATTAATACACACTAATCAACCGGTAAAAGATAGTTAGGGAGTAAGGAAATCTAAGTAAACACATTTCTCTCCACATAAGTTTTACCAACTTTTCATTTTCTGTTATTTTATTTTATTTGCATTCGTAGTAACTTGGGTTAGTTGACTAGCAACTAATTCCGCCCACTCTTTCAAACCCGAGATTTTACTTGCTTTCATAAAATTATAAAATCATAAAAAAGAATCTTCTCTCACCCTTAGACCTATTAGAGTAGTTTTTCATACCTAACGAACACTATTCCCTGTGGAGAACGATCAATCCCCCGTACTTACCACTACACTATACTACATCGGTCGGGTACACTGCCTGGTGGGGTTGTAAGCCTCTTGAGATCCCTCGAGAGGTAAAACCTGTTGTAAGGTTGCAAAACCACGCATCAATATATATATATATATATATATATATATATATATATATATATATATATATATATATATATAATAATTAAGTATTGTAAGATATAACCATTTGATTGTGTGGATGATTCGGGTGGTCTTGATTCATGGAAGATGAGATCCATGTTAGAGTTAGGTTGTAGAGAGAAGTTTAGAGAGAGAAAGGGAAACTCAAAAACAGAAAAATTAGATTAAGTGTAATGAGAGTTCCACCCTTCCCTAGTGTGGGAAGGGTTATATATGTAGTACCTAATATTGTGCCCCTAGTGGGCTGTGGAGTGAGCTGACAGTGGGGAAAGCCCCGACCCACTCCACAAATATATTTAACTACACTAATAATACTAATAATACTAATAGTACTAAACTACTATAAATAAGCCTACGAGCTATGTGAATGCTAAATAGATGCTCGGGGTGACCGAACCTTCATCTGAATATTTATATTTCTAACAATCTCCCCCTAAGGGAGGTCACCCCGGAAATAATAACTTGAATTCTAGCATTTTGTCTTCAGAACTTGTCTTCATAGCTCGTAGTATTTGATTCTTCAATGTCATGAAACTTTGTGCATTCAGCAGTGGACTTTTGATGACTTTTCCGTTGTCATGGATGATTTTAAGTGTTCTTTGAAAATATCATCCAGCATGTATCTTCTAGCCATCATTCAGTAGTATGTCTCCTTGTGATGTGATATTCTTTGAGCCGACATGCTCACACTATTTGGTGTCATGATCTTTAGCATCAGAGTTTGCAGAAGCCGTGTTAAAGGTCTTTTAGGTTGATCATGACTTTGTTGAGTTACAATGATGATGTAGTGTGAACATGTGGTAGAGGATAGGCATCTTTACTGCAACCAGCTACAACTGCAATCAGCTACAGCATCCAACATCTACAACCGCCAGAAGTTCCTGCATACGACAGTTAGCAACAAATCGACCGGTACTTACAAGTTTGGACTTTGAGATTGTTAACAGCATAGTGTGAAAACTCTCTCTAATCCTCACCAAGACCGTTCCTAATTGAAAACCCACAGAGGGCCTTTTAAGATCATACCGTAGTATATCAACGATTAGGTGAGTCGCTGGAGATCACTCCACGACTGTAGACCGTTTGAAACCGCCGCGATCACTAAGCGTAATCCACAGGGAATTACCGAAGTGACCTGCTTTCAGGGCTGTTTGATGTTGACCCTGGCAGGAATTTCCATTCAATCATTGAGAATTACATTTGTAAATTCTCTCATAAATGTTCTTGCAGATTGCTAAGATCTGCGTAGGACTCATGAGTTTACAACTGGTGTCCTTAATGTTGATCAACCAGTGTAGAAATAATTCATGTCCCTATGAGATCTTATTATGCATCTCGTGGCTCTAGACTCGATAGTGCGTTTTGATTTAGTGAGCGGAGGCTGGAGAGAACTGCCACCTTTTCAATATCATCTAACTCGGAGTGAGAGAGACGATAGAAATGTATTGAACTCCGTGACAATTGAAACAAGAATCCTTTGAGGGACCTTGAGTGGCTAGGGAGGGTTGTGCAGCGTATCACTGGGTCCATGATACTTTGTCTTCAATGTCAGCAATCAACTAAGTGATTCTGACAGCATATGTATTGACCCGGTTTCTGCCTAAGTGTAAGGAGGGCTTCTTTCTTTTCACCCTTTACCTTTACATTTCTTTTTCATTCTTCAACCCCTTCAGTGCTTACCGAGACTTCCTTACTAGTACCTTGTTGGGTTTGTTCCAGTACTAGCTCCATCTTAGTCGGCACTCTTCCCTTATTCACTTTTCTCCTTTTTTAATCATACCTAAGGACTTTTACACTAACTAGTGGATTGTCCCTGGGTAGATCCCTCCGGCTCTGGCGGGATCGTGGGAACTTGAGCCTAACCAAACCATCCTTTTAACTCCATGCATTCATTAAAATGGTCAGTCTTTGGTATTCTTCCACGATTGCCATAAAACCAAATCCTTGAAAAATCTCTCAAAGTGTTCATTATTTTGAAAACACATTTTTGCTAACAATTGAGAGTTTTATATTTTTCAAATGCTCCCCCTCAACATGTGCTCAAATGATTGTTTTATAAATTTGCACATGTCATGTGAAGCTCGCACTTTTGAATTGATTGATTTTCCAAGAACATGATCATCGCGAGACACGCTTACATCACTAGTGAACTAGCTTGAAATTATTACCCGTCCAGATCACATTCAAGGAAAATCACTCGAAGTCGGTACATTCTACTCAGACACATCCTTTGCGAGACACGCTTACATCACCAGATAAACTGGCTTGAAATTATTACCCGTCCAGGACATGTCCTTTCGACTACTGACTTTAGCTATCGTCAATTCATTGGTGAAGTCTGAGCCTTGCTCACATAAGATGTATGCCAAATCCTTTTTGTCAATTCGCTCCCCCTCAATATGTGCATCGATATACAAAGAGTTTAGCACATATGGGAGAGCTTACATTTAAGTCCAAAACATCACATTTTCATCAGGTTTCCTATTTAAATCACATTCTCTCCCCCGATCAAAAATTTCAAACCTTTTGAGATTTGTGATCCCAATTGATTTAAATAAGTTAGAAAATGTGGGAGAAAATGTGTCCGATTTAATGTAGTCTGATGATGAGAACATACTGAGCTCCCCCTTAATCTAAGAGGGAGATTCACTGCTTTATATGCACAAGATATTGTTTATGACACAAGTGATATTGACCTTTTGCGTAGACAATGTAATCATCCGTTTTTCTGAGTGAGTTAGTGGTCAACATCGATTATCCATCCACCAACAAATCTTTCGCGAATGTAGTTGATCCCCACTTGGCGAGACCAAAATAGATGAATGGTGGTGGTGGTGGTGAAAGTGGTGTTGTTGTTGTTGTTGCCGACGTTGTTGTTGTGGTGAATTCTGAGCCAATCAATAGAGTTTGAACGTCTGATCAAATGGTTAGAATGGGAACTGGCACATTCATTTTGGCTATGGAATCTGCATAAGAATATCAACATAGATATACATACATACAGATACACTATTCCTTAATAGCTACCCTTCAGCAGCTTGCCACATTATAATACCAAGTTCATCATATAATCAAACCACAATCAGGAAATACGTCAAACCACTATCTAGCATGAAGAGCAAATAGCAATCATGAACATGGCAATTCACACAGATTTCAATATTCAATTCAGGATCTTAGGAACATGATTCTATCATGATAGCTATATACCTAAGCGAATCCTGAGAACATATGCACAATATCAACAACAATTAAGCAGCAATCGACTAACAAGAGTCAAACAACAGTTGAAACTCATTCATTCAGATCATACAAATGCCAGTGGAGTATTCAAGAACATCAAACACATATGGTTTTCTAACTTCTTTTAGGTTTTGAGTCTTAAAGTATTTAGGGGATTAAATGAGGATACCAAAGTAACACAAATGAACCTTCTAGATACATCAAGCTAGGAAACTATAAGCAAGTTGCACATAATGTCCTAAACTTTCTAGCAACTAACACATTTGGCCATTTGATATAAAGTTTTAGCAAGATCCTCTTCAACTAATACCCCATTAACTACAAAACCTTTTCAAAGAGTTATGAATTAATCAAGAAACCCGTTTGATGATATAAAATTTGAATTCACTCTCCCCCTCAATCAATGACTCGTATTCTAGTTAAAGATTTGTAGTCGTTGATTGAGTGACAAATTTTATGCATAATCCAAGTTTAAACAAATTTCATACAACACATATTCACCAAGTGTCTCACAAATAATTTTCAGAAGAATCATAGAATGAAAACTATTTGCATACAAAGAAGATTTCTCTTCTTTTTCAAGAAATGATGCACTGAAACGTACATCAAATCGAAGAAACATGGATATAAAGTAATCCATGCCCAGGTGAACATCACCCAGTTGGAGGAACAACCGTCTTTTTGGCGACGTGCTTTCCCCATTTTGAAGCGCGGGTTGCTATCTGAAGTAATACAAGCCATTTAGACATGTTTTAACAATCCATTTTAACTTCTGCTCGAGCTTCATTTAAAGACCCGTGCCATTATTGAATGACATTTCTAAGTCCGTAAATGTTATCGATAAAAGAAGACATGCCTAGGTGAAACTATTTTTGGTATTTTCTATTTTTCAATTTTTATGGTTTTTCTGGTTTTACGTTTCTCTATTTACAATTAGCATGATTTCTATGTATCTATTTAAAAAATGGTATAAGATATGAAAAAAAAAAATGTAAGAAGCAAAATATATACAAGGATACGAACCAAAAACCATTACTCCTCAGCTTCCAGAATATCTCCGCTGCCATCGCTTTACTTGCTGAAGAGTAATGTGAGCACATTTAATTAGGGATTAATTCTGGATTTTCACTCTCCCCTAATTAGTGCTCTCCCCCAATCCTGACAACCTTTCTGATGAACACCCATAATAGAAAGAAGACGAAGACTTTGGATGAACACCCATAATAAGAAGAAGTCTTTTGGTAACCAAATGCATGCCGTCTTTAGTCTTCTAACACTCCCGTCCTTGAGTAACGCCATCAAAAACCTTAGGCATCTTTTCGTTAGTTTAAGTTGAGCCTCAACTGAAATCTAGCTTAACCCCACAACTCATCAAACAAGAACTGTCATGAGGTTAAGCTAAACCACAAATTTAAGCCCAGTAACAACTTGATTTCAGCTTAACCTCACAACTCATCAAACAAGAACTGTCATGAGATTAGGTTAAAATCAAGTTGGACCTAACCTTAAACTACAGAACAACTTGAACCTAACTTAACTCCACAACTCATCAAACAAGAACTGTTATGGGATTAAGTTAAATATCAAGTTGTAAGAAAAGAGCTCAACATTTTTGAATGTAGAGAAGACTGAAGACTCGACCTTCTTCAAGATTGCCCAATGTGGAGGAACAGAATACCAATCATCTTCATCTCACCAAATGCCTTCCAGTAATCTTACATGTAACCCATCAACCCGCAGCGTACACATGAGACGATAACACATAGCAGAGAATGAAGAATAGACAGACGACTCGACCTTCTTCAGTCTTTAATATAACACCAAAGTAACAAGTTGAACCACTGATCATCTATAGTATGTATCCTCTTGGATATTAAGCCCTGATCACGTGAACCTGTTGTGCGTCCTTGATGTACACATTCTCTCTCCCCTGATGGTTATGATTAATCAGCCCATGACGTAAAAGCGAAACGATAATACCAAGGTAACAAGTTGAACCACTGATCATCTCTGCGGTTATCAACACCGGAATAACTTCAACTCGGAAGCAGTATAAAGCCCGATCACGTGAACCTGTTGTGCGTCCTTGGTGTACACATTTCTCTCCCCCATGATGGTTACGATTAATCGGAATCATCATCATGATGTGTACATGTAGCCTAATGACGTATACATGAAGCATTGACTAGAAACCCTTTGATGCTGATTGAACCAGCCCGTGAGAATATGAAGATTAGCATTCCATGACCATGTTCTTCAACACCTTGATAGACGGAAGAAGTAGTGTTGAGAAACATGGTTTTCACGACTCCTGAACTGACGTATTCAGGAGTCGTATGACCATTTCTCAATCATCAACTAACATGTAGATTAATATTCACCCTTTCCCCCCTCAAAAATTGCATATGCCTGCCAACTGCAATTTTTGATGATTGAACTAGTGAATATGAATACCATCAACGGTAAGTAGCTCCGCTTGACGGTTCTTGAAGATTGACATGTTGTTTATTCACCCTTTCCCCCCCTCAAAAATTGCATATGCCTGTCAACTGCAATTTTTGGTTGAATACGTGAATAAAAATATATTCCAATATGCGCCTGATGAACTCAAATAAGTACATTTTATTACTATCATTTATCCTATTAATTTGACTTGTTTTACTATATTATGTATGAGGATTGATACTTAATCGTTTACTTTTGTAATTCTCAGGTAAAAACAAGCATTTGGTGAGACTTAGCGATTTTGGACTAATAATGGAGCAAAACGTGCATAAAGTTGAAGGTCTACTGACATGGACAAGATCAAGTCAATTCTGCTCCAGATGCGCCGCATCTCACTCTCGACATGCGCCGCATCTCTATCAAGATATCACCAGATACGATCCAAGATACAAGAGGACATGCGCCGCATCTAATCATGGAGTTACGCCGCATCTTCTGGCGGTGTACGAATATTCCTGAATATTATAATCTTGGAACCCACGCGAAGTTAAGTACATGCGCCGCATCTACTTAGTAGATGCGCCGCATCTTCCCTCAGACAGAAACTATAAATACCCCGTAGACCAGACGAATTAAAAGTCCCGAAAAAACCTAAAAACCGAAGTTCAAACAGGAGGAACAAAGGACGAATTCAGTCAAGGAGGCAGCACAAGACACACCCAAATCAAAGATACAAGAGCTGTAAGAAGGTGCTGCATGTGTTTAATTCATTAAGTAGTTTTGTTTTATTGTGTTAGCAAACTTTAATTCATCAGGATTGGTGGCTTGTGTAATGTGACAACGAAAGATTGCACTCCCTTTAATACTTGCTTTCCCATCAATTAAAGTTTATATGTTGATGTCTTTGGTTACTACTTATTAGTGCATTGATAACCTCTGTGTTTATTAGTGGCTTGCGGGCATTTGACTGCGGGACATAATGTGGCTCCCACGGTTATTACTAAATTGATCACTTAGGAATAACTTTTAGACATAAGTAATCATTAAGGGTTTACTCGCCGATAAGATTAGGACCAACGAGAAAGGGTTAACTACATACACTTCATATAAAGCTATCAATAAAACAAGTGACAATCTACTTAATCATAAGGACAGCCCTCTTATTGCCTCAAGTATTTATCTGTGTACGTGTGTGCTACTTGCTGATTCGTGCCTTTTGGTTTATTTTATTATTTAATTGCAAACAAACCGTGCCAGTCTCTCAGGCTGAAACCCCCTTGCGTTAGGATATTAAAATACTGATTAGAATAACGAGATAATACGTTCCACTCTTAGTGATCGACACTCTACTTACCATTATCTTCATACTGACCGGGTACACTGCTCGTTAAGTGTGTGTGTTATTGATAAGTCGGCTAAATATAAATTTAAAACTTGAGTAGGCATTAAAACTGCTAAACCGCAACGACACATCACGCGCATCAAGTTTTTTTGGCGCCGTTGCCGGGGAGTGAATTGTTATTATCTGTTAATTTGATTAGTATTTTAATTAGGTTTTTCTTTTTATTAGATTAATTGCATCATTGTACTATTTTGCATATTTGTTGTATTGTGTGTTAATTGTTTTCTTTTATTTTTGTGTGTTTATTTTCGTTTGTGTGTTTAATTTTTGTTTTTATTTTTCGTATTTTTCTGTTCTGCTATCGTTGTACTGTGCTAAATCAAACGATACGGCGCATCTGATCTCTCAGATACGGCGTATTGCGTTTAATTTTTTTTAATACAACGCGTTTAATTAATTCGATACGACGCATCTTTTCCCCAAGATACGGCGTATCTGTTTTTAATAAGAAAATTTTTCTAAGCGATAAAGTAATACGACGCATCTGCTTTAGCAGATACGGCGTATCTGTTTTCGATAAAAAAAAAATTCTAAACGTTAACGCCATACGACGCATCTGCTTTCGCAGATACGACGTATCTATTATTTTAATTAAAAACAGTTTGCGAATTATTAAACAGATACGGCGTATCGATCTCTGTCGATACGGCGCATCTTTCTGAATCAAAAATCGATATTTATTTTTAAACGTAACGAAAATACGGCGCATTAACTTTCGTTAATACGACGCATTTAATTTTAATTAGATAAACTGATTTTTGATTAATTAATTCGATACGGCGCATTCTTAAATTCTAAAGCGGCGTATCTATTTTCTGAATAAAGTCTGATTAAATTTTAACGATTATAAGATACGGCGTATCCAACTTTTCGGATACGGCGCATCGTCTGCAGATATCAGCTATTTTTATTCTTATATCCGTTTCTATATTCATTAATTTCTCTTCTAGCAAACAAATCCTACTGATGATTTTACCTTGGATGACAGATTTTGCTATGGAAGACATGTCAGTTAACGGATATCTTGCTAAGGAATGCTTGTTTTCGGATTCATTCAATGTACTCATGATCGATGCAGATTTATTCTCTTGGGAGACTCCTCTTGAAGCTGCTTTTAAGGAATTCATGCGTTTATGCAACATTGACGAAGAGGTATTCTCTTATGATGTATTTGTGAGGTATACTGGAGAAGAATTGTCGCTCTTATGGCCTATCATTGAAGCCGAAGGATTGAACTGGACTACTATCGAAGAAGATGATGGGAAATTCTATCTTGCGTACATGGACTCAAGCAACAACAGCTGTGGTGGAGGCAATGCCCAAATCTCTTACATGCCTTATTCCGAACAGTACTGGGGATTAAATGAGAAATATCAGGATAATGACATGAATTATGCTTTGGTGGAGTTACTATTTCATGGCAGATTGGTACGATTGATTGATCTCTCCCTCAATGATTGGCTTGAACTTAAATATGGTAGTCCGGAATTCGCCCCTGTAAATGAAGTCAAGGAGATTATGACTTCATGGTTGACTCGGAGTTTTAAGAAGCAATTTAACGAGTTCATGGAGATAAAAAAGAATATGATTGGAAAGGTTTGCTTTGACGTTAACCATGACCCTAACGATGTTGATTTTTCAGAATGGTTGGCTAGTAAGTTTAATAACCATAAGAGCATGGATCGTGCTACTAAGGATGCATTATGGGTATATTGGATGAGAGGAGAAGATGAAGAAGTAGAAAGCGATTATGGGTCGTCACTTCATGATTCAACAATCAATGAAGGCATTGAAGAGTTATTCAGAATAGACATTAATGTGTTCGATTATGAGACACCCTTGTGCAAGCAGTTCAAGGAATTTAACTACCTTCTTCAAGTCGACGATGATGTGCTTACTGGAGAACTACCAGGATTTAAGACTTATGACGATTTCAAAAACACCTGGTACTATGAATGGAATGATCAAGTACCATGGGTTTGGGATAAACCATGGGAATTTGCGCACATTAATCACACCTGTACACCCTTCGTTTTCAAGGACGGGAGTAGTGTTTGGCCGACCTGTGATTATAAAAGTGACGGAACCTGTAATGGGGGAAGTATAATTGGGATGAGACGGGTTGGAAACGATGTAACCTTTGAAGATTATGAGTGGTACGATAATGTTGAAGACTGCCCACAAAAGGCGGAGGCTTTACAAGAAAAGGGCAAAATTGAACGCTTGAAAGGACTTAAGGGAACATCGGATACTACTTTCTGGGAATGGGTGCATAAACAGTTTGATGATTTCACAAAGCTTAGTCGACGGTTACAATATGATTTGGAAAGAGAATGGGAGGCGATTCAAGAAGATAATAATAATGAGTCGTTGATTGAAGAACTAGATGATTATTTGATTAAGGATCCCTATTTTAAGTTTGTTGATAAAAACGAGGAAGAGTTCACCAAAAGAAAGTGTCAACTACTTGGGATTCCTTACAATGAGCCGCCCATGATTATTTCTGAAAAATTTAAAATCATCAAATACTCTTTGGGTCCTGATGAAGAATATACTGCGGTGAAGACAAAGAGTTATACTAGATTAAGTCGAACGGAAGAAAACGTCGCAGAGATATACGGAAAAATCTTTCGGATGAAGGACGAAGGATGGACCGTGACAAGGACTTATTGCTGAGCTGAGCGTGAGTCTAACTTGAAGACTCTGGAATAAAGACAAGTGCTTACCGGGAGACAACCCGGAGATTTATCTATTTATTATTCTGTTTTCTGTGTCGAGTCAGTCCAGGCCGCATGAGGATACGGCGCATCTCAATTCTGAGATGCGACGCATCTCCTGCAATGGTCATATCTTATTTTATTTTTCTGCATTTTTATTTTCGACTTTAAAACTATTTATCAGTTTAATTTTAATGCGGCGCATCCCTGGTTAAGGATGCGGCGCATCTTTATTCTGATCCGTATTTATTCCAGGCTCGATACGGCGTATCTTCTTCCATAAGATACGGCGCATCGACTGACCTGATGATTTTCAGTTTTAATTTTTAAGTTTTATTTTTCCTAACTACTAATGTATTATGCAAGTTTGAACCTTTCTTATCTTAGGTGTGTTTTAAAGTGTTGGTGGTATTATAGTTTCCTGGATTTCCTGTGGATACATCAAGTATGAAGCTTTAACGTTCTAATCCACAAGAAGTTGATTTTTGCTCTTATACTAATGGAGGATCATACCGAGCAAATCTCAGGGGAGTTTTTCTGTTCTAATTCTTTTAATTTCCAGTTTTTAATCTTTTATACAAACAACGAGGACGTTGTTTAACTTAAGTGGGGGGATTGGAGAATTAGAACACTTAACAATTACTTGTCCTAAACTTTTTCAAAAATTATGCTTAAAATGTGCTTAATATATCAAACTTAAATTTTTTTTTAGCATGTTTTTGTTTAAGATCTAAGTTGCATAACTGCACACATGACGTTATTTTCAAAAATTGTGATTTTTCAAAATTCACAAATCTATGAGTGTGCCGGTGACTTGTAAACTTTAGAACTTGGCTTGTATACTATTCGAGACCACCATAATAAGTATTATTTATATAATTGGAGTGACTTGTCTAACTTGGTAAATTTCTAGGATTACACCCAAATAGCCTTATATGTTATGTGTTATTAACTAACTACACTGGTTAGTTAACCCCCGTATAAACCTTTTGTTACTCTCATTTTTAGAGTAAGATACCCCTAGAAAAACCCTCAGAGCCATTCCTTTCGTTTCTTACACCTATGTTTAAAATGTTTCGTTACACCCTTACACCTTAGCCTACCCTGTAGATTAGAATCCGTGGTTGGTTGATTGCTATAGGCAAAGTGTGTTTCCTTACATTACCTGTGTTCGCGTGCGTAATTCATTATCTATGGTTAGGTCGGGAAATTGCACAATGCAATTGGAGTGAAAGTAAATATTGTATATTTTGGAGTTTATTTTTCGTGTGTTTACTACTTTCATTATTACCATTATTTCAGAAGTCATGAAAAGTATGGAAAAATTATCCGGAAAGAAAGTTATAGTGATGTGGTGAAATTTTACACATCTATGTTTATGTTTGAAAAAAAAAAAAAAAAAAAAAAAAAAAAAAAAAAAAAATCGAAAAAAATGAGAAAAGAAAAAGAAAGAAAGAAAAGTTGGAAGTTAGTTTTAACCAACTTACGTAAAGTTATGTAAGTGGTCGATATCACCACTATTTGTTGTACTATATCTATGGATTGAATGGGAATTGGCAGTTATGGGAACGCCAATTAAGGTTTATTCTTTGATTAAGATCTTGTTGAGTATAATTCGTGTCTACCTAAAGCGTGTGTTTCAAGTGTTAAAGCGTGAGTTATTCAATGATATGAGTCTTATTCATGGGATGGTTGGGATAGTGATTAACCACACTTAGGATTTTAATTTATTTGTTTTGTTTATTTTTATTTTTGCACCAATTTATATCCCAAATGTTATCCATGCCCTTTATTATTCTTTATCCAACCAAACCTTTGATTTATTGAGATTGGGGATTTGAGCAATCTTAAGTATCGTAGTCGTGGATTCGGCTATGTATTTATGATTTTGTCGCCCTTTTTGATATATTATTATTGGTGAAGTTTGGACCTATCTTTAGCCTATTCGAGTTAAGGATTTGAGCAATTGCAAGTATCGTGTTCGTGGATTCGATCATGTATTTGTGATTTTGTCGCTTTTTCTGGAATTTGAGATCGATAGTGAAAGAGAATAATTAACCCTTAAGCCTAAAAACCCTTTTTACCGCTTTAGACTTGTTACTCCTTAGCTTTAGTGGTGGAGATGTGTATACTTGCCAAGCTTATGATAGAATATTCGTCGCGACTGGACAGTTAAACGATTAGATTTGCTTTTATCGACTTATTTTATTTTACTTCTGAATCGTTAAGTGTTTAGTTGTGTGATTATGAAATGAACGAATACATGCTTAAATATAAAAATAAATCCTAACATCTTTTAGGATACATTTTCATAAAAGAAATTCTAAGGTTTACTTGGGGACAAGTAAAGTTCAAGTGGGGGGATATTTGATGAACTCAAATAAGTACATTTTATTACTATCATTTATCCTATTAATTTGACTTGTTTTACTATATTATGTATGAGGATTGATACTTAATCGTTTACTTTTGTAATTCTCAGGTAAAAACAAGCATTTGGTGAGACTTAGCGATTTTGGACTAATAATGGAGCAAAACGTGCATAAAGTTGAAGGTCTACTGACATGGACAAGATCAAGTCAATTCTGCTCCAGATGCGCCGCATCTCACTCTCGACATGCGCCGCATCTCTATCAAGATATCACCAGATACGATCCAAGATACAAGAGGACATGCGCCGCATCTAATCATGGAGTTACGCCGCATCTTCTGGCGGTGTACGAATATTCCTGAATATTATAATCTTGGACCCCACGCGAAGTTAAGTACATGCGCCGCATCTACTTAGTAGATGCGTCGCATCTTCCCTCAGACAGAAACTATAAATACCCCGTAGACCAGACGAATTAAAAGTCCCGAAAAAACCTAAAAACCGAAGTTCAAACAGGAGGAACAAAGGACGAATTCAGTCAAGGAGGCAGCACAAGACACACCCAAATCAAAGATACAAGAGCTGTAAGAAGGTGCTGCATGTGTTTAATTCATTAAGTAGTTTTGTTTTATTGTGTTAGCAAACTTTAATTCATCAGGATTGGTGGCTTGTGTAATGTGACAACGAAAGATTGCACTCCCTTTAATACTTTCTTTCCCATCAATTAAAGTTTATATGTTGATGTCTTTGGTTACTACTTATTAGTGCATTGATAACCTCTGTGTTTATTAGTGGCTTGCGGGCATTTGACTGCGGGACATAATGTGGCTCCCACGGTTATTACTAAATTGATCACTTAGGAATAACTTTTAGACATAAGTAATCATTAAGGGTTTACTCGCCGATAAGATTAGGACCAACGAGAAAGGGTTAACTACATACACTTCATATAAAGCTATCAATAAAACAAGTGACAATCTACTTAATCATAAGGACAACCCTCTTATTGCCTCAAGTATTTATCTGTGTACGTGTGTGCTACTTGCTGATTCGTGCCTTTTGGTTTATTTTATTATTTAATTGCAAACAAACCGTGCCAGTCTCTCAGGCTGAAACCCCCTTGCGTTAGGATATTAAAATACTGATTAGAATAACAAGATAATACGTTCCACTCTTAGTGATCGACACTCTACTTACCATTATCTTCATACTGACCGGGTACACTGCTCGTTAAGTGTGTGTGTTATTGATAAGTCGGCTAAATATAAATTTAAAACTTGAGTAGGCATTAAAACTGCTAAACCGCAACGACACATCACGCGCATCAGCGCCGATCCACTTGAAGACTGAATAAGCACGGAAAGAGCATAAAACTTGTTGATGAGAATGGCCATAAATAAGAAGACTCCTCTTCTTTTGAATGCCAACTGCAATTTTTGATGATTGAACTAGTGAATATGAATACCATCAACGGTAAGTAGCTCCACTTGACGGTAAGTAGCTCCACTTGACGGTTCTTGAAGACTAACATGTTGTTTATTCACCCTTTCCCCCCTCAAAAATTGCATATGCCTGTCAACTACAATTTTTGGTTGAATACGTGAATAAAAATATACTCCAATATGCGCCGATCCACTTGAAGACTGAATAAGCACGGAAAGAGCATAAAACTTGTTGATGAGAATGGCCATAAATAAGAAGACTCCTCTTCTTTTGAAGATAAAGTGCACTCAAGCGTACACTTTTCTTTTCTTTGAAGAACGAGGCCTGAACTGATTTGAACAGACATCATAATGTTGAAGAGCGAGGCCTGCACTGATGTGTACAGACGTCATCATGTTGAAGAGCGAGGCCTGCACTGATGTATGCAGACGTCATACTGATGAAGAACGAGGCCTGCACTGATGTGTACAGACGTCATTATGTTGAAGAACGAGGCTTGAACTGCTGTGTTCAAACGTCATAATGATGAAGAGTGAGGCCTGCACTGATGTGTACAGACGTCATATCTCTCTTTTCTACTTCTCTCATCTAACTCATTACCAACCCCATTATCATTCTATCGGCTTAATGTCGTGACCACTGATGGAGAAAAACCCAATATGATGAACTTGAGACTGAAGTAACATAACCCGAACTTGTGACTTAAACTTGTACTAATGCGAGACAAAGAGCGGTGCAGAGATTTCGTCCAACATCGAATCCCTAAGTACTCTATACTCTTCAACCAACCAACCATCAAGTATAAGACGTACATCACCTCTTGGATATCCACAACTTCGTGTGACACTGAGCACTACAACGTGACTCCTTAAAGTGATAGTTATTTTGTAATAGGGAGAAAGAAAAAATAACTAGATATCCAAGTCCTTGTCATTGTATTGAAAGCTCGAACAAGAATCTCGAAGAATCTTCATCCAACCACCCCGATATCTTCAGATACTAAGTGCACGCACTCATGAAATTTCACTTCAGCCTCAAATAAATAATACTGAACAAACGCCGTAGTCACATCTTGTCGATTAAATGCCTCGATCCAGCCATTTGTGATGTTATAGCTGAACTTTGATAATGGTTTTAACCCGATCATGGTCAAGAGCGCATAGCTCATCATCACGGGATTTTACAAATCTATGATTTAAACCGAGAAATAAGTTCTTTCGCGGGATTTTACAAAACCAAGAAGAAACCGTGAGACAGTAACAGATTGAATGTGGCATGACTGATTTGGATTTGGTGAACATCAGTTTGGGTTAAGAATATCTTGAGAATTACAGATCACATCACACCTTTTTAAAATCTTTGTCCAACAAACCAACCTCGAACACAAACCACTTGTGACCACTTGATGAAGGAAACCCGATATACCAATCTTGCAAATGAAGTAGAATTACTCAAGTTTGTTACCTAAGCTTGCATTGTTGTTGGAAGAACGGTGTTAAGTCTTTAAGTGCTTAATGTTATCCTGACAAAGTATGAGACTTTCATCACCTCTTGCGATTATCCACTACGTCTTCTACGTGTGACACTTAGGGGGCGTTTGGTTCACCGTAATCTGGCGTAATTGGATGTAATTGTAATTCAGATTACATTACGTAGGCTGTTTGGTTCACAGAATGGAGGGAATTGTAATTCAGATTACATTACGTAGGCTGTTTGGTTTGCGTTGTAATTGTAATTCAGACATTACAATTACATCAAAGGAGGGAATTCAGATTAATAGGATGTTGGATGGAAAGTTTTGAATTACGTTGTAAAATTTATAAAAATTCAAAAAATTTATATAAATTCGAAAAAATTTATAAAAATTCAAAAAATTTATAAAAATTCAAAAAATTTATAAAAATTCGAAAAAATTTATAAAAATTCAAAAAGTTTATAAAAATTCAAAAAATTTATAAAATTCAAAAAATTTATAAAAATTCAAAAAATTTATAAAATTCAAAAATTTTATAAAATTTAAAAAATTTTATAAAAAATTTATAAAATTCGAAAAATTTTATAAAAAATTTATAAAATTTAAAAATTTTATAAAAAATTTATAAAAATTTAAAAATTCAAAAATTCAAAAATTTAAAAATTAAAATTTTAAATTTATAAAATTTTATAAAAATTCAAATTTTTAAATTTTTTATAAAATTTTATAAATTTTTAATTTTTGAATTTTTTTAAAATTTTTAATTTTTATAAATTTTTTGGAATTTTTTTAAATTTTTTCGAATTTTTATAATTTTTTGAATTTTTATAAATTTTTTCGAATTTTTATAAATTTTTTGAAATTTTATAAATTTTTCGAATTACAATTACGTTGAGATCCAACCAAACACAGTGACAGAAAACATCAATTACAATTCATACAAATTACAATTACAACACATTACAACTCTTTGAATTACAATTCATTCAAATTACAATTCCTTTGACAGATTACAATTCCTTTCAAAACATACTGCGAACCAAACGCCTTCTACGTGTGACCCTGAGTACTACAATGTATCTCCTTTAAGTGATAGTTTACCAGGTCTTCAACCATCCACCCCGACTTCTGGAAACTAGATAACCCAAGTCTTCAACTTACATCATAAGCACGAGCAAGTTATCATTGAAATCATGCATCCAACCATCCCTGATTTCAAGATAAAATAGGTAGACTCTTTCGTGAAATCCAACTTCACCCTCAAGCAAGGAATATCAAATTAACTTCGTAATCAATTTGTGCGGTTGAATAGTCAAAGAGAGAAGAAACAAGTGCTAATTATTAGCAGTGCCCAAGACTCATAGTCAGTCCAATCCAACATAGCTGTCTGACCCAGCTGCTTGGATGATATCAGATGCAGTACATGGAATAGATGTCGTACTGTGTACAGGATTTTACAGTTCTTAGAGATTTAACCAAGAAATAAATTCAAGAACAAACTGCACAACAGTAAGTATCAGACTGCTGAAATCTTAAGCAAGTCGCTAAGCCCCAAACCGCTGAAAGCTAAACCACTGAAGCTGGAACTGCTAATATTCAAACCTCTGGAGACTGAACCCCTGAATCCTGAATCGCTACGATCTGACCCGCTGAAACCGGAACTGCTAGTATATAAACCGCTGGTGACTGAACCAATACGATCTGACCCGCTGTAACCGGAACCGCTAAAATTCACATCGCTGGAGACGGAACCGCTAGGAAACTTGCGCTAATTCTCCCCCTAAAAAAGGGCATGAAAATGACCTTTTTGCCAAAAATTGAAAGTTCGTGATGGTTGTGAATTTGTCAGGCACAAAACATGGAAAGAAACAAATAAAATTACTGCAACGACGATGGAGATTAAGACACTCTTGTAGTAACCCTTGCTTGTCTCCTCATCAACGGCTTAGTAGATTAACAAAGTCACTGAAGCTCGTAATATGCCAAAGCCGCTTGATGAAATGTGTTTATCTTAAGAGTGAATAAAAGGTTAAGACACGTCTCTAAACAATCCACCTCGTCTTTGAGTCTGAGCACCTCTTGAGAAGATCTTGAACTACAATCCCATTAGAAGCTTGAGAGAGAACAATCACTTGATGAAGCTTGATAAAGGACAAGTTTGCGAATTATACTTGCACTAAATTTGTGATTTAGGACCTATATTGAGCACAACAGCGTAACTCCTTTAAATATAGGTAGTGATATATACCCAACCTTCCATTCTTTATTGTATATATCCACTTCTTGAACATCCAAGTCTAATCACCTTAAATACGCTCGAGCAAGGGTCATCAAACATCGTGCATCCATCCACCCCGAGATGTTTGTGACACTAAGTACACCAACCCGTGAGTTAACAAACCAATCAAATCACCATGATTTCCCAATTCCTGCCGATCTTGAAGCACAAACTTATCCCAGAAAAAAAAATAGCCAAACCCCGTAAGATTTATTATGTCAAAATCCATGTCCCGCCTACTTGTCCAAAATTGATTTAACGGGATTTTACTACTCTTGAGATTTAAACCGAGAAATCGAATCTTTCGCGGGATTTTCTAAAATCAACAAGAGAAACCGTGAAATCAACAAGAACAACTAAGAGTGAAGTGCAATACTGAACTTCGAAATTCAAGTCACAGAAGTCAAGTCACACCTTGATTAAATCGCAACAAGTCAAGTCACAGATTGTCAGTTTGCAACAGGTCAGATTGCAATCAACCAAATCACAATTAGTCGAATCGCAAGTGTTAACTCGCAACGACAAATCGTAACTGGTAGCATCGCAATCAGTCGAGTCGCAACAAGTCAAATAGCAGCTTGTCAATTCGCAATTAATCAAATTGTAATTAGTCAATTGTAACTCAAATCGCAAAGATCAACTTGCTGGCTCACTCAAATCGTAGGCACCAATAGGACAATGCTGACAAATCCACAACTCTGAAATCACGTTGACATTCATATACCCAAATACTAGCCGTGACATGTGTATCCTCGAGAAATCACTTACACTCTTTTGACCATCTATTGTACCACAATAAATTAACACAATGTATAAGGAATACATTTGAGAATTAATTTTTTCAGCCAAAACAGTTAACTAATTTCGGATTCATAACACATTCAGCCTAGTCCATCACTTGCTCATAGCCCAATCAAATCCAAAGAATATTAATACTTGCAGCCCACTAACACTGGAAAGATCCGACCCAAACAAAAGAAATCCGACCCAATCTGCTCTTTACTCTAATTCTTCGGATATTAAGTCAATCTTACCCTAAAAGCATCATTAGATAACTTACATACATTTCAACCGCCTCCCAAAAAAATACTCTCAAATCCAGATCTAAACTCATCAGGTCACCTTCAAAAACCGAACAACAACATCCAATTAATCTCATTGTCACAATGTAAATCCGATTAACACATCCTTCTAATCGAACCAAACAAACATAAACATAACCATACGCATCCTAAAGTTTCTTTCGAAGCTCAAAACCGATCAAGAGATAAGTCTTCAAGATCCATCCTTTGGGTCTCGGGTAAGGTTGTTCATAAGTTGTATTTGTTTGTTTAATTAAAACCGAGAGTAAAGAATGGATTCGAACACTCTTGTTCTCGTTCATTCTTTAGCACATGTCGGATATTGAACAATAGAAGCCTGGCTTCTAATAGATCGATGATGACTTGGTTTCATTTCGTTTTGTGAATATCTTGAAGGTCCTGAGAATCTCGAACGAGATACGAAATAACCAAACTGAGATCTTGTATTCATGTTGTCCTTTGAGTTAGAATCTTGGTTTAAATGAGATGAGTGTTGAGGAGTGAAGTTGAGGATTTCTTGATGTTGGATTATTGGATTGGTTGTGGTCTCTGCTGCTTCATCTTCTTTCTTTTTATCGTTTTGAGTACTTTGACTATTCTTGACTAGTCAACTGTGTAACCGCCAGTCAATAACCGCCAGCCAATAAACCGCCAGTCAATAACCGCCAGTCAATAAACCGCCACAGTCAATAAACCGCCAGTCAATAAACCGCCAGCCAATAAACCGCCAGTCAATAAACCGCCAGCAATAAACCGCCAGTCAATAAACCGCCAGTCAATACATAAACCGCCAGTCAAAAACCCAGTCAATAAACCGCTAGTCACAAAGTCAACGTCACTTCTTGGTCAAACACTGTATTTTGGTCAAACCGCCACCTGAACCCGACAAACAGTCACTATCAAGCCTGTTTGTCCTTTTACCCGTTTTGGATACAAGCCAAGCCTTATGCCAAACCGCTGATGCAAATAATAAGCAAACCTAGTCAAACCGCTTGCCTAGAACTTTGCACACCGCTAGCAAGAAGACTTTCTTTTTACCACAAACTAGCCAAGTAAAAAGGAACTTTGAGATGAGAAAAATAGTGACTCTTGAGAAACAATATGACCGGACTTGTGTTAACAGCTACCAAGAATTTTGATCACCAAAGAAACCCAAACAATAAATAATAAAAACAAGAAGTAGAGAGCACACGTTCAGTTCGAACCATAAGCCACAAACAACAAAGGATAAGTAACATAGCCACAAACTGTTACCACACACTTAATGCTCAAAAGTAAGCAAACATGCCAAAGCCACAAGCTGTTAACGCCTTGAGCAGACAATCCAAATCCACGAATTTGTTAAAGCCCAAAATAGTTAAAGCCTAAACTATTTAAATCCATAAACAGTTAACAAAGTTGAGCAAATAATATTGGATTCAAACAGACTGAAAACAAGGAGAATATTTTGTGATTTGTCCACAATACTATTCGAACCAAAATAATGAAAAACAAGAGAAGATGAAAACCGCGAATCCAAGTCCAAGCACACACAATCATTCGAACCTAACCATGGCTCTTGATACCAATTGTAAGATATAACCATTTGATTGTGTGGATGATTCGGGTGGTCTTGATTCATGGAAGATGAGATCCATTTTAGAGTTAGGTTGTAGAGAGAAGTTTAGAGAGAGAAAGGGAAACTCAAAAACAGAAAAATTAGATTAAGTGTAATGAGAGTTCCACCCTTCCCTAGTGTGGGAAGGGTTATATATATAGTACCTAATATTGTGCCCCTAGTGGGCTGTGGAGTGAGCTGACAGTGGGGAAAGCCCCGACCCACTCCACAAATATATTTAACTACACTAATAATACTAATAATACTAATAGTACTAAACTACTATAAATAAGCCTACGAGCTATGTGAATGCTAAATAGATGCTCGGGGTGACCGAACCTTCATCTGAATATTTATATTTCTAACAAGTATTTAATTATTTAAGACTTATAATTAATGAAATAAGTATTGAATAATTAATATGATAATGGTGTTAGTGGGGTATTATTATATTATAAATACTATAATTATTTATAATATAATGACAATTATAAAGAAATTTATAAGTATTTAATTTTGAGAAATTAAATAAGTGCAAGTGTATAAATGTCAAAAATATATTTATAAGTCTTATAAGATCTAAAAATATTAATTTAGAAGAATTAATATTTTTAATAATAAAAATAATCCATTTCGTCTTTTAGTCGGTTTTCATCCGAAAATATTCTAAGTGTCGAAATTTTGGAAAAATCGGGCATGACCCATTCGTTTATTCAAGCTTTTTCATTTTTCCCAAGTGTTGCAATTTCCTCAAATAATCCCTTTCGTTAACTATATTTGCAAAACTAGTCCAAAATGTATATTCATCGTTATAACTATACTTATCGTTACGATTACTTCATAATTATAGTTTTCGATACAAAAGTCAACGTTTAGTCAAAATACTCTCAAAAGTCAACATTCATAAATTTGGGCCGAAAATCCTCTTATTTGTCTTATTGGGCTTAAAGTGTCAAAACGAGCCCAAAATGATTTTAATCGATATATAGCGTTCTATTTCACAAAAATAATTATAGTGATTCGAAAACGTTCCAAAACTCATTTTAGTCTCCCGAAATGTTTATTGGGCCGAATAGGCCATATTGGGTCCATTAGTCCATTTTAGCCGAAAACTAATTAACCCTTTTTATTTACATTATATTTTACGTTAAATATCAAATTAGCTAATAAGCACTTTAAATAAGCAATTGGTCCAAAAAGCCCAGGTAGGTCGGGAGGTTAATGGACTCGGCCCATTTATGTCGTGATCAATTTTAGTCTAAAACAATTAATTTAAAACCAATAAGCTAGTGCTTATTTCAATAAGCTAACTAAAGTAAGCTAATAAGTATAAATTTCACCATTTCACCACTAGAGCCAAAACTTTATGTTTTTAAAACCCCAATAATTATTTCTTTTAAAACTAGCTAATTCATATGTATACACATAAAAGTGTATATTTCATCTTAAATACGCGTAATTAGCATTAATCACTTTTGTATCATCAAACTAGTACCACAAGCAACAAGATTTACCACACAAGCAAGAAATACCATAATTTGTATGAAAAATTAAGAAAAGTAGAGCAAACATAACTAGACATCAAACCCTAACTTTTTTATTTTAGTGAAACATACACATTTAGCACTTGGTAACACCTTTAAACATCAAGATAACATGATATGAACAAGATTTGAACAAGTTTTGAAAATCCTTGCAATGCTTGAAAGAAAGTCGAGGGGTAGAAGGGCTCAAGAACACACCAAATTGCACCAAATTTACCCAAGACACGTTCCGATTAACCCAAAACACTTGAAAGTACACCCCGATTAGTTATAACTTCAACAAATTTTTGTAGATCTATGATTTTATTGTATGGCCGTGAGTTTTGAAGTGTAGAGAGGAAAATTTTGATCTTGGTAAGTTGATGAGGTGAATATGGGTGTTATAAGTGTTATAAACAAACTTATGGTAAAAAGACAAATGTTGCATTGTCATCATCCATTAATAATTTAATTAGTATAAAAACATGGTTTTGTCTTGGTGTGTTATGGGCGGAAAATGAGAAAGTGGGAGGGGGGAAAATATATTTTGAACATCGTTGGTGTATCGTGTGTCGGTTTAAGCTTAAATGTTACCGTAAAGTCCCGGTTTGACCTTTTTGGACACGTATACGTAAAATAAAGTTTTTATTGACGTTTCCATCAGAATAATAATAAAATATTATTATTTTCTCAAAAATGCATTTATTTGACTGCTACCATATATACTGTGTTGTCGGTACGCGTGTGGGGTTGCTTTTAAGTAAATACGAGAAAGCTCTCAGTAAATTACGAAACTTGTCAGTAACTATCAGAAATAGAATAAATTACGCTTACTGACAAAAATAAACTTTTTCAGAAGTGATTGTAAGCTACAGTATGCGGGAAAGCTCTAAAAAATGCTCAGAAATGCTTAGAAATATGCAATTGCGCATAGAAATGCTTGGCTCAAAAATAATAAATAAACATTTATTATTAACTTAAAATGTGAAAATTACCATTTGTCACAGCAGACTTCATAGAAAATCTTACTGGTTTTGGAAATGCAATTGGAGCTGCACTTGGAGTTGAACTTGAAGCTGCACAATTTGAACTAGGAGCTGCACTTGGATTTGAAGTTGGAGCTGCACTTGTAGCTTGTCTTACTGCTTGAAAAGCTTGCCTAGGTCCTTGACTAGCTCGACTTGTTCCTTGTATAGCTTGGCTTGCTCCTTGACTAGCCTGGTTTGCTCTTACACTTTGTCGACTTGCACCAGTAGCAGCTTCACTTAACCTATTTCTTACAGCAGAGCTTCCTGTAGGTTGATTAGGACCACCTTAACCCTTACATCCTTTCATGTTATAACCCGTCTTTCCACACAAACCACACCTTACTGACTTACCCTTCCTTGAAAGCTTGCCTGTTGAAATACTTTGACTTGCAATCTCATCAGGTGACTTCTTCCTCTTCTTCCTTGGTCGCCCAACTTATTTTTTTGTGAAGAGGTGGTATTAGTGTTTTTGGAGACTTAACAGGTTTCCACATGTCCCTTCCATCACATGGATTTACCTTGAATGAGTAAACATGTCTCCATGTTTCAAGTCTATAAGTAGCATGGACCCAATCTTCAAGTACACCAACTCCCATACCATTCTCAGTCATGTTGTTTATTGCAGTCACTGTATGTTTACATGGGATTTCACTTAGCTCCCACTTTCTACAAAAATACACCCTTTTCTCCATGTCAACAACACTGATCCATCCAAGGACCCTTTAATTGATATTTTGAACCTCAATTCCACACTAGCTTCATTTTTGATACGTTCAAAGAGAAATGTAACAGTAAGAGTTAGTGGTCCAATAGTTTTTGCTATCACTTGCTGAACAACTACAATTCTCTTCATCAAGTACTCTCTGATATACTCCAAACAAGTAATGATGCCACATGCCTGTTAATATCATAAGATACAATGTAATTATATGACTGATGACATCAAATAAAGTCATATTATTAGCATCATTTATCCTATGTATATTGCTTGTTTTATATTGTTTTGTATAAGAATTGATACTTAATCGCTTAAATGTTTATATTTCAGTTATTTACAAGCAATTGGTGAAAGTTAGCTATTATGGACGTATTTTGAAGCTTAACGATCAATTTCGAGAAAGTCCACAAAATAGACAAGAATATGTCGTATCATTCTAGACAGATACGCCGTATACCAAGAATTGGATAATTATGAAGACCATTGCCTGACTTTGAAGAATACGCCGTATCTAGTTATTGGATACGTCGTATATGAAACTTTGATCAACATACAGAACGAGTTTGTTTTAGTCTTGAAACACCGTATGAAGACAACTAAACACGTTATATCCATCTCAAAGACTTCACTAGAATTCCAAGACATTGAAGACAGCATACGCTGTATGAAGATGAGTGATACGCCGTATCATTATGGTGGTGTACGAATATTCCAGAATATAATAATCTTGGACCCTACGTGAAGTTACCTCGATACGCCGTATCGAACTAATTTGATACACTGTATCGACCGTTTCAAAAAAGTATAAATAGAAAACCCTACATAAAGAAGACCAAGAAGGTCCTGCTAGTTCATATTTACATAGGAGAATTCACTAAATTCATTTTAGTACACTTTAATCATTCGGTTAGCGTATTTTTCTCTTTTGACTTATACTTGAATCTTTCAGAACATGTTATCTTGTATTGTGACTGAGATTATGGGCTAATACCTGTAGGTATTAGCCATGTGTTAATTATTATTTGATGTTTTGATTTGTTACTAATTTGATAGGCAGCTTAAGCTTATGTTTTGATTACGTTTGTCACTTCATTAATATTGTTTTGCATGTTAATGTAAGCCCTAGAATGGATAAATGATAAAATTGATAATCATTAAGTAACTTTATGCGGGTTCCGACTAATCGTGACAGGATTAGATCTGCTAAAAAATGCTTAATACAAGAATCTAGAGTCTAGGTTCTCTTAGATTTAAGACAGAGCATGCCAAGTTGTGAGTACCATCGCTACAGGTCTTAGACTTATCAAACATCTTATATGACTAAACAATGGCTAATACGTTTTCCTTACTATCGGCTTGACCTCTTCTTTATTATCTGTGTTTCTGCTTGTGTGTGTTATTTGTCTCGTTACATTTACAGTTTTCATTAAATCTAAACAACGTGTCAGTCTCTCAGGCTGAAAACCCCTTTGTTGTGTTAGATTAGGTTTAATTAGACTAACTTTTAGAATTAAAATACTGATAGATGTTTAAATGTTAACGTTTCACTCTTAGTGATCGACACCCTACTTACCAACTAGCTCACCATCAATTGGGTAACTGCCCGTTAGTGTTTGTTATAGGTAAATTCGGCAAAATATAAATTTAAAATTTGATAACATTAAATTACCTATACACAACGATAACATCAAGTTTTTGGCGCCGCTGTCGGGGAGTGAATTGTTTAATACTTGTATTTATTAGTATTTTCATTTAGATTTTAACTTAGTTTTAATCTTGTTAATTTTAGTTTTAATTTGACTAACTTTGTTGTATATTTGCATTCATTGTATCTCTGCATTTTTTTCTAGCATTTGTGTTTATTTGTTTGCTTGTTTTTTGTTTGTTTGCGTTTGTTTTATGTGTTTCTGCATTCTAGTTAAGTTTTTGTTTGATTTTTGCTTTGGTATTTGTCACACCCCCAAATTTGAATTGCAATGGAATTCCGAGGGCGTGATGTTCTTGGATAACAAAGTACAAGAAAATAAAGAATGACCTCTAAGTGAGTCATTTTAAAACAAGCGTTTGATTTAAACATAAACGTTTTACAAAAACATTAATATCAGATTTCACCATCAAATGTAAGATTTTAATACATAACCAAACGCTAATTAATGCAAGGAAATCTTCATCATGATGTGCGATCCAAAATGTGACTCTAGCATGCTCCATACATAGGTGATTATTATTGTCTAGTTACTGGAGAATACACGCTAAAAAGTCAACATATTTGTTGGTGAGTTCATAGGTTTAAGTAAACAAGTAAGGTGCGGACCACAAGATTTCACAAGCATGACAATCACAACAAATATAATGTCATAGCCAAAAATAATATAGAGTGCCCTAAGCTTATGACCCCGAAGCTCAACGAAATGGTATGCAATCAAGCATAATAATAATCAATGCCCCAACTAAGTGTTTGCCAGGCACTCGAAAATAATCCGAATGATATGCGTCCGTTTGACAGGTTGGCGCGACCAACTCGGACGGGGGTGTTAACCCAAATAGATCTATTCATAGCATCCGCGCTTACAAGTAATTAACGGTTCATGATTCAAGGGGACTTTAACGGCATAACGGTAACTTAGGCAATGTAACAGTTTTAATATTTGTGTCCGAAAAATAAGCAATGTATTCCCACCCCGAGGGTTTAGAAATAATGTACAAATAATGTAAAAACCGGGGCTATGAAACTCACCTTAGTTATCAAATCTCGATTAGTAATATGGTAAACTGTGAATAGTGGTCCGATAACTCTAACCGCAACCTAAATAAGTACCATGTCTTAGGTTTGAAAACAAGGTCGTGCATGCAAGTTCATATGCTATTATATCACTTGTACATGTTTGTTGCAACATTTAACGTCAAAAATATAGTTATGACAACACGTTCAATTATTAAGTATAAATTACCTCGGATATAACGCGTAATTAGTTTGTCTCGTACTTTAGGTAGGGTTTTCTTACTAATAAGTATTTTAGAAAAATCACCGTTACGCTTTAACAACATTCTACGATAGTCTTCTAAGTGACTTTTGAGAAAAATAAAGTTTTACGTCAATAATTAACACTTTGTTGGATTCCTGAAAATGACCATGTGGCCCAGTAAAGCTAGCCGTAAAACAGTTTCTACTAAGTGTTACTGACCCAACTCAGTGGATTTAGGAAGTATATAGTAAGGTCTACAAAAGCTAACACTGACTTTTAGCCCATTCGGATCCCGATCCCACACTTTTATGGCCTTAAAGTTAGGTGGTCAGGCTGTTTTTATAGTTTCTGGGCAGTTTTCGGCGAAGTTTGAGAGGTCATAAGTTACTCGTTATAAATCTATTTGACGAACGGTTGGACTTTTTGGAAACTAGGCCAGGTGAACTTTATTTTACCTAGTAGTGCCATTTTTCCATAACAGACCCTATCTATGAGAAAAACGGGGTTAAACATGGTCACATGGGAAAAACAGTTTTGACACAAATGTTTCTCAGTTTGAGCTGTTGGTTTTGGCCAGTTTTCGTCATAATTCAAATTTATGTATCTTGGTCGTTTTAGCTCCGTTTCTTAAGTTCTTTATATCCCCGGGTTCGTATTTAAGGGTACTAACATATTTGTACTATCTCAGAATATTTAGCTAACTTTAAATGCCCATTTTCACCCTTTGAAGAACCCTCAACAGCTTGTTCTTTTTCAGAAATTTGTTTTCGTCGCCTATATTCAAATTAGTGTATCTCCTTCGTTATAAGCCCGTTTTAATCCATTCAAGCGGCCATGTTTTCGTTTTTGAGTATATTTTCTGAATCTCTAGCCCAAAATCACTCCTATCCTACTGATTATTTCAGATTTCGCAAAATGGGACAGCTCCATTTAAGGATGTTTCAAAGTGCATTTTTCTAGTGTTCAACTATTCCAAATCATTTCCAATCACCTCACAACTACTCTAACTCTACCACATTATTATCAAGAGTGTTAGGAAACTTATGTGCTCATAGAAATGAAAGTTTATGACCTTGTAACTTGTTGTCAACTAGATATGTTTTAAGAAAATTATACAAACATGTACAAGAGATACTAATACATATGCAACCATGCAATATAATAGCTCATCTCTAAGTAATGTAAAGGTATAAAAATTAGCTTGGAGACTTACTTAAGGTGATTAGTGAGATGAGAAGATGATTTACTTGATTAACCCAAGATCAATACTTCTAAATTCTTACAATGTGCCCTAATGATACTTGAACTAGCCCAAGGCAATACTTCCTTCTTTCCTTGCTCCTTGGTGGATCGAATTTTATGGGAGAATGAGTAGGTGTTTTTTTTTCTTTTTCTTCTTGTGCTAATGTGTGTAAATGTGCTAAGTCTTCCATATATATAGCAAGTTAACTCCAAGGTTTAATAGTTAGTGAATGAAAAAAGACATAAGGGTGGCTTGGTGTTGGTGTGTAGCCGATTCTGGCTAGGAGGGGGGGACAAGGCTTCTAGTCAAGCCTTCCATTTTTTTTTCTTGGCAACTCCATGTTTTGGGCTACATGTTTAGTAATTATGTAACAAGGAAATTTTGTCTAGTAATTATTATGGTAAAAGGGGGGGGGCATATATGTCAAATGTAGGAGTAGAAGATTTAATTTTTTATGTAATATGTGTATATTGAATGTATTGGGTATTAAAAATAGGTATTGGTTATCGGTTTGGTAATTAACGTAAGTTACGCTTAATTAAACGTTATGAATAAAGAAATTACATTAGGCGTAAGAAAATATTTTTGGAACTTTGGTAATAGTTTAGGAAGTGTAAAAATGCATTAAAAATAATTGTGAGAAGTGTCGGGTGCGTTTTTCATTTAAATGGCGAAAAGCGTTTGTTAATTTAATAAACGTAAATAAATAAATAAATGGAGTTGTTCTAGGGATTAAAATTTCGAACCGGAGTAGGAGCAAGGTATTGGGAGGTTGTAGACTAAATGTAGCCTAAAGTCCTAGTGCACTTGAAAGGTATTCTAAATTTTACGTCAATTCAAGTAAAAAGTTATACGTAAATTGTTATCAAGTAAATGTCAAGATAAGTAATTTGAGTTTATTGAATAGTATTGACCTGTAAAATAGCGGGTTGTCATAGTCTACCACCCATAAAATGAATCTCGTCTGCGAGATTCAGTCAGTGTTGGTCGTTGGAGTGTTGTCACTGAAGAGGTGCGGATACTTTTGACGGATTTGGTCTTCTATTTCCCAACTGAACTCGGGACCACGTTGAGAATTCCAGCGAACCTTGACTATAGAAATTCTACTATGCTTCAATTGCTTGACATTACAATCCATAATTTCTACCGGCTCTTCGATGAAATTAAGCTTGTCATCGAGTTTAATCTCTTCTAATGGAACGATAAAGGATTCGTCGGATAAACACTTCTTAAGATTGGAAACATGAAAGGTATTGTGCACACTGCTGAGCTCTGGCAGAAGCTCAAGTCTGTAAGCCACTGGGCTGATTCTAGCTAGAATCTTAAATGATCCATTGTATCTCGGGTTTAACTTCCCGCATTTTCTGAACTGTATGATGCCTTTCCAAGGCAAGACTTTCAACATAACTCGTTCTCTAACTTGAAATACTAATGGTTTGCGACTGAGGGAAACCTAATTCCAATGATTTGCGTCATGTATCGACATAACTTTTATATAGTTCTCTTGTTGCTTGTAATTGATTCTTGATATGTACGATTTTTCTTTATTGTTTCATGAATAAGTTCTAGACTAGTGAGTTGGGCTTTTCCGATTTGGGCCTGACAACAGGTGATTGGTACTTCGACCATAGAGTGCCTCAAATGGTGCAGTCTTTATACTCATGTGATGACTATTGTTGAAAGTGAATTATGTCAATGTCAAAAGATTATCCTAACCAATTCAGAGTTGATCATACGGCGCTGAGCAAGTTCTATAGTGTTTGGATTGTTCTCTTACTATGTTCATTGGTCTGAGGATGGTAGATCGTGCTTATATCTAATTGGGTTAAAAAAAATCTTAAAGGGATTGCCAGAAGTTTGAGGTATATCGACTACCTTTTATTAGGAGTATTTGAAATTGGTACAACGTGTCTCGTGACTAATTCTACAATGATAAGTTTGTCGGAAAGGGCGTTACCGGAAGGATAAAGCTATGGTAACAGTTTTGATTCCTCGTGTTTTGCTCTAACTGATGTCACGATATGAGTCTTTCTTAGCCTAAGGTGCTTAGTCTTCATTATTAAGATTTTACTGATTAATAGTGTTTCTCTAGATTTCCTTCATCAAAAATTTTCCATGCTACCGTTTGTCAATCACAAAACCCTCAATGTATGTAGTGTTTTAGTACGGTGGTTAATTTTCAAAATTTGACTCGATATTGAGTGTTTTGTTTGAAATCTTTCTCTGAATAAATGAATTTACAAGTTTGAACAAATGACTTTTTAAGTACTCTCTTTCTTGATGATTCAAATTTAGTAGTTATGCAAGATTGGACTGTTTTCAAATATGACCTAAGGTTTTATAGACGGGTTTTCAACATGATGTGCATAGGAATGTTTAGCAAAGATTGATGTTATACATTTCTTAACGTACAATAGTTTTGTTAAAGGTTGACTAAAAGGGATTTACTCGTCAAAATAGGTACTTCAGAAAAATATTTTCCTACAAGGTATATGATTTGTATAAACGCATTTTAAAGAATATCCATTTGAAGTGAAAGCATTAAAAAGGATGAAATAGTCGGGTAGGTATGTCTGCATGAATGCTTAGATGTCTAACGTTTTGTTTATGATGTTGGATAATGCCTATTGGTTAATATTAGGCAAGACTTACAGGTATGAGTATTCAACTTACTTGGTTATTTCTAAAGTGGATCATGTCTTAGGTTTGTTATCTTACTTGGTCTAACTAGTACTTCTGAAATGATAGGATTGGGCGACTATGCCAGAGATAGTGGTTTGGATTGCCTCATGAGATCTTAAGATCTCTGTTGCGTTATGAATCAACTTACTGTATATTTCTAGTCCTTGTTTGTAGTTCCGTAATCCTTTCATTGTTTTCATATGTCATGGAATCCCCTCGTAGATGGAAAGTCTTTCCTAGAAAGGTCAATGGTAAAAATCCAACTTAACGGTTGAGTGAGTGACAAGTGATGTAGGTATCTAGAGAGGGTTTAACAAAAGGGATGTTTATGAACAATTTATTTGGTTACAAAGCTTTGCTTTTTGATGTTTTGAATGAAGATTGTTTTAAGAATTTGAAAGGATGATTGTTTCCTTTATGGCATAATCCTTCCTGAATTAGACATAGGTGATCAGGCTATGTATAATTGAGAACTAATGATGCGATGCTCGGTTTAGTCAAAGTAGTATTATGTTTCTCAAAACTTTTAGATGGTATTCAACGTGTTGTTTTGTAAAATGGTTGCCTAAACATTTTAAAATTTTAACAAGAAAAATCAGTTCGTGTAATATGGTAGTAAATAGTTGATAGAATGACAGAAAATCAATTTATGAGGTGGTAGTAATATAACATGTTTTAAAATTCTGTGAAATAATTTCCTAAGATGGTAGTAAAATAGCTTCTAATAAAATTTGTTGAATGGGTTATAGGATTTGTGGGAGAATCTTACGGAATGGTAATAGTCTATAGTCAAAGATGAGATTTGCCTAATCCCTAATAGGATAGCGGTATGTCGTTGCGAAGTTTTTAGGAATAAGGTAAATGGAATAGAAAATGTAATAGACGAGGGTTGTGAGTATCGTGGATATAATAAAAGATAGAGATTACATTAGATAAAAAGGTACTAGTTACAACTAGGTTACGCTAACTTCCTAAGGTGAAGTACAACAGGAAAATACAACCCTAGAGGGCTTGAGCTATGGTTTATAATTTAAGTAGGAGCTCCTTCTTCTAACTCATTATTGTTGTCCTTGACGTTGATAGTATCCTGAAGAGCTCCTCATGCGATAACCTACTCTCTTCCTCGAGCTATCCTCTCTTGGCTCTTGGATTCTTGATTACTTTGCTTTGGATTGACACACCTAAAGTGTCATTTCTTTCCACAGCCAAAACATATTAATGGAGGTTTCTGATCTTCGACAAGTGTAGGAGTTCTGCAATATTTAGTCAGGTGACCATTCTTCTTACAGTTACCACATGGATTAGGGCAACGACCAGGGTTATGGTGTTTTTAACATTTATTACATTTTGGTAAAGTACCAAGGTACCCTTTCTTCTTAGTTGGGCCTGCAACATGGGCTTTAGCAAACTCTTGTCTCTTAGGTGGTTGTTGTACAAGACTCCCACCCTGATTGTTGTTGTTGTTCCATTTTCGTTTGTTGTCATTATTGTTTCCTACAGCCTTGGTGTGAGCTATGTTTTACATTGCCTGGAGCGACATACGATAGCTTTAGGCATGATATCGGGTTCTAATGGGGTGACCAACATACGAATTTTAGGGGAGAGTCCCCCGATATACCTCTCAAGTTTCTTACATTCCGGTTCATCCATTGCAGGGCATAGCCGTGCTAATTCGTAAAAATGACAAGTGAATTTGGCAACATCATCTCCTACCATGGTAAAATCCAGGATTTCCTGTTCCATTGCTCGTAATTCGCTCCTTGAACAATATTCTAAAATCATCATCCTTCTTAGTTTCTCCCAAGAGATTGAGTAAGCAGCGTCGAACCCTACTATCTGAACATGGTTATTCCACCATACCTAGGCACGATCTCGAAAAATGCAAGTGGCGAACTTAACTTTGTTTTCCTTGAGGCAGTTACCACCTCGAAATATTGTTTCTACTTCTTCGAACCATTTGCAAAATCCCCTCGCGCCTTCAGTTCCACTAAAGGTGTGGGGATCGCAATCCATAAATTCCTTGTATGTAAAATTAGGAATTTTTGGTGAAACGTTTCCTCCTTCTGTGCCTTCAGCTGTCTTGGTGGTTTCAAGTCTTCCTGGTGCATTGGTCACATTTATCTCGTGATTGGCGAGGGCTGTGGCTATGCTTTTGGCAATGATTTGCTCAACAGTGGCTTGTGTCATAGCTAGAGCGGCTTGCTTCGACATAACTCTTCAAAAATCATAAGGGACCATGAGAATTTGTAAGTAGTAAGGATCATCACACTCACATATACACAACCATGACATGTATAAATGAAGTGAAATCACAACAAGATACAACCACGAAAATATAATTGATATAATCATAACACATATTAAGTTTGATCTACATAGACCGATATCAGGCATAGCACAACCATATCCATAGACCGATGTAAGATGAAAATTTTGGCCTACATAGACCAATATCAGGCATAGCATAACCATATCCATATAGTAGAGTCAATACTTGATAAATTCGTTGTACAACAATCAAAATACTATAAGTTTCTTTGAACTATGCCACACATCCCGCAGCTAGGATAATAGTAAAAGCTAGTAAAGATATAAGTTTGATCTAGAGGCTTCCTGGTGCTCCTCTGGGTGGATCCTGGGTTGTGGGATCATGGGGTTGTGATGAGTTCTGATGTGGGGCCTGGAGTTGTGCGTTGATCATATCCGACATAGTATAGATCCCAAACCAATCTTGAGCAATCTATTGATGTTCCTGTTGACTCGGTGATCTAGGTACTATCCACAGAGTGTCCTTTAATTCCTGATATGTGGGAATGGAAAAGGGGAATGACAATGGTGATAGTGGGAAGGTAGGGGCAGCCTCCTGAGAGTCGAAGGTCTCAGCGGCACATCTGGCTGTCTCCTCTAGGTCTGTCTCAGGTGATGCTAATACCCCAAATAGGTGGAAGTTATCATTTGACGATGGTGAGTGATATGGGGATGTCGAGGCATAGGAAGGTAAGAGTAGTGATGTAGGTGCATTAGTGGATGAAAAAGCATCCTCGATATCCTAGTCTGATGAAATGATGATAGGGTGGTTGGGTGAAGACATGACTCTGTAACAACCCGATATAAAATAAATGTAAATACTTCGTATTAGATAAGTAGGTAAAAGCATGTATAGCAATTGCACACACATCATGATATTGTGAAGTGTCGTGACCTAATGGTTATAGTCTAGGGTCTATGATGCATCCTAGTTCTCTATAACCTTGGCTCTGGTACCAATCTGTCACACCCCCAAATTTGGATTGCAGCGGAATGGAATTCCGAGGGTGTGATGTTCTTGGATAACAAAGTACAAGGAAATAAAGAATGACCTCTAAGTGAGTCATTTTAAAACAATCGTTTGATTTAAACATAAACGTTTTACAAAAACATTAATATCAGAGTTCACCATCAAATGTAAGATTTTAATACATAACCAAACGCTAAGTAATGCAAGGAAATCTTCATCATGATGTGCGTTCCAAAATGTGACTCTAGTATGCTCCATACATAGGTGATTATTATCGTCTAGTTACCTGAGAATACACGCTAAAAAGTCAACATAATTGATGGTGAGTTCATAGGTTTAAGTAAACAAGTAAGGTGCGGACCACAAGATTTCACAAGCATGACAATCACAACAAATATAACGTCATAGCCAAAAATAATACAGAGTGCCCTAAGCTCATGACCCCGAAGCTCAACGAAATGGTATGCAATCAAGCATAATAATAATCAATGCCCCAACTAAGTGTTTGCCAGACACTCGGAAATAATCCGAATGATATGCGTCCGTTTGACAGGTTGGCGCGACCAACTCGGACGGGGGTGTTAACCCAAATAGATCTATTCATAGCATCCGCGCTTACAAGTAATTAACGGTTCATGATTCAAGGGGACTTTAACGGCATAACGGTAACTTAGGCAATGTAACAGTTTTAATACTTGTGTCCGAAAAATAAGCAATGTATTCCCACCCCTAGGGTTTAGAAATAATGTACAAATAATGTAAAAACCGGGGCTATGAAACTCACCTTAGTTATCAAATCTCGATTAGTAATATGGTAAAATGTGAATAGTGGTCCGATAACTCTAACCGCAACCTAAATAAGTACCATGTCTTAGGTTTGAAAACAAGGTCGTGCATGCAAGTTCGTATGCTATTATATTACTTGTACATGTTTGTTGCAACATTTAACGTCAAAAATAGAGTTATGACAACTCATTCAATTATTAAGTATAAATTACCTCAGATATAACGCGTAATTAGTTTATCTTGTACTTTAGGTAGGGTTATCTTACTAATAAGTATTTTAGTAAAATCACCATTACGCTTTAACAACATTCTACGATAGTCTTCTAAGTGACTTATGAGAAAAATAAAGTTTTACGTCAATAATTAACACTTTGTTGGATTCCTGAAAATGACCATGTGGCCCAGTAAAGCTAGCCGTAAAACAGTTTCTACTAAGTGTTACTGACCCAACTCAGTGGATTTAGGAAGTATATAGTAAGGTCTACAAAAGCTAACAATGACTTTTAGCCCATTCGGATCCCGATCCCACACTTTTATGGCCTTAAAATTAGGTGATCAGGCTGTTTTTATTGTTTCTGGGCAGTTTTCGGGGAAGTTTGAGAGGTCATAAGTTACTCGTTATAAATCCATTTGACGAACGGTTGGACTTTTTGGAAACTAGGCCAGGTGAACTTTATTTTACCTACTAGTGCCATTTTTCTATAACAGACCCTATCTATGAGAAAAATGGGGTTAAACATGGTCACATGGGAAAAACAGTTTTGACACTTAGAAAAGTTTCTCAGTTTGAGCTGTTGGTTTTGGCCAGTTTTCGTCATAATTCAAATCTATGTATCTTGGTCGTTTTAGCTCCGTTTCTTAAGTTCTTTATATCCCCGGGTTCATATTTAAGGGTACTAACATATTTTTACTATCTCAGAATATTTAGCTAACTTTGAATGCCCGTTTTCACCCTTTGAAAAACCCTCAACAGCTTGTTCTTTTTCAGAAATTTGTTTTCGTCGCCTATATTCAAATTAGTGTATCTCCTTCGTTATAAGCCCGTTTTAATCCATTCAAGCGGCCATATTTTCGTTTTTGAGTATATTTTCTGAATCTCTAGCCCAAAATCACTCCTATCCTACTGATTATTCCAGATATGGAAAAATGGGACAGCTCCATTTAAGGATGTTTCAAAGTGCATTTTTCTAGTGTTCAAGCTATTCCAAATCATTTCCAATCACCTAACAACTACTCTAACTCTACCACATTATTATCAAGAGTGAGATACCCTTAGAAAAACCCTCAGAGCCATTCCTTTCATTTCTTACACCAATATTAAATTGTTTCGTTACACCTATGCGCCTTAGCCTACCCTGTAGATTAAAGTCCGTGGTTGGGTGCTTTTGTAAAGTGTGAATTTCCTGTGTTTGTGTGTGTTTCTTATCTTTGGTTAGGTCGGGAATTGAAAATCGCAATTGGGAATGTGATAGTAGTTATTTTTATTTTCGTGTGTTTGGTACTATCACTATTATTTTATTTCTGAAGTTTTAAAATGTATGGAAAAAATTATCCAGAATTATTATGATGGTGAAGTGGTGAAATTTTACACCATTAGTTGTTTTTATTTGATGATTAAATTAAAAGAAAGAAAAAAAGAAAACGAAAAAAGAAGAAAGAAAAAGAGAGAAAGAGAGAGAGAGAGAGAAGTGAGATTGTGAGATAATCGATTTGTCTAATCTTAACCGAATTAATATTTTGAGCTAATCGATTATTCGTTGGTACATATTATACACCAACGATGTAAAGTTATATATTAGTGGAGATATCGCCACTATTTGTTGTACTATAGTTATGGATCGCAAGGGAGTTGGCCGTTATGGGAACGCCAACTAAGGTTTGTTTTATGAGATGATGATTAAGACATCATTGAGTTTAATTAGTGTCTACCTTTTAAAGCGTAAGTTAGTCTATGATTTGTGTCTTTTTCAAGGGAATGTCTGGAAGTAATTAACCACATTTGTATGGACTTAATCTATTTGTTTGTTATTTTATTTTTACACCAATTTTATGTATTTCCCAAATGTTATCCTTACCCTTACCAAATTACTTTATTTGTTGTTAGCTTTCGAGCATCTGGATATTGTAATGGCTTGATGTGTGGTTTTGCAACCTTACAACAGGTTTTACCTCTCAAGGGATCTCAAGAGGCTTACAACCCCACCAGGCAGTGTACCTGACCGATGTAGTATAGTGTAGTCGTAAGTACGGGGGATTGATCATTCTCCACAGGGAATAGTGTTCGTTAGGTATGAAAAATTACTCTAATAGGTCTAAGGGTGAGAGAAGATTCTTTTTATGTTTTTATATTTTATGAAAGCAAGTAAAATCTCGGGTTTGAAAGAGTGGGCGGAATTAGTTGCTAGTCAACTAACCCAAGTTACTACGAATGCAAATAAAATAAAATAACAGAAAATGAAAAGGTGGTAAAACTTATGTGGAGAGAAATGTGTTTACTTAGATTTCCTTACTCCCTAACTATCTTTTACCGGTTGATTAGTGTGTATTAATTGCGTGGATGACGGGTGTATTCCTTAATACCATTCGTGGGGTGGCGTACGTACTTCCCCAACTCTATGAACTCCTACTTCACTCCTATGTCGAGCCGGCTAGGAAGCTCCTAACATGGGATCACTAGAATTCGCTCATGCATTAAATACAACCATAAAAACCTTTAGTACGCATTTGGTTCATGTTTCTTAAGACGTTCAAGCAAGTTACCGAATAGGAAGTTAGCCAGTTTTCTTAAGCCTAACATAGATAAACAATCATCCAATACAACTAATAACACACTAATAACCAATAATCAATAGCTAGGTTTCATTAGATCTAAGCAAACACAAGATAAATCTAGCCTAGCATGTTAAACAAAAGACAAGAACAAGATAGAATCAAACAACACATAGACATATTGAATGATTAATTGATAACTTATCTTCAATGTAACATGGAAGATCTCAAGGCAAAAAGCCTTGAAAAAGCTGCTAAAATCGTCTTAGGGTTTTCACACACAAAGTTCCACACAAGTTCCACACTAATGACAAAAAATTGCAAAACTATATATAGACTTTCAGATCTGACGGCGTCACGTTATGGAGTGTGACGCCGTCACCTCGCCGCTTTTAGGGTTCCCGGATGGCCTTCTTGACGCCGTCCCTCTTTAGCTCTCCAAAATCCGTTCTGGCTTATCAAGGCTTGACGCCGTCAGAATTAGGCGTGACGCCGTCCCTCTCTAAATTAAGCCGTGACGACCTTGATCAGATTAAAGGGTGACGCCGTCAGAATTCCCATGCAAATTCTCTGGCTTATCATGAGTAATTTTCACATCCACCTTTTTCTTGCCAAGCCATGACGCCGTCTGGGGATAATCCTGACGCCGTCAAAGGTAATTTTCACCCGATTTTGAGACTTTGTCGTTTTCTTCACTTTTATGCTCCAAAAACGTCCAAAATGCTTCCTTTTCCAGATTTCTTCTCAAAAGTACCTAAAATGACAAAAGGAACGATTTAGGGCAATATTTGATCAAATAAATACGATTTAGAGCTTAAATGACCCCTAAAAGCGGTACACTTTTCGCTTCATCAAATACCCTTACACTTGAGATTTGCTTGTCCTCAAGCAAATGTTCTTTTATTCTAATCAAAATACAAGTTAGGGGTCATTTAATGCTAACATAAAAGTAATTACAACAAATATTCGTTCCACTTTAATCATAATAAGCACGGAGATTACAAACTAGCACCTCACAAGTAGTGTTTAGATACTCACATCTCTCAAGTGTCATCAAAATAAATCTCATAAATGAAAACGAATAATATCTCTCACTACCTGTCATAGCAAATATATTACCATAGGCTTGGGAAAGGATCGAAAACCTCCTCCACTAGGCGTAAGCACCTAAGATAAACTATCAAAGAGGGCTTTTAAATGGGTTATAACGTTAGGTGTAGGGAAAAGGAAAACACGGTTTTGTTGGATAAAGGATATTTTACTGGTGGCGAGTTAAAGATCTTGATCGATTACATGTACTATACAATGTTGCTAAGCCAAGACTCGACTCAATCTTAAGCTAAAAACAAAATAACAAAAACTTAAAATAAACATAAAATGAAACGGGATGGTAGTCCGTATGTTTTTTCTATTTTTCTTTTTCTCATTTTTTTGTATTTTTCTTGATTTTTTTTTTTTTTTTTTTTTTTTTTTTTGAATACACTCTTGCCCTACCATCCAAAATAATACATCATAGGGGCATTGCATTCCCCTTACACTTAAACTTTTACATAACTTTACAAACACTATTCTAATGACTCGAATTAAGATAATCAAAACACTTGGAGTACTTTTAAAATATTTAGCACATATGGGGGTAATAAATGATGTTCTTCCCCATTACTCCATTACACTAGTACTTTACCCATGAGTCCCAATCGTCCCAAAATAATATGTACAAGGATATGAATCGACTTAGCAACCATGTAATCAATTAGATAATTAACTTGGGTTTAAACAAATGTTGTAACAATAATGCACTAAAAATGAGTGCATACAAGGTAGGCTAAGGCGATTTGGGTGTACATTTAAGTGGGGTGTAAACAAATTCTTCCTTTAAGTAAAATGCTTAAAGGTCGAAACGAAAAGATAGGCTCTGAGGGGTGTACTAGGGGTATCGTGTACTAAAAATGAGTACAACGCAAAGGGTGTGGGAGAATTACTTGACCAATGTAGCCAAAGTAATTATAAAAAAAACACAGGTGTAAAACAATGGGTTAATCCTAATGCCTCTTATCATGTAGTAAATCTAACTACACGAATGTAGTCTCACTTGTGGCCTTGGAATGGTCCTAACACAAGTTCTAGAATCTAAGTGCTACCGGTACACACATCATAGCATAAATGCTTTTCCTACCAATTCTAGGGGCGAACCTCACATATTTGGGGGTGGAAAATTTTTTAGTGGTACGGTTTTTGTGCTAGTCATATAACTCCTATCCGTGAGACGCTTATTAGAACTAAAGTTTCACTCCTAAATGTTGTAAAAAAATTTAAATTTGGCACTAAAATTACCCTAACAGGTATTTATCTCAGTTTTATTACACATCTATTATTAAACAAACAAAAATCAAGCGTAATAGCATTCTCTAATCGTACTTTTACCCCCCCCCCTTACACTTAAGATGAACATTGTCCCCAATGTTCAAATAACAAGATGTAAAAGAAAAAAGTAAAAGAATGAAATCAAATACTCCCCTGATTCGCTCGGTGGATAATGAAGTAACACGGTTAGATCTTCTTCCAAAGAGAATGTAAAAGCTCCATGACTAATGCATCGCCAAAAGCTTGATCCAAAACATTTCCTTGTCCAAAATAACCTGTTAAACCTGAGAAAACAAACACGAAAACCTGCATAACATCGGCGGGATAAACTCTATATATAAGGATATAATGCTTGTGGAATGATAATTTTGCAGATTCCTGGAGATTATAAGTTATAGATTTAATAAAAACTTTTTATGAAAACAAAACTTTCAAAAATTTTCAGAAAATTAAACCTGACGCCGTCAGTTGTAAATCCTGACGCGTCAGAAATGATCTGACAGAATTCTCATGTTACGTTTCCGGAAAAATTTTGGAAAAACCTATACCTTACTTCCTGGAATTCCTGCAAAACATCATTATGACTCGATACAAGCATTTGACTCAAACAAACACTAATATGTATGTTCATTTAATATTATTATGATTCATGTTTAATTTGTGTTCTAATAAACCGATTTAGATTTCCCTTACACTTGACTTTTGCAAAATACCTTTATATGTAGTTAAGACGAAGTTAAAAACAACATAAAGCATTTTCACAATTAGTTTTTGAACATGAATCAATAATAATAAAAATTAAACACACATACGGAAACAAATAAAATCAAACGAACAAATAAATAAACACACAAAGCAAATAAAACTTGGGTTGCCTCCCAAGAAGCGCTTTTCTTTATTAACGAGTCTTGTAGCTAGACTCAAAGTCCTTCTACCCTATGTAAGTGAGCTCGTCATCGAGGACATCTTTAGGGTTAAGCTTGGATTGAAGTTTCCTATTGGTTTGCTTGGTACAATATATCTTTTCAAACTTCTCTCCATCCGGGTCATACAATGTCATCTTAATATGCCATGACCCATCTCCATCTTTGGGTGGTTTGTCCCAATCCCACTTATGATCATCTTCCTCACAAGTCCACTTATTCATTCCTAGGTTAATTGGCAAAACTCCTAGGAAATCAATCATCTTCCTAAAAACTAGAGGGTCTTCAAATGGATCCAATTCGGTATCCCTAGCCAAGAGTTGCTCTACCGTATGTGTTTGGTTCACAAAGTCCTCTTCTAGGTAAAATGGGCGTTGGGGTCCTATGAAGTCTCTATCGATCCAAGGTCCATATCTAGATGGTCTCCTATTTGATTCTAACCAATGTGGTGTTGGTTCCTCACTAGTATCATAGGCATGTTTCTTAACATCATAGACTGACCAAGTATTTCCTTCTCCTACCGCTATTTTGGATTCCTTACAATCAATCATAGCACTAGCGGTCGCCAAAAATCCTCTACCTATCAACAAGGGGCATGTAGGGTCGCTAACCATATCAAGGACGTGGAAATCGGCTAAAATGGTTAGTTTTCCAATGTGCACTAACACGTCCTTAACTACTCCAACCGGGTAAGCAACACTCCCATCCGCTAAACCTATTATCACCTCGGTTTCTTCAAGTTTTCCTAGTTTTAGAGAGGTGTAGAGAGGTAACGGAAGTAGGTTAAGGCTTGATCCAAGATCGGCTAATGTGTCATAAGCCTCCGAATTACCGATCTTGCAAGGTAGAACAAATAAGCCCGGATCATCTAACTTCTTAGGTAGCTTGTTTTGAACAAAGGCGGTCCCTTTTTCGCCTAACTTGAGCTTCTTCTCATCCAACACATCAATAACCGGACTTTCAAGGTGGAGCTCCTTGAATTCTTCGTCAAGGTTTTGAGTGGGAGGTGTTTCAACTACAACTTAGGTTTGTTTGAAACACGTGCTCATGGAATTGACCGAATAATATTGTGGACAAGAACTAGGAGACGAAACCGATGAAATGGCGTTGACGTTTAGTTTCGGGTTCTTGACCGTGTTGCTAGGGAGTGCTCCCATTTCTCGGTCATTGAGGGCTTTCAACAAAGTGTCAATCTTATTGGTCATCTCGCTTTGTTTTTGTTTGAAATCGGCTTCAAACTTGGCTAAACGAGCTTCTTGAGATGCCATAAATTGAGACATCAATCCTTAAAAGTTATTGGTACTACCATTGCCGGAAGGATTGTTGTTGAAAGTACGGTTCGAGTTGGAACCGCTTGATTGGAAACGATTAGGTGGGTTGGAAGAATTGGTTTGTTGTGTGTTTTGGTTTTGTTTCCACCTAAGGTTCGGGTGATTTTTCCATGAGGGGTTGTATGGATCACCGTAGGGGTTTGGCTCGGGTTTGAATGTGTACCACTCGTCTCCCTCTCCGTCGGTACGCGAGGATGCGTAGTCCACAAAAGCTTGTTCGGGGAGTTCCATGCAATCACGAGTGTCGTGGGGACCACTACATAATTCACATGAAGAAGTGATTTTGTTCACTTGGCTTGAAGGTTTAGGAGCCTCGTAGGATTTCATGAGAAACTTGACTTGGTCTTCAAGTTCTATGATCCTACGGTCGGAAGTGCTTGAATTGTTCGAAGGCAAAGATATTGCCTTGACCGTTTTATTCAAATCACGGGGGTCACTCCAACTTTCGTTGTCATAAAGAGCAAGATCTTCTAGGAGAGCCCATGATTGTTCCGCACTTAGATCACGTAGCTTACCACCGGCCGATTGGTCAATGATTTGCCTTGTGAAGAGGTTGATATGGTCATAAAAGATTTGGACTTGGAGCCAAAGTTCTATGCCATGGTGAGGGACTTTTTGGAGTAAGTCCTTGAATCGAGTCCATGCCTCGTAGAGGGTTTCGCCTTGACGTTGTTGGAACATCAAGATATCATTCCTTAGCTTGGTAGTTCTTCCTGGTGGGAAAAACTAAGCAAGGAAACGAGTAGTGAGATCATCCCAAGAGGTGATGGATCCTGCGGGTTGACGCTCTAGCCATTGACTAGCTTGGTCCCGCTAAGAGAATTGAAAGAGACGTAGTCGGGTCGTCTCTCGAGTGGCAACATCAAGGTCTATAGAATCAACGATTTTGAGAAAGTCCTTGAGATGTTGATTAGGATCTTCAGAACGAAGTCCATGGAATGCGCATCCGCTTTGCACCAACCGGATGGTGTCGGATCGCAAGGGAGTGACATTGGCTCTTTGAGTGAGCTCAATGGTGTTTCGATAGCCATGGTGGCTGATGAAGCGAAAAGTGTACCGCTTTTAAGGGTCATTTAAGCCCTAAATCGTATTTATTTGATCAAATATTGCCCTAAATCGTTCCTTTTGTCATTTTAGGTACTTTTGAGGAGAAATCTGGAAAAGGAGGCATTTTGGACGTTTTTGGAGCATAAAAGTGAAGAAAACGACAAAGTCTCAAAAATCGGCTAAAAGTCACCTTTGACGGCGTCACATTTAACCCCAGACGGCGTCATGCCTTGGCAAGAAAAAGTGGACGTGAAATTTACTCATGATAGGCCAGTGAAAATAGCATGTGAATTCTGACGGCGTCACGCTTTAACTTGATCAAGGGCGTCACGGCTTAAATCATAAGGGGACGGCGTCACGTTCACGAGCTGACGGCGTCAAGCCTTGATAAGCCAGAATGGATTTTTGAAGAGCTAAAGAGGGACGGCGTCAAGAAGGTCATCCGGGAACCCTAGAAGCGGCGAGGTGACGGCGTCACACTCCATAAGGTGACGCCGTCAGATGTAAAAATCTATATATAGTTTTCTAATTTTTTGTCATTAGAGAGAGCTTAGTGTGTGGAATTTTGGGAGAAAACCCTAGGACGATTTTAGCTTCTTTCTCAAGGCTTTTTGCCTTGAGATCTTCCATGTTACATTGAAGATAAGTTATCAATTAATCATTCAATATGTCTATGTGTTGTTTGATTTTATCTTATTCTTGTCTTTTGATTAACATGTTAGGCTAAATTTATCTTGTGTTTGCTTAGATCTAATGAAACCTAGCTATTGATTATTGGTTGTTAGTGTGTTATTAGTTGTATTGGATGATTGTTTATCTATGTTAGGCTTAAGAAAACTGGCTAACTTCCTATTCGGTAACTTGCTTGAACGTCTTAAGAAACATGAACCAAATGCGTACTAAAGGTTTTTATGGTTGTATTTAATGCACAAGCGAATTCTAGTGATCCCATGTTAGGAGCTTCCTAGCCGGCTCGACATAGGAGTGAAGTAGGAGCTTGTAGAGTTGGGGAAGTAAGTACGCCACCCCACGAATGGTATTAAGGAATACACCCGTCATCCACGCGACTAATACACACTAATTAACCGGTAAAAGATAGTTAGGGAGTAAGGAAGTCTAAGTAAACACATTTCTCTACACATAAGTTTCTTACCACATTTTATTTTCAGTTATTTATTTTATTTGCATTTGTAGTTATTTTGGGTTAGTTGACTAGCAACTAATTCCGCCCACTCTTTCAAAACCGAGATTTTACTTGCTTTCATAAAAAATATAAAAACATAAAAAGAATCTTCCTCAACCCTTAGACCTAATTAGAGTAGTCCTTCATACCTAACGAACACTATTCCCTGTGGAGAACGATCAATCCCCCGTACTTACCACTACACTATACTACATCGGTCAGGTACACTGCCTGGTGGGGTTGTAAGCCTCTTGAGATCCCTCGAGAGGTAAAACCTGTTGTAAGGTTACAAAACCACGCATCAGTGGCTAGGATGGGAATACTCTCCTAAAGTACGGGCTCTAGGAGGTGGTGGTTGTTGTGGTGGGTTGTTGGGATCAAGGATATTACCACCTTCCATTATGTCGGATGGTAATGGTTACGAACACAGAAACGAAGAAAAAAGATAGACTAAAGAAAACCTAGAAAAATAAAATAAAAATCTCACTAGAAAGGAATCTAGTGAGTAGACCTATAAAATAAAAATTCAACCTAAACAATAACTATTCCCCGGCAGCGGCGCCAAAAACTTGATGCGTGGTTTTGCAACCTTACAACAGGTTTTACCTCTCGAGGGATCTCAAGAGGCTTACAACCCCACCAGGCAGTGTACCTGACCGATGTAGTATAGTGTAGTGGTAAGTACGGGGGATTGATCGTTCTCCACAGGGAATAGTGTTCGTTAGGTATGAAAAATTACTCTAATAGGTCTAAGGGTGAGAGAAGATTCTTTTTATGTTTTTATATTTTATGAAAGCAAGTAAAATCTCGGGTTTGAAAGAGTGGGCGGAATTAGTTCTAGTCAACTAACCCAAGTTACTACGAATGCAAATAAAATAAAATAACAGAAAATGAAAAGGTGGTAAAACTTATGTGGAGAGAAATGTGTTTACTTAGATTTCCTTACTCCCTAACTATCTTTTACCGGTTGATTAGTGTGTATTAATTGCGTGGATGACGGGTGTATTCCTTAATACCATTTGTGGGGTGGCGTACGTACTTCCCCAACTCTATGAACTCCTACTTCACTCCTATGTCGAGCCGGCTAGGAAGCTCCTAACATGGGATCACTAGAATTCGCTCATGCATTAAATACAACCATAAAAACCTTTAGTACGCATTTGGTTCATGTTTCTTAAGACGTTCAAGCAAGTTACCGAATAGGAAGTTAGCCAGTTTTCTTAAGCCTAACATAGATAAACAATCATCCAATACAACTAATAACACACTAATAACCAATAATCAATAGCTAGGTTTCATTAGATCTAAGCAAACACAAGATAAATCTAGCCTAGCATGTTAAACAAAAGACAAGAACAAGATAGAATCAAACAACACATAGACATATTGAATGATTAATTGATAACTTATCTTCAATGTAACATGGAAGATCTCAAGGCAAAAAGCCTTGAAAAAGCTGCTAAAATCGTCTTAGGGTTTTCACACACAAAGTTCCCCAATAAGTTCCACACTAATGACAAAAAATTGCAAAACTATATATAGACTTTCAGATCTGACGGCGTCACGTTATGGAGTGTGACGCCGTCACCTCGCCGCTTTTAGGGTTCCCGGATGGCCTTCTTGACGCCGTCCCTCTTTAGCTCTCCAAAATCCGTTCTGGCTTATCAAGGCTTGACGCCGTCAGAATTAGGCGTGACGCCGTCCCTCTTTAAATTAAGCCGTGACGACCTTGATCAGATTAAAGGGTGACGCCGTCAGAATTCCCATGCAAATTCTCTGGCTTATCATGAGTAATTTTCACATCCACCTTTTTCTTGCCAAGCCATGACGCCGTCCAGGGATAATCCTGACGCCGTCAAAGGTAATTTTCAGCCGATTTTGAGACTTTGTCGTTTTCTTCACTTTTATGCTCCAAAAACGTCCAAAATGCTTCCTTTTCCAGATTTCTTCTCAAAAGTACCTAAAATGACAAAAGGAACGATTTAGGGCAATATTTGATCAAATAAATACGATTTAGGGCTTAAATGACCCCTTAAAAGCGGTACACTTTTCGCTTCATCAGGATATTGTAATGGCTTGGTGAGAATATCAAGTGCATTAATATTTTAGTGACCATCCGGTTTTTGAGTGATCGAATAACGCACCAGCGATCTAAGGTTCCGACTAATCGTGACAGGATTAGATCTGCTGAAAAATGCTTAATACGAGAATCTAGAGTGTAGGGGTCGCCTAGATTTAAGACAGACCACGCCAAGTTGTGAGTATCGTCACTACAGGTCTTAGACTTACAAACATCTTATATAACTAAACAATGGCTAATACGTTTTCCTTGCTATCGGCTTGACCTCTTCTTTATTATCTGTGTTTCTTCTTGTGTGTGTTATTTGTATCGTTACATTTACAATTTTCATTAAATCTAAACAACGTGCCAGTCTCTCAGGCTGAAAACCCCTTTGTTGAGTTAGATTAGGTTTAATTAGACTAACTTGTAGAATTAAAGTACTGATAGATGTTTAAGTGTTAACGTTCCACTCTTAGTGATCAACACCCTACTTACCAACTAGCTCACCATCGATCAGGTAACTGCCCGTTAGTGTTTGTTATAGGTAAAGTCGGAAAAATATAAATTTAAAACTTAATAACATTAAATGACCTATACAAATCAATGACCAATCATAAGTATGCCCTGATCCACTGTAAATTAGTTAATTACCTAAAAAATGTGATCTGCTCTGTTCTTCAGCTGTAATCTTTAACAACCAATCAAAAGCAGCAAGATCAAATATATGAATTTCATCCATTCTTTTGTTGAATTTAACCATAGTATTAGTTGTAGTAGTAGTATGTGTTAAATCACATACATTTTCTTTATCAGAAACGGACTTAATAGACCAAAAACTGATCATAAATGCCAAATATATGCTTGTTTTTGTATTTTTGCATATGTAGGTAACAGATATGATGAAAAAGAAAAAAAGAAAGACAAAACGGACGGAAACGAGCATGAGAATGGAAAGAGTGAGAAAAGCCGAGGCCAGGGATGTGATTCTACATTTTTTATCAACCATAAACCCAAAATTTCAAAACCAAATCCTTAATAATAAATTATTTTTACCAAATATCCAAAATCATTTTCACCTCAAGTCCCTAAAAGTTTTACAAAGTTAGTCCTTACTAACTTTTGTTAAATCCTTAAAACAAATAATCAAAAACCAAATCCAGTCCAGCTTTTTATAATCCTTAAACCCAATCCAGTCCCAATTATAAAAAAAATGCAAGCCCAGTCCACTTCTTTTAAACTCGGATCCAACACAACCCATCCCTACAACCTAGGTCAAACCCAAATTAAACCCGGGTCAACACATAAAAAGAAAGCGGGAAAATAACTTATTGTTCACCTTCTTCTTCCCAGCTTTACCCGTTTACCTCGCCTTAATTACCCCACTTAAATCCCCTTCTAGAAGGCTGACATGTCAGGGAATAAGCTCATTTTATGTACACGCTGGCTAATCTCAAGCTCATGATTGGTGGATGTTATGTGGCACTTGATCCAAGGGCATGGATTGGAGCATGATGTCGACATAATTGATTGAAGGGCTGTGATTTGATGGACGAAACTCTAGATGCATCCTCAGCCATCTATAAATAGAGGCCTCTTCACCAAGCACAAGAAGTTTTTTTGGAGTCTTTATTTTAGAGTCGTGTAATAGCTTATTTAGTGCTTATTTTCCGGAAATGGTTGAATGCTTAGCCTTGGCCGATCTTGGCGCAAGCATCAATCTTATGCCACTTTCCGTATGGAAAAATCTTTCCCTTCCAGAGCTTACTCCTACTCGAATGACTCTCGAGCTTGCGGACCGATCGATTACTCGTCCTATCGGTGTCGCCGAAGATGTCTTCGTAAAAGTAGGAAAGTTCCATTTTCTGGCTGACTTTGTTGTCGTTGATTTTGATGCCAATCCTCGGGTTCCCCTCATTCTCGGGAGATCCTTCTTGAGGACGGGACGTGCTTTAATTGATTTTTATGGTGAAGTTCTTGGATTTTTGAACAATTCTCCCAGTGGCAGTCCCACTCCGACTTCTGAACCTATCGTTGCCTGACTCTTCCTGTGGAAAGGTTTTGTTTGTTGAGATATTTATGTATTGAATGTGTTTAGCATGCGGAATCTACTACAACACACTTAAAAGAATACAAGGTGGTGAGTTTAAGTAAACGTGAGTATGCAATGAACAAAGAACACAACTTGGTTAACACAAAACGATTCAATATTATTGATGAAATAATACGGATGATCTAAATATCACCGGGATTACAAAGTAATCTTGAATCTAAGATTGTAAAAGGATTTGTGAATTGAGTAACTAAGTTACTTGAGAGTTTGTTCTGGTTTTGGTTTATGGTTGAAGAGATGCATGCATGAAGTGTGACTAAGGTATCCTTTTATAAGATAAGGACACCTTATTACAAGTTGTCAAGTGGTTCGAATATAATACTTTACTTTGACTATATTAGCGCCTACAATTAAATACAACTACCAATGTACAACTCTGCAATATTCTTCTGTACTCCACAGAAGACTAAACTACTTCTACATAACGTATAACAATGTACAAAGACTAATAATTCAACTAAATATCTATTACAAAATATCTAATCGACTTGACATAAGCTTGGCAGGCTCTTCATCAACTAGCAGTACCTTCTACCCAGAAGGTACTGGTAGAACATCTTCATACACTTCAAAATCAACTAGCAGGCTCTTTGACATCTTTGGCAGGCTCTTTGACTTGAACATTTTATTCCCAAAATCCTCCCCTAAACTTGTTATTTCCATTAAAATACACAAGTTTCTGATGAATAAAATACATACCTTGAGGATTTGAGGGAACTCTTCCAAAAACCTTCACTCTCTGTTCTTCCTTTTTCTTTCATATTGCTCAGATATGCTCCTTAGCAAATTCTGAACAATTTCTGAATTCTCTTCATCTTTGTCACATCTTAATCTCTTGGAGATCATAGTTTTAAGCACTTCATAACTAAGTGGATACTCTTTCTCAGCCAACATAAAGAGTTCTATCCCACTCTGTGTGTAAAGATGATGAATATTGCTATGGCTTAGAAATTCCCATGTTGTTGAAGGATCATAATAGGGAAATTTCCAATGAACATCTTTGGGTTCAGGATCAAACATCCTATTGAATTCTACCCATAGTTCCTGTTCCTTAGCATCTGAACTAGAAGTTGTGTCTAGCCTAATCTGCACTAGATTCCACAATTCTTCCAAGTCTGCTCTGTCACATGCTCTAACTAAATTTTCAAAATTCTTAAAGATAGCAAACTGTCCTCCAACCCTTGTTATTTTCCATGATTTTCCTAATCTATCATGGTTGATCTCCCAATCAATAATAGGTCGTCTACAGCTAATTGGATCAGCATGTATGATAGTAGGCAAAGTAATCAACATTTTACTTACTTGCTCTGTGTCCAATTTTGCTACTTCTTTCTTCTGAGCATCCTTCTTCTTCATTGAGGGGTGTACATCAGATGGAACTTTGTAGTAAAGACTTTTGTAGGCTTGAAGATACAGGAAGAAGATTTTATCAGCAGATTTCTTCTTTAGTTGATAATCAGTCCAATTTGCTTTGACCTTTCAGAAATTCTTCATAAAAATCACCTGATCTTTCTGAGATTGACCTACCTTAAAACCTCTTTTCTGACTTTCCTTCATCTTTTCAAAAATGTCAGCCAAAGCTGCTTCTTTATACTTCTTGTTGATGAAAGATTCAAGTGCTTCTGTTTTCTCATCAGAATTGAGATTCTTGTCATTTACTATAATTGCTGCTTGACCTCTCACAATTGGATCATTATTAATAATCCATAGCATCTGAGCATCAAAGGTTTCTTGAGCAATTTGAGTATCAAGAAGAGTCTGAGCAGCATCTTCAGCATCTTTCTGCTCTTTCATTACTGCAAGCATTCTTGAAGCTTCAAGTGCTTTTAGCTCTTCTTCATGAACCCTTTTGGCCTCTTCTTCTCCTAAAGCCATCTGAATTTGCTGAGTTCTTTTCAACTTCTTGGACTTTGGCTCATCTTCAATCATAATGCTTTTGCCCTTATCCTTTGGAGTTGGTGCTTGTGATGGAGCAGAAGATTGCTCATCAGCAACTAAATCCCTCTTTCTCTTGTACACTTTCTCAGCAGACCCTTTGTACCCCATACCAATAGCCTCTCAATCCTAGCAGGCTCTTGTTCTGACCTAGCAGGCTCTTTCCCTGCACCAGCAGGCTCTTCATCATAAACTTGAGTTCCTTCATGGAATTCAAATTGAGCCTCTTCTGCCTCTTCTTCATCTTCAGAAGTATCCATCCTCCCCTTTTGGAAGAGTGACCTATCCTATCAGCATCTGACTTTGAAGAACTAGATAAAACAACCTTTGAGACTTTTTACCTTTTAGCTTCTTCACTTCACCCTCCAATTTCTTTACCCTCTTGACTAATTTGATGTTGATCTTAGAAAACTTCTTGCTTTGACTTTTAAGAGCATCTTCTAAGAACTTCACCTTGTCTTTCAGTTCTTGCATTGTCTGAGGTGATTGGGTTTGTGATACATGATGTGATGATGTTGGTGGTGTGGCTGATGGTGCTGGAGATGGTATTGGTGATGTTTGATGTGTTGGTGAAATGTAACCATGTGAAGAACTAGATGATGGTGTCTCAGCTGATGGTGTTGGTTCTTCTTGATGTTGTGGTAACATTTCATCAAATAGTGGTATATCTTCCCCTCTAAAACCAATTCTCATATTTGAAAATACTTTGTGAGAAAGTTTTGGTGTTTCATAAATTGAGTCTGTGGGAAGTAACAAATGTTTTAATTTTCCAATGATGCAACCAATAAATCTTGGATACATCAAAAACTTTGTTTCACTTTTCACATTTTTAAGCAATCCTTCAAAAATATGTTTTGAAAAATTGTATTTTCTGTTTGTAGCTAAGCAGATGAGAGCAGAAGCCATGTTTCCACTAAATTGCTCCCAAGAGGTTTTCTTCTGGCTTAAACAGTGAAGGATTGTGTGAATCAAAAATCTCCATTGTGGAGTAAGATGCTTTTTCAGAAAAGTGAGTTTGTTAGACTCAGCATGATACCCATTCTTTGTAAATTTTCAAAAATCTCAGTATCTGGCAATTGACTAATACCATCAGAATCATCCAAATGAAGATGTCTTCTTATGGATGACTCAGTAAGAGTCAAATGTTTACCATCCACTTTGGCCTTAATTCTTTGTTCCCCATTTTCAGAAGTTTTAATTTTAGCAGATTGCCAAAATTGTAGAATTTGAGTTTCATAAATAGTGGGATTGACTAGTAAAGCAAACCTGATATAGGAGTTATTTAAAAAGTCCACTACTTGATGAAATGAGGCATTATCCTCTGACTTCTCCAAAAATGCTAATTAATTGTGACGTTGGACAAAGTTTAGAACAACTGTGGAGTCCATAATGAAAATTTTGAATGTGTTGGTGGGATTTGTTGGTAGTACTGGTAGAAGATGAAAGGTGTATGTGAATTATGATAATGACTGATGAAAGAAGATATGTGAGAATTACTTTTAACCGACAATAAGAAAGATTATAATAAGTAAATGTAAAGGCGGTTAAAAAGATCTTTTATATGTGAAATATAATATAATATAATCATCAGTAATTTACATAACTACCCCAACGGCTAATTTTAACTACCAGGCTCAACGGCTAAAACTTTTTCTGACAGGCTCAACGGCTATCTAGCAGTACCATTTTACTCTAGCAGTACCAATTTTGAACTACCAGTACCTTTGAAAGTTTTATAAAAATCCCTTATAGTTTTTAGCAAACTACCAGCTATCAACGGATTTGATTTGTCTTTACCAAAAGCCGTTTGCTTAAGGACTAGCTAACTATTTACAATTAAGTATGGTTAGTTAACAACCATATAGTTTTTGGTAAACTATCAACCATCAACGGATTTGATTTGTCTTTACCAAAAGCCGTTTGCTTAAGGACTAGCCAACTCTTTACAATTAAGTATGGTTAGTTAACAACCATATAGTTTTTGGTAAACTATCAACCATCAACGGATTTGATTTGTCTTTACCAAAAGCCGTTTGCTTAAGGACTAGCCAACTCTTAAGTTTGTAAGAACTTGGTGAGTTGAATACCAAAAGCCATGATGGCCCAAAGATGGTGCAATTTCCTTGGATGGAGGAAATTAAAAAGGCAATTATGCTGTGTATCTTGGATGATTGGTTCAACAAGTGAAATCATCTAATAGCATGCCTTTGAGTTGAAACTTTTCTTAGTTTGATCTAGATAGAACTTTCTCCTTGAGAAATGCTTCATCCCTTCTAGATATGTGATCTAACTCTCCCTTTTCAATTTTGCATCATCTTGTATGCTCTTGTCTTTCCTTTCATAAATTGGTTATTCTTCCATTTTGGGCTATTAAGTCCTCCCCTGAGATTGTTATCTCTCCTGAAATGAATATAACTTTTGTTGCTCCTTTTTGGTTGGAAGAACTCTTGTTTTGTTATCAACCTGAAATGTGTTAGTTGCAAACCAAAAGAACAAAGTGCAGAGCACTTGATCTATAGAATTTTAAACATTTAGGCATTTATATGAACAAAACATAGCAATTATATATCAGTAGGACCAATTATGAACTAACAGGACCTTTTGACTAACTAGCAGTACCATGTTTAAAAGTCAATACCAGTTAATTTATGAACAAAAACACATGTTTTTCAAAGATTTATCATTCCAATACCTCCTACAAGATATTTGAATCTACCTAAATCAAAAGCTTTGGTGAGAAGGTCTGCATAATTCTTTTCAGAATCAATTTTAACAACTTGAATTAACCTTTTCTCATTACAATCCCTTATGAAATGGTGTTTGATTTCAATATGTTTTGTTTTTGAGTGTTAAACTGGGTTTTTAATGATACATATTGTACTGCTATTGTCAATATAAATAATGGTGTTAAGAAAATTGTACCCATAGTCAAGCATTTGATTTTGGATCCAAAGAACTTGCCCACAACAACTTGCACCAGCAACATATTCTGCTTCAGTTGTAGAGTTGGCCACCATTGTTTGTTTCTTGCATTGCCAAGAGATTAGTCTGCAACCAAGAAATTGACATCCACCAGTTGTGGATTTTCTGTCTAGAGTTGCACCAGCATAGTCACTATCCGAATAAGCCACCAATTCAAATGATGATTCCCTTGGATACCAAAGACCCAACCTAGGTTGACCCTTAAGATATCTAAAGATTCTTTTGACTGCTATGAGATGAGAGATTTTGGGATGTATTTGAAACCTTGCACACACACATACTGAGAACATGATATCTGGTCTTGATGATGTAAGATACATCAAAGACCCAATCATAGATCTATAATTGTGCAAATCCATATCTTCTCCTTCAGCATCCTTGAGTAGCCCTTTGTCTGGATCCATTGGTGTACTTGCAACCTTAGAATCAGCAAAATTAAATTTCCTTAGGATCTCTGCTACATACTTATCTTGGCTGATAAATATGCCTTCTTTGGATTGTTTCACTTGGAGACCCAAAAAGAAAGTAAGTTCCCCCATGGAACTCATTTCAAACTTACTATGCATAAGTTTTTCAAATTCTACACACAAGTCTTGGTTTGTTGATCCAAAGATTATGTCATCAACATAAATCTGCACTAGCAAGATGTCTTTCTTTGTTCTTTTGATGAACAAAGTTGGATCAATCCTGCCTCTTTGGAATCCACTTTCTAGTAGAAAACAAGCCAATGTTTCATACCATGCCCTAGGAGCTTGGTGTAGGCCATACAAAGCCTTGGTAACTTTATAAACCTTGTCTGGATACTCTGCATCAATGAAGCCTGGAGGTTAAGATACATATACTGGTTCTTCAATTTCACCATATAAAAATGCACTCTTAACATCCATTTGATAGACAGTGAAGCCTATGAATGAAGCATAGGCCAAGAAAAGCCTAATTGCTTCAAGTCTTGCAACTGGAGCAAACACTTCTTCATAATCTACCCCTTCTTCTTGAGTATATCCTTGTGCTACCAATCTAGCTTTGTTTCTGATTACTATACCCCTTTCATCTTTCTTGTTTCTGAACACCCATTTGGTTCCAATTGCCCTATGACCTTTGGGCAAATCAACCAATATCCAAACCTTCTGAATCTTGAATTGGAGAAGCTCTTCTTGCATTGCTTCCACCCAACTTGCATCATCTAAAGCTTTGTTTATGTTTTTGGGTTCAGCCTGAGATAGAAAACATGAAAACAGGCATATATTGGAACTATCATTATTCTTTTCTTCATAAATAGAGGAGATAAACCCTTCTTCATCTGAAGACAAGACTTGAGATAAACCAACTTGAGATCTTGTTCTAACACCAGAATTTATGCTTCCAATCACATCATCAGTTGTGTGATCTTTGAGAATTCTAGTGTTGGGTGTTTTAGGAACTTCATAAGTAGATGGAAGATTGCTAATCCCCCTTTCTTCTGGTAAAGAATCATCTATTTGAACATTCAATGGCTCAGCAGTATCAATACTTGAACTAGCAGGACCATCTGGTGAACTAGCAGTACCATTGTCATTAGCACCACTTTCTTGATTCTCTTGATTCTGAGTTCCTTGATCATCTTCATTGCCTTCATTTGTTGTGTTTGAAGGTCCTTCTTGACTTGAAGATAGATCCATACTTTTCCAAATTGGCATCCAGATGTAATCTTGATCTTTAGGAGTTTCAACATTATCTTCAGAACCTGCATCATCATTAGTATTTGTACCTGTAACAGGCACATAATTCATAGATTCTGAAAGCCTATCAATATCAAACATCCAATCTGGTCCAATTCCTTTCACATTAGTTAGTTTCTCTTGAAACTCTATGTGAAGATTCTCTTCCACTAGCCTAGTGCAAGTGTTAAACACTCTATAGGCCTTACTCTGCAAGGAATACCCTATCAAATAGCCAACATCTGCTTTTCCATCAAATTTGCCTAAATGATCTTTGGTATTGAGAATAGTGACATGACAACCAAAAGGTCTCATAAAACTTAAAGATGGTGTTCTACCAAAGAAAAGTTCATAAGGTGTCTTTCTATGTGGCTTTGTCACAAGAACCCTGTTTTGTACATAACAAGCAGTGCCTACTGCTTCAGCCCAAAATGAAATAGGCAACTTAGAGTCTACTAACATAGTTCTAGCAGCCTCTATAAGTGTTCTATTCTTCCTTTCTGCTACTCCATTTTGCTGTGGGGTTCTAGCTACACTAAATTCCCTTTTTATGCCTTTTTCCTTGCAAAAGTCATCCATAACCCTATTCTTGAACTCTGTCCCATTGTCACATCTGATGACTTTGACCTTCTTATCAGATTGGTTTTCTACCTCAGTGATATAAGATTTAAGAATCTCACTAGTTTCATGTTTAGATCTTAAAAAGAAAACCCATGAAAATCTGCTATAGTCATCAGTAACAACCAGACAATATCTTTTACCATTCAAGCTGCACACATTAGTAGGACCAAAGAGATCCATATGAAGCATATGTAAAGCCTGAGAAATAGAGTTTTGGGTCTTGGGCTTACAAGAAGCTCTATGTTGTTTGCCTTTAAGACAATCAACACAGGATTGGTCGTTTTGGAAAATCTTTTTGGGTAAACCTCTTACTAAATCATATTTTGCAATAGTGTTGATTGTTTTAAAGTTTACATGACCAAGCCTTCTATGCCAAAGCATAGATTCATCCAATGAGGCTTTTGCTACCAAACAAGTTAGACTCTCCTTAGGATCAATGTTCTTTAAATTGACACTGTACATATTGTTCCTTTTTGGAATTTTAAGAAGGATCTGACTCTCATCAGGCATCTTAAAATCAGAAGAAAGAACCATACATTCATTGTCAGTAAATAGAACATTGTTCTTTTTGTCACACATTTGTGAGACACTAAGAAGATTAAACTGAAGTTCTTTCACAAAATACACATTTTCAAAATCTAGTTTACTGGTTTTGATAGTACCTTTACTAGTGATCTTTCCTTTTATTCCTCCCCCAAAGGTAACATATCCTCCATCAAATGTTTTGAAGTCTGAGAGAAATGACATGTTGCCTGTCATGTGCCTTGAACATCCACTATCTACATATCCTTGATCTTCAATATCAGATGAATGTTCCTGCACATGAATAAACATATTAGTTTCCTTGGGGTACCCAAGCCATGACAGACTTGGGTTTGCCTCTTGCATCAATGAAGTCAAACCTTTTCAGGATTGTTGATGCACCTTTTGATTGAATTGGTTTCCAAATCCAACATGCTGAGGACTTAACAGCACTTTCCTTTTAATCCATTGTGTGGTCTTTGGTCTATCAGTACCAATTTTGGCAATACCAATTTTGGCAGTACCATTTGGTCTAGCAGGACCTTTGGTTTTTGGTTTCCAAATTTGTGTTTTGACCACATATTTCTTTTGAATAGGACTTTTCACAACTTTTGGTACACATTTGAAAGTGTTTCTTGTACCCTTATCAGTTGGTTTTGCAATAACAGGCTTATTTTGTCTAACAGTATGTTTAACATTTGTGGTGTTAGACTTAACAAAACTTTTTCTGGGGTGAGTAACATTTGTTTTAGACTTTGATTTACTCCCAGAAACCCATTTATTACAATAAGCATGAAGATGATTAAAGCTACCACAATAATAACAAGCCTTATTGAACATAACAAAGTCATCACCTAGTTGTTGTGACTTAAGGTTGTTCCAATTTCTTTGACTTCCTCTAGGTTTGTTATTACATTTTTCACAACTTTCAACTATTTTCAAAACAGTTTTAGCCTTAGCCTTAACTTCTACTCTTTTAGGACTGGTTGGTCCTACTTTGATTCCTTTGATAGGAATAGTCTCATCTTCATCATCATCAGATACCCAATCTTCAATAATTAGGACATCTGGTCTCTTATTAGTGAGCACCTTGGAGAGTGAGGCATTCTTAGCACTCTCAGAAGGTTCACTTATCTCTACAGGTTTAGCTAATGGTTTGCTAATGATTTCATGTAAACCTGATGCTGCAAGATCACCACCTTGGGGACAAGGAATTCCTCTATAAGGAGGTGGACATTCATTGTATCCTATCCCTGATTTTATTCTTTTATTCAACTGATTTTCAACTATGCTTCTTGTGCATTCAGAAGCAATTTCCAATTTAGTAACAGTCAGTTGAATATTATCTCTAGCCAATGTCACTTTAGTACACTCAGTCCTTAACATTTCTATTTCTGAATCTTTCAAAAATATTTGTCTATTAAGAGCATTTTTTGCATCAGAAAAGGTGAGTTCATTTTCTCTATAGTGAATGATTTGTTTTTCTAGTTTGGCCATTCCACACTTATGATCAAATAATGTTTGATGGGTTTTTCTGAGTTCTAATGTTTGTTCATCAAAAGATTTTCTTATAAATTCTAATTCCTTAAGAAATTCACAATTATTGGAACATTTGATAGTTTGTACCTCAGGAGTGGAGAATGCCATTAAAGCCAATTCATCAGAAGTTGACTCATCTTCACCCATGAAACTCCAATCAAAACCCATGCCATCAATAGCAACCATTGCTTTTGGCTCAGCAACTTCAACAACCTTACTCTTGCTTTCAAAGCTTCCTTTCTTCTCAAAGCTTCCTTTATTCCTGTTGTCAAACCCTCTACCCTTGTCATCCTGCTTCTTAGGTCTTCTCATCTCTAGAGTATGACCCTTATTGGCAGTTGTAACACTCCCTTTGACTTATCATAGCCAGCAGGCTCATTTCCATTTATCATTATCTTCTTGCAGTCCTCATCAACAACTTCTTGGCTCTAATGCTTAAAGTGAAAGTTGCCACTTTATGTCCATCTCTTCAAGATCATCAGGATGAATCTCTTGAAGATCTTCAAATGTTAATACGGACCCATTGTGTTGAGATGTAAGAAAAGCACACCCAATTGTTTCATCTAAAATGGTTTTGGTACTACTAGAAGTACTAGCAGTACCAAAGGTTGTGTTGGCAGTACCTTCTTCTCTGCCACCTTTTTCTTCATTATCAACCTTTGAGATGCTTGGTGATGAAACAAATGCCATATTTCCTGAGCTTGACCCAGTAGTCTTCTTTACTTCATGTTCTACAATTTTGAAATTGTTGTAGAGATCATTAAGACTCATCTGGTCAATATCTGGCTTGTTCTTCCAGACAATGACATGCATAGACCATTCTGAAGGTAAACTCCTAAGAAATTTAGAGTTTAGGTCTTCTTGAGTTATCATCACTTCATGGATGGCTAACTGACTTGCAAGTTTTCTGAAGTCTATTGAACATACTATCCAAAGACTCATTGGTTGTGGCTGTGAAGTTCTCAAATTGTTGTTTGAGAAGGGTTTTCTGTGTTTTCTTGGTAGCATCATTACCACCAAATCTAGCCACAATTGCTTCAAAAAGGGTTTTGGCATCTTTGTATTTGTTAAAAATCAAAAGCTGATCATTTGGAATAGTCATCAGTAACATACTCCTTGCTTTTAGATCATTTCTCTTCTGAATTTTTTCATCTGCATTTGATGGTTGGTCTTGTATTTGTGTTACAAGAGCATCATTTACTGTTGTAGTGGTGATTTGGGGTTTAAATGAATTGCCTTGTTCAATTATCTCCCAAAGTGCATAGTCCTGCACTTGAAAGTATTGTTCAACCCTTAGTCTCCACATTTCAAACTCATTTTGCTTAAGTAATGGAAGTTTAGCAGCAACATTTGTTTGAATATGTTCAACATCCATTGTTCTTTTAAATTAGTAAATATCAAACCTGGCTCTGATACCACTTGTGGAAAGGTTTTGTTTGTTGAGATATTTATGTATTGAATGTGTTTAGCATGCGGAATCTACTACAACACACTTAAAAGAATACAAGGTGGTGAGTTTAAGTAAACGTGAGTATGCAATGAACAAAGAACACAACTTTGGTTAACACAAAACGATTCAATATTATTGATGAAATAATACGGATGATCTAAATATCACCGGGATTACAAAGTAATCTTGAATCTAAGATTGTAAAAGGATTTGTGAATTGAGTAACTAAGTTACTTGAGAGTTTGTTCTGGTTTTGGTTTATGGTTGAAGAGATGCATGCATGAAGTGTGACTAAGGTATCCTTTTATAAGATAAGGACACCTTATTACAAGTTGTCAAGTGGTTCGAATATAATACTTTACTTTGACTATATTAGCGCCTACAATTAAATACAACTACCAATGTACAACTCTGCAATATTCTTCTGTACTCCACAGAAGACTAAACTACTTCTACATAACGTATAACAATGTACAAAGACTAATAATTCAACTAAATATCTATTACAAAATATCTAATCGACTTGACATAAGCTTGGCAGGCTCTTCATCAACTAGCAGTACCTTCTACCCAGAAGGTACTGGTAGAACATCTTCATACACTTCAAAATCAACTAGCAGGCTCTTTGACATCTTTGGCAGGCTCTTTGACTGAACATTTATTCCCAACTCTTCCCCTTCTCTCACTCCGTTTGATGTAAGTGACTTCATTTTTGAAGGGTCGAGGCTTGTCTTAATAATGATCCAATTTCACCGGAAATTGATGATATCGACTTTGATCCGGAGGGAGACATTATTCTCCTCGAGAAGTTACTCAATGATGACCCATAACCTTCTCTCCCTTCGAAGGAAATTAAAATTGAAGAAATAAAAGAAATTAAGTCACCTAATCCTCCGGAGCTCGAGCTCAAGGATTTACCTCCTCATCTCGAATATGCATTTTTAGAAGAAATCGACAAATTTCCATTCATTACTGCTAAGAATTTAAAAGATGAGGAGATGACCCAACTTATAGAAGTGCTTAAGAATCATAAAGTGCCATCGCTTGGCAAAATTCCGACATCAAGGGCATTGACCCTCGTTTTTGTACTCATAAGATTTTAATGGAAGATGACTTCAAACCCGCAGTGCAACAACAAAGACGGGTAAACCCGAAAATTCACGAGGTTATCAAAAAGGAAGTTCTTAAACTCCTTGATGCCGGAATGATTTACCCTATTTTTGATAGTCCGTGGGTTACTCCCGTTCATTGTGTACCCAAGAAAGGGGGTATGACCGTCGTCACCAATGAAGATAATGAGTTGATTCCCACACGTCTCATCACCGGATGGAGAGTGTGTATTGACTATCGTAAGCTTAATGATGCGACTCGTAAAGACCATTTTCCGCTCCCTTTTATGGACCAAATGCTCGAACGTTTAGCGGGAAATGAGTATTATTGCTTTCTCGATGGCTTTTCCGGATATTTTCAAATCTCAATTGACCCACAAGACCAAGAAAAGACTACCTTCACTTGCCCTTATGGTACGTTTGCTTACCGACGTATGCCCTTCGGCTTATGCAATGCTCCGGGCACGTTCCAAAGGTGCATGATGGCCATTTTTCATGATATGATAGAGAAAACAATGGAAGTTTTTATGGATTATTTTTCGGTTTATGGAAATTCTTTTACGTCTTGCCTCTCCCATTTAGACAAAATGCTAAAACGGTGTGAAGACACCAACTTAGTTCTAAATTGGGAGAAGTTCCACTTCATGGTTAAAGAGGGAATTGTCCTCGGCCATAAGATTTCCAAATCCGGGATGGAGGTCGATCGAGCTAAAGTCGATGTTATCGCTAAGCTACCTCATCCCACCACCGTCAAAGGAATTCAAAGTTTCCTTGGTCATGCCGGTTTTTACCGTCGATTTATTCAAGATTTTTCTAAAATCGCCCGGCCATTGACCCACCTTCTAGAAAAGGATACTCCATTTTTCTTCTTTAAATAATGCATCGAAGCATTTGAAATTCTTAAGAAGAAATTAACGGAAGCACCGATTTTAGTTGCCCCCGATTGGGACTTGCCCTTTGAAATTATGTGTGATGCTAGTGATTTTGCTATTGGGGCCGTCTTGGGGCAACGTAAGACTAAATATTTTCAGCCGATACACTATGCGAGTAAGACGATGACCGATGCCCAATCTCATTATACCACTACTGAAAAAGAGTTATTAGCCATCGTCTATGCTTTTAAGAAATTTAGACCTTATCTCATCTTATCGAAGACCATAGTGTATACGGATCATTCGGCTCTTAAGTATCTCCTAGCTAAGCAAGATGCTAAGCCGAGATTGCTTCGGTGGATCCTCCTTCTCCAAGAATTTGATGTCATTATTCGTGATAAAAAATGAGCGGAGAATCTCGCCGCCGACCATTTGTCTAGACAAGAGAACCATCATCAAGGTGTTCTCGAGAAAAAGGAAATTACCAAAACATTTCCTCTCGAGACACTTGGATTGATATCGCTTAAAAGTGATTCTAGTACCCCATGGTTTGCCGACATTGCAAATTACCATGCGGGGAATTTTATTGTGAAAGGGATGTCGTCCCAACAAAAAAAGAATTTCTTTAAGGACGTAAAACATTATTTTTGGGACGACCCCTATTTATTTAAGATTTTTGCCGATCAAGAGATTAGACGATGTGTTCACGGCCAAGAAGCCGTTGATATCCTCACGGCTTGCCATAATGGACCCACCGGGGGACATCATGGTGCCAACTACACCACTAAGAAAGTCTTTGATTTCGGATTTTATTGGCCGACTATTTACCGTGATGCCCACGACTTGGTAAAGTCATGTGACTCTCGCCAACGTCAAGGAAAAATCTCGCAAATGGACGAAATGCCTCAAAATGCAATCCAAGTTTGCGAGATCTTTGACGTTTGGGGCATCGATTTTATGGGACCGTTCCCGTCTTCTCGAAGGAACAAGTATATTCTCGTGGACGTCGATTATTTCTCAAAATGGGCTGAAGCAAAGGTGCTCCCCACTAATGACGCCCGAGTTGTTGTGAAATTTTTGAAGAGTCTATTTTCCCGATTTGGAAATCCTCATGCTATTATAAGTGATCGCGGAACTCATTTTTGTAATGATCAATTTATGAATGTTATGCTTAAGTATGGAGTTACTCACCGTCTTTCTACCACGTATCACCCGCAGACGAGCGGAAAAAGTAGAGGTTTCCAATCGTGGTTTGAAGCATATTTTAGAAAGGACCGTAGGAGAAAATCGGGCCTCATGGGCCGATAAGTTAGATGATGCATTATGGGCCTTCCGTACCGCCTTCAAAAAACCCATTAGGTGCACCCCTTATAAGTTAGTTTACGGAAAGGCTTGTCATCTTCCCATAGATCTTGAACATAAGGCCTACTGGGCCTTGAAACATTGCAATTTTGAACTTAAGACCGCGGGTGATCACCGAAAAATTAAAATAAATGAGTTAAATGAACTTAGGGATCAAGCCTATGAGAACTCTTTGATCTACAAAGAGAAAACAAAGAAGATTCACGACTCTAAAATTAAGAACCGCGTCTTTAACGTTGGTGATCGAGTCCTTCTCTTCAATTCTCGATTAAAGATTTTCTCGGGCAAGCTAAAAACCCGTTGGTCTGGGCCGTTCACCGTTGCTCAAGTTTTCCCTTATGGAACTGTCGAGTTATCTCAACCCGACGGCCCCAACTTCAAGGTGAACGGTCATAGACTCAAGCACTATTTTGGAGGGGACATACCATCCATGGTTGTCCCGGATCTCCAAACCTTCCCCATGAACAATTAAATTCGGGGCGAGTCAAGTTAACGACTCGATAATAAACAAGCGCTTCTCGGGCGGCAACCCGTGTTTCTATCTTCTTTCTATTTTCTAATAAGTGTAACGTGAGGAGGCCCTCCTCTTCCATTTCTCGTGTTTCGTGTTTGTTTGTTTTATGTCCAGGATTTGCCCGAATTATGAAGACTCTCGTGGTTTTGTCTTTCATCCACTCGAGTTCATCCTTTAGTGCTTATTGGGAAATCCGATATCCTAAATCTTATCGATTAATTTTTATCTATTAGCATAATTAATAAACGGCTTTAGATTTGCATAAGAGGACCCTTATCTCAAAACATTGAGGACAATGTATCGTTTTAGTTTTGGGGGGGGGGGGGGGTAATCTTTCAATTTGATTTTACCTTGCATTTTGCCTTATACTCTCGCAACCCCGTTTTTCCTCCAAAATTCCAAAAAAAAATGAGAAAATTTAAAAATTTTTGCAAAAATATAATAAGTGTTTTGACACAATGTTGACTTTCCGTTGGTGAGAGTAGGAATAAAATTTTGACTTGATCGAGCGTGTTGAGCTCTAGCTTGTCCCCTTAACCTTTATAATTGAAAGTTGTGCTAGTCTCTTATACAAGAAGCTATAAAACGCGAATTCTAGCAAGAATTTGCAAGTTTCCATAATTGACTTTAAATATGCGCAGCTTGATTTTATTAGACTAAGCATTCGTGGATCTTATTATTTATGATTTTAAATTTGCGAAGAACGAAAAATGATAGAGTTAAATATAAGTTAGATGCTAAGCGTGGAGTAGTGGTTCTCTTTAGAATTCGTAGAGGTTAATTGTGGCTTTTTGCTCCCATCAGCTAAATAAACCCAAAAATATAAAAAGTTTAAAATAATTAAAGGTGCACGGTTTTGGCGATAATTAGTTTTTACTCCTTCTTTAGAGAATTCTTTCTTATGAAAGTTGGGTACACATCAAGGTATTGCCAGCGTTACGGGGAAATAATACAACTGATTCCTGATAGTACGTGCTATTGTTTCGGATGTTGAAAGACCGTAGGACTCGGGATTTGGCACAATATGTAATAATAAACCAAATAATAATGATCCAAAGCCGATAAAAGTTTTTTGTTTCCTGACGGTTCGCTCCCGTTGACTCAGAGTTCAAAAAGGCAGAGGAAATTTTTCCAAGGTCAAAATAAGACTCCCGATTCCTGACGGTTAGCTGTCGTTGTTTAGGTTGTTTAAAAGGCAGAGGACTAATATGAGCTTAATAATTTTAATAATGCCAAATTTTGACTCCGGGGATATCCTAATAAAGCTTCTGTCTCTGGACTCGTAGATGAGTTGTTTCGGTCGAAATAAAAAGGATATCCCTTAAATCGTGTTAAATTAGGACCTTGATGTGGACCTCATTTTTATGGGCAACTGTTCTCAAGAGAAGGATTTTAAACTAGTTAGCGTCTAAACTTGGTACCTTTATCAGACTAAAAACCTATGGAAACAAGAAATGCTCATTTTTTATAAAATATTTAGAGGAAATAGGAATAAGGGAGCAAGAAGTAGCTGAGCGTACACAATTAGCATCTGTGGGTAGTGTTAGCATCTAACTTGTATTTAACGATGATTTCGTTTTTAAGCTTGGTTTGGGGACTCGTGAAAAATCAAGGACGATGAATTTTATCCATGTGGACGCTTTTTCATGAAAAGTGCTTCTTACTCCGTGATCCTAAAAGTTATTTGTTAAATAATGAAAGTCAACATCCCGACATAAAAAGAAAAGTACAAAAAGATATTATATATAATAAAATGGTCAAACGGGGTGTTTTTAAAACTATTGATTTCTTAATCTCTTTTGAGGAACAATTTGCTACTTTTCAAAAATTTTAGTAGAAAGAGGTTTGAAATTTTTGGTTTTAAAAGTGTGATGTGATGACATTGCGTGAGGACACGTCAATACCTTAGTCTGGGGGATTTTGGAATGTGTTAAATTACATACATTTTATTTAAAAAAAACGGACTTAAAAGACCAAAAACTGATCATAAATGCCAAGTATATGCTTGTTTTTGTGTTTTTGCATATGCAGGTAACAGATACAATGAAAAGGACAAAAAGAAACACAAAATGGACGAAAACAAGCACGAGAATGGAAAGAGTGAGAAAAGCCGAGGCCGGAGATGTGTATCTACATTTTTTATCAACCATAAACCCAAAATTTCAAAACCAAATCCGTATGATAAATCATTTTTACCAAATATCCAAAATCATTTTCGCCTCAAGTCCCAAAAAGTTTTACAAAGTTAGTCCTTACTAACTTTTTTTAAATCCTTAAAACGAATAATCAAAAATCAAATCCAGTCCAGCTTTTTATAATCCTTAAACCCAATTCAGTCTGAATTATAAAAAAACCCAAGCCCAGTCCACTCCTTTTAAACTCGGATCCAACACAACCCATCCCTACCACCTAGGTCAAACCCAAATTAAACCCGGGTCAACACATAAAAAGAAAGCGGGAAAATAAGTTATCGTTCACCTTCTTTTTCCCAGCTTTACCCGTTTACCTCGCCTTAATTACCCCAATTAAATCCCCTTCTAGAAGGCTGACATGTCAAGGAATGAGCTCATTTTATGTACACGCTGGCTAATCTCAAGCTCATGATTGGTGGATACTATGTGGCACTGGATCCAAGGGCATGGATTGGAGCATGATGTCGACATAATTGATTGAAGGGCTGTGATTTGATGGATGAAACCCTAGATGCATCATCAACCATCTATAAATAGAGGCCTCTTCACCAAGCACAAGAAGTTTTTTTGGAGTCTTTATTTTAGAGTCATGTAATTGCTTATTTAGTGCTTATTTTCTTTAAATTTTGTTTTAATTTCAAGCATTGTAATAGTTTTAAAGTATTAATAAAATTCAGTTTATTTCATTGCATTGTCTCTTTTACTTTATTGTTTAAAATGTTTTCATTTGGTTGAATTAAGCTCTAATAAGCTCTCTTCTTAAATACTGTTTAGAACTCAAACAAGCTTTTCCATAGCTTGTTTTGAGCTTTTGTTACTCAAGCTTGAATTGTACTCAATTTGGTTTAAGCAATTTGGTTTAAGCAATTTGGCCTTAAAAGTAAAATAAGCATTTTGGATGATAAGCCAGATTTGGATGGGCTTATTGGAATTTACCAGCTTGTTTTAAACAAGCTGGAGCTTGTATATCAGCTCTTGGAGCATATTTAGTCCTTGTTTGAGCAAAGGACCAAGTGAGTTATATTTTTATCTATTTTAGCTTTTTAAACTGCTTATTGTTCATTTCTGCTTATTATATGCTTATCTATGTTTATTTGTGTTTTATGTACTTATTAGAAGTAGATCTATCTGATTTGTTGCTTATTTCATAGTTTAAGAATTATTTGTTTTTATGAGCCAATAAGCTTTACTTATTGGTGAAGTGCTTATTTCTTATTAACTATTGCTTGAAAACCTTTAAATATACTTAATATTGATTTGTTTTCAATACAACATAAGTTTTATAGCTTATTTCAGTTTTAAAAAGCAAAACAGTTATTTAAAGGGGTGTTTGGGATAGCAGTTCTAACTCCTAGTTAGAACTGCTAGTACTTGTTTTGTCCATTAATTCAGTTTACTTAAGCTTAAAAATAGTTTATAAAGTAGTTTTTAAATAATTTAAACCAGTCTTAGCAAGTATAATAGATCTTAGCTTAATTTTTAAAGTTTAATAGCTTAAAACTCATATTATCAGCTTATTTTTATAGCTTATTTTTAGTCCAAATGATCTGAAACTTGTTTTATGTTTTCTTTAGTTGGAGTTCTTTTCTGTTTTCAGGTTCTAGCTTATTTCAACAATTTTGAATAGCTTATTTGTAGCTTAGAAAGTAGTATATTAGGTCTGTTTCAAGTAGTTCAGTTTTCAACATTGATTGATCTAGCTGTCTTAGCAGCTTATTTTCATGCATCAAAAAAGCTCTAAAATGTCTTAATTTGATTTTATGAGTTCATTAGCCTACAATCATCATCTGTTCTTAGGTTTCATAACTTAGCTTGTTGGTTAAGTAGCTTATTTAGAAGCTTAAAAGTGCCCTATCAGACTTTTTCATAACAGTTGTGTTTATTTTTGCTTAAGTTAGTTTCTGAGCTTATTGCTTGATTAGAATTGCTTATTTAGGATTAGATTTGCTTATTCAGTTAGATTCTAGCTTTTTAGAAGCTTATTAGGTCTGCACAAGCTTTTAGAAGCTTGTGCCTCATTTTAAGTTTTTTTTTTTCATTTAGCTTTTTTAGTTCTAAGGTAAACTGTTTGGTATTGCAGCTTATTTCCAGCTTATTTTGCTAGATATAAAAATTTTGATTTTAGTAAAAGTGCTTATTTTTAAGTGGGTAATAAGTTCCTTAAAAAGTTTTTTGTAAAAAAATAAAAAAACAGGGGAAGTTGGGAAGTCAGGGGTGACCAGGGCTCGAACCCCTAACCTCAACCAAACCTCAACCGTTTTAACCACACCACACCACACCTATACCAACTACACCCTTGGGTCTTTTTCGACTAAGGGTGCAATGGATATTTACTTAACCTTCTTTTTCCCTTTTAGCTTAATTCCTCTATTAGCTTATTTACAGCTTATCCAAATAAGTTGTCGGTTCCTTTTTATTTTTCCTAAATTCCTTATAGCATAAAGTAGTTTTTCCAGAATTTTTCACAATTTTTCGTATTAATTTAGTATTTTTAATATTATTTTTAGTCCAAAAGTGTTTTTAATTCATTAAAAATAAAATAAAATGAAAAAAAGTATAAATCTTTTTTCTAAAATTATTTTTAATCATTTAGGAATTTTAGGAACCAAATTTATTCATCTAGGGTTTAATTTGCGTATTTGCTTATTTGTGCTTTACTTACTTATTTTATATGCTTATTAGTTGTTTTTTAGTATATGTTTTCTGTTTTTAGACATAATCCCAAAATATCTCAATTAATCAAATCATTCGATCACGAACGGAATTCAAAGTTCCATTCACACTTCATCGAAACTTAACGACCCGGGAAAAATACAATACTTCCGGAATTATATTTTGTTTGAATTTCTTTGACCTCTCGGTATATTCACTCTTGGTTAGAGAGAGAATTCACCTTTTGGTCGGGTTTTTCTTGCTATAATATATATATACTTGTGCATGAACCAAGCAGCTTTCCAAAGCAAGTCTTTGTATGCACCCCCTTTAAACACCAACTTCATTTTTTCAGGAATATACTTAACACAGAACCTGTGTTCAACACTTGGAAAGGTCTTTTCAATGGCTTGTACAAGTCCCTATAGATAGCGAAGGATTGGCTTAAAACATTAGATGTTATCATTAACATTAAATACATGAGAAATTAGAAAGTAAGATATTTTACCTTTTGCCTATCATAAATGAAAGTGAAATTGTGATTGCTTTCTATACCAAGATCATATCCAAGTAATTTCAAAAACCAACACCAAGATGTCTTAGTTTCTGCCCCAACTACAGCATATGCTACTGGATAAATCCCATTATTTGCATCAACTCCTAACTACTGTTAATATTTGACCAGGAAAAGGGCCTGACATGAAGCATCCATCTAATCCTAACATTTCTCTGCCACAAGCTTTGAAACCTTGTTTAGAGCTCCCAAGCACATATATACCCTTCTAAAAGTTCTTGTTAGAGACTCTGGATAAGGTTCATGTTGGACATCAATTCTAATACTTATGCCTGGATTTTGATTAATTAACTCTTGTACATAATCTCTAAGCTTGGCATACTACTCCCTAAAACTACCTAACAATTTTTCCTTTGAAATACTCTTTGCCCTAAAAGCTTTCATCTTTGATATTCCAATTTCAAATTTTTTCTGTATCTGATCTTGAATAGCCCTCACAGGAACATCAAGATTATATGGAAGTGTTTGCAGAACATGATCTGATAGAAACCTAGATGTACATGCTTTTAATGATCTAGATTGAGGACACACTGGTGCTCATCATTTAAAGTTCTAACCTCCCATCTACCTTCAGAAGTATGTATAGCAAGCATGTATAAGGACATGGGTATTTGTCTTATCTTTTTCAAGTCTAATGACATTTTTACCCTTTCTTTTGACTGTTTTTAATTTGCCCAAAAGATGTTGTCCCCCACTTGTTTTGTTCTCCTGATTATTGGACCACCTCTGGTTTGTGAAATTACATTGTTAGCCACAACAATCTCACTGCCAAAAAGGTGTCCTAACTTGGTATTGTGCCTTCACATCTAACTCTAACCCTTTCCTTATTTTTTTTTCAAGAATTAGTTATCGCCTACTCTCAACTGAATGTTTTTTTACTCTTGCCTTCACAGTTTTCTCTATCACCAAATTGTTGGCCTAAGTAGAAGCCATAATGATAGGGAGCACTGATTTTTGCCTTGCCTATTCTCCTAATTTCCTAAGCTCTTCTCTCCTTTCAGGATCAATTCCATCATCTAAGTCACTGCCAAATGAGTCATAATCAATTACCTCTAAATGTTGTTCAGAAACCTCAACAAATATAGCTAGAGAATATATTGGGTCTGTATCGATATCGAAATCAAAAATTTTCATATTTACATGCATACCTTCAACTATATGTTCATCATCAACAAATCCTTTATCATCTTTTGGATCATAATCCAAATCCTCTGAATCATATGCCTCGCTACCACTTACATCACCCTCTTCTTCTGTATCATTCTTCCTCTCAACTTTAACTTTTGTGAAATTAGCCCCAAACTCTGTCTCATTTACCCTATCACCATTGTTAGCAAACTCACCAAGTATTTCATCAAGATCATCAAAGGGATCAGTCTCATGCTCTAACTCTACAGTTGTTCTAGGATTGAAGTGACCTTTATCATTACTTGTAGGATTGTCCTTAGAGGTTCCCTCTTCCCATTCTTTTGTCAAATTCCTATAACACATAGGTATTACATTCCCATTTACATCAGGACTGATATCAATATCTATAAAAGCCATTCTTAACTGATCATCTAGTTCTTGTGTTACAACTCCCCTCTTAGGTGTAGCAAACATACTTTCCACTACAATACTTTTATGTTTAAAGCACACTCTAATGATCTTGTTATCCTTAACACATTTTGACAGCTCTAATACATCACAATCACCAATCAAAGGATGGAGGCCATAATCTAAGCTTATTCGTGGTCTAAAGAAATGGTAGTAAATTAAATCATCTAGACCATAACCCGGTTTAACCACCATTTCCTTAAGATCATTTATCAAAAATTCATCAATATCAATCCAATGAATGGATGATACATGTCCATTAACATAAGTTCTTCCAGGTATTGGTGTAAACATTCCGCCATGTTGGATTTCAAAGGAAAAGATATTTGGGTGCCCATGTACAATAAAAAACAACAAAAAAAAAACAACATTTAATCAGCTACACCATAATCCAATTTAACCGCCATGGAGTATTTTTTTAAAACCTAGAAAATTTAAGTACAAAACCTAAAAAACCAATAGATCCTTACCGTATCTTGGTACTGGATCAAAGTCTGAACATGCCCACGAACATCCCAAAAACTAGTTTGTGAAACCATGGTGATTCCAAGCTAGAGGGCGGATTAATGGAAGATCAAGGTGTGGAAAACTGGAAGGGGGGTTGAATAGTTTTATCGATTTAAAATTTAGTTTATAAAAACTTTTAGATCGATTATATGTGAAACCTTTGGATGATGAGATATAGATAATGAAAGATAGTAAGTAAAGAAATAGATACGATAAAGTAAAAGAGAGAAAGAGATAGAAACATGACACAATGATTTATAGTGTTTCGGCTACAAGGACACCTTCCTTGCCCTACTCCACTCCCCTAGTACCCAACTCGAGAGTTCTTAAGCACTATGTCAACAAGCTCCTTAACCAGCGGAGAAGCCTCACAACGTCGCTTACACTTTATCGAGTACAAAGCTAAATACCGAGTTCTTTACAACGGAAAAACCAATCCAACACAACTAACACAACAACTTTATGATTACAATATAATGTATCAAGTACAAGAAGCAACACAGTGATCTTGTAGTGATGAAGAAGCCTAGCAACACTTCTCTTGAAGATTGCAAGTCTTGTATGCAAAAAATGTTATCTCTTCTTTTAAGAAGAACCTTGAGAAACACTAAAAGATAACTACAATAATGATCCTTAGATATTAGGTTAGAGAGATATAAGAATGAGAGAAGATATGTAAGAGAATGGGTAAGAAACAATGAAGAAATGACTCACTATTTATAGGCAACAAATTCAATGCTCACCCGGATCCGGCTGATCTCTTGGAAAAGGGATCCGGCCAGTGTAATCCATGGGATCCGGATACTGGGTAAGCCAGTCCTGATTTAAGGTTACAATTCAGGATTTTGGGTCATGGGTCATGGACTTTGGGTTATGGGTACCCAACATGATGTCATGCATGAAGTAATGCATACTTTGAGTCATGGGTTATGGACTTTGGGTCATGAGTCATGGACTTTGTGTCATGGGTCATGCAGTTCGGGTCATGGGTACCCAACTTGATCTCAGGCATGATGTAATGCACATGGGCCACGAGTTTTGGGTCATGGGTATTGGGTTATGGGTCATGGATACCCAAAACATCTATACTTACATTATTTATTTTTACAACAAATAAATAACTAGCAAACTATATATGTGGAAACCGTAGAGGGGGGGTAAATACGTTTCCATTTAAAAACTTAAAAACTTTTTGTATCAAACATCTGATCAAGTGTGATGTAATATGAAAAGTGTCAACAATGATCATATAACATCTAGAGATGAATAAATTAAACTACATCACAAGCACAATCAAACCATGACACATACATAATCAACTAGCCACACAAACATAAACGCAATGCAAATATAAATATAATGCGATAAAGAATAAAATGAAAGTAAAGAGATAAGTAAGAAGGCGCAAACCGGACACGATGATTTATAGTGGTTCGGTCACGAAGCTCCTCTTCGCCCTACTCCACTCCCCGAGTACCCAATTCGAGAGTTACTTCACTAATCAACAAGCTCCCTTCAGGCAGAGAAAACCGTACAACGTCGCTTATCCAATTTCCGACACTAAGCTAAATGTCGAGTGCTAATCTTAGCTAGCACCAATCTACCACGATCCACGTGATCTACCCACGATCTACCCGATCTACCCTTGATCCACTTGATCAATACACAAGCCCACAAGCTACAAGAGATCTCCAAGATCTCAACAAGATCACAAGGATCTACTCCCACTTGACTCGATCTACCCGATCTACCCTTGATCCACTTGATCAATCACACAAGCCCAATGGCTTCAAGAGATCTCCAAGATCTCGACAAGATCACAATGATCTACTTCCACGTGACTCGATCTACCCAACCTACCCTTGATATTCTTGATCAATCACACAAGCCTACAAGCTTCAAGAGATCTCCAAGATCACAATGATCAACCCTCACTTGACTCAATCTACCCTATCTACCTTTACTTAACTTGATCAACACACTAGCTCACAAGCTACAAGAGATATTCAATATCTCTATAAGATCACAATGATCTTCCCTCACAAACTCTCAAAAGAAAGATAGACTTGATGTATACTATGATACAATCAAGTGTGTAACAAATGTTACAAGTGCTCTACCTATAACTACAACACTTTGTATCTTCTTGGATACCTTGTGTTCTTCTCTTGCACTGTAACACCCCAACCCGACAAGGGTAAAGATGTCACAATGATGGTTCCGTATCAGAACAAACACAAGCATTGACATGAATAATACAATAGAATTTCAAGGGTTACAATGGAAAATCTAAAACTACAAGGTTACAATGAGAAATACAATAACTTCTAAGTCTGAATATAAAATTCTTCTAGTCATCTTCAATAGCTAATAAGGTCTTCTAAATCCAATACACTCTTCACTCATACCCAGCTTCCATACTAAAACCTGCCGCAGGAAAAGGAAATGCGGCTGAGCTACGAAAGCTCAGTGAACAGATATAACGATAACAAAGCAGTAATAAAGGGTAGTGAAGTAAGTGAAACATTTCAAGGTGTGACAGGAGTAGGAAAGAAAATGGGAAAAGGTTATCAAGAATTGGTTACAATAGATAGGTGTAAAGGAACCCATAACCCACCACAAGCCCAAGTCAAATCAAGTCAAGTCAAGTATCAAGTCAAACATAGGTTATAGGGTAACAGTAACAGTAATCCACTACGAGCCCAGAACATATCAAATCAAATCAAGTCAAGCAAGGTGTACGGAGGGGAGACCTCGGTACCTAGTACAATATGAGGGGATACCTCCAAGGGGTGGAGTAGCTAGCTCCCAAGAAGTGAATGACGTGTATCGCACACACCCATCATGTCACCAAGTAATACAAGTAATCAAGTCAAGTCAAGTCAAGTACAAATCTAGGATGCATCCATACGCCCCAGTAGGCTGCCACAATGTCTTCCTCTACGTAACAAGTCAAGTATCAAGTCAAGGCAGGGACGGGATAGGACATCACTCTCCTACCCTAGAGTCAAGCCATTGGTGCATCAATGACAAGGACATGAAACCCTCATGCCTAGATTATGGCTCGTAATCTCAAACTGTGGGTCAAGGGTCAAGTATCAAGTATGTATCAAGTGTCAAGTGTACAAGTTCAAGTTTTATCAAGTGGTTCAAGTCAAGTCATATATCAAGGGGTTCAAGTCAAGTTTCTAATCCAAGTTTATCAAGGTTCTGTCAAGGGTCAAGACAAGAGATCATAACAAAGGTATATAGTAAAGGTTCAATTTAAAAGTTCATTTAAAAACAATCCTTTAATAATTGTTTTCGTAAAAATGATCTTTTAAAATAGTTTTCATAAAAATGGTCTTAAAAATAGTTTTCATAAAGATAGTTTTAAAAATAGTTTTCTTAAAACATTTTCATAAATAATTAAAAAGGTTTTCTCATCCAGTTACAATATCAAGCATATTAGGGTTCAAGTCAAGGTTTATGGCAAAGTTCATATCAGGGTTCATAGCAGGTTCAAGGCAAGGTTCAAAACAAAAGATCAAGGCAAGGGTTCAAAACAAAGGTTCTAATCAAAGGTTCACAATACAAGGGGAACATAGCAATGGCTTTGGGAATCCTAAACGAATCAAGATAAGAAATCAAGAGAACGAAGGCACCTTACAAGAAGGGCAGAATATCTGTACCTTATTGGCAGAACACAAGGATAGCAAATGAAAAGGATCAAATTACTCCTCCCTTGAACCTAAAGGAGTAGAAGACAGAATGACAAGTGGTTTTTAGTTATCTTTCCATTTTAAGTAAGTTTCCATTTTTAGAAAGTTTCTTCATTTAGTAAGTTTCTATAATTAGCAGGTTTTCATAATTAGAAGGATTTTAATATTATAATTTATGTTAAGTTATAAAATAAGTATTAATATAGAAATAGAGTTCATTTTAGCAAGTTATAATAGTTTAGGGTTAATTATGACAACTTCTAATATTTTAGGGTTTTAAATGTAAATATGTAAAAGACAAAGGTTTAATGTGCAAATATTATAAATTATTCTTTTAACCTATAAGTTTCTCATAATTACCACTCTAGTCCTTAATGTTAACCATATTACAAGTTAAACCCTTAATATAATTAAATTTACAATTTGAACCCTATAGTTAATTAAATTACAATTTAACCCTTACAATATTTATATTTACACATTAAGCCTCCAATTATCAAAAGTTTACACCTTACACCCTTACATAAGTATTTATACGAATGGACCTATATTTTACATAATTTACAAAACTAGTCCCTCTAATTATTTAATTTACAATTCGTATATATAATTAAGTATATTACCTTTTAAACCTTCTAATACCCAAATCTTACACATAAGACCCCTATATTATATTTTATACATGTTATCCCTGACCTAAACTATGTTACAAAAATAACCCTCAAGTTTATTTAATTACAAAACACACCCTATAGTTTTACAAATTCCAATCGTTTTACCTAAAATCACACAAACTTAACTCTAATTTTCCCAATCATTACCAAGCATTAATTACTCCTTAAAACACATTAATTACACTCACTTTCTGCATCTAAACCTAACCCTAAAGCCACGATTTCTAATTTTGTTTTAAAACCCTTTTTATTTTATATACGGTTTGCAAAATAATTCGACAAGGATAATCCAAGCTTCTAATAATTCAAGGAGTATTTTTCTAGTGTTATTAGACTCATATGTGATCGACTAAAAATAGTTTCAAAGCCTATAAAAATTTGCACAGTCGATTTGGATTATATTACGTTTTTAGGGTTCTTAGGTTCGAATCACTTCAAATAATTAAACAAGCTTGCATGGTTCGATTACACTATTTTACCTCTCGGCTGAATAAAATCGAATAAATCAAGAACACTTGAACCAAGCTTCCTAAAGTCAAACTCCTATTTTTCTAGGCTTCCTTGAACTCAGTAGATGCCACAAAAATTACCAGACCAGCTCCAGAAATTCAGTAGGTGTCGAATGGGATTTTTTTGATGTTTGTGTCGATTTTTTTAGGGATAATTAGGGATATATATATATAATACCGAATATATGAGAGGAGGGGGAAGCTAAATCTTCCAGTCCAAGACTCAAGATCATGATAAAAATCTGTTTCTTAATAATCTTGTATTATTTTTGGTATTTATCCTATAATTATTTGATTTAATAATTTAATTAAGAAAATAATATAAGGTAATAATATTATTCGGTTAAATATATATATTTAAATAATGTGACAAATATTTTTATGTTATGTAAAATATTAAAATGTTCAAGCCAAAATTATTTTACTTCATATGGTATTTGTTTCCAAGCGTTTGGGATTAATTTGGTATTTTAATTAATTAATAAGTAAAATTTTAAGTTCAAGGGTAATTTGGTCATTTTGCACGTTTTCAAATTTTAGGTATTACAACTTCTTCCCCTCTAAAAAAAATTTCGTCCTCGAAATTTGCAAGGAAACGGAAAGGCAATAGAACGGAAACTCATACGAAATGCGAACAAGATTTCAAATCAATCTAACTGTATCAACAGCAGAGAGCTCTACAAGAGTTCAAGATTTATAACTGAAATCAACAGAACACAAAACGAGAGTCCAAGCTTATCCAGATATCTAATGAACGAAGGCAGAGTATACGCATAGGTGGAATGAACCTAAAGTCTCACTAATCACGGATAATTCAACTGAAATCAAGTCCTAAACTTCTTAGGTACTCCCCAAGATATCCTATGGCCACAATGAGGGCACGTTATATGGTGTAAGTATTATCATGTTGATCATGCGTCATAATACTAGTGATGTGTCATGTGCATATGCTCTAATTTATACCCACGGTATGTCGTTGTGGTTTTAGCAGTATTCAAGTTTTAAATTTATATTTAGCCGACTTATCAATAACACACACACTTTAACGAGCAGTGTACCCGGTCAGTATGAATATAATGGTAAGTAGAGTGTCGATCACTAAGAGTGGAACGTATTATCTAGTTATTCTAATCAGTATTTTAATATCTTAAGTTAGCTATACAACCTAATCTAACGCAAGGGGGTTCAGCCTGAGAGACTGGCACGGTTTGGTTATGATTAGATACAAGCTAAACTAATAAGCATGAATCAGCGAATAGCACACACGTACACTGATAAATACTCGAGACAATAAGAAGACCTGTCCTGATAGTTCATGTAGCTTGTCACTTGTTTTATTGCTAGTTTTATATGAAGTGTATAGTTCGATGCAACGCACCGAGATTAAGTCCTTTCTCGTTGGTTCTAATCTTATCGGCGAGTAAACCTGTTGATGCAAATAATGTCCTAAAAACGTTATTTATATCTTTCGATTACTTCACGTTTTGAGGATGACAAAATGTGAACTCACGTTACGTTAAAATTAACGTTAACAAGTTTTTAATCGGAAGATCCCGTTTCTACGCAAATCACTCTTGAACAAAGTTACAACTTGAACTAGTGATCAAAGAAGTGAATTCATGTTTTGAAAATTCACATTTTAAATGGGACAAAACATTTTTTCAAAAATATACATGACAAATTATTTTTGAAATATTAAGAAATGTTTTAATGGAAAAATAAGTTTGAAAATCACAACAGCTATTTTTCCCCCCAAAATCAGCTCCAACCTTCCCCAAATAAGTTTTCACTAGAAAAGACAAAATTTGGAGCGTCCTAGTCTACCACGGCTCCACGGTACCGTTAAATTTAACGGAGCCGTGGGTCATTTAGTGGAGCCGTCCGTACCATTTTGAATTGTAACGTTCATATTTTCTTTGCCTATAAATACCCACCTCTTTCACAGTTTTAGGCACCCTTCACACACAGAAAAATCCCTTAGCTAAACCCTCTCACACCTTTCACTTCTAAGGGTCAATTAGATTAGTTTTTCTTTGTTTCAAGAGTGATCCAATCATCCTTCAAGTGATCCTCTTCATACCTCTTCACTAGCAAGAGAAGAACACAAGTATCCAAGTTGATACAAGGTGTTGTCATCCCTCTTCATTAGCAAGAGAAGAACTCAAGTAATCAAGAAGATACTAGAGTTGTAGTTGATAGGTTTTTGTAACACTTGTTACAACCTTGTTGTATCTTAGCATACATCAAGTATATTTTCTTTTTGTGAGTGAGAGTGAAGATCAAGTGTGATCTATAGTGATAGCGAACATCTCTTGAAGCCATTGGGCTTGTGTGATTGATCAAGAAGATCAAGGGTCATTAGGTTAGTGTTAGTTGAGTAGAGTGAAGTGAGTGTTGATCATTGTGATCGTGTTGAGATCTTGGTGATCTCTTGAAGCCATTGGGCTTGTGTGTTTGGTCACGTGGACCTTGGTAGATTGGTGCTAGCTAAGATTAGCACTCGACATCTAGCTTAGTGTCGGAAATAGGATAAGCGACGTGTACGGTTTTCTCCGCCTGAAGGGAGGTTGTTGATATAGTGTTTGTAACTCTCGAGTGTGGTACTCGGGGAGTGGAGTAGGGCGAAGAAGAGCTTCGTAGCTGAACCACTATAAATCCTCTGTCTCGGTTTGATCTTTCCAACTCTACTCTTTACTTTAATTTGTTATTATTACATAGCTTAGTTTGTAGTTCATATTGGCGTTGTTTGATTACACATAGAGTTCGAATCAAAGTTTCCAATAGCATACTTTCAAAACAAGATTTTTAAAAGAAGTTTTTAAACCGGTAAACTATTCAACCCCCCTTCTAGTTTCCCACAATTGGTATCAGGAGCCACGTCAGTCAAGTTCTTAAAGTATATTGTATTTTAAAGCTTGAACCGATCAATGGATTCCGTCAAATATCTAGAATGGCAATCTATGCAAAGACCACCACTTTTCGAAACCGATTGTTTTATTTATTGGAAAACAAGATTCGAAACGTATGTGAAATCAAAAGACATTGATCTTTGGCATGTTATTACCGAGGGTGACTTTCAACCTATTAAAAAGAATCCGGAAACTAAAAAGGATGAAATAGTTTCTTATGATAAACAAAGTGACGAACTTAAAAGAAAATTAGCCAAAAATAATGAGGCTAAAATGATGATTTATAATGCTTTGCCTAAAAAGGAATTTGAAAGAATTTTTATGTGTAATACGGCAAAAGACATTTGGAAAACTTTGTTAGTCACTCACCAAGGTAATAACCAAGTCAAAGAGAACAAGATAGATCTTCTTGTTCAACAATATGAACAATTCTCCATTTCGGAGGATGAGTCAATAGATAATGCTTTTGCTAGATTTAATACTATTATCACTAGTCTTAAAGCTCTTGATGAAGGTTATTCTAGTAAGAACTATGTTAGGAAGTTTCTTAAAGCTCTACATCCTAAATGGAGAGCAAAGGTCACCGCCATAGAAGAGTCAAAGGACTTGGCGGCATTGTCACTCGATGAACTTATAGGAAACTTGAAAGTTCACGAGATGATCATCAAGAAGGATTCCGACATTGTCAAAGGCAAAAGCGAGAGAGTTAGATCTCTAGCATTAAAAGCCAAGAAGGAGTCTAGTGATGAGGAATGTTCGAGTTCCGATAGTGAAGATGAAGAGTACGCACTAGCCGTTAGGAACTTTAGAAAGTTCTTTAGGAGGAAAGGTAGATTTCCTAGACAATCTCGAGATGAGAAGAAGTCATCCCAGAGAAATCATGATGAAAGAAAAGGGACAAGTGATAGAAGATGCTTTAGATGCGGAGATCCTAATCACTTCATAGGAGAATGTCCTAAGCCACCAAAATCCAACAACCAAAGAGCCTTTGTAGGAGGTTCTTGGAGTGATAGCGGTGAAGAAGAAGAGAAGAAGCCTAACGATGAAATGTGCTTAATGGCTCAAGCTTCTAACGAGGTACAATCCGACTCTTCTTATTATAGTAATAATAATTCGTCAGTAGATGACAATGAATTACATGACGAATACAACAAACTATGCGTAGTCAGTACTAAGATTTTAGGTAGAAACACAAAGCTAAAATTAAAATTAAAAGAACTAGAACTACAAGTCTTAGAACTAAATGATCAAGTCAAGAGACTTGAGAAAAACAAGAAAGTAGATTTAGGATGCGGGTCATGTATTAGTCTTCAAGTAGAAAATGAAAAACTTAAAGAAAATGCTTTAAGAATCATTAGGTTTGATGAAGGAACTAAAAAGCTTAATGATATACTTGAAAATATTAGATATAGTGAACATGACCGTTCGGGTTTAGGATTTGACCCAAATCAGGCTTCTACAAGTAGTACTAAACAAGTAAAATTTGTAATGCCTGAAAAGTCCATGTCTGAAGGTGACGGCACAATTAAAGATACGGACGGCACCACTAAATTTAGTGGTACCGTGGTACCGTGTGGTGCTGAGGACAAAACTGGGTCAATTCTGAAAAGTAACTTAAGTCCTAAACCAAGTCAAGTAGTTGTAAATAAAACTAGAGTCTCTACTCCAAATAGAGAGGAAACCAAAGGCTTTAACAAACCATTGTCATCTCCCGAATATGGATTTGTAAAGCGTGACACTAGGTCAACTACTCCTCCACCTAGAAAGGTAAACTCTCCCAAACCTCGGTCTAGAACTCCTCTACCGAGAGGTAACTTTAGAAGACAAAATCATCCAAGTAACTTTCCCGTAACTTGGAATGATCGTCCATCACAAAGTTACTTACCATGGGAAATGTGTCCTCCATTCTCACATCCTAAACTAACGCAACAAATGCGTAGGATGTTTAACTCTAACAACTTTGGACCCATGAGATATTGAGGACTAGATGTTTGAACATTTGTTTTGCTAGGAAAACATGAGTGTAAATAAACTTTGGAGTACAACAAAAAGGAGTATGATGCGTTATCAAGCATATCCGGTGACGCAATAGTCAAGTAGTGTCTTTCATGCTTAACATTCAACAAAGGTACCCTAGTCTTCTAGTTTTAAGAGCAAACACCTCAGGCATAGGTACGCTTTCTTAAAACACCCTTTGTTAGTAGTAATGTTTGGCATGAAATAGTGTAGTTAGAATCTAACATGGTAGGCACTATAACACAGAAACTCTATTCACATCTCATCATGCCAAATTCATCTTGTCCAGAAATGTTCGATGATCGCTTGAAGATCATGCGTGACAAGTTTGAATTAAGCATTGATGAGTGAATCAAGTTCCCTTCCTTGCACATATTTAATCTTGCCTAAATGAAGTATCCCTGTAAACTTATGTATACTATATGTATGAGATACATAGTTTAAGTAATAGTCTCTATTGACAATAACGCCCATATCCGCAAATGCGAAACTCACAAGAGACGAAGAAGGTGAGTGCGAGGATATAACTAGGTTAGGGGCATAATAGGTAAAGCAGTTTACCTAACGGCAAGTAGGTCCATTATCATGAATAGTGTTAGCTTTGTGCCCACTTGTAAGAAGTATCCCAAAACTTCTTACATCAAAGTGTTTAATGTATCATACCATACATTAAAGATACTATACACTTGAGATTTCGATATCTTGAGGAGATTGATGTAGAAAATGTTTCTATACCAACTCTGATAATGTGAGAGTTAACGTGGGTTAAAACATAATTAGTAATGTTTGTACCTTCATAGGTTGATTAACAAACATCTTGGTTCCCCAAGAAACAAACTACTCTTATTGTCACCACGACCGAAACCGAGTACGCAAGCGCCGGAAAGGCATGACAACAAACACTATAGATGAGACAACTCCCTGCGAAGAGCAGCAGTCAAGATGCCATTAGACTTGTCCGGGAACCCTATAGTTTGCTCATGAACGAAGCTCGTCGAAGTACGTCATCTCCCCGTGGAAAGACATCTCCTCCGTCATGATAACGTCGAATGAGAAATCTTTTCTTTGAAAAGTATTTCTTCTCACCTTAACCTTCACATTCTCGTCAAATGACCTCTTAATACTCCATTGGAATTATTAATGTCATTTCTCACGTCTCATCATATGACTTTTCAAGTCATTCCTCATATCCCGCTCATGACTATTTCAATATTTCTATGGAAATATTAAAGTCATCTCACACTTCCATCCTATTCTCGACTCATGACTCTTGAATATTTCATTAGAAATTTCAAGTCATTCCCTAAGCCTTATCCCGTGACTTCGTAATATTTCACTGGAAATATTAACGTCATTTAGCGCGTCTCGTCATATGACTTTTCAAGTCATTCTTCTCATCCCGCTCATGACTATTTGAATATTCCTTCGGAAATATTAAAGTCATCCGTCACGTCATACCTCATAACCTTTCATCTCTTCTATGACCTCTCGAAAGTTTTGCGGGAAACATTGAAGTCATTCTCTACAAATCGTTCATGACTTTTTAAGTCATATCTTTCAGTCGTCACATGACTCATGAATATTTCACGGGAAATATCTAGTCATTCCTTGTGTCGCGTACTCCGACTAATTAAATATTTCATGGGAAATATTATAGTCATCCTCCTAAACACAACTCATAACTTCTATTTATTTCACGGGAAATACTAGAAGTAAATCCTCATCCAATGACGTCTTAGTCAATTTCCTCGAAAACACTAAGGTCATTTCCGGTCATCCCATTTAATCATCTTTCGTCAAAAAGTTTATTAGGTATAAACTTTTTTTCTTTCCTCGTGTCAAAAAGTCTTACTAAATAAGTAAGATTAATCAGCCAAAAGTCAAAACAGAAGAAAAACTGGACCATCAGACATACGGCTCCACTAAAGAGCCACGGCTCCACTAATGTTTAGTGGAACCGTGGAGCCGTGCATCTGAAAAACGCGCCCAGTCACTCTTTTCTTCTGCAGAAATTTTCCAAACTCACAAAACCTATTCCACTTGCTGTCAAAATTCGAACCATAACACCATAATTCAACTAAACTCTTGCAAATCAAGATTGAGGCATTGGAATTAACAAATCCTAACCACAACATCATCAATTGTAAGTAATTCACTCTTATTTTTTTTAATTTGAGTCTAGGGTTTGTTCTTGAGTATAAATCCGAATTGGGGATTTTCAAAATTAGTTAAACCCTTGTGAAATTAAGACTAGGATTAGACAATGTAGTATTCACATGATTCCCTAAACCTATGATTTCCAAAAACCCATTTATGTTACAAAACCTAATCCGAAATTAATCACTAAATTCGGATTATGATTGATTATTTGTAATGGAATCATGTTTAGGATGATTAAAATTGGATTAGGAACGTTCTGCATTAAAGCTTTTCAATCTTAAAGCTTGATTAGCACCATGTTGAGGCATTTGCCAAACACCCCAATTCGATCATTTTTTTGGAAAAACCTCACAAGTCTAGGATCATGAAACCTTTTTCATACATTGTTGATGCAAATTAAAAACGTTTTTGCATGCATACATGAACTCTCAAATATGGCTCGAAGTACATAATTGATATGTATTGTTCGACATATTTGATTGAGCAAAAGTGAAGTTAGGAGCGTTTGGGTAATCTCTTTAGGATAATTTTAGAGTCGAGATTGCCGCACCTCCACATTGTTTGCATTTAGGCACACACACTAGAAGTGTAATCATTAAAATGCAATGAACTAACATATACAAAAATATTTTTTTTTGTAGACAAACAATGCCTCGAAATGATTATCAAGATACCAAACCATACATTCTTAATACTCTTGAAAATCTAAACATTCCTAATGAGCAAAGAGCTTATTTTGCAAAAGTCCAAAATCGATACATACACGAAGGGCGTGTAGTCGATGCACTCTATGTCACGACAGACAATATCCGTGTCTGTTTTCCTTCTATCGAGTTCGATTGTTTATACAAAATAAACGATCAAGTCTGTCCTCGTTTTGTTCTCGAGTTTTACAGTCGAGTCCGTACCTTCACTGATGATGATGGTAATGTTTTTCTTGATTTTTGGATTCAAAACCAAAATATCATCCTGTCTGTCTCCGAGATTGGACAAATTCTCGGTGTTCCTGCATATGGTCAGTGTGCATACACTGAAGACCATACTCTTGAGTCTCTCTTCTATAATCTTGAGGATGTAGGTGCCTATCACACTGAAATTCCCGACCTCGAGTCCATCAAACAAGTCATCCAAACACCTCGAGTCGTCCACACGTATCAAAAGCGTGATGGTTCAATTGTCCATCTTGACCCAAACCGTATCTATCTCAAAGAACTCCTTCCCGACCTTAGAAGTTGGGAACTCCTTCTTCGTGAGAACGTGTTGAGCCTTGCGGGCAACTGTGATCACGTCTCCGCGAGTCTCGCCCATATGCTATATTGTCTTAGTATCGAGGAACCATATAACCTCGCATACTATATGGTCAAAAGGATGGCCAATATTCACAGTCGTTCGGATAAGCTCATGCCATATGGTATGCTGCTTACTCGTCTCTTCCATTGGGTCATGGAACATTTTCCTAATCTCCAAAGTGTCGACTATGTCCTAGTCAATTCGGTTATGAAACCTCTTGGTGGACCACGACGTCGCACAAAGCAACGTAAGGACAAAGGGTCCAAGCGTGGTCGTAAATCCACTTCTGACATTCCTCTCTCATCCTTTCCTTCGGTCATGAATCATCATCTCAACCCATGCATGCAGATGATGATGAGGTGAACGAAGAAGGAACGTCTTGTACACGTTCTCCTTCTCCCGACGTCTACTTTGACAACCTTGACACCTCATCATTTCGACGTATAACCTTCCCCGAAAACGGGATGGTCAACCTAACCCAAGTGATGAGAGAACAAACTACAATTTACAATAGACAAGTGGAGATGCATGAGCAAACTGTCGGGGGTTTCAAGTCTATTGGGAAGACCCTAAAAGGGCTTGGGAACAAAATTAAGAAGTTGGGAAAAAGAAAGGATTAGATGGAAATAACTTAAGTAGTATTATTAATATAAGTATTATGCTTAAAATACTACTAATAGTTTGTGGCATTGTTGCCTAATACATTAACTTGCTTGATGTGTTTCCTTTTAACACTTGAACATGATTAATTTTCTTGTTAATTAATCCTCATGTTGCTTTATCTTGCATGTTAGTTTATTTTATTACATGCACTAGATGTTAAAAATGCTTGAATTCATGCATGCTTAATAGTTGCCTAAATACATAGATGATCACATGATCAAGTTAGTTGCTAGTTGAAACTAGCTTTAGGAATTCTATGTGCTTAGTAATTTGAGGCTTTGAGATTTGCAGCCAATGGATTCCCCAGAAATTTCCCCATTTAGGCTGCCTAAAACCTGCAGACCTGGAAAGAAGGTCAAAAGAGCCCACGGCTCCATTAAATAGGCCACGGCTCCACTAAATTTAGTGGTGCCGTAGCACCTTTAATGGTGCCGTGCCTCTGGAAGACGAAAACTGCTATTCTCTTCCACTTTTTGACTATCTTTTCCAGAAAATCTGCAACCAAAATTTGATTCCCATGCACCCAAATCCCCAAATCCAACATTTCAAACTTGCATGCTTATGTTTTGGCTATTTAAGCTAACATTATGCATTGCCATCCTTACACCCATCCTTACACCTTCACACTCACCATATCACCATCATGGGATCAAGGGTATTCAAGAAACCTAGATTCAACATCAAACCAACCAACCAAACCTCTCTAGTTGATCATTGGATCAAGAATGTCAACACACCCCAATCATCAACTAAACCTATCACCAATGACATTCCCCTCATTGATCTCACCTTGGATGATGAAGATGAAACCCATATACCCATAACCTCTACCAACTCATCATCCTCTTTCACTACACCCCAAGCTCCATCCAAGGCAACCTCTATTAAACCTACATCCTCATCCTCCACAACAAGAATCAACACACACTCATCTCCACCTAGTCCCATTCACCCTTTAACCTTAACACTCAACTCATCACCATCAACTTCCCTTGAATTGGGAACTCACACAACACCCTCATCACTTTCAACATCACCACAACCTCTAACTCTCACCCTCACCCTTTCACCAAACACTCCCTTTGAATTTGGGAGCAACATATCATCACCTTCACTATCACCATCACCTCAACCCTTGATGGGCTATCCAATTATGTATCCCCTTCACTCATACACCTTGAGTTGCCCTTGTTGCAACTACAACCTTGAACTCATCATGAACCTAAGAGATGAGCTTAGCTTTAGGTTCTCGTATCTTGAACACCTCCTCACACCACCCATAGGACCCATCATCCTTCCACCACCTCCACCACACAATAGCCCAAACTAAACATGGTTATGTTTAGTTCCTCCAATAAATGACTAGGAACCTTTTGAAGTTGGAAGCAAATCTAGAAGCCTCATGTTACTTTAGAAGTTTTGTGTCTTCTTGTTAGTTTAATTTGCTTTCCTAATGTAGTCATACTTATGTATGACATTTAATTTATGTTTATGTAATGGGCTTTTCATTTTGGCTACTTAGCCATAATTGTTTTATTGTGGTTGGATATTTGTCTTATGTGCTACTTGTTAGATATTGTACATTTGTCGTCTAACTTTGTTTTGTAGCACGATCCATTGCTCGATTCCTTTGTGTTCTCCAAATGAGGGGGAGTACACATCAAGGGGGAGCCTTAACCACCTTTTTGATTTGACAAAAAGGGGGAGAAATGGGAGTAAACTCATTAAAAACTTGTTAAAATTAATTTTAACCTAAAATGAGTTTATATTTTGTCATCATCAAAAAGGGGGAGATTGTTGATGCAAATAATGTTCTAAAAACGTTATTTATATCTTTCGATTACTTCACGTTTTGAGGATGACAAAATGTGAACTCACGTTACGTTAAAATTAACGTTAACAAGTTTTTAATCGGAAGATCCCGTTTCTACGCAAATCACTCTTGAACAAAGTTACAACTTGAACTAGTGATCAAAGAAGTGAATTCATGTTTTGAAAATTCACATTTTAAATGGGACAAAACATTTTTTTCAAAAATATACATGACAAATTATTTTTGAAATATTAAGAAATGTTTTAATGGAAAAATAAGTTTGAAAATCACAACAGCTATTTTTCCCCCCAAAATCAGCTCCAACCTTCCCCAAATAAGTTTTCACCAGAAAAGACAAAATTTGGAGCGTCCTAGTCTACCACGGCTCCACGGTACCGTTAAATTTAACGGAGCCGTGGGTCATTTAGTGGAGCCGTCCGTACCATTTTGAATTGTAACGTTCAGATTTTCTTTGCCTATAAATACCCACCTCTTTCACAGTTTTAGGCACCCTTCACACACAGAAAAATCCCTTAGTTAAACCCTCTCACACCTTTCACTTCTAAGGGTCAATTAGATTAGTTTTTCTTTGTTTCAAGAGTGATCCAATCATCCTTCAAGTGATCCTCTTCATACCTCTTCACTAGCAAGAGAAGAACACAAGTATCCAAGTTGATACAAGGTGTTGTCATCCCTCTTCATTAGCAAGAGAAGAACTCAAGTAATCAAGAAGATACTAGAGTTGTAGTTGATAGGTTTTTGTAACGCTTGTTACAACCTTGTTGTATCTTAGCATACATCAAGTATATTTTCTTTTTGTGAGTGAGAGTGAAGATCAAGTGTGATCTATAGAGATAGTGAACATCTCTTGAAGCCATTGGGCTTGTGTGATTGATCAAGAAGATCAAGGGTCATTAGGTTAGTGTTAGTTGAGTAGAGTGAAGTGAGTGTTGATCATTGTGATCGTGTTGAGATCTTGGTGATCTCTTGAAGCCATTGGGCTTGTGTGTTTGGTCACGTGGACCTTGGTAGATTGGTGCTAGCTAAGATTAGCACTCGACATCTAGCTTAGTGTCGGAAATAGGATAAGCGACGTGTACGGTTTTCTCCGCCTGAAGGGAGGTTGTTGATATAGTGTTTGTAACTCTCGAGTATGGTACTCGGGGAGTGGAGTAGGGCGAAGAAGAGCTTCGTAGCCGAACCACTATAAATCCTCTGTCTCGGTTTGATCTTTCCAACTCTACTCTTTACTTTAATTTGTTATTATTACATAGCTTAGTTTGTAGTTCATATTGGCGTTGTTTGATTACACATAGAGTTCGAATCAAAGTTTCCAATACATACTTTCAAAACAAGATTTTTAAAAGAAGTTTTTAAACCGGTAAACTATTCAACCCCCCTTCTAGTTTCCCACAAAACCCTTAATGATTACTTATGACTATCTTATTTATCTTTCTTCCTACTTTTCTACAGACGATAGAATGCATAGGCGATCTAATAAATAGGCGAGGAAGGGGCATGGCGACCCAAGCAATGCTCAGCTAGACACAGAGGTTATCAATGCACTAATAAAAGTCACCAAAGACATCAACATATAAACTTTAATTAATGGGAAAGCAATTTTAAGGGGAGTTGAAGTGCATGATAAAATCAATGTCACAAGCCCATCAATCCTGACCAATTAAAGTGTACTAATACAATAAAACAAAACTACTTAATGAATTGAATACATGCAGGACCTTCTTACAGCTCTTGTATCTTCGTTCAAGGTGTGTCTTGTGCTGCTACTTCGTCTGAATTCGGCTTAGGGTTTCTGTGGTCTTCGGTCTTCTAAAACTGTCGAACCTCGAATTTCGTCTGACTTTGGGGTATTTATAGTTTCTGTCTGAGGGCTAGATGCGGCGCATAGGATAAGTAGATCGGCGCATTGACTTAACTTCGCGTGGGGTCCAAGATTAATCATATTCAGGAATATTCGTACACCGCCAGAAGATGCGGCGTAACTCCATTTCTAGATGCGGCGCATGTCCTTGCTGTCTTGGATCGTAGCTTGTGAAATCTTGATAGTGATGCGCCGTATATAATAAGTAAGATGCGGCGTATCTGGAGCAGAATGATCTTGATCTTGTACATTTCAGTAGACTCTTAACTTCTTGCATGTTTTGCTCCATAATTAGTCCAAAATCGCCAAGTTTCACATAATACTTGTTTTTACCTGAGAATTACAAAAGTAAACATTAACGTATCAATTCTCACAGATAATATAATAAAACAAGTCAAATAAATAGGATAAATGATAGTAAAAAATGTACTTATTTGAGTTCATTAAATATCCCCCCACTTGAACTTTACTTGTCCCTAAGTAAACCTTAGAATTAATCTTATGAAAATGTATCCTAAAAGATATTAGGATTTATTTTTATATTTAAGCATGTATTCATTTTGTCATAATCACACAACCAAACACTTAACGAATTAGAAGTAAAATAAAATATATTGATAAAAGCAAATCTAATCGTTTAACTGTCCAGTCGTGACGAATATTCTATCATAAGCTTGGCAAGTATACGCATCTCCTCCACTAAAGCCAAGGAATAACAAGTCTAAAGCGGTAAAAAGGGTTTGTAGGTTAAGGGTTAATCATTTTTCTTAATCTCTATCGATCTCAAATTCCAGAAAAGGCGACAAAATCACAAATACATGATCGAATCCACGAACACGATACTTGCAATTGCTCAAATCCTTAACTCAACAAGCTAAAGATATGACCAAGTAATCTTCACCAATAATATTATATCAAAAAGGGCGACAAAATCATAAATACATAGCCGAATCCACGACTACGATACTTAAGATTGCTCAAATCCCTAATCTCAATAAATCAAAGGTTTGGATAAAGAATAATCTAGGGTATGGATAATATTTGGGATATAAATTGGTGTAAAATAAAAAAAATAAACAAAACAGATAAATTAAAATCCTAAGTGTGGTTAATCACTATCCCAACCATCCCATGAATAAGACTCATATCACAGAATAACTCACGCTTTAACACTTGAAACACACGCTTTAGGTAGACACGAATTATACTCAACAAGATCTCAATCAAAGAATAACCTTAATTGGCGTTCCCATAACGTCCAACTCCCATTCAATCCATAAATATAATATACAACAACTAGTGGTGATATCGACCACTTAATACAAAACTTTACATAAGTTGGTTAAAACAAACTTCCAACTTTTCATTTTTTCTTTTTCTTTTCTTTTTTTTTTCGATTTTTTTTTTTTTTTTTTTTTTAACTTTTTTTTTTTTTTTTTTGAACTTGAAACATAAACATAGATGTGTAAAATTTCACCACATCACTATAACGATAACTCTGGATAATTTTTCCATACTTTTCATGACTTCAGAAATAACGGTAATAGTGAAAGTAGTAAACACACGAAAAATAAACTCAAAGATATACAATATTTACTTTCACTCCAATTGCATTGTGCAATTTCCCGACCTAACCATAGATAATGAATTACGCACGCGAACACAGGTAATGTAAGGAAACACACTTTGCCTAAAGCAATTAACCAACCACGGATTTTAATCTATAGGGTAGGCTAAGGTGTAAGGGTGTAACGAAATATTATAACAAAGGTGTAAGAAACGAAAGAATGGCTCTGAGTGTTTTTCTAGGGGTATCTTACTCTAAAAGTGAGAGTAACAAAAGGTTTATACGGGGGTTAACTAACCAGTGTAGTTAGCTAATATCACATAACATATAAAGGCTATTTGGGTGTAATCCTAGAAATTTACCAATTTAGACAAGTCATTCCAATTATAAAAATAATACTTATTATGGTGGTCTCGAATAGTATACAAGCCAAGTTCTAAAGTTTACAAGTCACCGGCACACTCATAGATTTGTGAAATTTTGAAAAGTTCACAATGTTTGAAATAATGTCATGTGTGCAGCTATGTAATTTAGACTTTAAACAAAAACATGCTAAAAATTTTAAATTTTGATATATTAAGCACATTTTAAGCATATTTTAAAAAAGTTTAGGACAAGTAAGTGTTCTAATTCTCCAATCCCCCCACTTAAGTTAAACAACGTCCTCGTTGTTTGTATAAAAGATTAAAAACTGGAAAATAAAAGAATTAGAACAGAAAAACTCCCCTGAGATTTGCTCGGTATGATCCTCCATTATTTGTGTAAGAGCAAAAATCATCTTTCTTGTGGATGAGAACGTTTAAGCTTCATATTTGATGTATCCACAGGAAATGCAGGAATCTATAATACCATCAAGACTTTAACACACCTAAGTTAAGAAGGTTCAAACTTGCATAATACATTAGTAGTTAGTAAAAATAAAACTTAAAAATTAAACTGAAAATCATCAGGTCAGTCGATACGCCGTATCTTATGGAAGAAGATGCGCCGTATCAAGCCTGGAATAAATACGAATCAGAATAGAAGATGCGTCGCATCCTTAACCAGGGATGCGCCGCATTAAACAGACAAAAAGTTTTAAAGTCAAAAATAAAAATGCAGAAAATAAAGTAAGATATGACCAGTGCAGGAGATGCGTCGCATCTCAGGATTGAGATGCGCCGTATCTTCTGCGGGCCTGACTGACTCGACACAGAACAGAATAGTAAAAATTTTCTCCGGGTTGTCTCCCGGTCAGCACTTGTCTTTATTCCAGAGTCTTCAAGTTAGACTCACGTTCAGCTCTTTATTTAGATCTTGTTACGAGCCATCCTTCTTCTTTCATCCGAAAGATGTTCCCGTATAGCTCCGCGACATTTTCTTCTGTACGACTTAATCTAATAAATCTTTTGGTCTTTATCGCAACATATTCTTCATCAGGTCCCAAAGAATATTTGATGATTTTAAATTTTTCAGAAATAATCATGGGTGGCTTATTATAAGGGATCCCAAGTAGTTGACATTTTCTCTTGGTGAATTATTCTTTGTCTTTATCAACAAACTCGAAATAAGGATCCTTATTCAAATAGTCATCAAGTTCATCAATCAATTCTTCTCGCGACTCATCGTTATTAGCAGAGGGATCATAATTAACCACGTTAAAGGATTGATAATAATCTTGAATCTCATCCCATTCTTTTTTCAACTCCCATTGTAAGCGTTGACTAAGCTTTGTGTAATCATCAAATTGTCCATGTACCCATTCCCAGAAAGTAGTGTCCGATGCTCCCTTAAGTTCTTTTAAGTAGTTTATTCTACCTTTTTCTTGCAAAGCTTCTGCTTTACGTGGGCAGTCTTCAACTTTTTCATACCAATCGTCGTCCTCAAAGTATACATCGTTTCCAACCCGTTTCATTCCAATTATACTTCCCCCATTACAGGTTCCATCATTCTTATAATCACAGGTTGGCCATTCACTAAATCCATCCTTGAAGCGGAAAGGTTTACAAGTGTGATTAATATGCTCAAATTCCCATGGTTTATCCCAAACCCATGGTATTTGGTCATTCCATTCGTAGTACCAGGTGTTTTTGAAATCATCATAAGTTTTGAATCCTGGTAGATCTCCAGTAAGCACATCAGTGTCGATTTGAAGAAGGTAATTAAATTCTTTGAATTGTTTGCACAAAGGTGTCTCATAATTGAATACATCAATGTCTATCCTGAATAATTCTTCAATCCCTTCCTTGATTATCGAATTGTCATCTGACGATCCATTGTTGCTCTCTACTTCCTCATCTTCACCTCTTATCCAATATACCCATAACACATCTTTAGTAGCACGGTCCATGCTCTTATGGTTATTGAACTTACTAGCTAACCAATTTGAAAAATCAACATTGTTAGGATCGTGGTTAACGTCAAAGCTAGTGTTACCAATCATGTTCCTTCTTATCTCCATGAACTCATTAAATTGTCCTTTAAAACTTCGTGTCAACCATGAGGTCACAATCCGTCTGACTTCATTCCTAGGAGCAAATTTCGGATTACCGTATTTAAGTTCAAGCCACTCTTCCAAAGGGATATCCATCAACCTTACCAACTTTCCATGAAATAGTATCTCCGATTCAGCATACATTCTTTCGTTATCCAGATAGTTTTCATCAAAGCCCCAATACTGTTCGGAATAAGGCATATAAGAAGTTTGTAAAGGTTGGACTTCATAGCTTTTGTTGCTCGATTTGTTGACTACATTTGCTGAGTTCATGTATTCAATTCGGAATTTCCCATCATTTTCTTCGATAGTAGTCCAAGTTAATCCCTTAGATTCAATGATGGGCCATAAGAGTAACAATTCATCTTCAGTGTAGCTCATTAGTAAATCATAAGAGAATATCCCATCTTCAATATTGCATAAGCACTTGAATTCCTTATAAGTAGCTTCAAGAGGGGTCTCCCAAGAGAATAATTCGGCATTAATCATGAGCACATTGAAGTTGACATCTTCTAAAACTTCCACTTCGAATGAATTCGAAAGCAAGAGTTCCTTGGCAAGATATCCGTTCACTGACATGTCTTCCATAGCAAAACCTGTCATCATAGGTAAAATCGTAAGTAGGATTTGTTCGCTAGAAGAGAAATTAATGAATTTAGAAACGGATATAAGAATAAAAATAACTGATATCTGCAGATGATGCGCCGTATCCAAAAAGTTGGATACGCCGTATCTTATAATCGTTAAAATTTAATCAGACTTTTATTCAGAAAATAGATACGCCGCTTAGAAATTAGAATGCGCCGTATCAGTATTAATTATCAAAAATCGATATTTATTTAAAATTAAATGCGTCGTATTAACAAAAGTTAATGCGCCGTATTTTCGTTACGTTTCAAAATACAAGATTTTTTATTCAGAAGATGCGCCGTATCGATAAAAATCGATGCGTCGTATCTGTTTAATAATTCGAAAACTGTTTTTAATTAAAATAATAGATACGCCGTATCTGTGAAAACAGATGCGTCGTATGGCGTTATCGCTTAGAAAAAAAAAATTTATTAAAAACAGATACGCCGTATCTTGGGGAAAGATGCGTCGTATCGAAATTATTAAACGCGTTGTATTTTATAAAAATTAAACGCAATACGCCGTATCTATGAAAATAGATGCGCCGTATCGTTTGAATTAGCTCAGTACAACGATAGCAGAATACAAGAAAAATAAAAAATAAAAACAAAAATAAAAACAAACGAAAATAAACAAAAATAAAAACACACAAAAACAGAAAATATGCACATAATACAATGAATGCAATTTAACTAATATACAACAGAGTTAGCGGTTAGAATTAAAATTAAAAACCTAATTAAAATACTAATCAAATTAACAGATAATGACAATTCACTCCCCGGCAGCAGCGCCAAAAACTTGATGTGTCGTGTGCGTATGCTCTAATTTATACTCACGGTATGTCGTTGTGGTTTTAGCAGTATTCAAGTTTTAAATTTATATTTAGCCGACTTATCAATAACACACACACTTTAACGAGCAGTGTACCTGGTCAGTATGAATATAATGGTAAGTAGAGTGTCGATCACTAAGAGTGGAACGTATTATCTAGTTATTCTAATCAGTATTTTAATATCTTAAGTTAGCTATACAACCTAATCTAACGCAAGGGGGTTCAGCCTGAGAGACTGGCACGGTTTGGTTATGATTAGATATAAGCTAAACTAATAAGCACGAATCAGCGAATAGCACACACGTACACAGATAAATACTTGAGACAATAAGAAGACCTGTCCTGATAGTTAAGTAGCTTGTCACTTGTTTTATTGCTAGTTTTATATGAAGTGTATAGTTCGATGCAACGCACCGAGATTAAGTCCTTTCTCGTTGGCTCTAATCTTATCGGCGAGTAAACCCTTAATGATTACTTATGACTATCCTATTTATCTTTCTTCCTACTTTTCTACAGACGATAGAATGCATAGGCGATCTAATAAATAGGCGAGGAAGGGGCATGGCGACCCAAGCAATGCTTAGCTAGACACAGAGGTTATCAATGCACTAATAAAAGTCACCAAAGACATCAACATATAAACTTTAATTAATGGGAAAGTAATTTTAAGGGGAGCTTGTAACACCCCGACCCCACAAGGGTAGAGATATCACAAATACATGGTTTCATATCAGATAAACATAGCATACAATCAATAGTAATACAATGGTTCTCAAAGGTTACAAATGAAATCTTGCAATACAAGGGTTACAAAGGAAAATAAAAGCTGCCTATTAAATCCATAAGTACATCTCTTCTAATGGCTTCTACTCAAAGTCTTCTAAGTCCAAAAGTCTCTTCACTCATACCCAAACCCGTCGTCCTGCTTATAACCTGCCGCACACGAAAAGAAAACGTGCGGCTGAGCTTAAAAAGCCCAGTGAACAGATATAACGGAAACAAAGCAGTAGCATAATGAATAATACATGGGTAAATGAGAATGGAAGCATGAATACATGGTAAGAATACATGGTATCATAAGGGAAAGGAACAAAGGTGCATGGTAAGGGAAGGTCAGTAATCCACTACGAGCCCATAACATGAAATCATAAGCATAATCATAATCATAAACATGTAGAGGGGAGACCTCTTAGTATCCTGTAAATATGAGGGGTGTCCTCATCATGGGTATCTTGTAAATATGAGGGGTGTCCTCATCATGGGTTGGAGTAGCTAGCTCCCAGAGTGTGAAAGACGTGTATCGCACACACCATCAGTCACCATGAATAACATAACATAACATGAACATGAACAAATCTAGGATGCATCCATACGCCCCAGGTGGCCATAATCTGCCTCTACGTAAACATAACATGCAGGGACGGGACAGGTCATCACTCTCCTGCCCTAGAGTCATGCCATCGGTGCATCGACTGACATGGACATGAAACCCTCATGCCTAGTGAGTGGCTCGTAGTATCAAACTGAGGGTAAAGGCCAAGTATCATGGGTCATGTTTTAGTTTACTTGCATAGGTCAATAATCATGTTTCATAAGTTCATAATCATGGTTCATAAGCAAAGGTTCATAAGCAAAGGTTCATGGTCAAGGGTTCATAATTGAAAGGTTCATAATCATAAAAGGTTCAATATCATGATGGTTCAAAAATCGGAGTTCATGAATAAAGGGAACATGGCAATAGTATAGGGAAAACCCTAACATGAGTCATAATCAGAGAACGAAGGCCTCTTAATAAAGAAGCAGAATATCTGTACCTTATTGCTTGACAAGGATCACACTGAAATAGGATGATAAAGAGCACAGGACTACTCCCTCTTCACACCTAGAGGAGTAAAGACATGATTACTAAAGATCCCATTTCCATATTAAGTAACTTTCTATTTTTAGCAGGTTTCCATTTTTAGAAAGTTTCCATATCTAGAACGTTGGATCAACATTCTTAGTTAAATCATTATTTTTGGAATTAGGGTATCTTTTATCACATTTACATATTAGGTCCTTAAGAATTCACAATTTACACTTTACACCCTTTAGTTTCAAAAGTTACACTTTAGACCCTTAATTTATCAAAGTTTCTCAATGGTCACTCATTTTATCATATTATAAGAATGTATCCTCAAATTTATAGAATTTACACAATAGGTCCCTCTAGTTTTCAAAGTTGCATATTTAGTCCCTTATTATACAATTTCAACTTTATATTATTAATAATTACATATTAACCCATTAAATCACCAAGTTTACACATAACCCCCTGAATAGATTAAATTACTCAAAACAGCCCCAAGTTTCCAGAAATTACAAGTTTAGTCCCTCCATTTAATTATTTTATAATTCGTACCTTAATTAAACCCTAGAAACATTTTAATCCTTTAAAATACAAAAATGACACTAGACCCCCCTCTTTTTATATTTTATACAGTAGGTACATGTTCCAAAATAAGTTCTAAAAATAACCCTTAAGCTTTAAAAATTACAAAACTCACCCAAAACATTTTTAGCAAATCGTATAACACTTTATTTAATCAAAACCCTAACCCTAAAATACAAATCATTCACCAATCATTATACCATCATTAAATCCTCATTAAATGACCAAGAACAAGCCCTCAATCCAAACCCTAAATCGAATTACACTTTATTTCTTTTTCTTTTTAATTTCTTTAAAATCGGTAAAACTAAATAAATCAAGAATAATTATTTTAGGCCTTAACAATTCGAAATATAATTTTTCCCAGATTAGTATGATCATATGGAGTCCAAATAAAATAAATATGAAGCCTCAAAAATTCGAATTGAATTATTTAGGGTTTATACACGTTTTTAAGATTTAATTCACAAATAATTGTTGGATCATGCATGGATCGACTTTTACATTTTATTTGGTGTTCATAACATATATAGGGTCTGAGAAAAATACCAAATCAAGATTTGAACGTGTGGAATGAGGTGTACGAATTCTTTATACGCGTATGGCCAAAATGGGTCGAAAATCACCACGGCTTCAAAAACGATCTAAAAATCATGAAACCAATTTTCACAGGTCACATATGATGTGAGGAATACAAGAAAAATAAGAAACGAATTTTATTATGGTCGAATGAATAAGAAACGAATTATACCTATTATCTTAGCCGCGACAAAGAAAATTTCACCAAAGATGATACGAATGAAGAACACCTCCACAATAATTTTTCTAGGGCTCTTTAGATGTTGATTTATCACGGAAAATTGTGTTTAGAATTTTTGGGGATCGAATTGAAGCTAGAGAGAATTGTTTGTGTGTGTGTGATTATCGGCTAATTAGGGTTTGAAGGAAATAATGTGTGATTGATTTAAAATGGAAGTGGCCAGTCAATGGGGAGAGATAATGGCCAAGAATTTCGAAATTTGGTCAAGGGAATTAATGCATTGATTATCTCTTTTAATTTCCCATTTAATTCCATTTAATTACCTTATTTAAATCATAATATTTGAATTTAAACTATATTAGGCGCCCAAGGGCATTTTGGTAATTTTGTGGCTTGTATAAAAGTTAAATGGAGTTGTTAAAAATATTTGGGATCATAACTTGTTCATTGCTAGAAGTTTGGAATTTATCTTGTGCTTTACATATGTTTTATTTAGGTTCCAAATTCCCAGGGGCAATTTGGTCATTTTTACATGTTATAGAATTTCAGGTATTACAGAGCTGAAGTGCATGATAAAATCAATGTCACAAGCCCATCAATCCTGACCAATTAAAGTGTACTAATACAATAAAACAAAACTACTTAATGAATTGAATACATGCAGGACCTTCTTACAGCTCTTGTATCTTCGTTCAAGGTGTGTCTTGTGCTGCTACTTCGTCTGAATTTGGCTTAGGGTTTCTGTGGTCTTCAGTCTTCTAAAACTGTCGAACCTCGAATTTCGTCTGACTTTGGGGTATTTATAGTTTCTGTCTGAGGGCTAGATGCGGCGCATAGGATAAGTAGATGCGGCGCATTGACTTAACTTCGCGTGGGGTCCAAGATTAATATATTCAGGAATATTTGTACACCGCCAGAAGATGCGGCGTAACTCCATTTCTAGATGCGGCGCATGTCCTTGCTGTCTTGGATCGTAGCTTGTGAAATCTTGATAGTGATGCGCCGTATATAATAAGTAAGATGCGGCGTATCTGGAGCAGAATGATCTTGATCTTGTACATTTCAGTAGACTCTTAACTTCTTGCATGTTTTGCTCCATAATTAGTCCAAAATCGCCAAGTTTCACATAATACTTGTTTTTACCTGAGAATTACAAAAGTAAACATTAACGTATCAATTCTCACAGATAATATAATAAAACAAGTCAAATAAATAGGATAAATGATAGTAATAAAATGTACTTATTTGAGTTCATCAACTAGCACCACATAAATATGCCTTCATGATGATCATATTTTATCTCGAGTCGTATGCAAAACAACCTATCTTAATCCACCCAGTACTTCTATAGTCTCAGAGGTCAACAAGATCAAAAGTTATAGCAAGGCACGAATCAGAGTGATGCGGAAGCAATAATACTTAAATGCCTTATAGTCTACCCATTCCTCACTGGTCAAAACTTAAGTTCATATCAAGAAATCCTAAAGCAAGTTCTCAAGGTATTCTCCTATGTTCCTACAGGGGAAGCCTAATGGTCCTAAACGCACAGGTCAAGGGTAATGTATTACAAGTCGTCAGCCTGGGCTCTGATACCATAAATTGTAACACCCCGACCCGACAAGGGTAAAGATGTCACAATGATGGTTCCATATCAGAACAAACACAAGCATTGACATGAATAATACAATAGAATTTCAAGGTTACAATGGAAAATCTGAAACTACAAGGTTACAATGAGAAATACAATAACTTCTAAGTCTGAATATAAAATTCTTCTAGTCATCTTCAATAGCTAATAAGGTCTTCTAAATCCAATACACTCTCCACTCATACCCAGCTTCCATACTAAAACCTGCCGCAGAAAAAGGAAATGCGGCTGAGCTACGAAAGCTCAGTGAACAGATATAACGATAACAAAGCAGTAATAAAGGGTAGTGAAGTAAGTGAAACATTTCAAGGTGTGACAGGAGTAGGAAAGAAAATGGGAAAAGATTATCAAGAATTGGTTACAATAGATAGGTGTAAAGGAACCCATAACCCACCACAAGCCCAAGTCAAATCAAGTCAAGTCAAGTATCAAGTCAAACATAGGTTATAGGGTAACAGTAACAGTAATCCACTATGAGCCCAGAACATATCAAATCAAATCAAGTCAAGCAAGGTGTACGGAGGGGAGACCTCGGTACCAAGTACAATATGAGGGGATACCTCCAAGGGGTGGAGTAGCTAGCTCCCAAGAAGTGAATGACGTGTATCGCACACACCCATCATGTCACCAAGTAATACAAGTAATCAAGTCAAGTCAAGTCAAGTACAAATCTAGGATGCATCCATACGCCCCAGTAGGCTGCCACAATGTCTTCCCCTACGTAACAAGTCAAGTATCAAGTCAAGGCAGGGACAGGATAGGACATCACTCTCCTACCCTAGAGTCAAGCCATTGGTGCATCAATGACAAGGACATGAAACCCTCATGCCTAGTTATGGCTCGTAATCTCAAACTGTGGGTCAAGGGTAAAGTATCAAGTATGTATCAAGTGTCAAGTGTACAAGTTCAAGTTTTATCAAGTGGTTCAAGTCAAGTCATATATCAAGGGGTTCAAGTCAAGTTTCTAATCCAAGTTTATCAAGGTTCAGGTCAAGGGTCAAGACAAGAGATCATAACAAAGGTATATAGTAAAAGTTCAATTTAAAAGTTCATTTAAAAACAATCCTTTAATAATGGTTTTCGTTAAAATGATCTTTTAAAATAGTTTTCATAAAAATGGTCTTAAAAATAGTTTTCATAAAGATAGTTTTAAAAATAGTTTTCTTAAAACATTTTCATAAATAATTAAAAAGGTTTTCTCATCCAGTTACAATATCAAGCATATTAGGGTTCAAGTCAAGGTTTATGGCAAAGTTCATATCAGGGTTCATAGCAGGGTTCAAGGCAAGGTTCAAAACAAAAGATCAAGGCAAGGGTTCAAAACAAAGGTTCTAATCAAAGGTTCACAATACAAGGGGAACATAGCAATGGCTTGGGGAATCCTAAATGAATCAAGATAAGAAATCAAGAGAACGAAGGCACCTTACAAGAAGGGCAGAATATCTGTACCTTATTGGCAGAACACAAGGATAGCAAATGACAAGGATCAAATTACTCCTCCCTTGAACCTAAAGGAGTAGAAGACAGAATGACAAGTGGTTTTTAGTTATCTTTCCATTTTAAGTAAGTTTCCATTTTTAGAAAGTTTCTTCATTTGGTAAGTTTCTATAATTAGCAGGTTTTCATAATTAGAAGGATTTTAATATTATAATTTATGTTAAGTTATAAAATAAGTATTAATATAGAAATAGAGTTCATTTTAGCAAGTTATAATAGTTTAGGGTTAATTATGACAACTTCTAATATTTTAGGGTTTTAAATGTAAATATGTAAAAGACAAAGGTTTAATGTGCAAATATTATAAATTATTCTTTTAACCTATAAGTTTCTCATAATTACCACTCTAGTCCTTAATGTTAACCATATTACAAGTTAAACCCTTAATATAATTAAATTTACAATTTGAACCCTTAAATTACAATTTAACCCTTACAATATTTATATTTACACATTAAGCCTCCAATTATCAAAAGTTTACACCTTACACCCTTACATAAGTATTTATACGAATGGACCTATATTTTACATAATTTACAAAACTAGTCCCTCTAATTATTTAATTTACAATTCGTATATATAATTAAGTATATTACCTTTTAAACCTTCTAATACCCAAATCTTACACATAAGACCCCTATATTATATTTTATACATGTTATCCCTGACCTAAACTATGTTACAAAAATAACCCTCAAGTTTATTTAATTACAAAACACACCCTATAGTTTTACAAATTCCAATCGGTTTTACCTAAAATCACACAAACTTAACTCTAATTTTCCCAATCATTACCAAGCATTAATTACTCCTTAAAACACATTAATTACACTCACTTGCTGCATCTAAACCTAACCCTAAAGCCACGATTTCTAATTTTGTTTTAAAACCCTTTTTATTTTATATACGGTTTGCAAAATAATTCGACAAGGATAATCCAAGCTTCTAATAATTCAAGGAGTATTTTTCTAGTGTTATTAGACTCATATGTGATCGACTAAAAATAGTTTCAAAGCCTATAAAAATCTGCACAGTCGATTTGGATTATATTACGTTTTTAGGGTTCTTAGGTTCGAATCACTTCAAATAATTAAACAAGCTTGCATGGTTCGATTACACTATTTTATATGGATTATATATGATCTATACAAGTGCAGAAAAATAGCAGAAAGAGTTTAGATCAGACGCATGAGCTAGGGGGAATATTTTACCTCTCGGCTGAATAAAATCGAATAAATAAATCAAGAACACTTGAACCAAGCTTCCTAAAGTCAAAATCCTATTTTTCTAGGCTTCCTTGAACTCAGTAGATGCCACGAAAATTACCAGACCAGCTCCAGAAATTCAGTAGGTGTCGAATGGGATTTTTTTGATGTTTGTGTCGATTTTTTTAGGGATAATTAGGGATATATATATAATACCGAATATATGAGAGGAGGGGGAAGCTAAATCTTCCGGTCCAAGACTCAAGATCATGATAAAAATCTGTTTCTTAATAATCTTGTATTATTTTTGGTATTTATCCTATAATTATTTGATTTAATAATTTAATTAAGAAAATAATATAAGGTAATAATATTATTCGGTTAAATATATATATTTAAATAATGTGACAAATATTTTTATGTTATGTAAAATATTAAAATGTTCAAGCCAAAATTATTTTACTTCATATGGTATTTGTTTCCAAGCGTTTGGGATTAATTTGGTATTTTAATTAATTAATAAGTAAAATTTTAAGTTCAAGGGTAATTTGGTCATTTTGCACGTTTTCAAATTTTAGGTATTACATGCACTAGAAGAGGAATGAAGAGGATCTCTTGGTGGGATGAAAGGATCACTCTTAAACAAACTAAGACTCTCTAAATGATCAAAGAAAGTGTTCTAAGTGAGGAGGGATTAGACCAGAGAAAATTGACTGGAAAAATCAAGTTGGAAGTGTAAAATGGTCCACTATTTATAGGCAAGGAGAAAACTAGCCGTTACAGAGGGACAAAACCACTAATTGTCACACGATACCACTAAATTTAGTGGTACCGTCGGTACTTTAGTGGTACCGTGGACGCTCCTCCATTTGTTTTTAGTGGGGAAGGTTTATTTGGGAATGTTTGGAGTTGTTTAGGGGGAAAATGACTGTTGGGATTTTTTAAACTTATTTTTCAAAATAAGACATTTCTTTTTAATTCAAAAATATTTTGTAAAATATATTTTTGAAAGAAATGTTTTGTCACATTAAAAATGTGAAGTTTAGAGAAAAATATAATCCTTTAATCATTTGTCAAGTAGTAGATTTGTTTGTCCATACCTTGATTGATTTACGTCGGGATGGAAATCTACGACTTTGTTGAAGCATACTTGAGACGTCGAGAGGTGTTTATGTAAGTATGCATTGATGATTTGTGTTTACAAGTAACTTGCACATTTTACATTATGCATTACAAGTTACATGTTTGTCATTATTAAAACCGAAGAAGCCGTTTAGTTTAAATATCGTAATATTTGCACTAACAATCTCCCCCTTTTTGATGATGACAAATATGTAAACCGTAACACACAGTAAAATGTAAAAGTTACATGTTTACACTCCCTTCTCCCCCTTTTGTCGAAGCAAAAAGGTAGTTGCCTCGAGCTCTCCCTTGAATTCACTCCCTACTCCCCCTTATTACACTACTATCCTTTCTTCCCAAAAAGGCGAGCTTGCATCATCCTAGTGAAGTCTTTTATCACCACTTGTGAAGATGACTCCATGCTATGTATTCAAATGCCCCCGAGCTCCCCCTAGCTCAATGCTCCCCTATGGTAATTGAATCCCCTTGTTTATTCACCTTAGTATCTAGCGGATCCATGGATCAAATTCTTACAAAGGCTTTTCCTACATCAAGGGTTAGCTTCGTGCAACATAATATATAACAGTATAGGAGCAACATTATAGGGATAGAATGCACATAGCAAGACATGCAAGGGTTAAACTATGTGAGTGACACAGCCTAAAAGTGTGCCAAAAAGATAAAGACCAAAAAGAAAGCCCAAGAAAGTTGAGCGACGCAAAAGGATGAATGCATATTGCAATTCAAAGACACTTGAGTGTCACAACCCGACCAACAACCTAAGGTGTAATTTGTTCAATCAATCACACTAACAAGAACGAGATTCATTCATTGACAGACACACAAAATGACTTCTTCCAAGTTGTCATTGGGAAGACAAGTTCTAACAAACCTTTTGAACAACATAATCATCTACCTAAGATGATTGGTGTTAGGATAGTTTAGATTAATATATCGTTTGCACTGACAATAAGATGCATGATATATTTCAAAGAAAAAAAAAATTGTGCATGTGATCCTAACAGGATTGGGGGTGGATATCTCTAATGGGGTTGACGTAACGAAGTTCTAGATTTCTAGTTTGGATGATCCTAGTTGTGTGTTAGAGATAATTTGGTGCATGAAGGGTTTCGTGTGATTGTGAGGATTGAAGGTTGTTGAACTAACTATCACTTATCCAAAGTGAGGAATAGTTGTAAGGTTTGAGTGTGATGATCGATGGGTTGAAGGTTCTTAGACTAACTATCACTGTCAAGAGTGAAGTGTAGCTAAAAGGTTTGAGTAGGAAGATGAGATGCAAGATAAGCTTGCAATGGTGAGGCCTTATATAGGCAAGAGTTGTGGGATTCGACATAAAGTTGGTGGTAGTGTCCTATGGTGTAGTGAGGGAATCTTAGGGTGTATGGCTATGTTTGGCGCAGAGCTTTTTGGAGCTTTTTTAGACGATGAGCGGTGAGCAATGAGCTTTTTGATTTTTAGTGTTTGTTTGGCAAATGAGCAGTGAGCTTTGCTATTTTTTAGGAAATCTCATTTTTCCAATGCTTCTGTAAAACCCGAAAATCTAAAACACACAAAAATTACCAAAATGCCCCTGAAACTTTAAAATTTAATTAAAGCTTAATTAAAGTTCCGAATCGATCCCAAACTTCTGGAAACGAGCAAGACATGATACAAAATAATTTTGACGACTTCGATTAATATTTATACAAGTTTGAAATGACCAAAATACCCTTGTGTGTACCAAAAAAAATTTAAATGCACAATTATTAATAATTAAAAACCATTTTAAACATAAAAGTAATTAAGGAAAATACATTTAATTTGGTAAATTAACTCTTGGGCCATTGAAGGCCGGTTATTTGGCCCCATACCCTCCCCTTAACTCGGTCTTAGCACATTATATCAAACCCTAAATTATTTCCCTCCCATTAAACCCTAAAACATTACAAGCCGCCACTCTTAAAATCACCCACACCTCAATCCGATTTTTCTGAATCAAGGGAATATTTTTCTGGAGTTCTTCATAGTGCAAAGGAGGTGGGAAAAATAGCCACAAGGTCCTAAGGTCGGTCGTTTGGCTGTGGTGAATTGTTTGGGTCGAAATATTGAAACCGAGCAACAATAATTCAAACCGTGTGAATCCCTTGATCTATAATTCTTCTGGTATTTTTCTAGCCTTATCCTAATCATATATAACATGTAAAAATTATTGAAATCGAACCATGCTTCATGTATTGATCGAATGAAAAATAAATAGCTTAAAACCCTAATTTTGAATAATCGATTCTATTTAATTCATGCGATTTTTCTGAGGTGTATACTTATTTTTCCTGGGTTCTATAGGCTTCTTATAACATGAGAAAAATGGTGTCTTGATTTTTTTGAGTCGAATTCGTGATTTATGGAATTATTGTTAAATCGGATTTTAGAGCAAAAAAAGGGAAAATCGTGGAACAAATTAATACCAATCGACCTAGGGTTCTTGGTGGATGAAATCTGGAAATAAAAGTGATAAAATGATGATACAATGATTGCTTAATAATTGGGGTTGCTAGGGTTTGATTTTGTTTTGATTTTATGCAAACCGATTGAATAATTAAATGTTAAGGGGCTGTTTTGTAATTATTAAAACTTGTGGGATATTTTTGTAATATTGTATGGACCTGGGAGAATGTGTAAAAATTATAACATGAAGGTCTTACTTGTAAATTTGGCGAGATATGGAATTAATGGGTAATATATGTGTCGAATTGAAAATAAATAAAAATGAGGGACTAAATATGTAATTTCTAGAAACTTGGTGCTGTTTTGAGTAATAAATTATATTCAGGGGGTTATGTGTAATTTTGGTAATTTAATGGCTTAATATGTAATTGTTAATAATTAAATGTTGAAATTGTAAATTAAAGGACTAAATATGTAACTTTGATAACTAGAGGGACTTGATGTGATAATTGTGAATGTTTAAGGGTGTGTTCGTATAACATGTTGAAATAAGTGTTCATTGTGTAAAATTGAGAAATTAAGGGCTTAATATGTAATTATGGTTAATTATTTAAATCGATTTGTAATGTAATAAAGTACAAGGACTAAATATGTAATTTACCGAAAGTTAAGGGGCTGTTGTGTACATGTTAATATTGAAGGATATTTTCTGTAAATTAATGAAATAAAAAGGGCTTGATGAGGAACGTAAACATGATAAGTGTTAAAGTGTAAATTATATAATTATAAGGTTTAAAATGTAAATTAATTAACTAGAAGGAGGTAATGTGTAAATTATGAAACTTGAAGGGCTTGTCATGCCATAATTAAATTAAAGGGTATTTTTCTGTAAATATGTGTAATGAAGGGCTTGAGGTGCAAATGTAATATTAATAAGGTTTAAATCGTAATTTATGTAATTATAAGGTGTAATGTGTAAATTAAGTAATTAAAGGGGTGTAACTTGTAAACATGGAAACGTGAAGACTAAATGTGTAATTCTGGAAATTAAAGTATTCAAATGGTAAATTATGAGATTTCTAATTTAAACCTTGAACTTTGGTAAAGTTACGTTTATAACCCTGAACTATGAAAACTTGTCATATTTAACCCTAAACTTTTGTGACTTGTTTAAATACACCCTAAAACCATATTATGATTCAATAATAACTTAACCTAAATGAGAATATGGAAATCTTACTAATTATGGAAACTTACTAAATATGAAAACCTGCTAAAAATGGAAAGTTACTTAAAATGGAAAGGTTTGTAATTCTTTTCTACCCCTCTAGGTGTGAAGAAGGAGAGGACATGATCCTTTGCATCTTATTCTTTTGGTTTGTGCTTTGCTTTGGAATAAGGTACAGATATTCTGCCCTTTTTAATAAGGTGCCTTCGACCTCTTGATTTCTGATTTGAACCTATGATATGAACCTTTGGCATTTGAAGCTTTGATATGAACCTTTGACTTCTGAACCTCTTATATGAACCCTGTGATATGAACCTTGAGATTTGGACTATGATTATGACATATGAACCTTTGCTTTGATATGAACCTTTAACCTTGACCCCAGTTTGATACTACGAGCCAAAATATGTTTCCTAGCCATGAAGGTAACATGGCCGTGTCATTGATGCACCAATGGCATGACTAGTGTGTAGCCCTAGTGATTTGGTTACACTGTCCCCATTATGATATGATATGAGCTCACTATGATATGTTTTGATATGGCCAATATGATTTGTTTGGGGGGCGAATGGATGCATCCTAGATATGTTATGTGATATGATATGATATGATTTGATATGGTGACTGAGGATGGGTGCAATCCACTTCTTTCACAAAATATGGGAGCTAGCTACTCCACCTGAAGAATGAGGACACCCCTCATATTATCTGATTATCTGAGAGGTCTCCCCTCTATATGATTATGAAGATATGATATGATATGATATGTGATATGTTATGATATGGGCTCGTGGTGGATGACTGTCCTAAACCTTACTCTTTATTTCCTTTTCCTATATCTCATTCATTATGATATGTCTATTCATTTCCATTTGATTTTGGTTTCCGTTTATTATATATCTGTTCACTGGGCTTTTTAAGCTCAGCCGCATTTCTTTTCCTGCGGCAGGTTTTTAGTAGGAAGCCAGGAGCTTGGGTTTGCTTTGGGATGAGAGATTAGCTTATGAAGACGATACCTTAGTTAGAATTTACTTATGTATGACTTTGTAGTTTGATATTTCCTTTGAAGCATTTGTAAACCATTTGTATTATGAAAGTCGTATGTTATGCTTGCCTTTGATATGTCACCATTTTCGTGACACTTCTACCCTTTCCGGGTTGGGGTGTTACACCAATGCTTCTTTAAGAAGCTGTGAGCGGTGAGCAGTGAGCTATGGCTACAGCTCACAGCTACTACTCACAGCTCACAGCTACTGCTCACTGCTACTTTTGCCAAACATAGCCTATGAGTTTGCAAAATTTTGCAGGTTTGAGGTTAGAGATGCAGGGATCTAGAGGAAACAGTGAAAATTCGTCAAACAAAGGCACGGTACCACTAAATACCACACGGTACTGTTAAATTTAACGGTACCGTGGCCTACTTAACGGTACCGTGACCTGGAAGTCACGAATTTTCCTGTACAGCCTAGTTCTGAGCAGCTAAAGGGAAGTTTTCTAGGGAATAAGAACTACATTTGTGTGTTCTTGAGAGTGTTTGTTGAAAGACTATATGAGTGTGTTTTCGCTCCCCCTTAATCTATGACCATCCGGACAAGATGTGAAAAAGAATAAAGAGGAAAACAAACGTTGACGGAAGCGATGAGCTTAGTAACGTCATGACAAGTGGTGGATAGCATACAATAAACTTCACCTTTGAAGTCACGTAGCTCTTCTCAATCATTGTGAATATTCATAGAATATTCATATGATGAGGCATGTGATCACGTGGAGATACCCTAAGGGTTAAGAAGATAAAATATTCAAGGTTATGGGGTTAATGATAAGGTTCTAGTGGGGTTATCTATGTTGATGAAGAAGGGTTATTTCAATGTATCCTAGTGGTTCTTCATTTGAAGTGTGTGGAAGATGAGTGGGATACGGAAGCATTGGTAGTGTAGAACTAAGGTTGAAAAGTGTAGATAAGTTGGGAAGATAATGGATACGGAAGTAACCATACATATGGTGTGTTCAGTACCATGCGGAAGTGAAAGGAAAAAATCTAAAGAATCAGAAGATAGACAGAATCTATTCTGATAGGAGACGATTCTGGTTCAAGACTACATCGAGTGGGTTTTGATAGTGTTGGTGAGAATTGAAAACAAGATAAACTGTCTCAGCAGACAACGGTCCGACGGTACCGTTAAATTTAGCGGTACCGTCCCCTATTTAAGGCTACCGTGACCTGCTGAGGTCAGTTTTGACCCAGAATTAGATTTTTGACAAAGAAATCTCACATATGTTGTGATTTTTCTGGACCTTGGATTTAAAGGAATTTATACCAAATAAATTCTTTTATGAATGAATCCAACGGGATTCGATGAACGTTGATCGAGAACAAGAGATGACATTTAATTGCATTTCACAAATTAAATATACTTTAAATATTTCGGATGAAATATTTAAGTTGTCATTGGAATTTAATAGGGTTTTACGAATAAATATCGCTGATTTAGTGAGACTTTTTGACACGAGGAGAGAATTTATACCTAATAAATTCATTTTACGAGATGACCGGTACTAGACGAGACGAGATGACTTTCATATTTTCGAGGAAATACATAGGTAGTCATTAGAGCGATGTGAAGGATGACTTAATATTTCCAGTGAAATATTTAAAGAGTCATGAGACGAGACGCACGAGATGACTACAATATTTCCAGTGAAATATTCAAGTAGTCATAAGAGGGGTACGAGGGATGACTTTAATATTTCCAGTGAAATATTTAAATAGTCATAAGATTTATGGAATATGTTCCATCATTCCTAGACCAAGACGAAGATAGTTAGAGGATTCTCGTTTGAGAGGTTTGGTTGATTTACGGATTTTGGTGTGCTTCGCACGTGAGTGTTTCACGGGGTTTTGAAAGATGTAAAGCTAGGCCTATGGTGCTGATTCGCAGCAGGGTTTGGGATCTTAAGACGTGTATATTCACACGAGGATGAAAGGAACTACTAATCACTTATATAGTAACTCGTGAGTCCTTTGTCACCCGAGGGTAGATGTTAGCTTTTAGCTTTTGGACGAGCGTTTTAACATATGTTGCTAAAAGGCTTGAATATGATGTTTCGGATATGACATTTAACAATTGCGATCGCAAGTTAAACTTACTTGAATATTTCGGATGAAATATTTAAGTTGTCAAACCTACTCCGAGTTCTACTAGGTTTGTATCTAACCTTCCCATGACAAAAGGGTGTATTACTTGGAAGAAGGCGAAGTGATGACTAGGGAATTAGGACAACTTCGCGACTACTTTAACTTATAGGTTTTGACACTAGTGTATGACTATATGACTTCTAAGGGTTCATAGTGATAGACATACCTAATTCCTAATGTGTTAAAAGGACATAGTGTGGGTGCAAAATTTACAAGCAAATCATGTAAAATGCACATAAGGAATAAATGCAAACATCATGCAAAACATGATAATCATTTAGCATTTAAGATCATGAAGACATTTAATCATATCTTATGAGAATATGTTATCATTTTGAAACACATATGTGGGATGCAAGCAATCTAGGTTTGCTAAGGAAGATCCTAATTACTGCTTGTTCAAAATGAAATCCTAACGGGAGATAAAGTTCACCGATGTAAACTATCTCTAGTCAAATGTAGGAATGAAAAATTTTCAAGCTAGAGAATGAGTATGAGACTATCACTAGCGGTGCTCAATTCAGGCTAAACACGACCATTTTTACGGGTTATACCACGAACCCAACTTCTCTCCTGGAAGCAATTCAACCGTTAGGTCAAATTGAATTTCTAGTGCGACAGGTTCTCCAGTAGTCATTCTCATGTTAGAAAAATTCAAATTCCTATATTTGCCTATCGAAGTATAGGAAAGATGATATTAGCTTATTTCGCTAATACATGGCCTAATATGACTCAACTAACTATACTTTGAAAGTTGGATAAGAAAACGACATGTCTTACACAACTCCTAACAAAGGTAAGCGAAATGTTTTAATTTCATGTCTAAGATTTAGAGGTTATTTGATGGAGATGGTGCATTTTATGATCTCTTGGACAACATATTTGTTTGTTGAGTTGTTACATGTTATTTTAACATGATTTTGTTTCCTAGAACCAAGAGATACTCTAATGTGACACAATGTAGAATCTACTACATCGTGAGTGTTTCAAGAATGCTCCTTTGCATATCTTGAGAAAAGAATCTATTAAAGGTTACTTACCTCAATAGATCTTGTGAGTATTATGTTTAAAATGAGACATATTGTATATTTCAACAAATATGCTTTTCTAAGAGGAAACTTATCACTCTCACGAATGCTTAGTGAAACAAGTATTTTAGTGTATGACCAATTTTACTTGTTTATGCAATGACACATGTTGTATTAGGTTATTATTCAACTCTAATATCCTATATTTGTTACCAGGATGCAATGTATTCTCTTGTAACATAACCATTCATGTTACAAAGAAAATAAGATGCATAAGATATAAGTTATCTTTTGTCAATCTTTTGATAAGAGAAATACATGTGATATTCTCGAAGATTGATGACGTACATAATAGTTAATAACATATTATGTGTGACACTTTTACTAGACATGTGATTTTGAGTATTGAGTCGTTCATGAGCAAAGTTTACATATGTTGTTTGTTTGCTCGTGTTTGGTTTTTTGGAAATGACACATTTACTAATTGCATTGCAATGTAAATTACTTGTATATTTCGGATGAAACATCCAAGTTGTCAATCCTACTTAGTTGTGTATTTTATGCATCTTTTAAACATATTAGTTTAAAGTTTGGGACACAACCATTGGACAAGAAGACTCAATATGGCATCTTCAACACAAGTGTGAGTTATGATCCAATGCACATTATTTTCGTCTTGAGAGGACGTCATTATTTTAATAACAATCGAGTGTGATTGAGTATGTAGATTCAAGATAATATATTTCATCATATTTTGATGTTATCTTGAAGCAAGACAATTAATGACTCCAATTTCATGTCCACACTCGAAAACTTGTCAATTAGATTCGATAATGATATCAATCATAATTTGAATAATGAATTGATATGTACTCGAAATCTTTCTTGACCCTCACGATCACTCCTTTTAAAAAGAAAATAAAAATTAAGGGAATGTGTTCCATTTATTCTAATACTAGTTGTATGTGTGAGGTTAATGACATATTAAGTTACTACTTAGATATTGTCATTTATCTTTATTTGCGAAAGACTATTTATATTAATAAGTATAATATTCTTAGTTTTTCGACACCTCATTAGTATAAAAATAATTATCTTAACTATTTTTATACAACATACGTAAAATACTAAATGTTTAAAACATTTTGTATGTGTGTTAGATCAATGCAAGTTTAATACATTTTCTTTTACTTAAATACTAATTTATTAATATGATATTTTATCTTGTTTAGACAACCCATGGTCAAGCAAGAAAAAATGATGTAATGTTTTAGAGATCATGTTACGAATTTTATGAAAGTGTTAAGTATTTTGGGGTGATATACTTTTTACCAAGGTTGTCAGGATCGCGATCCTGCTCGTAGGATCGTACGATCCTACGATCCTACACACACAAAACGAGCAGGATCGTTACGGGATCGTAATTTAGGTAGGATCGTTACAGGATCGTGGGATCGCTCGTAGGATCGTAGGATCGTGAACGATCCGATCCTGTTGGTAACCCTTTTTTCAGGTAGGAACGTTACAGGATCGTGGGATCGCTCATAGGATCGTGAACGATCCGATCCTTTTTTTTTTTTGACTTTTTTAGACTTTTTTTGAGAGGAAGGTTTTTAAAAATGGTTTGTATACATATGTAAAGGAAAATCCAAAAACGATCCTAGGTAGGATCCGATCCTACGATCCTACGATCCCGATCTTGCAAAGCCGAAAACGATCCTAGGTAGGATCCCGATCCTGACAACCTTGGGGTGATATACTTTTTACACTTAAACCTTTGGAAAGATTATTGTGTAAGACAATATCTTTCGACACACATGATCAACCAACTTAGTTTCTATTCCTAAGAAAGTTACTAAACCATTTTAGAAACTTGCAACATATGCAAGAAAAATGGTCTATGCCTATATGCAATGCAAACTAATTACTCAATATAGTGCAAGTGATTTAGCATAAGCCTTATAAACGCATAAACCGGAAAACTATAATAAACAAATAGTCATTTAGCATAACACACAAAAATACTTATCGTCATTTTGTGTATTAAGTATAACAATGTATACTAAGCTTGATTTTATTTGAAAACGAATTGGTTTCCTCCCCATTTCAGAGATTTTTGCCAAGTCACTTTGAACACTCGTCAAGGTTTAAAAGTTGAAACGCCCTTTTTCAGTTTAACCAAAAATTTACGCAAATTGCATGACCAAAAAGACCTTTAGTAGAAAATCAAGGACTTTAACATACTTTCATTTAGAACTAATTATAAAAATATTTTTCAAATGAAAGTATATTCAACTTCGTTTAAAATGATGAGTGACACGACTCCTACGGACTTATGGTTGATTTTATATGAATTTCTGAAAATGACCCAATACTGAAAACAGACAAACAGAGGCACGATACCTTTAAATACCCCACGGTACCGTTAAATATAACGGTACCGTCCTATATTTAGTGGTACCGTGATCTGTTTTCCTTTCAAAACTGCATGACTTAATGACTCGTTCTGAAAACATGACCGGACACTTAAAACTCTATTCTCTTAGTGGTTAAAGAAAACCTTCAAGCTAGTATGACAAAGTATACTTAACAACAAAACTTGTAAGTATTAAGCAACTAAATACTTTTCATATTTTATCACCTTCATAGGTAATTTGATACATGGATCGTACTCAATTTTGAAAACCATTTTTTTTAAAAATTTGAGCGACGTGGCTCTGGTACCAATTGTGGAAACCGTAGAGGGGGGTGAATACGTTTCCATTTAAAAACTTAAAAACTTTTTGTATCAAACACCCGATCAAGTGTGACGTAATATGAAAAGTGTCAACAATGATCATATAACATCTAGAGATGAATAAATTAAACTACATCACAAGCACAATCAAACCATGACACATACATAATCAACATAACATAAGCAACTAGCCACACAAACATAAACGCAATGCAAATATAAATATAATGCGATAAAGAATAAAATGAAAGTAAAGAGATAAGTAAGAAGGCGCAAACCGGAGTACCCAACTCGAGAGTTACTTCACTAATCAACAAGCTCCCTTCAGGCGGAGAAAACCGTACAACGTCGCTTATCCAATTTCCGACACTAAGCTAAATGTCGAGTGCTAATCTTAGCTAGCACCAATCTACCACGATCCACATGATCTACCCACGATCTACCCGATCTACCCTTGATCCACTTGATCAATACACAAGCCCACAAGCTACAAGAGATCTCCAAGATCTCAACAAGATCACAAGGATCTACTCCCACTTGACTCGATCTACCCGATCTACCCTTGATCCACTTGATCAATCACACAAGCCCAATGGCTTCAAGAGATCTCCAAGATCTCGACAAGATCACAATGATCTACTTCCACTTGACTCGATCTACCCAATCTATCCTTGATCTTCTTGATCAATCACACAAGCCCACAAGCTTCAAGAGATCTCCAAGATCTCGACAAGATCACAATGATCAACCCTCACTTGACTCAATCTACCCTATCTACCTTTGATCAACTTGATCAACACACTAGCTCACAAGCTACAAGAGATATTCAATATCTCTATAAGATCACAATGATCTTCCCTCACAAACTCTCAAAAGAAAGATAGACTTGATGTATACTATGATACAATCAAGTGTGTAACAAATGTTACAAGTGCTCTACCTACAACTACAACACTTTGTATCTTCTTGGATACCTTGTGTTCTTCTCTTGCACTAGAAGAGGAATGAAGAGGATCTCTTCGTGGGATGAAAGGATCACTCTTAAACAAACTAAGACTCTCTAAATGATCAAAGAAAGTGTTCTAAGTGAGGAGGGATTAGACCAGAGAAAACTGACTGGAAAAATCAAGTTGGAAGTGTAAAATGGTCCACTATTTATAGGCAAGGAGAAAACTAGCCATTACAGAGGGACGGCACCACTAATTGTCACACGACACCACTAAATTTAGTGGTACCGTCGGTACTTTAGTGGTACCATGGACGCTCCTCCGTTTGTTTTTAGTGGGGAAGGTTTATTTGGGAATGTTTGGAGCTGTTTGGGGGGAAAATGACTGTTGGGATTTTTTAAACTTATTTTTCAAAATAAGACATTTCTTTTTAATTCAAAAATAATTTGTAAAATATATTTTTGAAAGAAATGTTTTGTCACATTAAAAATGTGAAGTTTAGAGATAAATATAATCCTTTGATCATTTGTCAAGTAGTAGATTTGTTTGTCTATACCTTGAGTGATTTACGTCGGGATGGAAATCTACGACTTTGTTGAAGCATACTTGAGACGTCGAGGGGTGTTGATGTAAGTATGCATTGATGATTTGTGTTTACAAGTAACTTGCATATTTTACGTTATGCATTACAAGTTAAATGTTTGTCATTATTAAAACCGAAGAAACCGTTTAGTTTAAATATCGTAATATTTGCACTAACAATATAGTTTAGTAAAAATAAATATGATGTCTATTAGTTAACATGTAATCTTATATTTATACGTGAGATAATTTTATGATTGTTATCGACAAAACATATAGAGATCGAGAAATATAAATAAAGGTTTTTACAGCTTATTTGTATTAACAATCTCTCCTTTTTTATTGATGACAAAACATAAAATTATAGGGACTAAAACTTAAGAATTGGATGTTTATAATAGTTGAAAAATGAAAGTTTTGAAAAAGTATAAGTTTTACTCTCTTCTCCCCCTTTTTTTTGTCAAAACAAAAAGAGTGTGGAAGAGACAATATGGTGTAATAAGAATTTCAAAATGCAAAAACTCCCCCTTGACGTGAACTCCTCAGAGAAGTGGGCGCCAATTAAATGGAATCGAAAACCTACCCAAAATGAGGTTAGTGATAAACAACAATGGAGCCAAATAGAGAAAATAATAACTAAAGAATTAAGAAGAGACTAATAAGACGTGTGCGAGAGTCAAGGTACGAAACGATAATCCTTGTAATAAAAATGATCAATATGTAGTGATATAGTTACCACATACACATGTAAAACTAAGAACAAGGATTTGTTATTTTAAAATACGAAAAATAAAAAACTAAAACATAGAAAAACAAAGAAAAATAGAAAAATATATTAGAGTCCTTGGATGCTTGCTATGCACTTGTCTTGGGAATGTTAAAACTAATTCAATAACAAAAATGGTGACACTGCCGTTGGCCATACTGGAAACAATCACCATCAATCAATAATTGCTTCCAATTTATAGGTTTAGAAACTGTGGATCTGCTACAATTGCTTCGACTACACCATCATTATTTTCTTTATCTGATCTAGTGATCTTAACGACGGCTGTGAAGGTGGTAGCGCTTTAGATCTTGATGGCAACTGTAAAGGTAGATCGGTGGAGTGGTGGCCGGATCTTGGTGGTTGTTGTTGTGTGTTAGTTGGTGATAATTTCCTTGATAAGTGTTTTGATAATTTCTTGTGTGTTAGTTAGTGGCCGGATTTTCTGTGTTAGTTGGTGGCTGGATCTTACAATAAAAATCAATGGATAATATATGTTGTATTGGACATGAATAACAAACAAGATGACAACAAGGAAGTGCATAAGAAAATATTTTGAAGAAAAGAAAAGTCAACGAAGATTTCATTGAACAGATGGAGATATGAATTAATAGAGGTGTTTTGTAATGTGGTTATGTTTTTAGGGGTGAGATAATATAAAAAGAGAATTTTTGGTAAAAAGAATAAAAAGGATTTTTTACCATTGATTTAATATCTATTTAAAATCAATGGATAAGATTAACTATAATCCTAACTAACTATTAAGGGTACAAAAGTAATTTTATATTCTAACTATAATCCTAACAAACTTGTATAATAAAACACAGCTTCACACTATACTATAATCCTTCCCACCTTTTCACAATAATTAAGGTAAAAAGGATAAAGAAAAAAGATGCAACATGGTCAATGCTCAAGATCAAGGGGAGTTTGTAAAGATATCAATATCTGACAGATTTTATGGCCAAAGAAATGTGTAGGCAGACCAAGGACATTTCATATAGAAGTCAGCTCCACAAGCAGTTAATTTTCCTCTACAAGCAAATAATGGGAAATAACCAGCCAATAGACACTAAAACTTATTCTCAGTTTTACAACATATTCTCTCCGTATTGAAATCAACTTCTTTAAGGAGATCAGATATTGCAGCTTTAAGTTCATAGTTGCTAGGCTTCATCTTTTCTTCTTTTGGTTTCTCTTTTTTCTCATCCTTTTTTCCTATTTATAGAAGAAAAATAACAAATTAGAACAACCTGAGACAAAGTTGTAAGCCAAGTACATAAAAAATATATATACAGAAACTAAGAGGCGTAAGAAAGAGAGATTATTAGTACCAGATTTCTCCTTGGAAGCAAATTTTTTGGCACTTGAAGACTTCTCTTCAACCACTTGATCTTTCTTCTTCCTCGAAAAGGTTTTTGTGACTGTTTCTTTCTTTGATTTGGCTGGTGTTTCTTTTCAGCACTAGAGAGATTGTTTAGTTGGTTTTATGCATTTCGACCCTTTCACAGGTTCGACCCATTTGACATGTTTCCATTTTAGTTAAGTAACTTAACTTAACCCACTTGACTCCCTAAAAATAAAACATAACAGAATCAGCCCAATTACATGTAAGTGGGTCGAAATTGCCACCTATACTTGTGATCTTCACAATGTAAGTCATAGTACTAGTGAAGTGATAGGTTCTATAGGAACTAGACGATCTTATTTTGTCAAATACCAATCAGAAAACTCCTATCTTCCTATACCTGAAGCCCATGAAATATATTTACAAATAAAAGAAGATATACCTTTGATGAGTTCTTTGAAAGTGCGGCCTCGGAACTGGATTCACTTTTCTTGCTCTCCCTCTTGCGTTTTCCTTTGTTTCACTGAAGAGTATGTTTACGTCAGAGTAATCATAATAGTATCAGTATTTATGCAATTTTAGGAGTTAAGGATGAAACATCGCACCTGTTCTTTCTCTGTATGTGACTCACTAGTTATGGCATGTGGAAGCAACATAAACTCTATCAATTTTTCAATGACATCTTCCTTTAGATAGTTTTTATCTAACCCGTTTGAGATAAGACACAACCCAAATTAACCTATTCATGAATAAACGGGTCGGAATTGCCACCTCTACATGTGATGAACCAATAACATAGATGTTAAATAAATGAGAACGTATCTTAAAGTTATTGTTATAACAATCATAACTGCTAAAACTAAATCATAATAGCGGATCCTTATGCTAACAAAAGAACCACAAAAACCTAGCATCATAGTCAGCTAGGGTGTACCAAAAATTATCTAGAAGACAATGTTTTAACAACTAAACCTAGTGCTAAAATTAAATTAGAGCGCCAGAACGCTATTTAACAATAGACATCAGATCCTTATGATAACAAAAAAGCGACACAAACTTTTTTTGCAGTAGTTTTGGCAATTGGTATGTCAAGCAGGTCACAGAACTCAAACAACTTCTCCTTATTAAGTTTATACAGTTATTCTATGTTATCCAGCTCATGTCTAATCTCAGACAAATTTGTTCATAATCATCCTTATCCATTTTGTTGTTCAGCTTACTGATAATACATACAAAAATTATACAATCGCATTAAAAAAACCCAATGCAGATTTAAACCATTTTTAATGCACAAAACCATGTCTTTTCAAACATTAACATGCTCGTTAACAAAGTAGGTCACCTTTACTAACTTCCTATGAAAATTAATGTACATTTAGGCAATTTTTAATGCACAAATAGTGTCTTTTCAAACAATAGTGTATTGACTTCCTAAGCATGTCACCTTTTCAAATTCCTATGAAAACGGATGCATAATTAGACCATTTTAATGCATGAAATAATGTTAATTCACACAATAGAGTGCCGATTACCTAAGCATGTCACCTTTACTAACTTCGTATGAAAATGAATGCACTGTTGGACCATTTTTAATGCACAAAACGGTGTTATTCCAAACAATAGCGCACAGATTGCCGAAGCACGTCACTTTTACTAGCATCGTATGAAAACTAACACACACTTAGCGGATTATTAATGTAGAAAACAACATTATTTCACACAACTCATGATTATCCCAACATATCACTCTTTTACTAACCTCCTGCAAAAATTAATGCACATTTAGACCACTTTTTAATGCAAAAAATAGTGTTATTCCACACAACTCACGATTATCCAATTGTTTCACATTTCACTAATTTCCTACAAAAATTAATGCTTATTTAGACCATTTTAGTGCACAAAACAGTGGATTCTACACGACTTACGATTATCCGATCGTATTACACTTTACTATCTCCCTACAAAATTGTTGCACATTTAGACCAATTTTAGTGCACAAAACAGTGTTATTCCACACAACTCAGTATGTATGCACAAAACAGTTTTAAGCTAGATAACGCTGATTTCAAGCACATATCACTTTGCCTAATGAAAACTAATGCGCGTTATCTTGTTTTATTTTAAAACCATACAAGTCTTATGAAAACTAATGTGTAACACAACAATGAGGATTTTCAAGTGAAAACTTATGCACATTTAGCCCAATTTTTATTGCACAAACACGTGTAAATTTTTAATGCGAGATACCACTGATTTCAAGCAAATATAACTTTGGCTTCTTTTTAATGCACAAAACAATATTCAATTAAATCTCCTTCTAATCCTTATTATAGCACAAAACAATCAAATCTCCTTCTAATCCTTATTTTAATGCACAAAAGACTAACAGTTACAAACTAGTTTCCTTCTAATAGTATACATCGGCACACGGCATATGTTCGCAGCACAACCTAAACTAAAACCTGATTAACTAACACGCCTCAAACAGTAATTCACATAATTAAACTAATCGAACCTCCAACAACAATACAAAGCTAATCACGCAAACGTAACCCTATACAAACAATCATGAGCTAAAATTACAAGTATTGCAACTGAACCAGGTTAAGATATCACATTCCAACAAACATTTAAATGCACAAAACAATCAAATCTGGTTCTAATACTTATTTTAATGAACAAAACATTCAAAACTCCTTATAATCATTATTTTAATGCACAAAACAATCAAAACTCATTCTAATCCATATTTTAATGAACAAAATAATCAAATCTGCTTCTAATCCTTATTTTAATGAACAAAACAATAAAAACACCTTCTAAAACTTATTTAAATGAACAAAACAATAAAAAAAAAATCAATACCTATAGATTTGTGAGTTTTTGAGGGACGATCGTGGAACTTCTTCCTCCGCTTATTATCTCATTTTTCTTCATTATCCGACAGAGATATAGTTATTGATACTCTTCTTCCACTTCTTAATCTTTTTGCTGTTAATTTTTCAAACAAAATGCATTAAAATCGGGCTACTGTTTCATAGTATGAAAAAAATCAGATTTAGTTGACTTACCTGTGCTTTTCAACGGCATTTGTAGATTATTGATGATCGGATTTTAATGAGATTGATGATCGGAATTTATTGAGATTTGCTGATCGGAATTTGTTGATATTTGATGATCGAAATTATAAGAAATTGATGATCGGAAATAATTGAGAGAGAAAGTAGTTGGAGGAGAGAGAAAGTAGATCGGAATTAATGAAATAGAAACGTGATAACAAAGTTTATAAATGTGTTTATGTATTTTTATTAAAAAACCTTTTTGCCCTTCCAGCCTTAATTAAGTGTATAGTTTAATCTCATCCATTGATTTTAAATCTAAGGGTCCAAAATTCTTCTTATTCTTTGTACAAAAAATCCTCTTTTTATTTTAACTCCCCTTATGTTTTTATGTTTACTGATGTTTTTATGATTGTTATAGATTTGTATGTAGTTGGTAATTAAAGAAAATTGGGAAATTTTTTGCTTAGTTTGGGTTTATGTATTTAATGATTGGTTTTTTGAATTTTTGGCAAATTCTTTTAATGAATATGATGATTAAGGATTGTGAAGGTGGTTGGAGGTGGCGAGAGTGGTGGAGGGTGAATATGAAGATGATAGGTGGTGATGGGTTGAAGGTGAAAATGATTAGATATTAACATTGTGTTCTTGAGTTTTCTTATTAAAGAAAAGTAAAGAAATGCAAAGTAAACACTTTTCTCTCAAAATTGCGAGGAAACACTTTACTTTAATAATCTACAAAATCACACTAACTTTCATTCTATTTTGTTTTCTTTTCCTCTTTAAGTGCTACTCAAAAACACAACTTCTTATGTTTCTTTTTCATTTTCTTCCTTAACTTTGACTCGGGGACACATTGTAAAGGAAGAAGAAGTTTATGGTAAAAAGACCAAAATACCTTTATGTGGATATTATGTGTAGACATTTAACAAGCGTTAGTGTGTCTTGTTAAAGCGAAGGACCAACGGTAGATAACGTTTCACATTTAAGGACGAACGGTACATTTGTTTCGGTCAAAGGACGAAACTCATCGGTCAACGCAAACAAAGAACGAACAGTGTAGTTTACTCATAAAAATATCTTGTTATATTTTAGTAACATGGATATTATTATAGCACGCACTTTTGCTGCGGGTTTTAATCATCTTCATTTGTGAAGAAGAAGGGATGAAATTATCACTTAAATTGGATTAATTGCTTTTCCGATTTGTGTTTTGATGTTTATTATCTCATTTTAAATTTATAAACCGTGTTTATCAAAAAATATTAACACTGTCTGGCAGTGTACCCGTTCGTGTATAGTATAAAGTCAGTAAGATCGGGTCGTTCGCTAGAGTGAGTGAAATTAATAAATGTTTTAAAAGTAAATTAAGTAAAAACGAAAACTTGAGTTTTGAATCCTCACAATTATTAAAGTTGTAAATAATAAATAAACAATAATTAAAATTGCGTAGAAAGTAAAATTGAGATGAAATCAATTAAGAGAAAGATGTGCTCGGCTAGCTACTCCTCTAACCTATCAACGACATGATCCGCAAGTGCAATGTCTAACTAGCAATGCCTTAGTGGGTCCAATGTAGTGCAAGTTTAATACGGGTAGTTAGTCCCTACACACTTTATCCTATAACTATCTATCCCGACGATCGTGGATGATATCTAGTTATGATCTAAGACCCAAACTAGTCTATATGACCTGTTTTTATTATGTTTGCCATTCACTTAATTACTAGACAAGTTGCCAATTTATCGTTCACTAAATCTTAAGCCTGGCATTTTTAATTCCGTTAGCTTATTGGTCATAATCCTAAGCACTAAGTGACTACAAGAATTTCAACATTTAGCGATGGATATAGCGGCGGAATTTGTGACGGATTTTACCCTTGCTACGGAGTTTGGGACATGTAGCACCAGTGTTAAAACGTTGCAGATTCTGCGTCTCCATCCCCAAGCTACCTTGCAAAAGATTGCGTCGTCAATTGCGACATACTTGTTGGTCGCTGATAGCGACGCGAAATGATGTCGCTAACTGAAGTGCGATGGTTTTTCACTACTCCTTGGAAGCCGCTATCCGTCGCACAATACTCACACCGAAATAAGTTAAAATCAGATTAGTACATAAGAGAGGAAATTGATGGATCGTACCAGAGATGGAGAAAGTGATGTTTTGAAAAGATTTATGTTTTTTAGAATTATAGTAGAAGAGAACGAAAATAGACTGATACTTGTGTTGAAGATTAACTGATGTACTCCTCTGAAAATTCTAACTCTCTAATTAACCATTGCTTCCTATATGTGTGTATTTGGTACACTAATGTTCAAACAAGCAAATCATACATCATCAAATACAATAGACGAAGCAAGCAATTAGCAAAAGCATTTCATTGCCATAGGCAACAATAAACAGCTACATTAGGTTTAGCAAGAAGACATTGAAATACATTGATCAGACCACAAAAGTTACATCATGTTAGGTTGGTTTTAATAAAGTGACCTGAATGTACATTAGCTTCTAGGCTTGACTTCTTTCTTGGGGATAGTTATCATCATGCCTCCATCTTTTATCTCTGTTTTGATAGGCTTGGAGTAAGAGTAAGAGATGTGTTCGGGTAAATTAACCCTGCCCTGGTAGCCTTGGAATGGTTGGTCGGGTTTCTGCACTTCGGCTTTGATGAAGAGAGCATTACGTTGCATGATCACAGATTTGGATTTCACGTCCTCCTCCTGCTCTACATCTATTTCTAGGAAAACACATAGCCCTTCATCAGTCTCTTTGATCTTCTCGAGTCCAGGGACATGTAGGGAAAACTGATAGCGTTCACCTAGGGCATCCTTTTTGTTAACATCCTGTGTTGCATGCAATGTATGAGGTAACCTATTTAATACGGAGTACCTCCTTTGCCATTCTCACCCAGCGGGACCCGGCCCTTTAGATTCTGAGATTCTTTCATACATATCTGAAATCATTCAGCATCACAAACAAACATATTATTAACAATAAGGCTTCTATTAAATCGTATAACAATAATTCAATAGTCAATAATTATCAATACCTCTTAAGAAAGTAGTAAATTCACGTGGATTAGCTGTCAGACGCGACGGGGCTATCACAGAGGATCGAGTGGAAGATGCTAGCTGCTTCAAAGCATACATCGTATCTGTCTTCACTTAATTTAACAATGATTATCATTATATTGATTATCAAGTTTCAATATGTATAAATAGACCAACGAATTCTTTCACGAGGGACAACTGGACAAGAGAAGAAATAACCGGATCCAGACCCGATAGTTCATTAGTTCCGGATCTGGTTCTTGAGTTTGAGATTATTCGGTTCTTGGGTCAGGTTGGGTCCACCGGTTCTCGGTTCCGGAACCGAATACCTAATAATTCTAAAAACATGTAATATTCTTTACTTCTCATTCTCAATATTTTTCATGGAATACACTTTTTTCTAAAACCATGATCAAGTCGGTGACACTTCTTGGTTGGATCTAACAAAACCGCAACTCAGTTTCGGTCTGATTCTTTTGTTCTTTTGTTTTTCCCTATTAAAGACTATGTGATTGTGAAAGATATGGAAGAACAATTAAAAAAAACTAACCGGAAGAGATAAAGGGAAACAAACGGTGGAACCATAAATGGTTTTGGTCGTTTGGTTGGACAAAGTTTAAAGTTATTTTATTTTGTTTTTCGGATTGTTATGTGTCATTGTTTTGTTAATCATTTAAACAATGTGAAACTATAAAATAATTGTTTGTTTGAGTTTATGCTTTAGTTGTTAAACGTTATTGGTTTAAACATAAATAGTTGCAAATGCTAAAAATATTCAACTAATTTTTGTTTTTTTTATTGGCCTAATTCATTAGTGCATAAGGTTTTTTGTTTTATTTTTTTATAACATCAGTTCTTAGCCGGGTAGACCAAAAAAACCGGAACCATAACCGATAAGGTCTTATACGGTCGGGTTAATCGGGTTAATATAACTAGTCGGGTTTGTTTGACCTGAACCCGATAGCCCGATATTGTTATCGGGTCGGATGAGGGTTGAATTATTTTTCATATACTTTCTTTTAAGCAAACGCATAAGCAGAAAAAATAAGCAAACCAAAACACCCCATAATAGAAGAGATAATAAACCTCTAACCTTTGTTGCACCAACATGTCGATTACAACCTCTGGGGGAGCAAGGCGGGTGCTTTCACAAACTGAAGATTTGGATCCCTACACATGCAACAATTTTATAAGATTGCCTCAGAAACTAAAACTACATGCCTGTAATTAAAAAATCGAAAGAAAAATGTATCGAATTTTACCCAACAAGCTTCTTTGCAAGATACAAGAATGGCTTCTAGAAGTTGTAATTGCTTCTTGCAGAGATCTCATAATACTGCAGCTTCTTCTTGCTGTGAAATGTAACCATATTTGGTTTAACCAGCCTGTTCTTTACGTCCACCTTGTTTCCACACAGGACCACAGGAATATTTCCACACACCCTATTTAATTTACACATAGAATGTTTAGGCAGAAAAAAGAATATAATATGTTTAATCTAAACTACTGAACGGATATAATTAAGCTAACCTGCAGATATCACGATGCCATGAAGGGACATTCTTGTAAGTTATGGCTGTGACGTGAAACATTATAATAGCACAATGGCCATGGACGCTGCGTTGGAAAAGGCATATATTGGTTCAAATGTGGGCAACATAGAAATAAATACAACATGATCAGTCACTTTCTAGCACTAATGAATGAACAATGATCTCCGCTTGGAGAGAGAGGTGTCTCCTTGACGTGTGCTTTAAATGTGAATGTTTTGTAGCAGCAATAACAAGTCTAAGGGGGGAATTAAGGTTATTTGATTTTGATAGTTGCTTAAAATTCAATAACTGGAAGCAATTCAGTTGGTTGTGATAGCTTAAACAAGTGACCTGTTCTAGTATGTAATTACAAAAGTGCGAAAGTAAAGGACTTGTTCTGGTTTGTAAAGGGCATTTGGCCTATCTGTTTCCGTGTGATAGCTATGTCCCCAACCAAATGCTTGTGGGTTCAAGTCCAGTCAGAAAAAAACTTTAGAATTTGTGTGAGAACGTATATAATCTGTGGGTGTCTAAGGTTGCCTTTGCAAGAAAATTGACAGTATTTCAACTATTTTACATCTGACTCATGTTTTAATACATTTCCTTAGTTGGTATTGAGGCACAGTTTCTTAATATGCTTTGTTGTTAACGTTCATGCGAGATAATAAGAAACACATAAAGAAACTCATAAATAGCAAGACACTTCACTTACTAGTAACCATCTCGGAGGCCACCAAACCTTTCTTGCCCTGCAGTATCCCAGCAATAGAAACAGATCTTTCCACGATTTGTATAGAAATCCAAAGGATGAACTTCCACTCCAATTGTGGCTGCATTTAAAACATAATGCATGTTATTATTTGTGAGAGACATTAACTAGAATTGCAAATCTGACAAACTCCAAAAGGTACTTCAAAGGGAGACAAGAAGACTGCCTTACGTTCATATTTCTTCTCAAATTCACCAGTCAGATGTCTTAACAAAAGTAGTCTTCCCTGCAAAATGCATTGATCGAGGAATAACACGATATCAATGTGAAAAATATTCATACAAACCTCTTGAAGATTTGTTGCTTACCATGCATAAGTCATACTAATAGTACTCTAGCACTACAAAGTAGTTATCAATTCTCTTTAACAACCAGAATGCATATACAATATAGAGCTTTATGTATAGACGAAAGAAATACACAACTTATAAATTCATTTCTAGCGCTTGCAAACCCAATCACGTTCAACTTAATCTCCTCCCCCACTACACAAGCAGCAAATAATTAAACTTCCCAAACAGTTACAATATATACCACATTATTTTTATCTGAGAATTTGACATATTTGCTACCATAACTAGGATTGTTTGTTATGATGTATTTTGTTTTCACAATTTCTGTCTTATCTATGGAGTTTGCTAACCATAGCTCCAAGGGCTATTGCTAAGCATGCATTACTCATAAAAATGCTCAAATCAGAACAAATAATACCAATTAATATACAATCTTAAAATTTTTCTGTATACTTCCAGGATAATTTACTACCGTAATTTTTAGGGGCAAATTGCTTCCGTTATCTTCTTCCTTTTTTTTATGTCAATGGGTCTTTGATGCATAAGGTAGCCCGTTGGTGGGAGTTGGATATCCATGACTTTAATTCGTATGGGGATTGGCTTGTTTGGCTCAATAAAATCAGGTTATCTTCGAAGCTTAAGGAGATTTTGGAAGGTACTTGTTACGTCATGTGGTGGGTTATTTGGAAGTTTCGTAATCAAGTCTTGTTTAGTCCTACTCAACCGCGTTTGGAGCTTCTTTTCGATGACATTGTTCATTTGTCGTATTCTTGGTGTTCTAATAGATGTAAATTTAATTTTGATTGGAACGATTGGATGAAATGTCCTAGTTATCTTTCTTTGTAATCTCTTTTAGCTCCTTGCTAGTTTCTAATAAAATTGCCGTTCAAAAAAAAAAAAAACACAACTTTTCTATATGTTTTTATATACTTGTTTAACCCACTGTTTTTTAAAGGCTTTTTTAGGTTAGATATGGAATTTTCTCTTTTTAATATGAAATGTTTTGTGCTTCATTTTCTATCTTTTTTACAATCCGTACAAAGCAGTAATGTTTTGACCATGATAACAAAAACTTTTCAAATTTTATATCTTAGAGAAACCAGAATCCACAAAGCAGTAATGTTTCGACCACTTTTTGTCATCAGATCCATTAGTCGCTCACTCTATTGATAATCATCCTATAACCTCTATTTGACTCAAATCAACCACCACCTTCTTTCGGCTTAATTATAAGGGGGTGCTTGGTTGGGGGGATAGGGGGTGGGTAATGGGAATATAATCAATAATCATGCTTGGTGCAGGGGAATGCAATGGCCCATTACCCAGTAGTGGGTAATGGGGCATTACCTAACAATTTGGGGGGAAAGGGAATGCATTGCTTTGCATTCCTCACCAAGTGAACCAAGCGGCCCCTTCTTTCGGCTTAATTATAAGTATAAGTATTTTAAACCAACAGTTAGCAGTCGTGTTCTTAAAAAGTGCTTAAAGACAGTTGTAAAAACAAACCATTTTCCGATTCATTCACACCGGTAAACCAAACGCACCCATAAATTTTTAGACAAATGTGATTCTATAGATTTTGAAAAATGTGATTCTATACTTTTATTGGGCTATGTATATAAATTATTTGGGTCATAGGGTTGTTATCTTTCCCCTAATGAACTGTTAGTACTTTAAGTTGGAAATTCTTTTTGTATCAGGTTCTTCAAGAAAGACGATCATTGGCCCTAATATGTTTTTGGATAGAGTTTTAGGAGTCTAGGAAAATTGAAACTATTAAGTTTGCATCTTTTGAAGCTCCTATATATCCCGGGTCCAAAGTAACATCTAAAGATAGTTATTAAATAACTTAATAAGACTACTCAAGCCAAAGCTACAACTGGTCAAGTTCATACAGTGCAACGCCTACACAGCTGCAAGAATAGCCAGCACAAGATGAAGATACTACTGAATGACAGCATAATTCTTTGTAGGGAGAGGTTATTCCCACCCTCCCTTTTTTACAAATGACACCCTCTCTTTTTTTGGATTTTTTTTTTTAATTTTTTTTTTTTTAATTTTGTTTATGTAAAAAAAAAAAAAAAAAAAAAAACTATAAATCTGATAGTACAGAACAGAAAATATAAAGTTTAATAAGTTAAAAGTTTAAAATTGACAAAAAACACATAACAGAAACTAATAAAAAACTGTGTTGTATTGTAAACTGGATGGACAAAAGAAATCTTTTGCACCTTTACCCCTTATGGCACATCCAGGGTGAGGATAACATATCCGGTCTTTGTAAAGAAAGTGTAGTCTGTATTTGTAGTGCAATTGTGTAGATACATTGTTAACTAGTACTCCCTCCGTCCCAAAATTATTGTCCCATAACAAAAAGCACATTCTTTTAGAAAAACATCACTATCACTACTTTATCTCTCTTACTTTTTTGTCAAATGACAAGTTTACCCTTAACCAATTAATTAATACTTCATTAAAGTTTGTAATATTAATTTCAACCAATGGTAATATAGTAAACTTTACCAAATTCCACTAACTATTCACTTTCCATTTTTGGTATGAGACAATAATTTTGGGACGCCCGAAATGGAAAAATGGGATAATAAAATTGGGACGGAGGGACATTGTTAACTAGTATAATCAAAGTGTAGTCTGTATTTGTAGTGCAATTGTGTCCAGATATATTGTTAACTAGTATAATCAAAGTGTAGTCTAGTAGCTTAGTGTAAAGTCAACATGTATAAGTAGTCTTCATTTCAGTATTGTAAGTAACAATTTCATAATTCAGTTACTCATTTTCTTTCCCTCTCAAACTTTATCATAACTTTAACGAGAAGTAAAATGTAATCGGTTTGTACATGTTGAATGTAGTTTCTAATATCATAAATTTCTTAATTCACATATTGATGAACTAAAAGATACTCAAGAGACTCTTGCAAGACTAAGGTAGTAGAGACTGATACTTAAATGTTGGTTGTCACAAATTTCCAACTGTGATTCAATTATAATCTAAATATATTAACTTTTTTTTTTTTTTTTTTTTTTTTTTTTTTTGCCGAAAATATTTAATGTCTCAAGATACTGGATTAGATTATTACAATGAGTCAACGACAATATATTGCTTAGAATAAAAGAAAAGTATACACATGCTTTTGGTGTAGCTTGTGTAGTTTTGCTATTTAGCTTTTATGTCCTGCCAAAAGGTTCTGCTCTTATCCTTTTATGTTAATGCTAAACTATCAAAATTTTGCTTCTATTACTTCTTTCATCACTTGGTTTAGTGAGTAGAATGAAGTATTAATTTTGTTAGTGGCTTTCTTTTTAATCTATGTGTGGGGAGCAGTTAGAGGTATTTTAGGAGCGAGGCATGCTTTTTTAGCTTGAGCCATTTCCCATACTTAGATTTTACAATTGATACTATCATAGATATTTTATGTATGGTTTTCTTAATAAGATTATGCTCATCTAAAAAAGAAGTATAATATTTGAAAACAGTTGAATAATTGAGTGATATGATTTGAGCAGAAACATATAATGAAAAAAAGTGGATTGCCAAAACATATGGATATTTTCAGATATAATTGAGCATTAAGCGATACCTATAGTGGACTGGTTTTGGTGCATGTAGAATATGAAGAGAAGATTTTGGATACGTTGTTCGAAGGGTTTTATTTTATTTTATTTTATTTTTTCATATTGTGTTTGTGATTTGATTATTTAGAGTTGTTACTTTAACCATCGCCTAGGCCCACTTAGGGACGGATTCAAGATTTTTAAAAAGGTGTTGCACAAAAGAAATGTTTGGATAACTAAAGTTACATCGTTAGAAACGAAAGTAGCAACAAAAAAATTTAGGGTTGCATATACCACAAAAATGGCAGTTTTGAAATCTTTTTGCACTTCGTAACTTAAAATCGGGTGTAGCCCGTGCCACACCCGGCATACATGTGGGTCCGTCCATGGGCCTACTGTTGTTTGTTTAATTTAACATGCTGCTTTGAAAAGATTTAAACCCAATATGCAGTTGCACGATATCTGTGATACAAATAATGTTCATTGTATCAATGGTTTCTCAAGTGTTTGTTTAAATGCCTATTATGAACTTTTTTGTCGAGCAATGTTGTAACACCCCAACCCGCCAAGGATAGAGATGTCACATTATGGTGTCAAATCAAAGCAACATACATAATACACAGCGGAAGTCTTAAACAAATTCATTAAAGAAACCCAGCCAAACACGGCTTAAAACCAACATGAGTCAATGATAATAAATAATCCAAGGAAATAAAGATGAAATGAAATCCAGTCTAATAAAGGTGGTAACTAAGGTAGAATCTTCTTCTAATCTCTACTCTCAATCCCATAGCGAAAATTCCAGCTTCTAGCTTAGATACCTGCCGCAGGAAAAGAAATGCGGCTGAGCTTAAAAAGCCCAGTGAACAGATATATACGATAAACGGAAACGAAAACAAATGAAATGAACAAGTATATTGTATTGTAATGGAATATATATAAGTCAAAGGCAAAGAATTAAGAATGGAATGTAAGAAAAGAATAAAAGAAAGATCAGTAATTCCTCCACGAGCCCGAACAAACCAAATAATAACCAGAGAGGGGAGTCCTCTCAAATGTGAAGGACGTGTATTGCACACAGCATCAATCACTAAACAATATAATCATTAATACAAACTCGAACCTAGGATGCATCCATACGCCCCCCAGACAATAATATAGGCCAATAATAAATATAATGCGCATGTTACAAACAATATGGGGACGGTGTGTAACATCACTCGAACACACTGGAGTCATGCCATTAGTGCATCAATGACACGGCCATGTTACCTTCATGGCTAGGCAACGAACTTGGCTCGGGTATCACACTGAAAGTCAAAGTCTAGGTCAAAGCAAAGGTCCAAGAAGTCTAAGTCCAACTATCAAAGGTTCATGGCAAAGGGTATATATCTAATCAAGTCAAAAAAATCAAGCATAGGGAACATAGCAATGGCTTTGGGAAATTCTAAACGAATCAAGATAAGAAATCAAGAGAACGAAGGCACCTTACTAAGAAGGGCAGAATATATGTACCTTATTTCGAATGCAAGCAAACAAGAACTGAAAGAACTGAACGGATTAAGACTTCTCCTTCTTCACACCTAATGGAGTAGAAGAGAGTTACAATTGATTCTTAAGTATTCTTTTTAACTTGCCTTTCCATTTTAAGTAACTTTCTATTTTTAGCAGGTTTTATATTTAGTAAGTTTCCTTATTTAGTAAGTTTCCATAATTAGGAAGATTTAAGTATTATAACTTAGGTTAAGTCATAAATTAAGAATATTATGGACATAGGGTACATTTTAACAATTCATGATAGTTCAGGGTTAATTATGACAAATTTCCATAACTTAGGGTTTTAAATGACAATATAACAAAGTTAAGGGTTTAAAATGAAACTATTACAAATTACTAGTTTTAACACATAATGGATTCAGAATCATACTTTAGTCCTTTAAGTTTCATTAATTACACTTTACACCCCTTTAGTTATTAAAGTTACAAAATGAACCTTATAGTTACATAATTTTCAATTTAACCCTCACTATATTTATAATTACATCATAAGCCCTTATACTTTCTAAGTTACAGAATATAACCTCACATTTATCATATAGTACGAATTACACCTCCATGTTTCACTTATTTACACAATTAGTCCCTTTAGTTTACAAATATTACAATTTACCTCCTTACTTTATAATAATTACATAATAGCCCCATAAATACCCAAAATTACATATTACCTCCCTAATAGTATTATTTACACAAAATAATCACAAGTTCCCTGAATTTACACTTTTAGTCCCTCTAATTAATTTATTTGTAATTCGAACCAATATTTAATAATTAATCCATGATCTTGCAAATTTTACACATAAGGACCTCATCTTATAATTTTTACACATTTATACTGACCTAATTAACATTATAAAGATAACCTTTAAGTTTCAAAGTTGGCAAAACTAACCCTTTTTATTTATTTACAAATCGTATAACATGTTTAATATGCAAATCGAAACCCTAACTCATCAAATCTATAACCAATCATTACCTCATGATTATATTGCATTTAATGACCAGATTTATATTACCAAACCCTAACCCTAATTCGCTCTAGGGTTTTCTTTATTTTCTTATTCGACTAACATGAAACCCGATTCAAAGAATAATTAACCACGATCGATCTAAGCTTCTACAATTCGAACTAGTATTTTTCCCAGATTATATATGTCGTATAGTGTTCAAAATAAATAATTACAACACCTAGATAAATCGTATTACGCGTATTGTATTTTATTTACGTTTTTGTTCTCAAAATTTGATACGACCTATTTAGCATGCATGATTCGTTATATATAATTTATTTGAGTCTTACATGATCATACTAACATAATAAAATTACTATATGTAAGATCGAACGTGTAAAAGGGATCAAAGGAATTATACCTCTCGCTAGGCTCAATTCGACAAAACTATTTTGCAACGATCGAACCAACTAAACCCACGACCTCCAATTAATTTTCCTAGCTCCTTTAGGTTATGTAGAACTCCATAAAAATAAGCTACGATTTTTATCTGATCGAATGAGAGCTGATCGATTTTTGTAAAGGGTTTTTAGGGTTTCGGTTTATCTAATATATATACATAATTTATAAAAACGTGTTTAGATGATAAAGATCAATAAATTTCGGCCCAAGCAAGTTTATTTAAGCTCAAATACTGATTGTGATAATTTCCTAAATTTATTTGCATTTATCTTGTATTTATTTTATTTATTTTGTATTTTTAAATCGTAAATATATACGAAATATATATATATTCGGACAATTAAATATTTTGTGTATTTTTGTACTTTTCTAAATATTAAAATGTAATCACAAAAATTATTTTGATTCATATCTAGTTCATTCCCGAAGGTTTGAAATTTATTTGGCGATTTTTGAGCTTTTAAATAAATTTTTAAGATTGTAGGGGCATTTTGATCATTTTGCACATTATCTATCTATTAATTCTTCTCATGGAGTCAATTATTGCAACCTGGATGATGCCCTGCGATTTTAAGATCTAGATAACCTCCTGCAACTCTATTTCATTAAAATGTGCTTTCATTTCTTGCATCTTTGTGATTTTTATTGTGCAGATAGTTTGTGACCTCTGTTGCTATATTTGATGGTTTCAGGTAAAATTTTACCAATTGTTTGTTTCATAAGCTTCAGTGGTTTATTAGATACTATAGCACAGTTCTTGGCTTTTTTGTTCGTATAATGAATGAAAAAGTAATTCTTTTTATTTTTTTACTTCTATGGAATCATGTCCATTAATGGTTTTGTTCTTACTTGCTTTTCATAGAATTCATCTATAGGCTCTTAAATCTTAATGCGTAATATAGATTCGTTTATTAATAGTTCTTTTATGAAATGCTCAACGAGTTTTGTATGGCTGCCTTGACGAAAAATATATCAAAGCTACCGATAACCATTACCCTTTTATCACTGCATTATATGTCAACCTTTATAGTCAATAGTCTTAATTTGTATTCAAGTTTAATTGTACCTCTAAAGATTGCTTATATGCAAGTCAGACTTTTTTTTTATTACTAAAACGGGTCAAATTTGAAAAGATTTTAATAAAACATTTTAGTTTAATATATCCAAACTACCCAGGCACGGAGCCAGAAATCCGAGTTAAGGGGGGCCGTAACTATTTATTATATAATGGTCACATACATTTAATAGATCGTCAAAACTCTGAGTATTCATAAACGAGATCGTTTTTATTTCTTTATACACTGAATTATAGATATGTTACTGTAACAATGACAATTTGTGCATTTCAATGTCTTATTTATCTTTGGTTTTCATAAAATAAACCTTTTAGATTATGAACTATTTAGACAAAATCTCTAGTCAATTAAAAAACTAATTAGAGTTAATTATTTTAATATTCCGTTTGTGTCTCCAACTTCATATTTTAGACAATATATTTAAGATGAGTTAACTTTGTCAAGTATTCAATGCACAAGGGGCAAGAGTGACACTATACATTAATGCTGGAGGGAGTGGCAATTATGGATCAAAGAGGCAAGAAGTAGTTGGTGCACATCTTCGTCTAGGGGTCGGGGCACTCGAGCTAAATCGGTCGACCTATACCAACACAATCCGCTCCTCGACCCACACACCATTTTTGGCTCCTCGTCAAAACCACATTCGACGTCGCAACAATACTATTATTATCCTCAACACCGAGTCCTCCACGACAAACTTCGACTACCCACACACTTAATCCAAGCGATTTACACATACACGAAACGAGTAACTTTAACCCGTTCGATTACCGAGAAAAACCGAGGGGAGCGAAGACGAGTTTCTCGACGTACCCGAAACGCAATTCAATCTTTGGTAAGATTTTTTTTTTTTTTTGTTTTTTATAATTTTTTTTTAGCCGTTTAAATATTTATTTACGTTTAATTTTTAGTCGTTATATTTAATTTATAACGTTTGTAATTTTAATTTTTTTGTCTGTTTATTTATTTATTATTTATACGTTTTAATTTTTTTTTAGACGTTATTATTTATTTTATTTTAACGTTTTAATTTTTTAGACGATGACGATGATGTTCAAGAAATTGAAGAACAAGAAGTTCCTAAGAAAAAATTCGCGAAAAGGGCCCAAAAAAAAGGTTGGACATCGGACGAGGAGGAGGCTTTGGCGAAGGCTTGGGTTCACATCTCAACATGTAGAACGGTCGGGATGGAACAAGGAAAAGATAGTTTTTGGAAGAGGATTTTGGCGCATTTCGCCACGAATGTGAAAGACACCACTCGAACTCATCATTCACTTAACACAAAGTGGCGGGAAATGAACCACTTAATAAGTGTGTTCAACGGTTTATACCACCAAGCGGTAAATTATATACGGTTTTTTTTTTTTTTTTTTTTTTTTTTTTTTTTTTTTTTTTTTTTTTTTTTATTTATCTTTTTTTTTCTTTTTTTTTATATATATATATATACATTGTATTTTTTTCATTTTATATATATACGTTTTAATTTTTTTTTTGTAGATGCGTCTTTGGGAGAGTGGTTGTGACGAAGTTGATGTCCTCACGAATGCGCTCGAAAGTTTTAAGAAAAAACAAGGCAAAACATTTACTCATCTACGAGCTTGGGAAGTTCTCAAAGGCCAAGCCAAATGGTTGGAACAAAAGTGTGTCGAAGCGCAGCAAACCTCCCATTCCGATAAGCGAAGAAAGTCCTCGGAATCGGGTCACTATGAGTCGGGTAGTAACGATTTTGATACCGTTTTGCCGAATCTAAATAAAGACCCAGCGCCACCCCTAGATAACCGTGCACGAAAAGGAAAATCAAAGGTTGCTAGTGAAGCCTCGTCGAAGGTTAGTGTTGCCGAGTTTGTCAAAGACTACACGTTGACGAAAAAAGATTTGTTAGAGGATAACGCAAAGAAACAACAAGTAATCTTGGACGCCACTATTGAAGAGCAGCAACAAAGGGCAAAATATATGGCGGAAAAGACCTTATATCAAGATCACAAGTTCTACAACAAATCGCACGACCACATCACCGATCTAGGAATGCTAAAGTGGACGCTTGATAAGAAGCGTGAGATAGCGGCGAAATATAACTGGCCTTGGGCTTGGGGCGATTTGTAGTTTTTTATTCGTATGATTTGTACTTTTTTATTTTTAGGAATTGTAGTTTTTTATTTTTAGGATTTGTACTTTTTAATTTTTAGGATTTGTATTTTTATTTTTAATGAAGTGTTTGTTTTAATGAAGTGTTTGTTTTTTTTATATATATAATTGTTTAGTATTGGAAGGGTTAATTTTGCAAATTTATAATTTTGAAGGAAAAATTATGAATATTTAAAAAAAGATTTGGGAGGGTTGAAAGTGATGGGCGCCAGTAAAAAAGTTGGGTTGAGGGTTGGAGGGTTGAAATGAGGTGGAGAGATTTGATTGGTTAAAGTTTGGGAGGGTTGGAGGGTAAAAAGGGATGACTCCCTCCACCCTAAATAACGTGGGTTTCTCCTCGACCACAAACAAATACACATATCTATGCACCAAAAAAAACAGCAAACACACGTCTTCTTTTGGTTGTCTTCCCGATCAAGAACAAAACAATGCTCTGTTTTTCTAAGAGCACTAGGTATGTTAACGCAAGAAGAGGGTGAAAGTTTCATTTTCTTGCGTTAACCACACCGGTCTTGTGCGTTAAAGCCGCGTTAACTTCCCATGTTAAAGCTTTAACATGGCGTTAAAGGCTATGTTGAATTAAAAAATAATAATAATAATAAATAAATAAAAACTCATTTTTACCCCCTCTAATGTACTATGTAGCCGTTGAGTTCAAAAAAAAAAAAAAAAAAAAAAAAAAAAAAAAAAAAAAAAAAAAAAAAAAAAAAATTCCTTTTACCCTTTATAATGTTTTCAGTTTCTGGAAAAAAAAAATCGAAACACCCCCTTGGTTCTTAAACGGTACAGTTCGAGCGGGATAACCAAATTCAAATTCAAATACGAGCGGGATTATTTAATTTCAAATTGGAGCGGGATTTATTCAAAGCTGCCTATATATACAACTCCACCGGAGTTGTTTATCACACACACAACTCATACACACAACTCACACACAGATTCTCAACTTTAATGTTTAATGTAATTCGTGTTTTAAATGTTATGTTAGTTATTAAATGAGGTATTAGTTTTAGTTTAGAGGTTGATTTTGGAAATAGTTGAGTTAAAGTTGAGTTAAGGTTGAGTGATGATAAGGGGTGTTTTTTTTAGTTAAAGGTGAAAAGGTTAAAGCTGATGTGGCGCTGAGATGACAGTTGGTGAAACTTTAACTTGTGGTTAACATACCTTGTGAGGACCTTGGTTATACACGGTTAAGGTGGTTAAACCTTGTATCTTTGTGTATGAGATATATTGACTTAATATGATTAAGCACGCGGAATTTACTTAATCACACTTAGAAGGTTATGTATGTTATGGAAATGGAAGAATTATGTTTGTTACTTAACAATGAACAAAGAAAGTGTTTCACTAAACGATTCAATATTATTCCAAATAATACGAGTGATCTTGAGTTTTTCACTAGGGTTACAAAACCTTGAATCTTAAGTTACAACTTGTAATTTGAGTTTGTTCTATGTCTTAACAGATATGAGTCTATAATTATGCATGTGTATATAATATCCAAGTCTAAGATCTCTTTTATAGTTGCAAGAGATCTTTACAAATTTGCTAAAAGTCTTGACCGACTTACTTGGTTAACTTATGCATATTGGTGTCAGTACATAAGATACAACATGTATCTATGTATACAACTTGTTAACTAAGCACATGGAGTAAGATATTATCTACCGTATATGTTTGACCAAAATACAATAAATATCTTTTTGATCTTATCCTATGAGTCACTGATCAGCAGTACTTTGATGTACTAGCAGTACTTTGATCATGAACTAGCAGTACCTTGATGTACTAGCAGTACTTTGATGTACTAGCAGTACCTTTGACTTAGAGTAATTTCTAATACTCTAACTTCAGAATATTTAATTCCCAACAATCCTCCCCTAAACATGTGAATTAATTCAAACATGTTTTTCTTTGAATTAAATGAGGACTTGTGAAGATCTTTCAAACACTTCATGAATCTGAACTATTCTTCTATTCTGAACTCATCTGCTTTGTTCTTCTTTGACTTCAGCAATATCAAAACATTGTACCAAAAGATGGTGCAATTTCCTTGGATGGAGGAATTGTAAGAGGCAATGATTTCAACAAGTGAAATCATCTATCAGCATGCCTTTGCAAGTGATAAACAAACATAATGAACTGAAATTGAATCTTTCCTTCGTTTGATCTAGATAGAACTTTCTCCTTTAGAAATGCTTCATCCCTTCTAGATATTTGATCTGTTCTAATCATTTTCAACCTCTACATCATCATCTTGTATGCTCTTGTCTTCTCCTTCCATATATTGGTTTATTCTTCCTTTTCTGGGCAATTATTTCCTTCTCTGAGATTATAACCTCCCCTGAAGTAAATAACTTTAATTTCCTCCCCTTGTTTGGAAGATCTCACTATGTACCTTTGACTGATCCATCAATGTGAACTTGTTGTCAGACAATATTGTACATGAAGCCATCAATTCATTAAAAGTTTAAGTTGCTGTCCTCATCACTTCTAGGTGTGTTAACTCCTATGAGAGGTGAATCAGTGGACATTTTGATTCATAATCCATAAATGTGTGGTTTTTCTGAATCCTTGAAAATCCTTTTAAGAAATCATTTAACTTAGTAGTATGTTCATGATTTTGAGAATTGAAAAATCATACTACTTCCAACCATTTTGAAGAAATCAAGTGAATAACAGTCACCTAATCAAAATTTCGGTTTAAAATAACCTCTGGTTGTGTGAGAACCAATGTATTTCAGTTATCACTAACTGCCTGTGAAAAGATAAATCTATTCAAAAGATTTTCTTGACAGGGTTTCCAGCTCATAGTAATTGTTACCTCCAACACAAGTGTTAGATTCACTTTTACTAGCTGTTATTTCTATCAGATGTCATTAGACTAACTCATTATACTTGAAAGTATAAAATGATAGAAATTGAGTTGTATCAGTTACTATCTGATCAACTAAGTCATCAATTCAATGTGAAATATCATAACTAGATTTCAAGAAAGAAGTTTTAAGGAGGTTAAATTCCTAAACTCAGTCCATCATAAATCTACTATGGTCAGCAATTTGATAAGAATTCTGCTGTTCCCATTTCACTTGAAATATCCTTTGTGTTCACATATTCATACCTGAAATAGTTAGTCTAAAACCAAAAGAACAATGTACAAAGTACTTGTCTTGTATTAGAATAATCATAAAATCAACTATATGAATAACACAATTCAAATTTTGATATAGCAGTACCTTATAAATCCAGCAGTACTTTCAAAATTTTATGTACAAAAACACATCATATTGAAAATTTAAAGATTAAGCATTCCAATACTTGCTACCAAGTACTGAAACCTTGAAACATCAAAAGCTTTTGTTAGCAGATCTGCAAAATTATGCTCTGAAGCAATTTTAAGAACCTGAATTAATCTTTTCTCATTGCAGTCTCTTATAAAGTGATGTCTAATTTCAATGTGTTTTGTTTTAGAGTGTTGTACAGGATTTTTAATAATACAAATTGTACTACTATTATCAATATAAATAACAGTGTTTAAGAAATTGTACCCATAATCAAGAAGTTGGTTTTGAAGCCATAGAACTTGACTAGAGCAACTCGCAGCAGCTATATATTCAGCTTCAGTTGTTGAATTTGCCACACTTGTTTGCTTCTTACACTGCCATGAGACAAGTCTACACCCAAGGAATTGACATCCTCCAGTTGTTGACTTTCTGTCCAAGCTAGCACCAGCATAATCACTATCCGAATATGCTACCAAATCAAAAGGAGATTCTCTAGAATACCATATACCCAACCTTGGTTGACCTTTGAGATATCTAAAAATTCTCTTGACTGCAATTAAATGAGAAACCTTTGGAGTAACTTGAAATCTTGCACATACACAAACAGGAAACATGATATCAGGTCTAGATGATGTAAGATACATCAAGGAGCCTATCATAGATCTGTAACTGTGTACATCTACATTTTCTCCATCTTCATCTTTCAGAAGGTGCTTCTCTGAGTCCATTGGTGTGCTTGCTATTTTTGAATCAGCAAATTGAAATTTTCTAAGTATCTCTGCAACATATTTGTCTTGACTAATAAATATGCCTTCAGATGATTGCTTAACTTGCAAACCCAAAAAGAATGTAAGTTCTCCCATAGAACTCATTTGAAACTTATCTTTCATAAGCTTCTCAAATTCTAAACACATTTCCTTCCTTGTAGATCCAAAGATAATGTCATCCACATACACCTGCACTAACAGTAGATCCTTCTTGTGCTGTTTGATGAAAAGTGTCTGATCAATCTTCCCTCTTTGAAATCCATTTTCTAATAAATAGGAAGCAAGTGTTGCATACCAAGCTCTTGGTGCCTGATGAAGGCCATAGAGAGCTTTCACTAATCTGTACACTTTGTTTGGATGTAATGGATCAATGAAACCAGGAGGTTGTGAAACATACACCTCTCTTTCAATTTCACCATATAAAAATGCGCTTTTGACATCCATTTGGTAGACTGTGAAGCCTAAAAATGAAGCATAAGCTAGAAACAACCTAATTGCCTCAATCCTTGCTACTGGAGCATAAACTTCATCATAATCTATTCCTTCTTCTTGTGTGTACCCTTGTGCTACTAGTCTAGCCTTATTCTTGATCACAATTCCTCTGTCATCCCTTTTGTTCTTAAAAACCCATCTAGTGCCAATTAGCTTCTCACCTGTAGGTAAATCAGCTAGCACCCAAACCTTTTGAATCTTGAACTGAAGAAGCTCTTCTTGCATAGCCTCTACCCAGCTTGAATCATCTAGGGCTGTAAGAATATTCTTTGGTTCCTTTTGAGAGAGAAAACATACAAATAAACATGAGTTTGAAAGTTCATGTTGTTTTGAAGCATAAAGGGCATCAAGAACCCCTTTTTGATCTGAAGAGACTAGTTGTCTTCTTGTCTTCACACCAGATTGTATATCTCCTATCACATTATCAAGGGAATGAACTTTGTGAATTCTTGTGTGTGGGGTAGTAGGAACATGATAAGATGATGAAAGATTAGTCACAGCCACTTCATCTTCTTGGAACTCTGCATCTTTTGAGTGTGAAGGACCAGCAGTACCTTCAACTGAACTAACAGTTCCTTCAAAAGAACTACCAGTACCTTGAGAAGTACTAACAGTACCTTGCTCTGTCTCAGCAGTACTTTCAATATTCAACATATTGAGTTGTTCCTCTGTTCCAACATCTTTTCTTTGAGCCTCAACATCCTTTTTTGCTTTACCAGAAAAAGATTCATCATTGTTTGAAGCTAAATCCACACTGGTACTTGACCACAATGGCATAATGACATCAGATTGATCTTTATCTAACTCCACCTCATTTGTTGCTTGTGAACCTGAAAAATTATTAGTTTCTGCAACAACAGGTAAATAATTCATAGAGTTTGTTAGATAATCAAGATCAAATATCCATTTTGGTCCTTGACCTACTACATTGGATTTGTTTTCCTGAAACTCCACATGTAGTTCTTCTTGAACTTTCTCAGTTCTTAAGTTGTAAACTCTAAAAGCTTTGCTAACAAGAGAATATCCAACTAAGAAACCTTCATCTGCTTTACCATCGAATTTTCCTAAATGGTCTAAGGTATTGAGGATAGTCACATGACATCCAAAAGGTCTAAGAAATCCTATTGCAGGAGTGTTGGGTCATGTAAAACCCAAGAATGCTTCGAACATGATTTGGACACAAATTAACTAAGTGTTAACTTAAACCGAGAACAATTCAAGTCACTGAGAGAACAGCCTCTCAGTGAGTCATCTTCAGGATGCTTAAGGCGAATTCAAGAAGAAGGATTCACTACTCAGGAAGGCGGTACTCCCTGAGTAGGACTTAAGCCAAAGAAGAAGATGATGGATTCAGTGAGTATTGGATAAGAGCTCACTGAACCCCAGTCTCCTCAACCAACAAAGTGATTGAATGACTGAGGAACCAACGCCTGAAGAAAAGGCGGGAACAATAGGGAAAAGATCTGAGAAGATAAGAGTGTAAACCCAACACTCTTCTCTTGTCAGACTCAACCTTCCCTATTGCGGCTAAAAGTCATGGAGTGTCAGCCAACAACTCCCAAAGACTTATTTAGCCCTTTCCTATTGGTTCTTGGAAATGACAATTACTATTTGTAATTGTCAGACACGCAACCTCAACAACTTGTATTATATTTAATCACTTATACTTAGAATACTTGTGTATAAATAGAGCAACTGTGAGAGAAGTTAAAGTGTGCTTTGTATAATTAAAGTCTTGAACTTTTACAAAGGAACTTCTCTCCTACAAAGAGTATACAACTCACTGAGATAGCTCAGTAGGGTATATTGTTACCACTCAAGCAAAACTTGAGTTTCGATAGGAGACACCCCATACCCTTGTCTATTCAATCCCAAGTGTTTGTTCCGCAAAACACTTGGGTATAGATTCTTGGAATTATTTCTAATAAGAATTTAAACGTTGAAAAATATTGTTGTTTTTACATTCACGTTTTATAACTGTTAGAATAATCCTTAAACATTGTATTCGTCATTAACACCAATAGATTAACTTTCTAGTTAATTCTAATCGTGTAAAGGGACCAACAAGTGGTATCAAAGCCTCTGGTTTATAAAATCTTTTAAACTAACCAAGAGTGCTCTAGGTTTTTAAAACCAAGATCCTACTATGGCTGATATCAATGTACCCCAGCTAGTCGACAAAAAGGGTGGCAGCTACTCAGCTGTTGCACCCAGACTTGAAACTGGGAAATTTAGCAAATGGAAGAAGCGTATGATTTGCTATCTTACTGGTATGGAACCCTACTACATCACCTGTATCAGGGATGGCCCATTTGTCCCTAAGACTGGCACAGGGCTAAACAAGCCTGAAGCCCAATGGACCATAGATGAGAGGAGGGTGGTCAATCAAGACCAACGCCTGAAAAGCATCCTTATATCATGTCTTCCTGACGATATAATGGAATCAGTCATCAACTGTCTAACAGCCAAGCAAACTTGGGATGACTTGGTAAACAGCTTTGAGGGTCCCTCAGATACCAAGGAAAATAGGGTCATGGACCTTAAACTTGAGTATAATACTTTCAGGGCAAAGGACTCTGAAAGTCTCTCACAGACCTACACCAGATACAAAACTTTGATAAATGAATTATCAAATGATGGTGTTGTACTGACCAAACATGAGACAAATGTTGGCTTTGTCAACAGTCTCCCTGAGAAGTGGCTCAACTTCTCACAAGGCCTGAGGAATGCTAACCACATTCAGACCCTTGAGCTCCCTGAAATTTATGGGAAGTTTGTCTATGAAGACAACTTGATCTCAAGGAGATACCCTGACTCAAAAACACATGAGTCCAAAAAGGCCTTAACCTCAACACCCATATCAACTGCTTTCTATTCTAATGGTGTTGTGCAGGATACTCAAGAGGTTTCTGAAGAAGAAATTGATGAAAGGACTGATGAGGAATACCTGAATGACCTGAACTTGGAATTCCAAGAGAGGGCACTCCTTGCTAGTTCAAAACGTTTCATCAAAAGAAATCAGTCCAACTTTACAAAATCAAAAGCAAATGAAATCACAGAATGCTTTAAATGTGGTAAAAAGGGTCATTTTGCTAAGGACTGTTATTCTAAAACTATCTCAGAACCCTCTTACAAATTTTCAGGAACTAGCAAGTTTCAACCTAAAATGTTTCAGTCCACCCAACAATACCAAAACAAGGGTCTAAAGGATTTTGAAACAAAATATAGGAATATCAAAGCTAAACTTGCACTTCTTGAAGCCAACCCCATATTGTCTCAGGCTGTTCAAACGCCTAAACCTATTCAGACAAAGAACAAGGTTTTAATAGCTGAAGCATATGATTGGGATGATGAAGAAGTTTCCTCAGATGAGGAAATAAGAGTTAGTGCACTGATGGCACTTTCAGAAGAGGATCAGATGGCTGTGGGAAAAGGCCATGCTAGAAATGGAGAATGGGTCAACATCACCATGAAAAAGGTAAATACCTTACTTTCTATGGATGATGATTCTGATTGGCAGTCTTACATGAATTATATTTGTGTTGATTTAAAGTTTGTTGAAGAACAAAGACTTAACTTGCTTTAAAAATATAACAATATTGTGTCAGAATTGAACAAATGTAGAGATGAACTGCTTGTACTTAAGCAAGCCAAACTAGAAACAATAACTCTACAAATTCAGAACACTGAGATTTTGAAACAAAACCAAGTCCTTCAAACTGAACTTAACAAAGAAAAGGCTATCATTCAAAGCTGGACCAAGAAGAACCCTAAGGTTTTTGACACTATGGGATTAATCTCTCAGAAAACCATTGGCATTGACCCTCTTATGGTTGATCCAATTATGTGTCAAAATGAATTAAACTTTGTTCCAGCTGGCATATCTTTTGAGCAAGAAATGCTTCCCAAGTCAAATGACTGGATTGTCAGGGACAACCCAGTCAGTAAGTTACCAAACTTTGAGACTGGAAAGATCTTGCTTCCTGAAAGTCAGGCCTTGAAAAATATGCTAGGACTCACTGAAAAACTCAGTAAGCTTGAACTCACTGAACCAATCACTGAGTCCTTGGATGAGTCTGAATCAGAATCATACCCTCCACTTCCTCCACTGAATACCCTTCAGGGTGCTACACCTAACCTAGGCCTCCCACCTATGGTCTTCTCACCACACTCTCCTAAGGAGAGATCAGGAAGGGGAACAACCATCCTGAAGAGAGCAAACCTTGATGTCTCAGTAAATACTGATGACTCATCAACTTCAGTCCCTTCTGAAGAAACAACCCAAAGCCCTGACTCAAAAATTGATCAGTTGGCTGAAATGGTCAGGAAGCTAGGAGAGAAGATTGAATCTTCTGAGAAATCTTCTCAATCCAAGAAGGAACAAAAACCAACTTCCTCAAAAACCAAACCCAAACCCACCAAACCCCAGAAAAGATGTGAGCTATGCAACTATACAAATCATCTCACTGATGATTGCTATAGAGTCCTTTATTGCATGATTTGCAAAAAGGAAGATCACAGGACCTCTGATCATAAACAATGCTCAGTCATGTCAAACTTTTCAGGACTCAAGGCTCAGTGCCTGAACTACCCTTCTGATTCTAAGCAGAAACAGAAGCAAAAGGCCAAGCCTTTTCCTCCCTGCCCTTTGTGTGGGTTTAATGACCACCATCCTGACGATTGTCAATATGACAAACATGGTGAATCTAGTGGAAGCTCCACTCAGAAATCCTCAGGAAAAGACAAGGTCATTCAGTCAAGAAGAGGAATGAAGCAATCCTCTCAGACTACTGAGGCTACCCCTACTACCAAATGCAAAACATGTGGTAGCTCAATCCACTCAACCACTGACCATGAATCAATTAATACTTTCATAAGGACCTACAATACCAAACCCTCCATGAAATGGAGTCCTAGAAAGAACTGACCTAGTTTACTATTTGTGCAGAAACATGCTAGGGATCCTATTTGGCATCTAGATAGTGGATGTTCAAGGAGCATGACTGGTGTTAAGGAGTGTCTGCACAAATATGTGGAAGAACCAGGACCCAAAGTGATATTTGCTGATAACTCATCATGTCTCACTGAAGGTTATGGTTCAGTTAACTGCAATGGTATTGTCTTTACTAGGATAGCATATGTAAATGGTCTTAAGTACAATCTGATCAGTGTCAGTCAACTATGTGATGCAAAGTACATAGTTCAGTTCGATGATAAGCAAGGAACCATCTTCAATGCAAATAAGGAAATTGTCCTCATTGCACCAAGGAGACAAGATGTTTATGTATTAGACATGTCAAGTCTAACTCAGGATGGAACATGTCTCTTTGCTAAGGCCACTGATGCACTCAACTGGCATTGGCATAAGAGACTAACCCACCTGAACTTTAAGAACATTAACAATCTTGTAAAACAAAACAAGGTCCTTGGCTTACCATCACTTGTGTTTTCTAAGGATAAACCATGCTCAGCTTGTGAAAAAGGTAAACATCACAGAGCATCCTTTAAAACCAAAACCAACTTTTCCATCAGAAACTGCCTACATCTTCTTCATATGGATCTATTTGGACCTGTCAGTCCAAGGTCTATTAACCATGAGAAGTATACTCTGGTCATAGTGGATGAATACTCAAGATACACCTGGGTATTTTTCCTGATCAAAAAGAGTCAGGCAGCTGAAACAATCATGTCCTTTGTCAGGAACATTGAAAATCAAAATGACATTAAGGTCAAACAAATTAGAACTGACAATGGGACTGAGTTCAAAAATAATGAACTTGAATGTTTCTGTGATGAGAAAGGTATTTCCCAAAACTTTTCATCTCCATACACACCTGAACAAAATGGTGTTGCTGAAAGGAAAAACAGAACACTCATTGAAGCTGCCAGGACAATGCTATGTGGATCAGTCCTTTCCAACCATTTTTGGACTGAAGCAGTCAAAACTGCCTGTTATACACAAAACAGATCCATAATTGTCAAGAGACATGGGAAAACCCCATATGAGTTATTCAAAGGAAGAATCCCTGACATCAGCTACTTTCATGTCTTTGGGTGTCCTGTGTTTATTCATAATCACAAGGATCACCTAGGAAAATTTGATGCAAAAGCTGATGATGGATACTTCCTGGGATACTCACTTGTCTCAAAAGCCTTCAAAGTGTTCAACACAAGGAGACAGCAGACTGAGGAAACATTTCATGTTACCTTTGATGAGAGCACTGATACAATCAGATTCTCAACTGCCTCAGTAGAAGAGATAGGAATTGATAATTCTTCTAGATATCCTCCTGATGAATATCTATCTGAAAACAACTCTTCTACTCAGTATCAAGAAGATGCTAACCTCTCCTACTACATTATCCCTCACAACCTACCAAACCCAACCATCACTGAGTTTGTTGAAGCACATACAAGTACTGATGATATCCTTCAGTCTGAACAAAATACTCAGGACCCAAACAATCTCAGTGATGACTCAACCCACTTAGACACACAAGGAAATGGAAATCTTGTGTCTAATCCTGATCATACCCATCAGGCTTCTACAAGTTCTAACCCACTCCCAAGACCTCAGGATAGTTGGACCAGATCTCAGGATATAGAACTTGTCAATATCATTGGTGAGCCTTCTGAAGGCATGCTTACAAGAAGCATGGCTGCTGAACTGAGAGCAGCCTCATCCAATGAATGCCTATTTGTGGACTTCATTTCCACAATTGAACCCAAAAGTGTTAAAGAAGCACTTAAACATCCAAGTTGGGTTCAGGCCATGCATGATGAACTAGAACAATTTGACAGAAATAAGGTAATGACCTTGGTCAAATGTCCTGAGAATGTCTCAGTCATTGGCATGAAATGGGTATTCAAAAACAAAACTGATGAAAATGGCATAGTCATTAAAAACAAAGCCAGACTTGTAGCCAAAGGCTATAATCAACTAGAAGGCATTGACTATGAAGAAACATTTGCACCAGTAGCAAGGATGGAAGCCATCAGGATCTTCCTTGCTTTTGCTACATACATGAACTTCAAGGTATACCAAATGGATGTTAAAAGTGCATTCTTAAATGGTTCACTGAAAGAAGAAGTTTATGTTGAGCAACCTCCTGGATTTGAAAGCCATGAGTCTCCTGATCATGTCTATAAGCTTAACAAAGCCCTTTATGGACTGAAGCAAGCTCCCAGGGCATGGTATGAGACTCTCTCAGCCTTCTTAATCCAAAACAAATTTGTCAGAGGCAAGATAGACAACACATTGTTTATCTATAAGACAAATAATGATGTCATACTAGTACAAGTGTATGTTGATGACATCATCTTTGGCTCAACAAGTTTCAAACTTTGCAAACAATTTGAAAAACTAATGGCAAAGAAGTTTGAAATGAGCATGATGGGAGAACTGACATACTTTCTTGGTCTTCAGATCAAGCAGACTGATAGAGGAACCACTATCAGTCAAGAGAAGTATGTAAAGAATCTACTGAAGAAGTATGATCTCAGTGACTGTGCCTCAGTCAAAACTCCCATGGCTCCCCCAAACAACCTTGGTCCTGATCTAACTGGTAAACCAGTCAATCAAACTCTCTTTAGAGGAATGATAGGATCACTGATGTATCTACTTGCATCAAGGCCTGATATCCAATTCTCAGTATGTCTATGTGCCAGATATCAATCTGACCCAAGAGAATCTCATGTCACTGCTGTGAAAAGGATATTCAGGTACCTGAAGGGCACTCCTAACCTTGGATTATACTATCCAAAGTGCTCAGGACTTGATCTCAAAGGATACTCAGACTCTGACTATGCTGGATGCAACATGGATAGAAAAAGCACATCAGGCTCTTGCCAAATTCTTGGTGGGAAATTAGTCTGTTGGAGTGCTAAGAAGCAACAGTCAGTTGCCCTATCCTCAGCTGAGGCTGAATATGTTGCTGCAGCTAGTTGTTGTGCAAATGTACTCTGGATGAAAAGTCAACTCAGTGACTATGGAATTCAGTACAAGATGGTACCCATCTTTTGTGATAACACAAGTGCAATTGCAATCTCTAATAACCCTGTTCTTCATCAGAGAACAAAACATATTGATATCAGATATCACTTCATCAGGGACCATGTCATAAATGGTGACATTGAATTACACTTCATTCCTACTGAATATCAGTTAGCTGATATCTTCACCAAACCTTTGGATGAACCAACTTTCACAAGACTGAAAGCTGAATTAGGAATGTTGGATATAGAGAATCAGTCCACTGACTAATTTTTTCTCTCTTCCAACTAAAAGTGTAAATTCTTAACATCTCAGGTCCCTGACTGAATATGTATATCAGTGAAAACATCTCACTGAAGCCTCTTCCTCAGGAACTAAACCCAACTTCCTGAATCCTTGTCTCAGGAATCATTCCTCATTCCTGAGTCATCAGTGACTAATCCCAAGTCCCTGAAAACCAATCACTGAATGAAAAGTCATTCAGGACCCTGAAAAGGACATTAAATACTAACTTAAATGCTCTAAGTATCTAGTTAGTAAATGTCCGAGGTTGGTAACTGAACACATATTTAATTCAAGAATATTTGTTCTTTTTTTTAGCCTTTCTGGCTTCCACCTATGGGCCACCACATTCCCACTTGGCATTAAATGCCTCTCCAATCACATTTCAAATATGTGATGACTCATCTCTGCAAGTTGCACTTTTGCAGAACTGCTCAACTGTTCACCTCGACTGTTGCGCCAAACCAGGAAAGTGGAGTGTTGGCATTAAATGCGGATCCCAAAACTTATTATTCAAACCAATTTCCAAATAATTTTTTGAATAAATAAAGATTTGCTCAAATGACCAAAACACCCCCATCTCCTCTTTCCTATAAATACCCCAACCAGAAGAATACATACACACGTTTTTATAGAATTTTAAGCAAAACTCTGCCATTTTTTATTCTCAAAAACAAATTGTGTGTGCATTCTTAAGCTTTAGAACCCCTTTAACCTTAGTCAAACCCAGACTTACCCATAAATGGCTTCTTCTAAAGCTGTGAAATATGCCCCCAACGTGGATTTCACAATGGAGGGTGTAGACCTAACCAAAAATAATGTGGTGGGAAATTTCTCATATCCACAAATCTACCCAGCCTACAAGAACGTTATGAAATATCTTCGTAATTGTTTTCTTGCAAAGGCTTTCACACATACCCCCTCAGTCATCTACCATGACTATTTGAGGGAATTCTGGTGTACGGCTGTGGCAACCAGCCCCAAAGACACCAAAGAGTCAATCATCACCTTCACGGTGATGAATGGGAGTAGAACCCTCTCCTTTGACTACTCAGCATTCATCAAAGCCACAGGCCTTGACTTTGCTGAAGCCTTTTCTCCCAACCCTACTGATCAGGACATAAAGAATGAACTGATCTTTCTTGCACCCCATGACCCCAGACGTCCAGGAATGTCTGTGGGAGGCTTACTGGAAAAGGCTCCAGTAGTCAAAACATGGTTCCACCCTATTTGGAGGATACTGATGACATTTGTCATTCAGGTCCTGGGTGGAAATAAATCCTCTACGGAACAGTTGAACTCATCACAACAATTGATGTTGTTCAGTCTCCTTGAGGGTACAAAAATAGACATCGGGGGAATAATCTTCCGAGACCTCGTTGCTAAGCTCTCAGGAAAACATAGGCAAAGGCACATGTCCTATCCTAGATTTGTTTCCTGTGTGCTTCAGGACCTACTCGGTTCTGACTATGTGAGGACTGATGCAGAAGGTACGAAGCCTGAGGTACTGCACAAGTCAAACTTCACTAGTGGCATCAGTGAGGTTACACTTATTGCCCTGACTGAATACATGCAATCAGTCATTCAGGGTAATGACGCTATCTCTCCAGTTCCTTCACCGACCAAAAAGGTGAAGAAGACAAAGAAGGGTCAGTCCAGCCAGGTGGTTAGACCCAAGCCACTCGCCACTGAGACTGATCCTCAAAACCAACTCAACCTTAAAAAGAGGTTGAAAAAGGCCGAGACCTCTGAGACACCCATTTCTGAGACCCTGTTGACCTCAAAACAAAGGCCAACGGAAGTCACTGAGCAATCATCCTCAGTGACCTCGGGCACACCCGTTCCACATGGTCCAACTGACATAAACAAGTCAGAAGGATCAGGAAGCATTCCCCCCTCACATCCCGATGAAGGTACTGATAAATCACAATCAGTGCCCAAGGGAGGAAAGGGTCCTGAACCCTCGGTAGGGCAGCACCACCCTACTGGGAAGAGGACCCACACCCCCTCACATCCCGATGAAGGAGCTGTCAAAAAACAATCAGTTCCCAAGGGAGGAAAGGGTTCTAAATCCTCGGTAAGGCAGCACAACCTTACTGAGAAGGGGACCCACAAACGCTCACATCCCGCTAACGTTCCTGAGCAATCACCCTCAGGATCTCAGGGAGAAAAGGATCCTAAATCCCCTGAAGGACAGTACAATCCTGATGGGAAGGGGGTCCACAAACTCTCACAATCAGTACCTAGTGATACTACTAAGAAGTACCCATCAGTAGTTGAAGGTGCTAAGGGGGACAAAGACTCAGAGGGAAAGAAACAACCCGCTGATATGGAACCCATCAACCCCTCAGGCGGATCCAGTCTTTCAGGAACTGCCCCCAAAAGCCAGGCTGGTGTTACCCCAGTTATTATGGCTAGTCAGGCTGAGACAACCCACTCAGTTATTATGACAAAGGGGTCAGGACCTGACCAAACCGAAGGCAAATCTTTTTATAAAGAGGAGCCGGTTGATTTTTTGGGTATTGAGTCCATGGGGGACTATCAGGCTTTTATGGAGTCTGATGAAGAGCTCAGGGAAGAGAGTGAAGAAGAAATTTTTGAGGCAGGAGAGGATATGGAAACTGATGTACAACCTGATCCATCACATCAGTCCTCTCCAAGCCAAAGTGAAGAGTCAGGCTCTCAATCTTCTGATTCATCTACTGACATTCTCCAGAAGTATGATAACTCTCTTCCCCTCACTGAAAGAAAGTTGGTCAAATTCCTACTGAAGACCAACAATACTCTTTTCACTGGTCTAACTGATGAGATGTTTGATCAACACACTGAAGTAGCTGTTCACTATGCCAACCTGAAGGCAGATGTTGAAAGTTTTCATGAAGATGTGATCGAAATCCAATCAGACACCAAACATTCCCTGACAGCTATTGATCTTCATTTCCAGAAGTTCAATCTTTCTCTTGAAGGCATCACCAAAAGCCTTGGTACTATTCAGTCAGCTGTTAAGGATGACCCCATACTCACTGAAAAGATCCTTCAAGCTGCTGAGACTTATCAGAAGCAGTCAGCTGAAATCCATGATCTCCTCAGCTTACTGAAGGATTCTAAACTTCAGGGTCTTACTACCTCCTTGGACTCAATCAGGACTTCCATGGGTCTTCAGGAAAAACATCTTGGTACTTGGGCACAATCTTCAACATCCTTGGCATGGTCTCTTGGGTCAAGGATGTCAGGCATCGAGGCTTCTCAGGCTTCTCTGGCAGATCAGATCTCAAGTCTTCAAAAAGACACCTCGGACATCAAATCAATGATGACTGAGATCTATCAGGCCTTCAAAGGTCCTACTGCTCCAGTGACTCCAACTCTTGCTATCACCATGGCTCAAGCAACAGTTGAGGGGGAGAAAGACACTGGAGTCTCAAGCCAAAGCCAACAACCTTCTCACACTGAGGGGGAGATTCCTTCTCACACTAAGGAAGACATTCCTGAAGCCTCTTCCTCCCATCAAGATAAAGGCAAAGGCATTCTCACTGAGCCTGAGCCTCAACCAGCACCTATCACGGTTGCAAAGGATCCTGAATCACCACTCAGGATCCCATATGAAATTGATGGAGTTCTTTACCACTTCTCAGCTGATGAACTCAGTACTTATCTTCAGGAAGAGGAGGCAAAGAAGAAGTTGAAGGAAGAGGAGAAGGCAAGCAAGTCTGCCTTAATCAAGGTTGTTCATGAAGAGGCTGAGAAAATTGGTCTTGAGGCTAAGGATCTCTCAGGAAGAGAAGGTGGTATGACCTTTGTGAAAGCTCAGTCTGAGGAGATGACCACTCTCAGGCAGAAAAGGGAGGAAAGAGCCAAAAGGGCTGAAGAGATCAGGCAGAATAGGATTAAGAAATATCAGTGGTATATGACTGAAAGGATGAAGCCAGAACCAATCACTGATGTTCATATTCAAAGAAACACCAATCCTGCCATTGTCACTGTCTACAGAGGTGCTGACAAGAGAAACTTTGACGTTCATTCACCTTTCAGATTCGCTGACTTTGGGATCACTGAATTGGACGAGTTGGGTCCATTAATAGCAAAGAAATCAAATGTTGTGGTCCCTAATCTGATGAAGTCATTGAGTCTGAGGTATGAAAGATTGGCAGCAGCACCTCAGGAACTTGGCATTCAATCTCTTCTCCCTGAATCTGCACAACCTGCTTCCTCTCAGTCTTCTTCAAGGAAAAGAAAGAAGATAGAAGCTGAGCCTGAGATCAAGATTCCTGGTCTTGACTGCAATAGGGCTCTCCCTGAAGGTGTTCCTTTCAGAAACAATATGGTCATTGAACAGCCTGAAAGAGGGTTGTTCTTCATTGATGAGTTTGGTGACAAAGCCTTCCAGAGGTGGAGTGATATAGATCTATCAGGGATCAAAGCTATGCTAGGCTTTCTAATGATGGCCTCTCCACTCAAGAGTCCTGAGAATGTGAGGTTTTGTCATGACCTGAAAAGAAAAATCAATGAACATCCTGACCAACATGAGCTGCAGTCGAAGAAGCCCAAGCTTGAAGCCCTTGGAATCAAGTTGAACTGATGACCTGCCTGAATACCCAACACTATCCCGTTTTGTACTTAGTTTTGTTAGGACTTGTAAATGATATTAATAAGATGATGTTTTTATTATTTCAGTGTCCTTATTTACATTCTAGTACATTCAGTATGAGCAGAAGTCGTTAGCTCACTCATATCTGATCAAAACACTTAGGAATAATTTATATCCAAATAGGGGGAGATTGTTGGGTCATGTAAAACCCAAGAATGCTTCGAACATGATTTGGACACAAATTAACTAAGTGTTAACTTAAACCGAGAACAATTCAAGTCACTGAGAGAACAGCCTCTCAGTGAGTCATCTTCAGGATGCTTAAGGCGAATTCAAGAAGAAGGATTCACTACTCAGGAAGGCGGTACTCCCTGAGTAGGACTTAAGCCAAAGAAGAAGATGATGGATTCAGTGAGTATTGGATAAGAGCTCACTGAAACCCAGTCTCCTCAACCAACAAAGTGATTGAATGACTGAGGAACCAACGCCTGAAGAAAAGGCGGGAACAATAGGGAAAAGATCTGAGAAGATAAGAGTGTAAACCCAACACTCTTCTCTTGTCAGACTCAACCTTCCCTATTGCGGCTAAAAGTCATGGAGTGTCAGCCAACAACTCCCAAAGACTTATTTAGCCCTTTCCTATTGGTTCTTGGAAATGACAATTACTATTTGTAATTGTCAGACACGCAACCTCAACAACTTGTATTATATTTAATCACTTATACTTAGAATACTTGTGTATAAATAGAGCAACTGTGAGAGAAGTTAAAGTGTGCTTTGTATAATTAAAGTCTTGAACTTTTACAAAGGAACTTCTCTCCTACAAAGAGTATACAACTCACTGAGATAGCTCAGTAGGGTATATTGTTACCACTCAAGCAAAACTTGAGTTTCGATAGGAGACACCCCATACCCTTGTCTATTCAATCCCAAGTGTTTGTTCCGCAAAACACTTGGGTATAGATTCTTGGAATTATTTCTAATAAGAATTTAAACGTTGAAAAATATTGTTGTTTTTACATTCACGTTTTATAACTGTTAGAATAATCCTTAAACATTGTATTCGTCATTAACACCAATAGATTAACTTTCTAGTTAATTCTAATCGTGTAAAGGGACCAACACTATTGCAGGAGTTCTACCATTAAAGAGTTCATATGATGTCTTATTGTGAGGCTGCACAACTAAAACTCTATTTTGAACATAGCAAGCAGTGTTAATTGCCTCTGCCCAAAAGATTATAGGTAGCTTAGAATCAGCTAACATTGTTCTAGCAGCTTCAATTAGTGTTCTATTCTTTCTTTCAACCACTCCATTCTGTTGTGGTGTTCTAGCAACACTATATTCTCTCCTAATACCCTTTTCTTTGCAGAAATCATCCATAACTCTATTTCTAAACTCTGTCCCATTATCACTCCTAATGACTTTTACTTTCTTGCTTACTTGGTTTTCTATCAGTGTAATGAATTCCTTAAGAATGCTTGATGTCTCATCCTTAGTAGCTAAAAAGAAAACCCATGTAAATCTGCTATAGTCATCAGTTATAACAAGACAATATTTTTTATGTTGTATACTCCTTACTGAAACTGGTCCAAATAAGTCCATATGCAGCATAAACAATGACTGATTGATAGAGTTAAAAATTTTGGGCTTACAAGTGGCTTTGTGTTGTTTGCCTTTTAGACAAGCAATGCATGTTTGATCATTTTCAAATCTTTTGTGAGGTAAACCTCTTACCAAACCATTCTTAACAATTTTATTTATGGTTTTGAAATTAATATGACCAAGCCTTCTATGCCATAACATTGATTCATCCAATGTGGCCTTTGATACAAGACAAGTTAAATCTTCTTTAGGAATGACGTTCTTCATATCAACACTATACATGTTGGCCTTTCTAGGAATTCTAAGAAGTACTTGATTTTCATCAGGCATCTTAAAGTCCTTAGATAGAACAAGACATTCAGTGTCAGTAAAAAGTACATTATTCTTTTTGTCACACATTTGTGAAACACTAAAAAGATTATACTTTAACTCTTGTACATAGTACACATTTTTAAAATCTAAATTTCCGGTTTTAATAGTACCTTTACCAGAAATTTTGCCACGAAAACCACCTCCAAAGGTAACATATCCTCCATTGAATTCTTGAAAGTCTGAAAGATAAGACATGTTGCCTGTCATGTGATTGGAACATCCACTATCTGAGTATCCTTGATCTTGATGATCAATAGAATGTCCCTGCACACAAATAAGAGTGTTAGTTTTCTTTGGGGATCCAAGCCATTACTGACTTGGATCTGCCTCTTGCATCAATGTAATTTAATCTTTTAAGGACTGTTGATGCAACATTGGATTTTTGAATCCAACATGCTGAGGCCTTAACAGCATTTGCCCTATTACCCTTAGCAGCAGAGTGAATAACATGTTCAGCAGAGTCTGCTAACTTTGAAGTCACACCCTTTGGTCTCCAAATTTGTTATTGGACCACTGCTTTTGATTGAATGGGCCTTAGAACAGTTTTAGATGCATGTTTGAAAGTTGTTTTTGCATCCTTAGCTGTTGATTTTGGGTTAACAGTCATCAAAGGTCTAACAGTACCTTTAGATTTACCAGTACCTTTAATTTGAACTGGCAGTACTTTGTTAACAGAACCTTTTTGTCTATCAGGACCTTTGAGTCCAGACTTGTTTGAGACTGTTCTGGGTTTAGATCTATGAGTATTAGAGTGAAAAAGAGTTTGAGGAGTTTGCCTTTTGTAATTCACCCTATGGTATTCATACCCAGTTACCCTTTGGTTGCAGAAAGCTGCAAGATGATCAAAACTACCACATGTATAACAAGCTTTATTATAAAATGCAAAGTCATCACCTAATTGGTTAGACTTGAGGTTGTTCCAATTCCTTTGGTTACCTCTGGGCTTGTTTGTAGTTCTATATTGTTCACAATATCTAACTGGTTTCCTAACTGTCTTAACATTTGACTTAGGCCTGTTAGTGTTGTGATTGACTATCTTAGGAAGACTTGTTCCTACTTTCTTAACCAATACAGGTTTAGACATAACCTGTTCTTCTTCATCACTATCACTATCAGTTGTACAATCTTCAACAACTATAGCATCTCCTTTCTTAACAAAGGACACCTTGTCCTGATAAGATAAAGTTTTATCTAAACTTTTACTTACCTTTTCTATCTTAGGAGATTTAGTGACCTTAGAACCATATTCCATGATTGGTTCTTGAAACTCAGGTAACCCTGTGTGTGCTAAATCAATACCTGGAGGTGAATGAACACCTCTGTATGGTGGGGGTACAGACTTAAATCCAACACCAGAATTAACCTTATCAATAACTTGGGCTTCCCAAAGCTTATTGAATCCTTCTGAGGAATGTGCTAAAACATCCACAGAAACCTTTACATTTTCTCTTTCATTCTTATGTTTAGCTAATGATTCATTCAACTCAACAATACACTCATCTCTGATCTTAATGTCATTTTTTAGTATATTGATGTCATCAGCAAAATGAATTTCATTATCTTTAAAATGTAAAACTTGTTTTTCTAAAACACCTAGACCTCTTTTGTGATTAGCCAAATTAAACAAAGAATCAAGCAGCTCTTGTTTATGAGCTTCAAATCTCTTATTAAGGTCTTCATAAGCTTTAAGATTAGGACATGATTCAGTACAAGATGTAATATTGTTTACCTCTGAATCAGAATGAGCCATTAGAGCAAATTCATTGGCCAAAAGAGCAGCATTTGGTGGTGCATCCTCTTCAATAGCCATAGAGCTCCAATCATAACCAATACCATCAATAGCCAACATAGCCTTTGGCTCTTCAACAGTAACTTCCTTTCTCCTATCTTGCTTATACCATGTGTTTCTATTCTCCTGCTTTCTTGGGCTTCTACACTCCTTAGCAAAGTGTCCTAACCTATGACAGTTGAAACACTCTACTTTCTTCTTATCAAACCCAGCAGTGTCATTACCATTTATGGTAATCTGCTTCCCAGTTCTTTGCCAATACTTCTTAGCCCTCATGCTAAGCAAAGCAACCTGCCATTTAATATCCATAGCTTCCAAATCATCACCATCTACCTGTTCAAGGTCTTCATGGTTGAGAGGAGAGCCATTAGATTGACTGGTAATAAAGGCATAGAATGTTGAATCTCCAAGACCAGCAACATCCTTGTGAGAACTTGTAGAAGGAGCACTTTCACCTTCATCTACCTCTTCACTCTTACCAATACTAGGAGATGACAAGAGTGCCACGTTCCCAGAACTAGTACCATAAGTTCCAGACTTTCTAAGACTTTGTTCAACAATTTTGAAGTTGTTGTACAAATCATTGAGCTTCATTGTTTCAATGTCTGGTTTGTTCATCCAGACAATAACATGAGTATGGAACTCATCAGGTAGACTTCTTAAAAACTTCATGTTGAGATCTTCCTTCTCTGTCTCAACACCCAACACAGCTAACTGACTGACAAGCTTATGTAATCTAGAGAATAGCTTATCAAGAGACTCATTACTAAAAGCAGTAAAGTTTTCAAATTGTTGCTTTAGTAGTGTCTTCTGTGTCTTTTTGGTAGTTTCATTACCACCAAAATATGCACAAATCTCTTCAAAAAGAGTTTTTGCATCAAGATACTTGTTGAATGATAGCATCTGCTCACCAGGAATGGTCATGAGCAGCAAATTTCTTGCTTTCTGATCATTTCTCTTCAGTATCTTCTCTTCATTTGACACTGGTCCAGTATTTCTTTTTCTACTTGTTTTACCTTCTAGGACAACCTCTGAGTAGCTTGGTGAAAAAGAATCACCATATATAATTATATCCCAAAGAGTATAATCTTGGACCATGAAATATTGCTCAATTCTCATCCTCCATAACTCAAACTCATTGGGTTTGATCATGGGCAACTTTGCAGCAACATTTGTTTGAACATCATGAGCTTCCATTTCTGTTTCTTCTAATTCAAATATATCAACTCTAGGCTCTGATACCAACTGTGAGGACCTTGGTTATACACGGTTAAGGTGGTTAAACCTTGTATCTTTGTGTATGAGATATATTGACTTAATATGATTAAGCACGCGGAATTTACTTAATCACACTTAGAAGGTTATGTATGTTATGGAAATGGAAGAATTATGTTTGTTACTTAACAATGAACAAAGAAAGTGTTTCACTAAACGATTCAATATTATTCCAAATAATACGAGTGATCTTGAGTTTTTCACTAGGGTTACAAAACCTTGAATCTTAAGTTACAACTTGTAATTTGAGTTTGTTCTATGTCTTAACAGATATGAGTCTATAATTATGCATGTGTGTATAATATCCAAGTCTAAGATCTCTTTTATAGTTGCAAGAGATCTTTACAAATTTGCTAAAAGTCTTGACCGACTTACTTGGTTAACTTATGCATATTGGTGTCAGTACATAAGATACAACATGTATCTATGTATACAACTTGTTAACTAAGCACATGGAGTAAGATATTATCTACCGTATATGTTTGACCAAAATACAATAAATATCTTTTTGATCTTATCCTATGAGTCACTGATCAGCAGTACTTTGATGTACTAGCAGTACTTTGATCATGAACTAGCAGTACCTTGATGTACTAGCAGTACTTTGATGTACTAGCAGTACCTTTGACTTAGAGTAATTTCTAATACTCTAACAGAATATTTAATTCCCAACACTTTAACTTGTGGTTAACATACCTTATGCTCTAAACCTTAAAATAAGCTCATTAGCTTATAAAGTGTATGTTCTTCATCATAAACACAACCTTCAATATTTGATTTCCCTCATGTGTTGTCGCCCATTATAGGGCATGACTGGATTAACGAATTTGTGAAACATGGGCCAGAAATCAAGCTACAAGGTTGGCTAGTTGAGCCGGTTGGGGGTGGCCGAGCACCCGCCAGCCCCCCACTGGCTCCGCCTCTGCAGCTACCGATAACCATTACCCATTTATCACTGCATTATGTCAACCTTTATAGTCAATAGTCTTAATTTGTATTCAAGTTTAATTACACCTCTAAAGATTGCTTATTTGCAAGTCAAGACATCGGTTTTTTTTTTTTTTTTTTAAACGTGTAAAATTTGAAAAGATTTTAATAAAATAGTTTGGTTTAATAAATTATTTGAGAAGATAGAGTCGGTTATCATCTCATGGCATTTTACTTGATACAAGATATTATATTCTCAATTTAGCATAAAACAACTTTTCTGATAAAATAGGACGTGGAAATTTGTTTTTATTTGATTATCTTTATATACATCTATAATCAAAACATAAGCAACTTTAAAGTTCATATATATCAATAATGTATTACTCCCTCAATTTATTTTAAAGTTTTCATTCTCCGTTTGAGATTCTATTTTCATTTTAATTCACGAATTTTATGTAACAGTTGTTTAAACAAGGGCTCGGGTGAGATTATCCTTAAAAATGCTTTCATATCTACACTATACAGGCTAAGTCAACATGTGATGGAACTTACTTTACAAAAAAGGAAGATCACAAAATTACGGTCGTAGATGAAGTCGTAGTTGAATGTTGCAACAACTGAAATTGAAGATGAACATGAAGCTCAACTTTTGAATGTTACTAGAGTCAGATGTCACTCAAGCTAAACCAAATGGTGCTAAGGCTATGTGCAGTGGTTGGGGCAAATTTGGACGCCAAACAAAAAAAAAAAAATTAGTGTGTAGTAGGGTGGGGCGCCAATAGGGCTCCAAATTAAATACAAACGGTCATTTTTTTCTTGAATGTACAAATGGGCGGGGCGTAAATAGATTAACGCCCAGTGGGTTTTTTTTTTTTTTTTTTTTTTTTGGCGCCTATATGTAGTGGTAAAGGGCGCGAATTGGGCAATTTTTGGGTCATTCACGCCCCATTACACATAGCCTAATGTCGAAGAAATTGAAACTAAAAAGTATTTCTTGAGAGTCAACATGTTTCTAAGGCTATGTGTAGTGGTTGGGGCAAATTTGGGCGCCAAACAAAAAAAAAATTAGTGTGTAGTTGTGAGGGGCAAATTTGAGGGATGCTAAACAAAAAAAAACAAAGCAAACGGTCATATTTTTTTTGGAATCACAAATGGGCGAGGCGTTAAATCATTCACGCCTAGGGGATTTTTTTTGCATTTGGCGCCCCTGTGTAATCGATTTGGGCGCGAATTGGGCACTAAATGGGCAAAATTTGGGGCATTCACGCCCCATTACACATAGCCTAAGTGTGTTTAATACTCCAATTAAAAATGCTTTTATAATCAATGTTTTAAAAATCGGACCGGACCGGCCGGTTCGAACGGTGTCCGGCTGATCGGCCGGTTCATTGAATCCCGGTTATTTTGAGGAACCCTCCAGTGATTAAACCGGCCGGTTTTGGCGGTCCAACCGGTTGAACCGGTTCAGCCAAACCGGCGGTTCAAGAAAAACAGGTAGCAGCTGCAGGTCTGATGACGAGGGTGAGGTGTTACCAGCTGCTGATTTGAAGGTTTATGCTTATTCAGATTTGAAAAGCTGTACTAAGAATTTTAAGTCACATACATGGTTTTGGGTATTGGTGGTTTTGGGACTGTTTATAAAGGTTGGGTTGAGGAAAAGACAATGTTGCCTTCCAAGAATGGTACTGGTTCCATGGTTGCTATTAAGAAATTGAACCATGAAAGTGTTCAAGGCTTTTAAGAATGGCAGGTTTCTTTCTTTCTTTCTTTTTTTATGTTTTTGAAAGATAAACTTCATTAAAAACGGCGCTACTCGTCTCCAAGGAGGGGAACGAGACGCCACCAAAACCAAATTACATCAAAGTTAATTTACACCATGAATCCCAATCACACTCACTATCTTTACCCCTATGTTTATACCATAAATATCCACAAGCCTTCACATCCGCTATGATCTCCACTCCTTTTGTCCGAATACCTCTAAAAATTAAATCATTGCGAGCCTTCCATATTCGCCAACACGTAATAATTATAATTCCTTTTATCACCTCTTTATACTTGGGAGGACGTCCGCAATTGTTTGCGATATCTATTAAATCTTTGATCTCGAAAGCAAAAATGTTTGTGATGCCACACCATCTCGAAATTGTCTGCCAAATTCCTGCCGAAACTGCACACCCTGTGAAGAAATAAAACAGTACGTAAGCAATGAGATAGATAAAGATATATATATATATACACACACGTTACACCGCCTCATTAGTCATTACGCAATATAATAATAAACCCATCAATAAGAAAATCACACATCCCTATGCACATACATACTTACTTACCAATAATTTTATAAAATATCTTCTCCTCTCTTTATATATATATAAAACCAAAAACGAGAAGAAGAAGAAGATTATCTACTACTAAAATGGTGCTTTTTTTGTGGAGATGGTGTTGACTGGTCCAACGGTCGAACCGGCCGGTTGAACCGGTCCGAACGGTTCAACCGGTTGCGGTGGAAAATCCGGTTCGTCAAAAAATCCGGTTTTTAAAACATTGTTTATAATTTCAATATTGTGATTTACAACTATTCATTTAGTGGCCGTTCATCTTAGGGTGCTCGGTGCAGTGAGAACGAATAACATGTTATTCGTCTCGCACCTCAGCGTCACCTCAATACCCACCAATAATATACTACCAATAACTAAAAAGGTGTTTGGGATTGCGTTTTATTAGTGATTATCTGCTTATTGCATTTTCCAAATGTAAATAATCTGTTTTGAATGTTTGGTAAATATTCGCTGAAAATTGATTATCCACGTTATGAGGTCATGAAAATGTAGTTTCGCAGCCGCTGGTTAGGACCTGCTTTTTGCAACCGTGATTTTACTTTTATACTAAAATTATTCAATTGCCATTGCTCATTCAAGTTTCTTTTATTTCTCATTTCATTTCATCTTATAAAAAGATGAGTGGTCAACATGCACGTTCACTATCTTTGTTATAATAAACTTTATGATAAAAAAAAAAAAAACCTTCTAAAAAAAAAAAAAAAAAAAACTTTATGAAAAAAAAAAAAAAACCCTTCTAAATTTGTCTCAGTTGTCAACATTACGTTTCAAGTTTGCTCATCTATTTCTTACATCTCTACTAATTCTTTTTATAGATATATTAGTATAGGTTATTTTCAAAGCAACTACACTTCAGATTCATATATTTCAATAGTAAAATATGGATTTATAAAATCTCTATTTTAGTCATCTTACTTATTATGTTACTAGTATTAAATAATCCGATTTGTCAAACACTAAAAAAACTGATTATCTGATTATTGCGTTATCATACAACATAATCAAACCCAAGCACTAAATTTCAGAATCAAGTTTTGTAATAGCTGATTATTTGATTATGAGTTTTCAAAACGCATAATCTATTTTGAATAATCAATCTCAAACACCTCCTAAAACACCCTTTTCAACAAAAAATACCAATAACATGTTATTGGTACATGCAGGTCTCACAAAATACCCAATCAAAAATACCTCACTCACTCACAAAAAAAAATAAATAAATAAATAAATAAAATAAATAAATAATAGAAGGGTCGTATTTGGATTTAAAGGATTTTTAGAACCCTTATATTGGTACATCAAAAATAACATGTTATTGGTACCTCACTCACTTATCAAAAATACATCATTCACTCATAAAAAAATAACCCTTATATTTTTAGAACTCAAAAAATACTTTTTACCCTTCTATTTTTAGAACCCAGAAAACCCTTCTATTGCGTTGACGTAGTTGCCATTTTCCTTTACTCTCTTGTTTATTTAATTGTTAGAAGGTTTGGAATGGACAAATGATTTGGTTTAGGTTTAAAAAAAATGTTGTCTCATAAAACAATACGTAGTATAAATTTACTTTATTATTAACAGTAGAAAGAGTACGGAGATAGAACTAGAAAGTTAAGCCTACATAACACAATAAACCCGCTTAAGGTAGACTAGATTTATAAAAGATGATAGTTTTTTTGTCCCATTAAATAAACTCATTTATTCCACTAAACAAACACTATGGGCCCGTTTGGTATATAGGTGGGTTTAGGATTTAGATTTGGATTTAAATTTAAATGAGAAAATTACTGCAGAGCCCATGCACATTTGGCTCTATCTCAAATTGCCCAACCTTTTTGCATCTATCAAAAATACCCATTGATCATGCGTCAATCCTTACGCAGGATACGCAAGATGATGTGGATCGATCCAAGCCGTCCAAAAAAAAAAAAAAAATTAACAAACTACATCTCGCGTATGAAGAGGCGCAGGATGCGCAAGATAAAAAAAACACATATAATACTATCCTGCGTAAATATTTACGCAAGATACATATGTTGTACGCAAGATGATGTTGACTTTTAAAATTTAAAACTTTTTAATAATTACAAAAATCACTCTTTAACTTTTTAATAATTACAACTTTTTTATATAACAAACTCTATTCGTCAAATATTTAGTAAATATCTATCGAATTCTTTAATGAAAAAAATATCGTTGCGAAGAGCTCTAAATTACGAACAAAACAAGCCCAATATTAACATGCTTTTGACATACGCATGATTTTATAAAAAATGTTAAAGTTTGATATATATATATATATATATATATATATATAGATTTGTGTTCAAGTGGTGAACAACTTAAAATAGTGAACAATAGGCACCAATAATAGATTGACAAGTGTCCTTTCAAATTTAAAAAAAATGTAAATTAATTTTAATGTGTTTGAGGGTATAATGGGTATTTAGGTCCTCCTTATCATTAGCCATGTTAACCCTAGAAACTCTCTTTCTTCTACACACAAATAAACAAACCGTTTTTTTTTTTTTTGTTTTTTTTTTTTTTTTTTTTTTTTTTTTTTTTTTTTTTTGATCCCACCATTCAAGATCTAAAATTTCTATCAATCCTCCCCATTTTTATATCTAAAATTTTTATCTAACAATGATAGATTCATTTACCCTAATTACTTGACACTATTGTATTTCGTCAATCCCACAGCCTAACCCAAAATCCTTTCAATCCCACAACCCAAAATCGTTGCTTATAAATTTCGTCAGAGCAACATATTCCAATCGACGTCAGATCCTCAGCCCCAAACGGCTCTGGTGATCCTCAGCCCCAAAAGGCTCCGGTGATCCTCAGCCCTAAACGGCGAGTCCGACATATCATTCACTAGGATCCTGTATTCTTCCAACATAGATTGTAACGCATATCATAGAGAATGATGTCATAAGCATTTACATTAGCTGGCGGGATATGGGTTGAAGATGCGTACTACCGTTGCAACCTCGTTGGCCTCGTTGGTCTGATTTATCTCTCACTCTTTAAAATAATCTCATGCAACCCTCTCTCGGCCTCGATTGGTTTAGCAGTTGGTTAGCGTGTATAAGTTAGTGGTAGGTTCCGAATTTTTTCGAATCTTGAAAATTGTATCAGTTGGGTTTCTTTGATTTTTAATTTTGTATCAATGAACAATTAGTTGGTTGTGTATTAGATTAGTAGCATCTATCAGTTGATATTTGTAAAGAATAATTAATTTCTAGCAATGGATGTGTATGAGTCTTTGTGTGTATCCGTTGTGGTTTTTTTACCAATGGATTTCATGTTTGATGAATCAGTAGCATTTTCAATTGGACCATTTTTAATTTGATACAAGCTCTTAAATTCCGATGAAGTTTCCAGTTCAACGCACTTTTCGAATGGGCTTTTCCATAGCTTTTTGTGTTGAATACACTTGTGTGTCATGCTCGGCCATATATTTATGTGTCTTATGTATTATGTATTGGTACATATATTTATTACTCGTATTACTCGTGTCTTATGTATTGGTATATATATTTATTACTCGTTTTACACTTGTGTTATTACTCGTAATACAATATGTGTCTTATGTATTGGTACATATATTTATTACTCCTATTACTCGTGTTTTTAAAAATGCATCAAGAAAATTAGTTTGATAAATATAATGTGTCAATCTTATATTTATTAATAGTAATGCTATTTAACGAAAATGCCCTCAAACTTATATTTATTAATATTAATGTCATTAAACTCATTAATTATGCACCGATCTAATTAATTTTGAATCTCATCATTAAGGTTTGATCCAATGGTCCACAAGTGTACCTATTGTTTTGTACTTTAAGGGTGTACACCACAATAACGCCACCCTATATATATATATATATATATATATATATATATATTTCACTTTTAGAGTTTAAAACTTTTTAATAATTACAAAAATCACCCTTTAACTTTTTAATAATTACAACTTTTTTATATAACAAACTTTATTCGTCAAATATTTAGTAAATATCTATCGAATTCTTTAATGAAAAAATATCGTTGCGAAGAGCTCTTAATTACGAAGAAAACAAGCCCAATATTAACATGCTTTTGACGTACGCATGATTTTTATATATATAAAAACTTTAACATTTTTTTATATATTTATATCAAACTTCAAAATGTTGAAGTTTGATATAAATATATAAAAAAATGTTAAAGTTTTTATATATATAAAAATCATGCGTACGTCAAAAGCATGTTAATATTGGGCTTGTTTTGTTCGTAATTAAGAGCTCTTCGCAACGATATTTTTTCATTAAAGAATTCGATAGATATTTACTAAATATTTGACGAATAGAGTTTGTTATATAAAAAGTTGTAATTATTAAAAAGTTTTAAATTTTAAAAGTGAAATTTATATATATATAATATATTATATATATATTATATATATTATAAATATATAATATATATATTATATATATATATTATAATTATTATCAAACTTTAACATTTTATAAAATCATGCGTATGTCAAAAGCATGTTAATATTGGGCTTGTTTTGTTCGTAATTTAGAGCTCTTCGCAACGATATTTTTTTCATTAAAGAATTCGATAGATATTTACTAAATATTTGACGAATAGAGTTTGTTATATAAAAAAGTTGTAATTATTAAAAAGTTAAAGGGTGATTTTTATAATTATTAAAAAGTTTTAAATTTTAAAAGTCAACATCATCTTGCGTACAACATATGTATCTTGCGTAAATATTTACTCAGGATAGTACTATATGTGTTTTTTTTATCTTGCGCATCCTGCGCCTCTTTATACGCTAGATGTAGTTTGTTAATTTTTTTTTTTTTTTTGGACGGCTTGGATCGAAACACATCATCTTGCGTCTCCTGCGTAAAGATTGACGCAGGATCAATGGGTATTTTTGATAGATGCAAAAAGGTTGGGCAATTTGAGATAGAGCCAAATGTGCATAGACTCTGCAGTAATTTTCTCAATTTAAATTTTGTTTAAAATTATGATTTGAATTAAATTTAATGTTAGAGAGAGAAAAAATTATAACTTATTAATAAAATAATTTTTAAAAAGTGTATATTATTTTATTACAAAAAGTAACAGAAAGATAGACTAAGGTGGTGTTTGTTTATTAAGAGGGTCTGAATCTGAACCGCATGTCTGAATCTGAATCTGATGCGTAAATGTCTGAATCTGAACGCATCTGAACGGAAAAAAAAAAACTCATGTTTGAAGGGGAATTTTTTTTTTTTTTTTTATTATTTTTTTTTTTATTTTTATTTTTGTGTCAACAAAGAGGCTGCATTCAGACGCGTTAAGAGCACCCCTCTCAAGTCTGACCATTTAAGATCTAACTGCATCTGAAGCGTCTGAACGAAGAAAAAAAAAAACGATCTGAACGGACAAATGTCTGACGATTCAGACACAGTGCCGTTCAGAGACTGGTCAGAATAATGAAAAAAAAAAAAAAAAAAAAAAAAAAAAAAAAAAAAAAAAACGCAGCCTAACTCAAAACTTGAGCCCACCATTTCACCAGTCCGCCAACCATTTTCACCAATCCAGGCAATTTTGACATGAATAAAAAAATTCAATTGTTTTCATTCTAAATTTCAAATCCTAAAGTGAAACTAACAACCAGTCAACAATTATTACCCCAAATTCAATCCGCACAGTGTCACACCCCAAACCTAACAGGCTCTAATTATTACATCAAACATTAATTTATTACTTTCATTCATTGTCATTTATTTTTACTTAATTAACACTCTCTCTCCCAACCAACATATGTACAAAGTTTCCCATATTCACACTTATGAACAAAACCCAAGAAGAATAGTTTAAAAATCAAAACCCCAAATTCACAACAAAACAAACTCGATTTGTAAGTTTATGCAGTAGTTTGTTCCTGATAACTTGTACTCCCTCCGTCCTAAAATATAAGTCCACTTTACTATTTTTTGTTGTCTCAAAATTAATGTCCATTTTTAATTTCAACCAATCAAAATGATTCAAAGTGGATGAGAATGAAATTTTATTGGTTAATATTTTAAAGGGCCCACTTTTCTTAAACTTTATGAAATATGAATGTGAACATATAATTTGGGACGGAGAGAGTAATAGTTGAGTGTGATATTGCCGTGTGGTCACCCCTCGCCGAAAACATCTACTCCCACTGTTGGCCACCGTTTCCACCATCTCCATCTCGCCACCATCAGTTGTGCTGGTTTAGCTAGAGAGAAACCGAATGCTAAATAATTCAAAAAAGTTGTTACTGACGTTGTGGAATGGAAGTACTCATCGGACGTCATGGTGGTCTTCTCCAACTCGTTGTTTTCCGATGACATGACAAGCCGGTGAGTGACGAAGCGGATTTGGACCAACTATGAGAGATAGGCGGGAGAATTCGATGGTGGTCGGCTGGATGTTTAGATAGCGAGATTGTGAAAGATTTTTTTTTATTAGAGTGGTAAAGTTGTTTTTTTTTTCTTTTTTTTTTTTTTTTTTTTTTTTTTTTTGTGAAACTCGGCTGAAAATTTTGGAGAGAGAAAAAAAATTGTTACAGCAAAAAGTTTTAACGTTTCAAATGTTATGGATAATTATTAGTGGATGTCCATATAACCCATAACAGGCCCATGACCCATGTTAGCTATTAGGGTTTTTGCCCTAATGTTTGTCTATATATACTCTTTGTAAATCTCATAGTTAATGATCAATAAGAAGAATATTCATTCCATCAATTCCTGTATTCACAACACGTTATCAGCACGCTCTCAATTTTTTTTATTGTTGTCGATTCACCCTGCAAGCGACTAGCATCGTGACGTATTTGTTTGACGTGTTTGTGTGAGCAACTGTAGAGGTAGTATATATTTACTACTTAGTTTCAATTTGCGGGTGACTACAAGGGTTAGTTTTCTATTTAGTTTTCTTGTTCCCTTTTATTTGTTTTGTTTGTTTATTATTTCTGTTAATTCTAATAGCTAAACTAGATCCAATATTCCGCTGCGTACTCGTAGTTAATTGGTTAACATATTAATAAAATCCCAACACTTCTCAACAATCTTGATAATGAGCTACTTTTTAAATTTTATACGACTTTTCAAATTTTGGTAAGAACTCCTGTTGAGTTTGCTCTTTGTCAATCCTTGTAGCAGTTAAGACTTTTATTGTTGTTTGTACTTTGTTTCTAGCGTTTCGATAGTTTTAATTGTGATATTATTATTTGTGGCATGCAAAATAAAATCCGTATGATTCATGATGAGAAGCTTCTATTACATATTTACATGTGTTTACTACGATGAGAAGAAAAAACATTTGCATCAGAATATATGTTTGTAAAATTTGAAGTAAATATTACTAGTATGTTTCTCCTCTATATTTGTAGTTACTGGAATAAACAAGGTTGGAGATGCCACAGATTTGTGTTTATTTTTCTATGTGATAAAAGAAAAAGATGATAGAATTGCTGAATAGTAGTCTATTTGTCTAAATAAAGAGTTGTTATATGATGAACTAAAGTTTGGATTCTTCAAATCCTAAGTTTAAGATAGAAAAAAGAACATAATAGCGGATTCATGTTATCGTTGTGGCACTTTTGGTCATTGGGCAAAGCAATGCCGTACACCCAGGCATCTAGTTGAACTTTATCAAAATTCTATCAAGAACAAGGGAAACGGGGTAGAGTCAAACTTTGTTTATGATAATAAAAATGATATCCCCGATGGTCCTAAAGACCATACTGATGATGAAACTTATTTGGAAGCTGATGATTTTCTTACAGATGATTAATTGGTAGAGTCAAGCCATGAATAATTTTTCTTTCACTGTTTTGTTAGGAATTTTCTTTAAGTGTTTGGTTTGGAATTTTCTTTAGGTGTTTTTCTTAGGCTTTCTTGATTATGTTTGGATTCCTATTATTTTTGGCTATGAATGTTTTATTAGGCTTTATTTTATTTATTTTATTTCTTTGGTGTCCATTATATTTTTTTCGAATTGATAAATACTTCAAGACTTCAATCTGTCTTTACTTGACACATACCAATTTTATAATAACACATAACCTATTTAAGGCTATCTAGTTTGTTATGTGATCTGAGTTATAAACATGTTTATAGCAATATAGTTGAATGACGTATACAGATTTTATTTTACATATTATTGTTTTGTGGCCAAGCATAGTAACGTGCATAATTTATTTATTAATTTTTGTTTCTGTAAATTCTTTAATGGACATTATGTTATGATATATGATGTATATGTGTTAAGAATATTGTGCAACTTGTATTGATTGGCAAACCGGTTCGACCATTCCGGTTTAGTGATGATGCGAAATATATAGAAGAATGATGTGTTTCTTCCAAGATAAATTTTTATTGTTCTCAGTGGAAGTTGGTTATTTACTTATCACCATAAAATACAAATAAGGACTTGCTTCCTTAAATTGTGGAAAAATATAAAGGGCATGTATGTAGGCCTATACATGTGCCATATGGATCATTTTGATTTATAAAATCGATGCATCGTCAAAATGATCATCAAAGACGCAACTTAAGATTAGCGTGATTAATGGCTCGGCTTATAAAATGCGAGCACGGTTTTCCAAATTAAATTATTAAAAATGGTGGTGAAAACTTCCAAGTATTGGGCGATTATTGGAATAAGTGTTGAACATAAAAGTAGCCATGTTCATACGCGAATTGCTTTTGTTGAAACGTTTATAAAACGTCTTCAGTTGATTGCAAAGCCAATAATATTGTGAGAACAAAACTTTTAGTTTATGGGGCATGTTATGACATATGAATCGCATCTTGCCAACAATCTATAATGAATCCTCCCCGTTAGAATGGTTTTGGTCACAAATCAAATTTTCCATGTGAGATTTTGTAATTGTGTGATATATAGTAAATACACCACAACACACAAAATGGGATATTTAAATTGATAATTCATTCAGGGGGAGAGAATGAGCAACGAGAAATATGGAATGAATTATGATATAGATGTTGATCCTCACATTAATGAATATGAACTTAAAGTTCAAGGGACAAATAACATTCCAGATATAGTAAATGCCAGACATATTTAGTGACCTAAAGAAAGTGACTAGATCATATTATGCTGCTATTGCTCAAATTACAATGTATGTCCCAACAGTAAAATCATTGATTGGTAGTAAGTCTATGGCACGTCTGCAGCGTGATAGACGAATCGATTCCAAATAAAAAGTCCTCGAATGAATAGATAAAATGGAGCAATAAATTAAGATGGTCGAATCGAGGTAATAAAGACCCCATAATAGTCTCTGAAAGAAAAACTAGACATGAAAGGATATTGAAAACCCCGGGTACATGAAAAAAACTTTGAGATCTCAACAAATGATAGAATATAATGTCTAGTAAAGTGTAGAATCGAAAAGAACTGAAACGACGTCGATAATACTGTATATAATAATGCGCAGGATAAATACAAGGTGAGGATCTTGGATATCTACAAGAAGTGTAGTTGTAAAATGAATGGCCAAAGAATATAAAGACACAAGTAACTAATGAACTATGAAAGTCTCTTATGATGAAACGTGATTATTGGGTGAAATCCATACACATGAATGTTATGAGAAAGGATATTTAATGTTATGTCTGACAATATGAGAAATAAGTTGTATGCGTCTAATATTATAAAACAAGAGCTCATTTTTGTTGAGATTCCTTAAGGAATATAGAATGCATGGAACACGTGTCATGATTTAAAATTCTCGAGAATAGTAGTTGATCAAATTGAACCACAGTAAATCAAATATTTCAATATTTTCAAGGTACAAAGGATATGGGTTTATATTTTACTAACCCGTCAAAACAAGTTTAGTTAGTTTTGCAGATGCAGGATATATGTTTAACTTACAATGATCGATCTCAACATGGATATATTGTTACAAGTGGCGAATATTTTTCCTGGCATTTGATAGAGCAAACAATCAAGGCGACTTCATCAAACCATACATAAATTCTGGAAAGGAGATAGCAACTATTGCATGAAGATAATGTAGCATACCTTGCTATATTCAAGTAACGTTACATCAAAGGCGACAAGACACTTCTCATTACAGTGATGATTTCGTTGACCTATTTACAAGATACCAAGTGATGTAGTCATCAGAGGGAGATAATACGCGCTGCACCCTTTTTGTCCTTAGTCATGGTTTTGTCCCACTGGGTTTTCCTGGCAAGGTTTTTAATGAGGCAGCATTCCCTAAGCGTATTAACAATATGGACATCCAAGAAGGAGTGTTATGGATAATTATTAGTGGATGTCCATATAACCCATAATAGGCCCATGGCCCATGTTAGCTATTAGGGTTTTTGCCCTAATGTTTGTCTATATATACTCTTTGTAAATCTCATAGTTAATGATCAATAAGAAGAATATTCATTCCCTCAATTCTTGTTCAGAACATCAAAAACTTTTTTATTCTTTTAATGAAGCTGTTTAGTATCTTATGGTTGACTTTATTAAATAAGTTTTAATTAATGAAAATAGTGTGAGACCTTTTTTTTAAAGCACGATGCTCTACACCTAATCTCACAACAAATTATTTATCATTGATTCTCCAATCTTATACTAATTTTATATGCACAAACTAAACAAATATTATTCTACTTATCTATTTTATCATATCTTTTTGGACTATAAAACTCAAAGCAAACGGGCCCCTAACCTTGTAAAAAAAAAAATGTATAAACACTTCATGGCCTCACGGGTGCTTCCAACCAATAGATGGTATACGTATTACTAGTTAAAGTATCCTGAACGTGCATAAAGCTTATATATATATATATATATTATATATATATATATATATATATATATATATATATATATATATATATTAAATTTATTATAAATTTTAGTTTAATATATAACAATATAAAAATTTGGTAGTGTTTAATGTATTTGTAAATGTGATATTACCTACACAAGTTGAGACTATAAGTACAACTAATAATTATATTTTAACTAAATTTATTTTGTGTGTACTTATAAGTCGTGCTTTCTTTCTGATACTTATAATCTCCTACATCCACATATATTTGGTATTTGAATTAAATTAATTTATGGTTGTCCACGTTTCTAGTTTTTTACCCGTGTACACAAGAGTTATTAAACTCGGATTAGGTTCGGACAATGACTATAATTAATAATAAATATTTTTAACTATATTTTCTCGGGTTTGTTTAATAATCTTATTATTTAAGTAGTTAATTCAGTATTTTAACATAATTAAATTTCACTGAATATAAATTTTAATACATGTTATATTTAATCTCGTGTATAAACCTAATAACATGTAAGCATACATTGATTGTGTTTTTACCATAATAATATATAATAATAATAATAATAATAATAATATATATATATATAACAGAATGTGTATGACGTCATCAATGCCACATAATGTCCAGTAATCATGCATTAATGCCACCTAAAGGCCACCTAAGCAATTTATGTCCAGTCATCACAATTAATGCCACCTAAGCAATCTTTTATCATTTATAAATTTCGGATTTATTTTTTACAAATAAATTTCAGATTTATCGCAGGATTCGAACCTAGGATTTGCTAATAGTAATAACTATTTTTACCACTTGACCAACTTAATTTTTGAGTTATATCTTCCAAAACCATAAATATAATGTTCAAGAGAATATTAATACAGATAAATTTATTTCACGATGTATATTTTTCCCAAAACCCTAATATCACTCATTCATCTCATTATCACACGCACACACAAGATATTCAATCTCTAAACCTTTTTTTTTCCCTAATGATCATCGAATTCTTTTTTTTTCTAATGCTCATCTACTGACTTTTTTAGGTGTTCATGTATTAGGGTTATAGAAAGATTAATAAAGTTGACAACTACTGCTCATACACCAAAGGTAAGATCTTTCTATGGTTTTCCGCTTTTATCTCTAAAAAAAAGTAAAGATCTATATTTATTGGTCATTATATATTTTTACAAAACCTGTATTAGTTGGACTGTTTGGTGTCATTAGTTATAATATATATATATATATATATATTTTTAATGTGAATGATGCAATTGTTATTCTTATTGTGCTTGGTAATGTTGTGTTAGGTGAAGATGACATGTTGAATCTACAAACAGATTTAGTGTAAGTAATTTTGGAAACTCTTTTTTGGGTTACAACTATATTTTTCATATTAATGCATGCAGGGATTCCACATAACATGGGTGAGTATTGTGCTCATTGGGCTTAGCGTAGGTGCGATATTTTTTACCAGGTATATGTCAAAGCAATTCCTGTTTTTGGTAATGTTTTAAGAAGGCCTGGTGTAAGCAGCAAAGTACACGATAAAGTACACGATGTGGTTGTTTTTTATTACGAGAAGGCAATTTACTTGGAATTCATGTCTATCCGTGAATGATTTTTTTTCAACATCGGTTAAAATTGATACATTTATTGTTTTACATGTTGCTTTAATTTAGTTTCATGTATTTTCTATAGCAGATCAATACATTTTCATGGAGTTTATTCGATATGAAGGAGACGGTGAAGTGAATGCTTTTTTTTTTGTTATTGATATATTTATACCTTATTATCACTTTTTTTTTTCTTTTTAATAAATGGTGTAGAATATGGAATATTTGATAACAGATCAGGAATGAGAGTATTCAATGAAGCACACAGAAGGCTTCTAGCTAAAGTAAATTATGATGATTTCTTCTATGACAGGTAACATCTAATTTTGTTACTATTTTCTTAATATTATAAATCAAGGTTCATAAGTTAATCTGGGGTGTTTGGGATTACTGATATTACAAGCTTTTAAAAAATATTGAAAAAGCATGTGTTCTACTATCCAACACGTTTATGAAGTTTTTTGTACAATTATCATGAGGTAGTATCTTGGTTCGATTGTATTCAAGGAAAAAAGGTTGCATACATAAATACAATGCAGAAACCGATGATACCGGATTACAGAACATCTTTGGCCTTCCTTTCCTGTCGTTACAACAATAACAACTTTGGCCTTCAAGTGGCCTTGAAGCAACTCATTGTGTACTTAGTAAATATGTTTCATCTATGGGTTCTGGTCTCAGGGGTTATTAGACTTTAGATCACACTGTCCGAAGTTGCAAAAAGTTCAATCAAGATTAAAAACACAAGACAATCATCCATAAAAATTATCAAATGAAACAAAATCTTAATCAGCTAATTCTTATTGTGTGTATTACTTGGTATATTTTTGAATCCCCGTACCTCGCACACCTAGAGGGATCAGGTATTGTTGTTGTTGTTGTTGTATATTTCCTGAATGTAGAAATTACTCTAGGCATGATGGCACAGTGTATAACTTATTAAAACGTAAACCTAAGAGTTTTTAGTTATGGTTAAAAAAAAATTTTGTGGGTACTATGTATGATGTTCATTTGTTTACTTTCTAAATGAAATACATTGGAATTCACTACCTTTTACAGAGTCTCCTATATTGAGGCACAACAAACGTGAAAACGGGTATGGTTTAAACCAAGTAATGGAAAAGGAGTTCACACCAATCAGCATGCACTCTGGTCACCCCGGTCAACTTGCAGAAAAGCAGTTCACACCGATCAATATGCAAAGCTCGAGTCAATCATGATGACAGCGTTCAACAAAAACAAATGGGTATGATCCTTGGCTGTAGGTTAACATATGTTTCTTCCTTAGAATATTACTTACTAACAGCCTTATCTAAATTACAATAACTTTTATTTTTCAGTGATTCGTAATGGAAGAGAAGTCTTACTTCAGGTAACTATGGGTTATAATTTTCCTTTACACATAGCAGTAGTCATCATATTTCACTATAATAAAATTAACATGCATAAGAACGAACCAATACGTTGATAGGTTATTTGTTTTTCTTCTTTTAACCTGTTACTGAGTGGCAAGTTGGTCGGGGTTGGAAAACGGGTAAAAATGGGTCATTTTTGGATACGGGTCAAACAGGTCAAAATTAGGGTGACTTGAAAGATATCGTTTAGCCACATGGCAAGGTAACCTGTTATAGCCATTTATTAACATAGGGTATGGCAATTTATCTTTGTAAATGGAAAAAATTTATGAATCTATTCTACTCACATCATATATTTTGATGATTTAATTGCTTCAGACAAATTAGTTGATTTAATGGTTATTCGATAAACATCATATCTAAAATTCAATAAAAACTATTTGTATACTATTGTCAATCAGTGGGGAAGCTGTTAGAGATAATCATAATCCTAGCTTGAGTGACACGCTCTGCACAGCCACAACTGAGGCCTACGTTTATGGAATATTCTGATGTTGACAAGATATTGAACATGCCGCGAAACTCTTCTCTTATTTGTCTAAAGGACAAGTGTTGGGTCCATTCAGTACCCAAGCGTCCTTAAACAAGGATTTGAATACAAATTATCCTAAGTGTCATATAACCTTGAACGCTCTTAGGTCACTGAGTGAACAGTCACTCAGTGAGTTATCTTCAAGATGCCTAAGACGAGTCTAAGAAGAAGGATTCACCATTCAGTGAGGCGGAACTCCCTGAATGGCACCTAAGCCAACGAAGAAGATAATGGGTTAAGTGAGTGATGACAATAACTCAATGAACCCCAGTCTCCTCAACAACTATGAAGAATGAAGACTGAATACTGAAGACCAAAGACTGAAGAACTTGAAGACTGAAAGAAAGGCGGGACAAGGCGAGAAACGTTTGAAGAGATAAGGATAAGTCCTTATCAGGCTGAAGTCAAACTTTCCCTGAAAGGCTTCATAACAAGAACACTGTCATCACTATTACTCAGAAAGCACTATTGTCCTATACCCAAAATAGGTTCTTGTAACAGTGACAAAATACATCAGTATTTTGTCCTGATTAGCTTAGGTCATTTTTTATCTTGTAATTAACGGTTGCTCTTTTTTACTTGTCTATAAATAGGATCATAAGGGAGTAAAAGTGGACAAGTTTGTGCAATTAATGCTTAGACATTCACAAACCACTTTTACTCCTCCAAAGAGCAACCTAGTCCTTGAGATAGCTCAGTGGTTCCTTATAGTTGCCACTTAAGCTTAGCTTAATTTTAGAGAGGAGACAACACCATACTTGTCATTTCAATCCCAAGTGTTTTTTTCCGCAAACACTCGGGTATAGATTCTTTTTATTAACTTCGAATAAGAATTTAAACGTTGAAAAACTCTTGTCTTTCTCATTTACGTTTTTACTTATTTGTTTGGTTAATCAATACATTACTAAGTCATGGAACACGGTTAGCTTAACTTTGTAGTTAATTTTAATCTTGTAACGGAAAAAACAAGTGGTATCAGAGCCTCTGGTTTATAAAACATTTCAAAAACTAAAGAGTGCTCAAAAGGTTTTTAAAACCAAGATCCTACCATGACTGATAGTAATGTACCCCCGCCAGTTGACAAAAAGGGAGGAAGCTATTCAGATGTCGTTCCTAGACTAGAAGCTGGTAAATTTAGCAAGTGGAAAAAGCGTATGCTTTGCTACTTGACTGGTATGGAACCATACTACATCACATGTATCAATGAAGGTCCCTTTGTCCCTAAGACAGCTGAAGGGTTACCTAAACCTAAAGCTCAGTGGACAATTGATGAGAGAAGGGTGGTTAACCAAGACCAACGCCTGAAAAGCATCATTATATCTTGTATTCCTGACGATACAATGGAATCAGTCATTAACTGTACAACAACCAAACAAACTTGGCTTGACTTGGTTCACAGCTTTGAGGGTCCTTCAGATACCAAGGAAAACAGGATTATGGATCTGAAACTTGAGTATAACACTTTCAGGGCCAAAGACTCTGAAAGTCTCTCTCAGACCTATACAAGATACAAAACCTTGATCAATGAACTATCTAATGATGGTGTAGTCTTGTCTAAGCATGAAATCAATGTTGGCTTTGTCAACAGTCTCCCTGAGAAGTGGTTAAACTTCTCTCAAGGTCTTAGGAATGCTAATCACATTCAAAATCTTGAGCTCCCTGAGATCTATGGGAAGTGTGTCTATTAAGACAACTTAATCTCAAGGAGATACCCTGACTCAAAGAAAGCTCAAGAGATCAAAAAGGCCCTGACAACCATACCCTTATCTACTGCCTTTTATTCTAATGGTGTTGTGCATGATTTCCAAGAGAATTCTGATGATGAGGCTGATAAGAGAACCAGTGAGGAGTACCTTATTGACTTGCACACTTAATTTCAAGAAAGGGCACTCCTTGCTAACTCTAAACGTTTTATTAAAAGAAATCAGTCAAACTTCTCTAAAGCAAAAGCAAATGAAACCACTGAATGTTTCAAGTGTGGTAAAAAGGGTCATTTTGCTAAAGACTGTTTTTCAAAAACCACCTCAGAACCCTCTTACAAATTCTCTGGTAATAGTTCTTCTTCAGGAACTAGGAAGTTTCAACCACAAATGCTTCAGTCTACTCAACATTTTCAAAACAAAAATGTTCAAAATGATCAAAAATATTTTGAAGCTAAGTATAGAAAAGCTAAAGCTAAACTTGCTCTCCTTGAGGCCACTCCCTCAGTATCTCAGGCTGCTCAAACCACTAAACCTGATCAAACAAAGAACAAGGTACTTGTGGCTGAAGCCTATGACTGGGATGAAGAAGATGTCTCCTCAGATGATGAAGAAGTAAGAGTCAGTGCACTGATGGCACTTTCAGATAATGACCAGCTGGCTGTTGGAAAAAGCCATGCAAGAAATAGAGAGTGAGTTAACATCACCATGAAGAAGGTAAATATTTTACTATCTACGGATGATGATTCTTACTGGCAATCTTACTTGAATTACATAAATATTGATCTTAAGTTTGTTGAAGAGCAAAGACTTAATTTGTTTTCAAAATACAATAAACTTGTTCTAGAATTAAATGTAAGAATCCGTAAAATACTCTAGTCATTAGTAAACGCTAATCTATTATTAATCCCTCATTACTGTTCACTTAACCATTTTTAAGAGCAAATTTGAAATTTTGTTTATTACATTTTTATAATTCAAACATTGTTGCATTATTCATGATACGTTGGAACGAGCTCACACACGTGTCACGAAAATCCAAAACATAATAAATAACCAAACGGACCCTTAATTATATTTTTGGCCTGTTACTATTCAAGCCCATATAAAATTTCAGCCCAATTTCATTTTCTTTCTTTTATTCCCTTCGACTCAAATCTCATTTACTTGGCGCCTTTTAAATTCTAATTTCGACATACAAGTTACACACAATTTTACATGGTACGAATCCTTATACTCCCGAGATATAGGAATGACAAACCTCATTATTTTTATCGAACGTTTGCTATGAAAACGAGACCAAAAGCTAACTGGGTTCGAACAACTATACAACTCATCAATTTATAACAAATTCAACAAATCTTGATTTTTACCTAGGTTATTTATGTTTTCTAGTCGAGAACGGGTTCAAGGAGTCCTAAAAACATCCTCACACTTTTCTTATACGATTGCTCATGTTTAAATGTTCACTTGGACCTTTTGCTAGTCAATATATATATATATATATATATATATATATATATATTATAATATATATATATATATATATATATATATATATATATATATATATATATATACAATATATATATATATATATATATATATATATATATATATATATATATATATATACACACACACACACACAAATACATGCCACATGATACTTAGTCGAGTACCCTCATTTCTTTTAAGCATTCATAAATAAATTGGCCAATTGATTCACTTTGTCCCTTATCTTCTACTGACAAACATCGAATATATTCTCAATCAATCTCAACTTGCCTATATATTATACATTATCACACCATACATGCATGTAGGGGTGGCAATTCGGGTCGGGTCCCGGTTCGCAGGTTCGGGTTCGCGGGTCAGAAACCTTCAACCCAAACCTGACCTGATTATATAAACGGGTCAGTAATCTCGACTCTAACCTGATTAATTTTAACCTGAACCGACCCATATAACCCGTTTAATTAAATGGCTCAAACAGGTCAAACGGGTTAGTCAGGTCAAATGGGTTAGTCAGGTCAAAAATTTTAATTGTATATACAAAAGTGCAGGATATCAAAAACATACTGAAAATAGTATCATGTTACATCAACAAATGAAACTTAATGTTCAAAACATGCTACAAATAGCATACTGTAACCAAATTACACAAACTAATTAACAACTGAAATGCTACAAAGTTTTTAACAAAATATCAGGTCTTCATCTTTATTGATATCCAAAAGAGTGAAAAGACCAGTTCACCACATCTACAAAAAAGACAAGAAACACAAAATAATGCTTTTAGTACCTTTCATTTTTTTATGCACATACGAATTGAAAAAAGATCCATAAAAGAGAAAAAAAAAAGATCCATAGAAGAGGAAAATAAAAGATCCATAGAAGAGAAAAAAAAAGATCCATACGAATTGATGAAGGCTGGAGCATAAAAGATCCATACGAATTGATGGTGAAAAAAAGAGAGATGGCTGGAGGCTGGAGCATAGAAAGAGATAAACTGATAAAGTATTAGGTAGTAAGTAAAGTAGTAAAGTAGTAATATATTAATATGATTTGCCTTCTCAAAATTTGATTTGCCTTCTCAAGGAGTCAAAAGGGTAGTAAAGTAGTCAAAAGAGTAGTAAAGTAGTAATATATAAATCATTTGCCTTTTTCAGTTTTCAAGTAATATAATAAATTACTAATAACGAATGTGTATTTACTAGTAAACGGGTCAATCAGGTCGACCCGATTTAATTATACTAGACCTGAACCTGACCCGTTTAATAAACGGGGTCAATCAGGTCGACCCAAAAATGACCCGAAACTTATTTAGTCTCAACCCTAACCTTCTAATTTTCGTGTCGGTCTCAGGTCGGGTTTCGTGTCGTGTCAGAAATTGCCACCCCTACATGCATGCATATATATACTAATACATACGCATACCTCCTTTCACTCTCCAACATATTTCACACATATATTTTCCTAAGCTTTGCTATTGCCGAACTCATTCAAAGATCAAGAACCATGTCGTTCACATCCTTTTTCCAATATACAAGGTCGAACTCAAATCCTTTGTGGAAATCTTAACATGTGATCTTCATACCTTTCGAGTTCTTGCCCATTGCAACACGTTAACACCACTATTTTGGGTGTGGTGAGTCATTCGAACTCGTTCTCATTTATACTTATGATATTTTTTATCTATGCATTTTTATCTATTTCGTTCGAATCATACTAAGCTTTCTATTATTCATTTCATTCTTTCGTATTTATTTTTCGTATATAATCACATGACCTCCTTCATGGAATGGCTAAGAACTTGTGTTTTATCTCTACTCAACACTTACATATTCAGTTCTTTACTTTTCGCACTTCATTTTATTATTTATCGAATCATATAAATATATATGTCACCTTTATACTTTGTACCCATGTTAATGACGATAAGAAATGACCTTGGTATTTCGAATTCATATACACAACACATAGTTTTTATTTCTCGACATGTTTCTCTATAGTCTCATCTAATAAGCTGTGCCAATAAGCTCTTCATATAAGCTTGTCTAATGCCTTTTTAATCGCTAAACTAAAGCTCCATCGAACACAATTTTCTTTTAAACTTAATAAGTTATATCGACTTGGGCTTATTAAAAGCCCAATAAGCACATGCGTATAAGCTGTCAAATAGGCAATTGGAATACATTTTTAGGACTATAAAAATAGCCCAAATTCAGGCCCAAACTCTTTTGAATGTCCTCGGATCTAAATCTCTTAATGGGCTTTGGTTAATTCGAATTAAAACCCAATAATACAAAAATAAGCACTTTTATAAAATAAGCAGTTTTTATAAGTTCAAATAAGCTTTATAAAGTTTTAAAAATTTTCAGAATACTTTTCACCTTATTTTTGTACATTTTGGACTAAAAATGTAACGCATTCTACTATTAGGGTTTAAATTGTAACTTTCATATAATATTGTACTAAACTGTCATTTTATTAAATTATGGGTAGAAAATTGAGTAAACAGTAACTACAAGTCTTAAAACGTCATACTTGACCCTTTTGGACATAAAATGTAACTATTTTCTAACTAAGGACTAACGGTGCAAATATTTCACCGTTAGGGTTAAATGTGTAAATTTCATGAAACTACAAGGACCAAACAGTAATTTAATTCCATTCACAAATCCATAAAGTGATTTATACATTTGTGTTCATAAAAGACATTTTTACCAATTACAAACACTTTGTTTCACTAACGTTACGTTTATATTTATTTAAACGTAATTTTAACGAATAAAGCATAACTTATCATCCACCAACTTTTGAATGGATGATATTATGGAATCAAAAACATAAAAACAAGATAATATTATATATAATATTATTTTTGAACTTTAAGCATTTTAAGCAAACCAAATCATTTCATCACGATCCGATTCGTTATCCGATATTCATTCACAATCATTATTCACATCCTATACAATCAAAATCTCAGACTTCACTATTATTCAGGTCGTGTGTTAGAGCCGTTCCCATGATACTATTGACATAACATCACAATACTTTGACTTTTGCAGCTAAGGTGAGAATTCATAGCCCCTACTTTTATACGTTTTGGTAAACTACTTGGGGGAGATACATGCTCAAATTACTTTACTTATTACCAAATACAATTTTGCATTGGTATGCAAGTACTCTAACACATTTTGCATTGGTATGCAAGTTCTCTAATACATTTTGCATTGGTATGCAATTACGCTAATACATTTTTCATTGGTATGCAAGTACTCTAACACATTTTGCATTGGTATTCAAGCACTCTAACCCATTTTGCATTGGTATGCAAGTACACTGATCATTTATGATATGATATGCTTTTATACATCTGTTCTATTCATACTATGTTAGCAGTGGATTGTAAACACACAGGTTGCAAGTCTTGTATAGGCGGGACATGGGACTGAGTGGATTTACAATGCCTTTGCATGTGGAAACCTTATTTAAATGTTTTACTATTTGAACTATACACTATATCCTATTCATACATTGATACGTATTTCTATATACATCTGTACTTGTCCTATTCATACATTGATATGTATTTCTATACACATCTGTACTTGTTCTATTCACACTATGTTAGCAGTGGATTATAAACACACAGGTTGCAAGTCTTGTATGGGCGGGGCTTGGGACTGAGTGGATTTACAAGGCCTTTGCTGTGAAATCTTTATTCAAATGCTTTACAGTTAAACTAAACTCTATGAACTCACCAACCGTTGGTTGACACTTTTTAGCATGTTTATCTCAGGTTATAAGGCGAAAAGGGAAGCATGGATTCTAGAGTCAAATTGCATACTTGAAGACTCATATCTTTATCTTTTACCATTCGAAACATATATGTAACTATATACTTTGGATTTCCTGTTTAACTCTGATTTAAATAATTCGAATGGTAACATTTTAAAACGTCTTATTTAGAGGTCGCTATCTATACCTTGATCTATATTATGAAGTAATACCCCCTTGACTCTACTATTCCGCTGCGGTAATTTGGGGGTGTTACATTAAATAAATGTAGAGATGAACTACTTGTCGTAAAACAGGCCAAGCTAGAAGCTGTTACACTTCAAATTCAAAACACTAAAATTTTGAAACAAAACCAATCTCTTCAAGCTGAACTCAACAAAGAAAAGGCTGTCATTGAAAGCTCGACAACAAAGAATCCTAAAGTCTATGAAACAGTTAGTCTTATTCCTAGTTCTAAAAAGAAAATCATAGGAGAAGACCAACTCACTGAATCCCTTAGTGAGAGTCATAGTGAAAAGGCCTTTAAACCAGCTGTCATATCTTTTGAGCAAGAAATGGAACCCAAGTCTAGTGACTGGGTTGAAAGAAACAACCCAAATAGTAAGTTACCTAACTTTGAGACTGGGAAAATCTTGCAACCTGAAAGTCATGCTATCAAAGATATGCTTGGACTCACTGATAAACCCAGTAACACTGAGTCTGTCAATGAGTCTGAATCATAATCACAAACACCTCTCCTACCACTGAAAGTCCTTCAGGGAGCAGCACCATGCTCAGACCTAACACCTTTAGTTTACTCTCAACATTCTCCAAAACAGAAGTCAGGATTGGGTAGAACAATTCTGAAGAGACCCACACCTGAAGTCTTAGTTCCCACTGATGACTCAACACCTTCAGTCTCAACTGAGGTAAACACTGAAAGCCCTGATTCAAAATATGATCAGTTGGCTGAGCTTGTCAGGAAGCTGAGTGAAAAGGTTGAATCATCTGAAAAACCTCCTCAATCTAAGATTAAGGAACTCAAACCAGCTTCCTCAAGCACCTCCAAACCAAAATCTTCACCAAAACCTCAACAAAGATGTGAACTGTGTAACTATACAAATCATTCCAGTGATGACTGTTATAGAATCCTCTTTTGCATGATATGCAAAAAGAAAGATCGCAGGACTTCTGACCACTTGTCATACACAGTCTCATCCAATGTTGCAACATACTTTAAAGCACAGGCTTTTCAGTATCCTTCTGATTCAAAACAGAAACTAAGGCAAAAGGCAAAACCTTTTTCACCTTGTCCACATTGTGGTTTCAATTACCATCATCCTGATGATTGTCTAATGGACCCTTGTTGTGACATATGTAGAGATCCCTCTCATGACACCTCAGGACATGAAAAGGTCATTCAGGCTAGAAGAGGTACCACAAAGTCCTCTTCTCAGTCTACAGAGTCCACATCAACAACCAAATATAAAGTCTGTGAAAGCACAGTCCATACCACCACTGACCATGCATCAATTGTATCTTTCAAAAAGGCCATCAAAGCCAAGCCCACCAAGAAGTGGGTTCATAGGAAAAACTGACACATTTTACTATTTGTGCAGAGACATGCCAGTAGGGATGGCAAAAAAACCCGAACCCGACGGGGAAACCCGAACTAATTGGGGCGGGGCGGGGCATGCTAATTGGGTTACGCGGCGGGTTTGGGTATTAAACAATGTTAGGAATATAAATATTCATGTGAAGACTCGGTCACCCCGAGTATCTATTTAGCATTTATATAGCTCGTAGGATTATTAATATTAATATTATTATTAGTTTAGTTATATTAGTATTTGTGGAGTTGGGTCGGGTCTTTACCCACTGTCAGCTCACTCCACAGTCCACTAGGGGCAACCTAGCTAGTACTATAAATACCCTTTCCCAAGAGTGGGAAGGGTTGGAGCTTTTCATTCCTTCTAATCTAACCTTCACATTTTTCACTCCACTCTCTCTCTCTAGAAAAGTTCCCAACTTCTCTATCTCTCTAGAATTCGATCTAGCTTTAATCTTGTGTTTGTGTTATGATTTCTAGTTTATTACAATTGGTATCAAGAGCCTTGGTTAGATCTTTGGTACTCGGATCTCGTTGATTGGTTGTTTCTTTTCTTTCTTTCTCATTGGTTCGAATTGATAATGGACAATACGCTTGTTTCATTTCATTCTTTCTTTTGTTTGCACTTTTGATAGATAAAGGGCAAATGTTTGTGGCTTATTCAAAAGTTTGAAAAGGTTTTCCAATGGTTCGAACATTCTTTCAAGAAAGATTTGTGATTTGGTTGCGTTTTTTTTTGGTAATGAATTATTCAGTCGCTTAAAACCAAGTTTATTGGGCTGCTACTGGACTTAAGCTTTGTGAAAGGTTTATGGTTTATTGTGAAAGGTTTAAAGTGGACTTAAGCTTTGTGAAAGATTTTTTTTTATGGACTTTTCCAAAAATACGTGTTGTGATTTGTTGTTCATACGTTTGAAGTGAAAACATCATGAATTGTTGTTTTTGTTTTCTCTTGTTTTTTCTTTTCGTGGCTTGTTTGTGATTAAATGTGCGGTTTTAAATGTTGTTCTTGGTTGAGGTTTGTCTAAATGCTTAACTGCGGTTTTTTGTTTTGAAGAAGTGGAAAAGCAGACTTGCATTTTGGTTTGTAGCTAAATCGGGTATAAAGACAACACTTAGTGAAAACGACACATTTGTCATTTGCGACTGCGGTTTTGCAAGCTTGAGTTTTAGAGTGTTGCGGTTTGGCAAATACTGGAATTGCGGTTTGACTGGCTTGATTATTACGTTTTGGCGTTTAACTGTAAAGGGAAAAATGACAAAGTCAGTGATAGTGACTACACAGTCAGTTGCGGTTTGTCTCGTTGCTCCTGCGGTTTGACATTACCTCATCTAACTAAATAATACTCTGAAAAAACTGTGTCAAGTATTGCAGTTTGATATTATCTCATAATTGTTAACTCATTAAGAGTGAACAAGAAGAAGAAAAGCAGTACTAAGAAAGAACAAATCCAAAATCAACATAACAAATTCATTTCTATTCTTCATTCACTTCAAACCAAATTACAACAACAAATCATTCGAAATTACAACAAAATTTTTTTACAACAACTCGAATAGTGTTAATCTAACATCAACAACAAATCTATTTTCTATTCGAATCATCTCACAATTACATTCTCTGTTAACTAACAACAACCCTAACATCTAACCTAAATCATCCCCTCATCTCATCTCAACAGAACCCCAAAGCATAACCTTCTTTATCTATCCGAAAATAAAAGAAAAGAACAAAAACAATTGTGTTTCATCCTTTCTACTTTTCGGTTTGACATAAACTGAAAACAACAAGTACCTTACCCGAGACCCATCATCGAATCTTGAAGCCTTTAAACGTGTTCTTGATTCGGATTAAGCAGGATACGCAGATATAAGGTCTTGTTAGATCAAGACGTGAGTTGATCATTTTGAGTGGAGAAGAAAGGGTAGGTGAGAGGATATTTTTTGTGACTGCGGTTTTTGATAGAGTAAGATTAGGGTTATATTGTGATTAAGGGATGTCTTACAGTCCGAATTTCGGGTTAGATGTTGTTATAATCTTGAACTTGGGCTGTGTTAGTTTGAAAGGTGACGTTGGGCTATTTAGTCACAAGACTTGGGCTGTGCTTGTTTAATTCGTGACGTTGGGCTGATTATTCACAAGAGACGCTTTTGTTATTTGTGTTGGGCCGTGGATAGTTAACACAAGGACGATTTCTTTTGTTGTTATTCTTTGGACTGAATATTGTTGAGTAAATTTTTCACAAGGACGTGTGTGTTGTTTGTGATAAATATTTGGGTGTAATTTTGGACAAAGTCTTTGATTGAGCTCCAAGAATCGAGATTGAAAATTATTTTGGGTTGTGATATTTTCGTGTTTATTGGATATAACCACGGTGGTTATTTGGATTCACTTAAACCCTTTCACCCAAAATCAAACAACGGTTTACAATGTCTAACAATCAATCAACATCCTCAACACACAATCACTAATCATAACACATTCAAGTAATCATTATCATTTCACAGTTTTTCTCTTGATTTTGTAAAATCCCGCGAAAGAATCTATTTCTCGATTTAAATCATAGACTTGTAAAATCCCGTGAACGTTCATACCATGTCAAAGACTTCGGATTCAGTCATTGCTGAGGTGCTCAATCTGTACGACATGATCGATGAACATAAGATTCCCAACAAAGTACAACCGATAAACGTTTTTGAACAGACAAACATTTCTGGGTCAGATATTACTAATGTGGAATCTTCGTGCTCGAATTAGCAAGAGAGAGAGTTGCTTCAATCACTAATGTTGCCTAATGCAAAGGAAAGTTGCATTGAATGTTTTCGATTGCTTCATTCACATCTCAAGATTCTCTTTGAAAAACCTGGATACTTGGGAAGATACGAACGTGCATTCGCGTCACTCTTTGGTCAAGATGTTCAGACCTTCACAGTCAAAATGATTCTGTATTTGGATCAACTTGAACAACAACTTGACACAGGAGAATTTTCTGAAGATAGATCCATGGCTGCCTTGTGTGTGGTCAACAACCAACTCCAAGTGTTCATTGATTCGCAATACACTGAGGATTATGATGATGACAGTCAAATGGCGAAAAAGTATTTTGCTAACTACACTGGAATCGAGGTTGACATGTTCAGAGTTACACTACTCCAACTCATGAGTAATGTTAAGGAGTTCATTAATGAAAGAGCACAACACATGGAGAATGGGACAGAGTCAAATAAGCATGATGATAGCAACAACTCAGGGACTGATGTCACACATGGTGTGGATGCAGATCTCAATCCAGTAAATCACCAAGTATCATCTGCTGAGGTACATCTGTCTGATCAACGTAATATTCTTTCTAATGAACAACACCATACTGATCAAATTAAATCTACTTATGACACATATCTGTTGGAAAAGACTGATAGCAATATCACCTCTGATTCAACAAATATGAGTCATAAGGGGGGAGAAATTGATCAGAATGCTGAACATGATGATATGTCAAGTTCTTTGCCTACGGCTGAGTTTTTCAAATCAAATGATATGGTTGAAAAAGAAGTTTATAATGATCTTTCAAACAGATTTTTACAACTTGAAAAACATTGTATTTCACTTGAAATCTCAATGCAACAAAAGGAAGAAAGTCTTCAAACTAACCAACCATGTAGAAATCCGGAATTTCCTGAATTCCGTGAATTTTTTATGATAAACGATTTGAAAGCTCAGCTAGAAGCCAAAAACTTGACGATCAACAACCTGAAAAACGTGTTGCTGAGATGTGTGATATGTTTAATAAAGTTAAGGCTAAACATGACAATGATGTTATTGCAACAAAAAATGTTGAATTAGAACATAAAGTGGCTGAGTTACTTAATATAAATGAGACTTTGAAAATTCATTGCAAAGAACTGTGTGACACAATCAAAGAAGCGAAAACTAAGACTGTAGAGCAGACAACCTCTTTGATTGCCAAAAATGATGAATTCAAAGCTCAACTTCAGGAAAAGGGTTTTGCAATTGCAGCATTGAAAAACGAGTTAAGAAAATTGACAGGAAATGGTGTGAACACTAAGTTTGCAAAACCATCAATCTTGGGGAAACCACCACTTAAAAACCAATCAGTTGTTAGACAACCGACTGCGTTTAGATCTGAACGACCAAAATCCTCAAAAACACGGTTTGCCTCCCAAGTTGATTCAAAACAAGTTTTGCCAAAACCAGTCACTTCACAGTCTAGACCTAGTGAAAAGGTATATGTTGTTGCCAAACCTCATCATATGAGTGCCTCTAGTTCTTCTAGGATTAGTTCAAAGCGTGTGTCATTTGTGACACTAAAGGAACATGTTAGACATAAAAACAGTGTTTAGAATTACAACCTAGAGGATACTAAGAAAAACACACATGAAAAGACTAGGATTTTGCCTGTTTCTAAGAGTAGTTACGTATCGATTAAAGCGATTCCCGTAGAAGATCACTCTAAGAATTCTAGATCTTTTTCTGATTCCAAACGCTATGTTTGCTCAACTTGTCAGAAATGTGTTTTTAATGCAAACCATGATGATTGTATAACAAAATTCCTGAAGGAAGTGAATGCTCGTGCTAAGGTTTAATCCCCTAAGACTAGAAACAACAACAAGCCCGTAGAACCAATACTCAGAAACCTGGTAGGCAGATTGTTGTAGGACAAAGGTTTTCCCCAAAGAAGTCTTCCACTGTATATGAGAAACCAAACACTCCTTGATCTTGCCTTAGGTGGATACCGACGGGTAGAATTTTTAAGATTGTTGGTCTTAGATGGATACCTAGTAGTAAGTTGTTCACTGATTGTAATGCTAAGGTTGACAGTGATACCCCAAATGGTCTAAATGCTGATATCACTAACCTATATAAATGCATACAAACTCTTAATGTCAGTGCAGGTAGTCCTTACTTAAGTGCAGGTACATCGTTCACTTATATTAAGGAAAGACTCAGGGTTTGGGTGCCGAAAAGATTGATATCTCATGAAGTAGGGATTCAAGCAATTCAAGCTTGATGAACATCAACGACAATGACGTTTGAACACATCAGTTCAAGCCTCGTTCTTCATCGACTATGACGTTTGAACACATCAGTTCAAACCACGTTCTTCATCGACTATGACGTTTGAACTCTGCAGTTCAAGCCTCAGGCCTCAATGTCAACATAATGGCGTTCGCTGACAACACTTCAGGCCCCGTTCCTCTAAGAAAAGAAAGGCGTACGCTTGAGTGCGCTTTATCTTCGGAAGAAGAGAAATCTTCTTGTTTCTGACTATTCTTATCAACAAGCTTCATACTTGCTCCATGCTCGTTCAGACATCAAGTGGACCTACTTTTATTAAATTGGACGTTTATTCACTCGATCAAAAATGGCAACTTCAAATGTAATTTTTGAGGGGGAGAAGGGTGAATATACTACATGGTGATTGTTATCTTTAAATTGTCATACGGACTCCTGATGTTTATCGACACCTTCTCACAGGCTGATATGATTAGTGATAAAGTGCTTCCAGTTAATGCTTCATGTACACATAATTATGATGATTCTGATTAATCGTAACCATCAGGGGAGAGAAATGTGTACACCAAGGACGCACAACAAGTTCACGTGATCGGGCTCAATGTCTCATGATACAAATTAAAGATGATCAGTGTTTCAACTTGTTACTTTGGTGTTATCATTTCATGTGTACATTACGGGCTGATGGGTTATATGTAAGATTACTGGAATGCAGTTGGTGAGATGAAGATGTTGATATTCTGTTCCCCAAATGGACAATCTTGAAGAAGGTCGATTCTACAGTCTGTTCTACATTTTCCGCTGTGCGTTAGAAGACTAAAGACGGCATGCATTTGGTTATCAAAAGACTTCTTCATATTCAGGGCATTCATCAGAAAGGTTGTCAATTTGGGGGAGAGCACTAATTAGGGGAGAGTGAAAAGCCAGATTTAATCCCTAATTAGATGTGCTGATATTGTTCTTCAGCAAGTAAAGTGATGGCAATTGATTGAACTCTTATCCATCTTAGGAAGAATTAAGGCGGTAATTCTTTACGTATCCTTCAACACCTAATGTTCCACTTATTCCTCAAGGTGTTGATAATGACTCTCATGATATTGAAGCTACACGCTTGAATAATGATCCGTTGTTAGGTATTCCTTTCCCAGAACCAGGTTCTGAAGAATCTCCTTATTCACGGATTTTTGTTTCGCCCAATGTGCACTCAGTAAATCAACCACAAGGACATAAAGGAAAAAGTCAGCTAAAACGTCAAAACGGCTAAGAGTTTGGACATGGAATGTCAAGTGATCACGGAGTTTATTTGGCATCCCTTATTTGAGATTGAAGTGGGTTTCACGAAGGCTTCTACTTATTTCATCATCGAGACTTCATCTATCGATTGATGACTTGCTTGAAGTTATAAAATTTATGATTGGGACTTGGATTATCTAGTTATACCCGATGTAAGGAGTTACATTGTAGTTCTCACGGGTTATAGCTATCACTTCAAGGAGTTACATTGTAGTGCTCCGCAGATGCAGATGTGGTACTTGCTTTGGCTCTTAGTTGAGTATATAAGGGTACTTAGGGGTTTTCTTCTGCATCGTTCTTCAATCAACAACAGTGCAAGCTTAAGTAACAAATTTAGGGAATTCTTCGTCAGTTTCAAGTTTGGTATATCGGGTTTGCTTCATCAGTTATCACTTCAAATAGCCTACTTAAGGGTTGGTAAAGATAGTCAGAGAGAGTTTCGGTAGCGGTTGATTCTCACTTGATACATTTGAGCCAATTTTGTTCTTCTCACAAGATGTCAAGTATATGTGCGTAAAATGTGTTGCTGATTCTGAGGTATCAAAACCAGCAAGGGGGAAGGAGACATACATATGAACGCACAACGAGTACACGTGATGAACTTTATACTTATTCTTAATTGAAGTTATTATGGGAAGACAAATGTCATAACCGCAGAGAAAATCAGTGTTTTAACTCGTGGTTTTTGGTGTATTATTCCAACTACGTGGGGGAAGAGATGTAAGAAACAGTTTCTGATGATAAAAGAGGTTCACAATGGCAATTTACTGAAGGGAGAAAAGTGGATTTTCGGGTCTTAATTGATCTTGATGTTACGTTTTCGACTTCATTTACGGGATTAAGTGTGTACTTCTGGTTTTTGAGCTTCATACAATGAGACTGATTGCATCACTTCAACTACTTGGGGGAAGTGGTCTCTGGATACTTTTGGTATGCATTACTTCAGACTTTAGCGGGAAGAAATGTGAGAAGAATTATTCAAGTGTGAGATGATACACTGTTGATTTATTTGATGATCCCCCGAACTGTGAATCACTATGATTATTCTTAAAAGGAGCAGCAATATTTGATGTGGTTTGCTATGGTTTCCGCTGTACACTTACCTTGTGTAAGCTTGAAAGAGGGCTTTGAAACTGCTCAAAAGAAGATTGTTGGTTTGGGGGGAAGCTATCAAATCCTCACAATTGAGAAGGCTCAAGTTCAGACAATTATTCAGGAGCCTCGAAAGCTTTGGTGGTGAAAGTTTAAGAGATGTTGACTACAGAATTCTACGACGTACAAAACGATATCCTTATTTCGGTATTCATGTCATCATCTTCTTAAATTGAAAAATACATTTTGTACATATCTTAAACCAATCTGTATATAGAAAAATATAAAACCAAATTTTAAATAGAATAATAAAAAACCAAGAAAAACCATAAAAATCAGAAAAATAGAAAATACAAAAAAATAGTTTTTCAAGGCATGTCTTCTGGTATCGATAACATTTATGGTCCTATAAATGTTATTCAATAATGACACGGGTATTTAAATGAAGTTCGAGCAGAAGTTCAAAAAGTTTTCAAAACATGCCTAAATGGCTTGCTATTACTTCAGATATGCAACCCGTTTTTCAAAATGAGGAAAGCATGTCGCCAAAAAGACGGCTGTTCCTAACAACGGGTGAAGTTCACCCAGGCATGGATTACTTCATATCCATGCATCCCCGATTTAGTGCATGCTTTAGTGCATTATTTTCTGATTAAGAAGAGAAGTCTTCTTTGTATACAAATAGTTTTCATTCTATGATTCTTCTGAAAATTATTTGTGAGACACATGGTGGTAACGTGTTGGTTGAAAATTCTTTCAGACTTGGATTGTGCATAAAATTTGTCACTCAATCAATGACTATAGCTCTTTAACTAGAAAACGGGTCATTGATTGAGGGGGAGAGTGATTTCAAATTTTATATCATCAAACGGGTTTCATGGTTATCTCATAATTGTTAAGAAAAGGTTTTGTAGTTAATGGGGTATTTGTTGAAGAGGAACTTACTAAGATTTATCTCAAATGGCCAAATGTGTTAGTTGCTAGAAAGATTAGGGCATTATGTGTAATTTGCTTATAGTATCCTAGCTTTATGTAACTATAAGGTTCATTTGTGTCACTCTGGAATCCTCGTTTAATCCCCTAAATACTTTAAAACTCAGAATCTAAAAGAAGTTAGAAAACCCATTGTGATTGATGCTCTTGAATACTCCATAGGCATTTGTATGATCTAACTGAATGAGTTTCAAATGTTGATTGACTTTTGTTAGTCGATAGCTGTTTAATTGTTGTTGACTTATTGCTTGTGCACTCAGAATATGCTTAGGTACGTAGCTATCGTGTTAGAATCATGTTCCTAAGATCTTGAGTTGAATGTTGAAATATAAGTGAATTGCCATGTTCATGATTGCTGATTGCTCTTCATGATAGATAGCGATTTGATGTATTTCCTGACTATGGTTTGATTATGAGATGAATATGGTATTATGAGTCAGCAAGCTGCTATGTGGTAGCTGTTAATGAAGAGTGAATATGTATGTATGTATATCTGTGTTGATATTCTTATGCAGATTCCATGGCCGATATGAATGTGCCTGTTCCCGCTCTAACCATTTGATCAGATGTTCAAACTCTATTGACTGGCTCTGAATTCACCACTACAACGACATCGGCAACAACAACAACACTGTCTTCACCTCCACCACCTTCATTTCAACAAAGCAGTACTTATTCTGGTCTCGCCAAGTGGGGATCTACGACATTTGGGAAATTGTTGTTGGTGGATGGATAATTGATGTTGACCACTGACTCCCTCATAGAAGTGAATGATCACATCATCTGCGCAAAAAGGTCAATATCATTTGTGTCATAACTGTTATCTTGTACATTATCAGTAGTGATTCGACACTCTCCCTCTTGGATTGAGGAGAAGCATAGTATGTTTCATTATCAGCATATATAAAACCTAACTACATTTTCTCCCACATTTTCTAAACTCATTTAAATCAATTAGGATCACAAATCTCAAAAGGTTTGAAATTTTTGATCGGGGGAGAGAATGTGATTTAAATATGCAATCCGATAAAAATGTGATGTTTTGGATCTTAATGTAAGCTCTCCCATATGTGCTAAACTCTTTCGTATATCGATGCACATATTGAGGGGGAGCAAATGGCTTGTGACAGCAAAAAGGATGTGGCATCTCATGTGAGCGCAACTCAGACTTCACCAATGAATTGACGAAACAAAAACTGTCATTAATCGAAAGGACATGTCCTAGCCGGGTAATAATTTCAAGCTGGTCTAACCAGTGATGTAAGCGTGTCTCGAAGAGGACGTGTCTGAGTAGAGTGTACCGTTTCGAGAAATTTTTTGTGGACTTGACCAGGCCGGGTAATAATTTCAAGCTAATCCAACTAGTGATGTAAGCGTGTCTCGAATCGGTCATGTTCACTGAAAGTGGATCAATTCAAAAAGTGCAAACTCCACCCAACATGTGCAAATTTATAATAAAAACATCCGAGCACATGTTAAGGGGGAGCATTTGGAAAGTTCAAAACTCTCAAAGTGTTAGCAAAATGTGTTTCATAATCATAAACACTTTGAGAGATTTTTCAAGGATTTGGTTAACGGCAACATAGGATAGTCATGAAGTTATAAGGTGGCTAAGGTTAGGAAAAACCGTCCTATGATCCGCCAGAGCCGGAGGGATCTACCCAAGGGCAATACCGAATAGTTAGTATTAGAAAGTCCTTAGGTATGATTATGAAAAAAGGAGTAATATGAGAAAGGAGAAAGAAGGGGTTGAAGAATTAAAAAGAAATGAAATGAAAAAGAGTGAAAAGAAATAGCCCTCCAATTATTCAACTTTAGGGCAGAAACCGGGTTCAATTCATATGCTACTGGTTGTTACCAAGGTAACACCGGTATTGAAGACAAGACGTCATGGACCCAGTGACGCACTGCACTAAACCTTCTAAGCCACTCAAGTTCTCTTAAAAGGACTTGTTTCATTCTCACGGGGAACCCTGCATAATCTATCGACCGCTCATTACAAGTTATGTTGATATTGAAACAGGAGACACCGCTCCAGTCTCTGACTACCAAAAATGCACTTATCGAGTCTAGAGCCACGAGATGCATCCTAAGATCTCATAGGAACACGTGTTACTTCTACACTGGTTGTTCAACATTAAGGACACCAGTTGTAAACTTATGAGTCCTACGCAGATCTTAGCAATCTGCCAAGAACATTTATGAGGGAATTTACAAATGTAATTATCAGTGATTGAATGGAAATTCCTGACAGGGTCAACATCAAACAGCCCTGAAAGCAGGTCACTTCGGTAATTCCTTGTAGATTACGCTTAGTTGTCGCGGAAGCTTCAAACGGTCTACAGTCGTGGAGTGAACTCCAGCGACTCACCTAATCGTTGATTTACTACGGTAGATCTTGTAAGCCCTCTGGGGTTTCCGATTTAGGAACGGCCTTGGTAAGGATTAGAGAGAGTTTTCACACTATGTTGTTAACAATATCGAATTCCGAACCTGTAAGTACCTGATGTTTTATTGCTTACTGTCGTATGCAAGAATACCTGGCGGTTGCAGCTGATTGCCAAAAAAATGCCGGTCCATCACCCCATGCTCACACTTCACCATCATCATAATCAAAGAAATCATGATAATTGAAAGGCCCTCAACACTACTTTCGCAACTCTGATGCTGAAAATCATGATCCAGAAAAGTGTGAGCATGTCGGTTCAAAGAGTACCACATCACATGGAGACATACTGCTAAAAGATGACTTGGAGACATACGTTGGATGATGACATCAAAGAATCACCAAAGATCATCCAAGACAAAAGTTCAGTCATCAAATGTTCGCTGCTGTGCACGCAAAGATCTATGACTTTGAAGAATCAAGACTCCGAGCTAGGAAATTACAATCATGTAATAGAATTCTAGAATTCAAAATATTATTTCCGGGGTGACCTCCCTTAGGGGGAGATTGTTAGGAATATAAATATTCATGTGAAGACTCGGTCACCACGAGTATCTATTTAGCATTTTTATAGCTCGTAGGATTATTAATATTATTATTATTATTAGTTTAGTTATATTAGTATTTGTGGAGTTGGGTCGGGTCTTTACCCACTGTCAGCTCACTCCACAGCCCACTAGGGGAAACCTAGCTAGTACTATAAATTCCCCTTCCCAAGAGTGGGAAGGGTTGGAGCTTTTCATTCCTTCTAATCTAACCTTCAAATTTTTCTCTCTACTATCTCTCTCTAGAAAAGTTCCCAACTTCTCTATCTCTCTAGAATTCGATCTAGCTTTAATCTTGTGTTTGTGTTATGATTTCTAGTTTATTACAATCAGGGATTTTAATCGGGTTTGGGGCGGGGAACGGGGAATCCTCGCCCTGCCCCGCCCCGCCCCGGCCGATTAATATATACACGTATACAAATATATCTATACCTATATAGTATTTTGTTAGTATTTACGTAATAAAAAAATATTACTCTAATATTGTTAGTTTTTTAATATTTGTAAGAATGCAAAATTGTGATTATAGAAACTCGTTTAGTGTCATATTTTTAAGTTTTAATTTTTGGCGGTGTAATTTATCATTATTTATACGTAATACTATTGTTGAAAACTTAATAAGGCTTGTTTGTAATTGATTATTAATAGGTTCGTTATTGCTAACGGTCTAAAAGTAACAATAAATGTGAAATGGTGTAGCTTTGGTCGAGAATTGCACCCAAAGAGGACACCCCGATATGATCCCCGATTAATACGGGCGGGTATGGGGGACCATCACGCCCCAACGGGGCGCCCTGATTAGATCCCCGATGGGGATCAGGGCGGGTTTGGGGAGAACTTTGGTAATCGGGTTTGGGGATGGGGATGGCCGCCCCACCCCAAACCCGCCCCGTTGCCATCCCTACATGCCAGGGAGCCTGTTTGGCATCTAGACAGTGGATGTTCAAGGAGCATGACTGGTGTGAAGGAATATATGCACATATATGTTGAGGAACCAGGATTTAAGGTAGTATTTGCTGACAATTCATCATGTCTCACTGAAGGTTATGGTTCAGTAAAATGTAGTGGAATAGTTTTTACTAGGATAGCTTATGTTAATGGCCTCAAGTACAATCTTATCAGTGTCAGTCAACTATGTGATGCTAAATACATAGTTCAATTTGATGATAAGCAAGGTACCATCTTTAATGCAAATAAAGAAATAGTTCTTATTACCCCAAGAAGACAAGATGTCTATGTGTTAGATATGTCTACTCTAACTCATAATGGAACTTGTCTATTTGCTAAAGCCACTGAAACTCTAAACTGCCTTTGGCATAAGAGACTCTCCCACCTGAATTTCAAAAACATAAACAATCTTGTCAAACAAAACAAGGTCCTTGGCTTACCATTACTTGGGTTTTTTAAAGGATAAACCCTGCTCTGCCTGTGAAAAAGGTAAACATCATAGAGCATCCTTTAAAACCAAACAAAACTTCTCCATCAAAAGCTGCCTTTATCTTCTCCACATGGATCTCTTTGGACCTATCAGTCCAATGTCCATTCATCATGAGAAGTATACTCTGGTCATAGTGGATGAATACTCAAGATACACATGGGTTTACTTCCTGACCAAAAAGAGTCAGGCAGCTGAAACAATTACGTCCTTTGTTAGAAACATTGAAAAACAAAATGACATAAAAGTCAAACACATTAGGACCGACAATGGGACTGAGTTCAAAAACCATGATCTTGAGTGTTTCTGTGATGAGAAAGGAATTTCTCAAAACTTATCTTCTCCTTACACACCTGAACAAAATGGTGTTGCTGAAAGGAAGAATAGAACACTCATTGAGGCTGCTAGGACAATGCTAAATGGATCAGTACTATCCAAACATTTTTGGACTGAAGCAGTTAAGACTGCCTGCTATACTCAAAACAGATCCATCATTGTCAAGAGACATAGCAAAACTCCTTATGAGTTATTCAAAGGAAGAATCCCCGACATCAGCTATTTTCATGTCTTTGGGTGCCCTGTGTTTATTCATAATCACAAGGATCACTTAGGGAAATTTGATGCAAAAGCTGATGATGGATACTTTCTAGGATACTCTCTTGTCTCTAAAGCCTTCAGGGTGTTCAATACAAGGAGACAACAAATTGAGGAAACATTTCATGTCACCTTTGATGAGAGTACTGAAGCCATCAGATTCTCAAACACCTCAGTGGAAGAGATAGGAATTGATGATTCATCAAGATACCCTCCTGATGAATATCATCCTGATAGTAATCCTTCTACTCAATATCAAGCAGATGCTGATATATCCTATTACATTGTCCCTCATAACCTCCCTTATCCAACCATCACTGAGTTTGTTGAAGCACAAACATGTACTGGTGAAATCAATCAGTCTGAACAAATTGTTCAGGAACCAATCAATCTCAGTGATCAACTAGGTCAGTCAGATACTCAAGATCCTGAAGATCTTCAAGTTTCTGCACCTGAACCTACACCACCACCCAATCAGGCCTCTACAAGTTCAAATCAATATCCAAGACCTCAGGACAGTTGGACTAGGTCTAAAGCTATAGAACTTGTCAACATAATTGGAGAGCCCACTGAAGGAATGCTTACTAGAAGCATGGCTACTAAACTTAAGGCAGCCTCAGCCAATGTGTTGGGAATTAAATGTTCTGTAGATTAAGTATCAAGAATTACAAGTGTTGAAGGTTAGTACTGCTGAGAAGAATACTGCAACAGTTCCAACTGCTAGTGTACATCTAAGGACTGTTCAAGTTATAACTAACCATACTAACTGAAGTTAGTACTGGTAGTATAAAAAAGGTACTGCTATTCGATACTGCTGAGTGGATAAGTGTCACATATACCACTACTGGTTGGATAAGCATTGAAAAGATATTTTTGTACTAAAGTCAAGTTTATACGGTAGATAATATCTTTGGACAAAGTGATCAGTAACAAGTTGTGTACACAGATACATGTTGTATCTTATGTACTGACACACTCAAGATAAGTTAGAAAGTAGTTTGATAAGACTAAATCAATATTGTAAAGATCTTTCTTGATGTATAAAAGAAAGATCTTAGACTTGATAAATGTGTAACTAAGAGTGTCTTAATAGTGAGTGACTAATTAAGTGCTTAGATATAACTCTCAAGAACATAGAACAAACACATATATCATATCACAAGTCATAGAAACATAAGATTCAAGGTTTTGTAACCCTAGTGATAGTGAAGATCACTCATATTATCTTGAATAATATTGAATCGTTTGGTGATAACATTGCATGTTCTTTGTTCAAATACACACAAGCATAACTGTTTCATTTCCATAACACAAATAACCTTCTAAGTGTGATTAAGTAAATTCCGCGTACTTGATCATATTAACTCAACTTATCACATACACAAAGCAACAAAGGTTTAACCACCTTAACAGTGTATCGAATCCTCTCAATTGGTATCAAAGCACAGGCTAATATAGTTGATTTTGAAAAAGAAGAAGAAGAAATGGACGTTGAATCTATTCAGACTAATGTTGCTGCAAAACTACCCATGCTCAAACAGAATGAGTTTGAGATGTGGAGGCTGAGGATAGAGCAATATTTCCAAGTGCAAGACTATGCACTTTGGGAAATCATTGAAGATGGAAACTCTTATCAGCCTACCACAATTACATCAAAAGTGGATGGCAAAGTGGTGACAACTCTGCAGACACACCCAACATCTGCAGAAGACAGAATAAAGAAGAAAAATGACTTAAAGGCAAGAAGCATGCTGATGATGACCATTCCCAATGATCAACTTCTAAACTTCAGCAAGTTCAAAGATGCCAAGTCATTATTTGAAGCTATTGTTGCCAGATATGGTGGAAATGAAGCCACCAAGAAAACCCACAAGACACTGCTCAAGCAGCAGTTTGAAAACTTCTCCTCTACAAACAATGAATCTCTTGACCATATGTTTAATAGGCTTCAGAATATTGTGAGCCAACTTGCTATTCTTGGTGTTGAAATACCTCAAGAAGATTTGAACTCAAAATTTATGAGAAGCTTACCAGAAGAGTGGGCTATGCATGTTGTTGTCTGGAAGAATAAGCCAGACCTTGATACAATGGAGCTGATAGATTTGTATTGCAACTTTAAGATTGTGGAGCAAGATTTGAAGAAGAATGGAGGTAGTAGTTCTAATACTGGGAACATGGCATTTCTGTCAACTCCTAGTATCTCAAAATCAAGTGAAGAGGTGAAAGTTGTTGATGGTGTTGGTGCTGCTGGTTCATCAAGCAGTACCATGGGTATTTTGGATGAAAAGACTTGTTGTGCATTTCTTACAAGTCAAAATAATGGGTCCATGCTCACCTATGAAGACCTCCAAGAGATCAATGATGATGATCTGGAGGAAATGGACCTAAAATGGCAAATTTCTCTTCTTAGCATGAGAGCCAAGAAGTTCTATCAAAGGACGGGGAAGAAGCTCTTAATCAGCAATACTGCTACTGCTGGTTTTGACAAGTCAAAGATAGAGTGCTATAACTGCCACATGATGGGGCACTTCTCAAGAGAATTTAGAAGGCCAAGGCAGCAAGATAGCAAGAACAAAGGTTTTGAAAGCACATCCAAAACAAGGGAGGTTTCTGAGCCAAAATCAAAGGCTATGGTAGCTATTGATGGGCTAGGTTTTGATTGGAGTTTCATGGCTGATGAAGAAGAAGATTCTTCACAAATGGCACTCATGGCTTTTTCTACTACTGAGGTACAATCTCATAAAGCTTGTTCAAATGCTTGTACTGCTCTTAAAGAATTGCAAACTTTAATCAAACATTATGATGAACAAAAGAAAGAGCTAAGCAAAACTCATCAAAACTACATTAATTATAAGTGTGGTTTAGAATCAACAGAAAAGCAGATCTTATATTACAAAGAAAATGAACTTGCTTTTTCTGATGACAAAGCTCTTCTAAGAGAGGACATATTCTTTAGAGATGCAGAAATTAAGCTTTTAAGAGATTCTTTTGATAGGGTCAAAACGAAAAATGGAAACATTCACTTGACTACACAAACACTAGAACATGCTTCTAGAGGTGTAACCAACATGATAGAATGTCAAGTGATCAGCAGAGCTAAGTCAGGAGTAGGATATAAGAGTGTCCCACCTCCATACAGAGGTATCCCTAAACCCCCAGGGATTGACCTAGAAAATTCAGGTGTCCCTGAATTTCAACAACATGAGCTACAATATGGTGTACAACAAAAAACAAAGCTAGTTGTTGATGAACCTAAGAAAGTTAGTGAAAGTTTAAGTAAAACTTCACTTTCTGAGGACAAGGTGTCCTCTGATAGAAGATCAGATAGAGTAGTCATTGAAGACTGGGTATCTGATGATGATGAAGATGAACAGGTTATGTCTAAACCTGAAGTAGTTAAGAAAGCAGGAACAAGGGTTCCTAAAGTTATCAAAAGGGATACTGTTAAGCCTAAATCAAACATTAAACATGTTAGGCAACCAGTTAAATATTGTGAACAATATAGATCCACTAGCAAGCCCAGAGGTAATCAAAGAAATTGGAATGGCCTCAAGTCTAACCAATTAGGTGATGATTTTTTCTTTTATAATAAAGCTTGTTACACATGTGGTAGATTTGATCATCTTGCAGCTTTCTGTAACAAATGGGTATCTGGGTATGAAAACAATAGGGTGAATTTCAAAAGGCAAACTCCTCAAACTCATTTTCACTCTAGTTCTAATTTTAATAGAATAAAACCCAGAGCAGTTTCAAAAGCAGTTTCTACTGCTAGGCAAGCAGTTTCTAGTGCTAGACCATTCATGACTGTTAACCCAAGACCAACAGTTAAAAATGCAAAAACAACTTTCAAAAATGCATCAAAAACTGTTACAAGGCCCATTCAATCAAAAGCAGTGGTCAAAAAACAAGTTTGGAAACCAAAGGGTAAAACTGAAAAGCCAGCAGTTAATACTGCTAGGCAAGCAGTTAATACTGCTGCTTGGAAAAATAGGGCAGATGCTGTTAAGGCCTCAGCATGTTGGATTCTTAAATCCAATGATGCATCAACTGTTCTTAAAAGATTAAATTTCATTGATGCAAGAGGCAGATCCAAGTCAGTAATGGCTTGGGTCCCCATAAGAAACTAATACTTCTCATTTCTGTGCAGGAACATTCAATTGATAAACAAGAGGATCAAGGATACTTAGATAGTGGATGTTCAAGGCACATGACAGGCAACAAGTCTTATCTCTCAGATTTTCAATCAATAGATGGAGGCTATGTTACCTTTGGAGGAGGTGTTGGTGGCAAAAGTTTCGGTAAAGGTACAATCAAAACTGGAAATTTAGATTTTGAAGATGTGTACTATGTACAAGAGCTAAATTATAATCTTTCTAGTATCTCACAAATGTGTGATAAAAAGAACAAAGTTCTTTTCTGTGACATTGAATGTCTTGTACTTTCTCCTGATTTTAAGATGCCTGATGAAAGTCAAGTGCTTCTTAAAATTCCTAGAAAGGGCAATATGTACAGTGTAGACATGAAGAACATTGTTCCTAAAAAGACTTTAACTTGTCTTGTTGCAAAGGCCACATTGGATGAATCAATGTTATGGCATAGGAGGCTTGGTCATATTAATTTCAAAACCATAAATCAGATTGTTAAGAATGGTTTGGTAAGAGGTTTACCTCAAAAACGATTTGAAAATGATCAAACATGCATTGCTTGTCTTAAAGGCAAACAACACAAGGCCACTTGTAAGCCCAAGATTTTTAACTCTATCAATCAATCATTGTTTATGCTTCATATGGACTTATTTGGTCCTACAAATGTTAGAAGTATGCAACATAAGAGATATTGTCTAGTTATTACTGATGACTATAGTAGATTTACATGGGTTTTCTTTTTAACTTCTAAGGATGAAACACCTAGCATCCTTAAGACTTTCATTACAGAGATAGAAAACCTAGTAGACAAGAAAGTAAAAGTCATTAGATGTGATAATGGGACAGAGTTCAAAAATAGAGTTATGGATGAATTCTGCAAAGAAAAAGGTATTAGGAGAGAATTTAGTGTTGCTAGAACTCCACAACAGAATGGAGTTGCTGAAAGGAAAAATAGAACTCAAATAGAAGCTGCTAGAACTATGTTAGTTGACTCTAAGCTACCTATCACTTTTTGGGCTGAAGCAGTTAACACTGCTTGCTATATCCAGAATAGAGTTTTAGTTGTTAAGCCTTACAATAAGACATCATATGAGCTTTTTAGAGATAGAACTCCTGCAATAGGATTTCTTAGACCTTTTGGATGTCATGTGACAATTCTCAATACCTTAGACCATTTAGGAAAATTTGATGGTAAAGCAAATGAAGGATTCTTAGTTGGATATTCTCTCAATAGTAAAGCATTTAGAGTATACAACTTAAGAACCAAGAAAGTAGAGAAAAACCTACATGTGGAATTTTTAGAGCATAAATCCAATGTAGTAGGTGAAGGTCCTAATTGGCTATTTGATCTTGAGTCATTAACCCATTCTATGAATTATGTGTCTGTTGTTGCAGAAACTAATGATTTTTCAGGTCCACAAACAACAAATGAGGCAGGGTTAGACAAGGAGACAAATCAAGATCATGTTTGGATGCCAATAAGTACAAGTGTGGCTTAAACTTCAACCAATGATGAATGTTCTTCTGGTAAGTCAAATGAAGGTGTTGATGATGAAATCAAGGAAGATGGAACTGAGAAACAAGATAGTCAAGTTAGCAGTACAAAAGAAGTTTCTACTGCTGAGACAGAGCATTCTACTGCTACGCTTAATTTTTCTGCTGCTAGGCCAAATGATTCTACTGCTGTCCCTTCAGACTCAACTGAAGCAAATTTCTCAGACAATGAGGTGGATTTGAGCAATATCACAGCTAACTATCAAGTTCCTTCAACCCCACACACAAGGATTCATAAAGTCCACTCCCTAGAAAATGTGATTGTAGATGTATAATCAGGTGTAAAGACAAGACAACAACTGATGTCTTCAGACCAACAAGGGCTTCTTGATGCCCTTTATGCTTCAAAACAGCATGAGTTTTCAAACTCTTGCTTGTTTGTATGTTTTCTCTCACAAGATGAACCAAAGAACATTCTGAAAGCCTTAGATGATTCAAGCTGGGTAGAGGCTATGCAAGAGAAGCTTCTTCAGTTCAAGATTCAGAAGGTATGGGTGCTAGTTAATTTACCTAAGGATGCAAAGGTAATTGGCACTCGATGGGTTTTCAAGAATAAAAGGGATGAAAGGGGAATAGTGATTAGGAATAAGGCTAGATTAGTAGCCCAAGGGTACACACAACAAGAAGGGATATACTATGATGAGGTTTTTGCTCCAGTAGCCAGACTTGAGGCAATTAGGCTTTTCTTAGCTTATGCTTCTTTTTTAGGCTTCACTGTTTATCAAGTGGATGTCAAGAGTGCATTTTTATATGGTACTATTAAAGAAGAGGTTTATGTCTCACAACCTCCAGGTTTCATTGATCCGGACCATCCAGAAAAAGTGTACAAAGTTGTAAAAGCTCTATATGGTCTTCATCAGGCACCAAAAGCTTGGTATGAAACACTAGCTTCCTACTTAATAGAGAATGGATTTCAAAGAGGAAAGATTGATTAGACTCTTTTCATCAAATAGCACAAGAAGGATCTTTTGTTAGTGCAGGTGTATGTGGATGACATTATCATTAGATCTACAAGGAAGGAGATGTGTTTGGAGTTTGATAAGCTTATGCATCATAAGTTTCAGATGAGTTCCATGGGGGAACTTACATTCTTTTTGGGTTTGCAAGTTAAACAGACATATGAAGGCATATTTATTAGTCAAGATAAATATGTTGCTGAGATACTAAGGAGGTTCAACTTTGCTGATTCAAAAATGGCAAGCACACCAATGGACTCTGAGAAGCCTCTTCCTAAAGACTTAGATGGAGAAAATGTGGATGTACACACATACAGATCTATGATAGGATCTTTGATGTATCTTACATCATCAAGACCTGACATCATGTTCTCTGTTTGTGCTTGTGCAAGATTTCAAGTAACTCCAAAGGTTTCTCATTTAACAGCAGTCAAGAGGATTTTTAGATATCTCAAGGGTCAACCTAGGTTGGGACTATGGTATTCAAGAGAGTCACCTTTTGAATTGGTAGCATTTTCGGATAGTGATTATGCTGGTGCTAGCTTGGACAGAAAGTCAACAACTGGAGGATGTCAATTCCTTGGGTGTAGACTTATCTCATGGCAGTGTAAGAAGCAAACTATTGTTGCTACTTCAACAACTGAAGCTGAATATGTAGCTGCTGCAAGTTGCTGTGCTCAAGTCCTATGGCTTCAAAACCAACTTCTTGACTATGGGTACAATTTTATGAACACTGTCATTCATATTGATAATAGTAGTACAATTTGCATCATTAAAAATCCAGTACAACATTCTAAAACAAAACACATTGAAATTAGACATCACTTTATAAGAGACTGCAATGAGAAAAGATTAATTCGAGTTCTTAAAATTGCTTCAGAATACAACTTTGCAGATCTGCTAACAAAAACTTTTGATGTTGGAAGGTTTCAATACTTGGTAGCAAGTATTGGCATGCTTAATCCTTAAGATTTCTAATCTGTGTGGTTTTCATTTATATCTTACGTTTGTACTGATATCTTTGTAAATTGATACTGTTAATAGAACAGTTTATACTGCTAGTTCATATTTTGTTTAAACAGTTCATACTGTTGGTCATATTTTAAATACTGCTATAAGATAAATGCTATGCATTCTGTTTCTTGGTTTTGGACTAACAATTTAAGGTATGAACTTTGAGCAAAAAGGAAACTTCAAGTGAAATGGAGGCAGCAGAATGATGATATCAGTTGCTGACATAATAGGTTTATGATGGACTGAGTTTGGGAATTCTTAACAAAGATTAATATCTAAGTTAACTAACTCTTTAAAACTGCTTTCTTGAAACCTAGTTATCATATTTCACATTGAATTGATGACTTAGTTGATCAGATAGTAATTGATACAACTTACTTTCTATCATTTTATACTTTTAAGTATAATGAGCAAGTCTAAGGACATCAGATAGAAAGAACAGCTAGTAAAAGTGAATATAACACTTGTGTTAGAGGTAACAATTGCTATGAGCTGGAAACCCTGTCAAGAAAGCCTTTTGAATAGGTTTATCTTTACACAGGCAGTTATTTATAACTGAAAACATTGGTTCTCGCACAACCAGAGGTTGCTTTAAACCAAAATTTTGATTAAGTGTCTGTTATACACTTAATCCCTTCAAAATGGTTGAAAGCAGTATGAGTTTTAATAATAAAATCATGAACATACTACTCAGTCAAAAGTTTCTTAAAAAGGATTTTCAAAAGGACTCAGTAAAACCATCCATTGATGGATAATGAGTCAATGCCCCATGAATCACCTCTCATAGGGGTTAACACACCTAGAAGTGATGAGGGCAGCAAATTAAACTCTTAAGGAATTGATGGCTTCATGTACAACATTTCCTGATAACAAGTTCAAAGTAGATAGCTCAAATGATGGGGAGAGAAATATTTTGGTACATTGTGAGAGATCTTCCAAACAGGGGAGGAAATGTTATTTGCAATCTAGGGGAGGAAATTTCTCAGGGGAGGAAATAAAAACCCAAAGAAGGAAGATTAACCAATGAAAGGGAGAAAAAGACAAGAGCATACAAGATAATGACATGGAGGTTGAAAATGACAAGAACAGAGCATTATGGAGTATTATGTATATTCAGAAGGGATGAAGCATTCCAAAGGAGAAAGTTCTATCTAGGTCAAACGGAGAAAAGTTTCAATTTCAGTTCACTACGTTTGTTCATCACTTGCAAAGGCATGTTGATAGATGATTTCACTTGTTGAAACCAGCATCCAAGATACACAGCACCATTGCCTCTTATAATTCCTCCATCCAAGGAAAATGCACCATATTTTAGGTCATGTTTGAAGCCTGAAGATGTGTATTGATATTGTTAAAGTCAAAGTAAATGGCAGATGAGCTACTGAGAATGATATTCAATCTCACAGAACAGAAGCAAGTTCAGTCCAAGGGTCTGACTATGAAGTATTTGCAAGATCCTCACAATCATGATTTAATTCAGAAGAAACATGATGATTAGAGAATCCACATGTTTAGGGGAGGATTGTTGAGAATTAAATGTTCTGAAGATTAAGTATCAAGAATTACAAGTGTTGAAGGTTATTACTGCTGAGAAGAATACTCTAACAGTTCCAACTGCTAGTGTATATCTAAGGACTGTTCAAGTTATAACTAACCGTACTAACTGAAGTTAGTACTGGTAGTATAAAAAAGGTACTGCTAGTCGATACTGCTGAGTGGACAAGTGTCACATATACCACTGCTGGTTGGATAAGTATTGAAAAGATATTTGTGTACTAAAGTTAAGTATATACGGTAGATAATATCTTTGGACAAAGTGATCAGTAACAAGTTGTGTACACAGATACATGTTGTATCTTACGTATTGACGCACTCAGGATAAGTTAGCAAGTAGTTTGATAAGACTAAATCGATATTGTAAAGATCTTTCTTGATGTATAAAAGAAAGATCTTAGACTAGATAAATGTGTAACTAAGAGTGTCTTAATAGTGAGTGACTAATTAAGTGCTTAGATATAACTCTCAAGAACATAGAACAAACACATATATCATATCACAAGTCATAGAAACATAAGATTCAAGGTTTTGTAACCCTAGTGATAGTGAAGATCACTTGTATTATCTTGAATAATATTGAATCGTTTGGTGATAACATTACATGTTCTTTGTTCAAATACACACAAGCATAACTGTTCTATTTCCATAACACAAATAACCTTCTAAGTGTGATTAAGTAAATTCCGCGTACTTGATCATATTAACTCAACTTATCACATACACAAAGCAACAAAGGTTTAACCACCTTAACAGTGTATCGAATCCTCTCACAATGAATGTCTATGTGTGGACTTCATCTCCAATATTGAACCAAAGAGTGTCAAAGAAGAACTGAAACATCCTAGTTGGATTCAGGCTATGCATGATGAACTTGAACAATTTGACAAAAACAAGGTAATAACCATGGTCAAATATCCTCAGGATGTTTCTATCATTGGCATGAAATGGGTATTCAAGAACAAAACTGATGAAAATGGGATAGTCATTAAAAACAAGGCCAGGCTTGTTGCCAAAGGTTATAATCAACAAGAAGGCATTGACTATGAAGAAACATTTGCACCAGTTGCAAGAATGGAAGCCATCAGGATCTTCCTTGCATATGCAACCTACATGAACTTCAAAGTATATCAAATGGATGTAAAAATTGCATTCCTCAATGGATCACTGAAAGAAGAAGTTTATGTTTAATAACCTCCTGGATTTGAAAGCAGTAAGTTTCCTGACTATGTCTGCAAGCTTGACAAAGCCCTTTATGGACTGAAACAAGCTCCTAGGGCATGGTATGAAACTTTTTCAGCCTTTCTCATCCAAAACAAATTTGTCAGAGGCAAGATAGACAACACCCTATTTATCTATAGGACAAAAGAAGATGTTATTCTTGTTCAAGTGTATGTAGATGACATCATATTTGGCTCAACAAATTACAAACTTTGCAAACAGTTTGAAAAACAGATGGCAAAGAAATTTGAAATGAGTATGATGGGAGAACTCACTTACTTCCTTGGACTAAAAATCAAGCAGACTGATAAGGGAACCTCCATCAGTCAAGAAAAGTACACTAGAAGCCTACTGAAAAAGTATGAGCTCAGTGACTGTGCTTCAGTGAAAACTCTAATGGTTCCCCCAAACAACCTAGGTCCTGACCTTGCTGGTAAACCAGTAAATCAAACTCTAATTAGAGGAATGATTGGGTCACTGATGTACCTACTTGCATCAAGGTCTGACATCCAATTTTCAGTCTGTTTATGTGCCAGATATCAGTCTAACCCAAGAGAATCACATCTCACAGCTGTAAAAAGGATCATCAGGTACCTGAAAGGTACTCCAAATCTTGGATTGTACTACCTTAAATGTTCAGGTTTTGATCTCAAAGGGTACTCAGACTCTGACTATGCAGGCTGCAACATGGATAGGAAAAGTACTTCAGGCTCCTGCCAATTCCTTGGTGGTAAACTAGTCTGTTGGAGTACTAAGAAACAACAATCAGTTGCCATGTCCTCAGCTGAGGCTGAATATGTTGCAGCAGCCAGTTGTTGTGCAAATGTGCTATGGATGAAAAGTCAACTCAGTGACTATGACATCCATTACAAGATGGTACCCATCTTTCATGACAACAAAAGTGTCATTGCTATTTCAAACAATCATGTTATTCATCAGAGAACCAAGCATATTGATATCAGATATCATTTCATTAGGGACCATGTCATGAATGGTGACATTAAATTACACTTTATCCTAACTGAATATCAGCTAGCTGATATATTCACCAAACCATTGGATGAACCAACTTTCACAAGACTGAAAGCTGAATTGGGGATGTTGGATATTGAGAATCAGTCCACTGACTAAACCTATCCAACTTAGTGTAAATAATGATAACCATTGGTCCCTGACTCAATAAATCTCTCAGTGAATGAGTATCTTATGTCTCACTGAATAACCTTCCTAAACATCCTCACACTGAATGAAAAGTCATTCAAGGGCCTCAAGACATCAACAAATGACATTCTATGCTATACTAAATGCTCTAAGTACTTAGTTAGTAAATGTCCGAGGTTGGTAACTGAACACATATTTAATATAGGAATATATGTTCTTTTACCTTCTGGCATCCACATCTTGGGCCCCCATATCATCACCACATATCCCACTTGGCATTAAATGCCTCTCCTCACAAGTAATATCTTTTGATATTATATGTGGTGACGTCACACTGCAAAATGCACTTTTACAGAACAACGCAACTGTATACCTTGACAGTCGCGCAAAACCCTGGTAGTGGATTGGTGGCATTTAATACGGATATCAAACGGTTATACAAAACAGTTTTCAAATTTTATTGATAATTCGCAATATTGCGATAACCACCCCTCCTATCCACTTCCCTATATATACCCACACAAAAATTAACACACACACGCTTTGAAATATTAATCAAACTCTTGCTATTTTTTCTCAAAACCTGTGTATGTTCTTAATCTCATAACCAGTTTTTCTTTCAAAATCAAGACCTTTCTTTTAAAATGGCTACTTCTAGGGCTATTACCTACACTCCAAATGTGGAATTCCAATTAGAGAGCATGGATATGACCAAAAATAATGTCTTAGGGAACTTTGCCTATCCGAAAAAATTTCCGACCTATAAGGATATGGTAAAATACCTGCAAAATTGCTTTCTCTCTACGAAATTTACCAAGACACCCTCAGTCATATACCATGACTACTTGAGGGAGTTCTGGTGTACAGCGGTGGTCACTAACCCTGATGTCACCAAGGACTCCATCATTACCTTCTCAGTGAAGAATGGGAGGAAAACACTCTCCTTAGACTACCAAACCTTCATCAAAGCCATATACCTTGATTTCACTGAGACCTTTGACCCTCAACTCTCAGAAAGTGAAGTAAAGGCCGAATTGCTTTTACTTGGGCCACAGGATGATAAACACCCTGATGTGGCCCCAGGGACTCTATTGGCCAAAACCCCCATCATAAAGACATGGTTTCCTGCCGTTTGGAGGATACTGATCACTTTTGTCATTCAGGTCCTTGGTGGGAACAAATCCTCCACGGAGCAATTGAACACTGCTCAATAAATGATAGTGTTCAGTCTCTTAGAGGGTAGAAAAACTGATATTGGAGAAATTATCTTCAAAGACCTCATAGTCAAGCTCTCAAGGAAATCCAGGCAAAGACACATGTCTTACCCTAGGTTCATTTCTTGTGTGCTTCAAGACCTATTAGGCTCTGAGTATGTTAGGCCAAATATACAGGGATCTAACCCTAATGTCTTACATAAGTCCAATTAATCAAGAGACCTCACTGAGGTTACACAAATTTCCCTGACCACCTACATGTTGATGGTCATTCAGGGTACTGATGCCATATCATAAGTGCCTTCTCCTTCCAAGAAGGAGAAGAAGAAAAAGAAGAAGGGGTCCAGGAAGGTGGTTCAACCCAAATCACTCAACACTGAGACCTCTGCTTCACAGCCTAAGAAAAGAAGGCAGAAAAAGGCACAGCCCACTGAGACACCCGTTGAGGAGGCCAATACCCAATTGACCAAAGAATAAACGCCAACGGAGGGCACTGAGAAATCACACTCAGTGTCCACGGGCAAACCCTCTCCTAAAAACTCTACTGACATACACAAGTCAGTGGAGTCAGGAACCATTCAATAATCACTTCCCGATGAAGGCATTCGTACATCACCACTTTTGCCTGACGGAGAAAAGGGTCCTGAATCCTAAGTAGAGCAGCACTACTCTACTGAGAAAGGGACCCACACCCCCTCACATCCCGCTTACGGCTCTGATAAATCACAGTCAGAGTCTCAGGGAGGACTGGTCCCTATATCTTCATCAAGGCAGCACAACCTTGGTGGAAAGGGGGACCTCAACATCTCACATCTTGCTTATGGCTCTGATAAATCACAATTAGAGTCTCAGGGAGTACCGGTCCTTATATCTTCGTCAGGGCAGCACAACCCTGTTAGAACGGGGGACCTAAACATCTCATTTCCTAGTGATGGTACTGGCTCAAACCCACCGGTCCCTGAAGGAACCTCAGGGAATAAAGACTCAAGGGGCATGCAACCACCCGCTGATATGGAACCTACACCCCCTCAAGGCGTTGCGCATACCTCGGGAACTGACTCCGCGGACCAGGCAGAGACAACCCACTCTGTTTACCTGGAGGGGTCAGGACCTAGCCAAAACGAAGGCAATCCCTCTTCTGAGGGGGAGCCGGATATAGCCCTGGTTCCTACTCTTGCTGACTTACAAATGTTTATCAATGAAGAGTCAGAAGAGGAAATGGTTGAATTTGAGGATGATGAGGTTCTAGCTGCTGGGGAAGACTTACTTACAACTTCCCTCAGCACACTGAGCAACCAACTTCATCTCCTCCTCTTGAAGAACAAGAATCTCACCATCACCATCATACATCATCATCATCATCATCATCACACAACTCATCAGGCTCCTCAGACTCTACTGCTGCAGTCCCTGATTATCTGCAGAAGTATGACGATGTGCTCCCACTCACTGAAAGGCAGCTGGTCAAGTTCCTCAGGAAGTCGAATACTGCCCTCTTCAATGAGCTAATCAACGAGCAATGGGATCAGCACACTAAAGCAGCAACCTCCTATGCTGACTTCAGGGCTGCTATTGAAGGCTCACAAGGTCAACTCCACCAGGTCACTGCTTCTATTGATAAACATGTCAGTGACTTGAAGACCACCATTGAGAAACTGGGTCTTGATTAAGGGACGCAATTCAACAATTTGCTTCAGCCTCTTAGTGCCATTAAAGAAGAATTCAAAGATTACCTAGTTCTCATCACCAAGCTGACTGAGTTTATGGACTCACAGAAGACCACCTCCTCCAACATTAGTGAACTTCTCAAGCTCCTCAAGGAGGTGGATCTTACAACTCTCAGGTCTTAGCAAGAAGCCCTTCAAAAGTCAGTCACTGATACCCAGGGATTCCTGACCCAGATCTCCACAGCCTTTGACCAGCTCTCTGCCAAACATAATGAGCTGGTCAACCACTACACCACCAAGGTCACCCAGCTTTCGGAGGCTCAGGTCACCATGGCCAATGACATCTCCTCATTGAAGACAGAGACCTTGTAAATCAAGAGCATGGTCTCCACCATTCTGACAATTCTTCAGTCCTCTTAAGTTCCCCCAGCTCCTAAATCAACAGATGCTTCCACTGAAGCTCCAGCATCTGAGGGGGAGAAACCTACCTCTGATGAACCAGTTCCTGAACAAATGACTAAAGTTATTACTAAAGCAATCCCCCTTCAAAGCTTCATGCCAACATCTTTAGCACTCGTTGTTGCCACAACTCCTATTCAAACTGAAGCAACAACAACAACAACGCTCCCTGAATCCTCCTTCAGTACACCCACACCCACTGACAAAGGGAAGAGAATCATGGAGACTGAAGATTCACCTCCCAAACTGGTCAAGGCACCAAGAGAAGTGCGTCCTGACCCTGATGCACCAGTGCTCATGGAAATCATCTTGCATAATGGGAAAATCTTCAAGGGAACAAATGAAAAAGTGGTTGTTGTCTTAGAAGAAGAGGATAGGATCAAGGATGAATTGCTCAGTAAGCCTGTGATTGCTGAAGTAGCCAAGGAAGTCATCAGAGAGACTGAGCAGAATATCAGGGGGGAACAATTTCTCATACTTCAAGCTGACCTAATCAAAGAACACAACCTGAAGGTCAAGCTGAAAACTAAACGAAAGAAGAGAAATTATGAGAGGTATGTCAGGACCATGACAAAGACCAAGAGTGAAGGTCCCATCACTGACATGACCATTCATGCAAACACTGATCCCTTAGCCATAACTGTTCATAGAGGACCAAGGAAGTCTGAGAAGAATGCTCCCTTCAAATTCTCAGCATATGGGATCAAGGAATGGGACATGATGGGACCCATCTTGAAGAAGAAGAAGAACAGGTGTGTACCTGACCTTCTGGCTACCCTAACAAACAAGTATGAGGAACTGGAAAGGGTAGCTAAAAGCTTAGGAATTAACCATCAGAAGGCACTTGCTTCTCAGGGACTAACAATCCCTGAACCAACTCAGAGCACAGGGAGGAAGAGGAAAGCAATAGGTCAAGAACCTGAACAATTCATTGCTGCTCTTCTGATGTGCGTGGTTTTGTAACCTTACAACAGGTTTTACCTCTCGAGGGATCCCAAGAGGCTTACAACCCCACCAGGCAGTGTACCTGACCGATGTAGTATAGTGTAGTGGTAAGTACGGGGGGATTGATCGTTCTCCACAGGGAATAGTGTTCGTTAGGTATGAAAGGCTACTCTAATTAGGTCTAAGGGTTGAGGAAGATTCTTTTTATGTTTTTATAGTTTTTATGAAAGCAAGTAAAATCTCGGTTTTGAAGGAGTGGGCGGAATTAGTTGCTAGTCAACTAACCCAAAATTACTACGGATGCAAATAAAATAAAATAACAAAATGAAATGTGGTGAGAAACTTATGTGTAAAGAAATGTGTTTACTTAGATTTCCTTACTCCCTAACTATCTTTTACCGGTTAATTAGTGTGTATTAGTCGCGTGGATGACGGGTGTATTCCTTAATACCATTCGTGGGGTGGCGTACTTACTTCCCCAAACTCTACAAGCTCCTACTTCACTCCTATGTCGAGCCGGCTAGGAAGCTCCTAACATGGGATCACTAGAATTCGCTTGTGCATTAAATACAACCATAAAAACCTTTAGTACGCGTTTGGTTCATGTTTCTTAAGACGTTCAAGCAAGTTACCGAATAGGAAGTTAGCCAGTTTTCTTAAGCCTAACATAGATAAACAATCATCCAATACAACTAACAACACACTAACAACCAATAATCAATAGCTAGGTTTCATTAGATCTAAGCAAACACAAGATAAAATTAGCCTAACATGTTAAACAAAAGACAAGCATAAGATAGAATCAAACAACACATAGACATATTGAATGATTAATTGATAACTTATCTTTCAATGAAACATGGAAGATCTCAAGGCAAAAAGCCCTGAAAAAGTAGCTAAAATCGTCTTAGGGTTTTATCCCAAAATTCCACACACTAAGCTCTCTCTAATGACAAAAAATTAGAAAACTATATATAGATTTTTGGATCTGACGGCGTCACCTTATGCATTGTGACGCCGTCACCTCGCCGCTTTTAGGGTTCCCGGGTGACCATCTTGACGCCGTCCCTCTTTAGCTCTTCAAAAATCCATTCTGGCTTATCAAGGCTTGACGCCGTCGGATCATGAACGTGACGCCGTCCCCTTATGATTTAAGCCGTGACGCCCTTGATTTAGTTAAAGCGTGACGCCGTCAGAATTCTCATGCTAACTCACTGGCCCGTCATGAGTAAATTTCACATCCAACTTTTCTTGCCAAGGCATGACGCCGTCAAGAGATGATTCTGACGCCGTCAAAGGTAAATTTTAGCCGATTCTTGAGACTTTGCCGTTTTCTTCACTTTAATGCTCCAAAAACGTCCAAAATGCCTCCTTTTCCAGATTTCTCCTCAAAAGTACCTAAAATGACAAAAGGAACGATTTAGGGCAATATTTGATCAAATAAATACGATTTCGGGCTTAAATGACCCCTTAAAAGCGGTACACTTTTCGCCTCATCAAATACCCTTACACTTGAGATTTGCTTGTCCTCAAGCAAATGCGCTTTTATTCTAATCAAAATACAAGCTAGGGGTCATTTAATGCTAACATAAAAGTAATTACAACAAATAATCGTTCCACTTCAATCATAATAAGCACGGAGATTATAAACTAGCACCTCACAAGTAGTGTTTAGATACTCACATCTCTCAAGTGTCATCAAAATAAATCTCATAAATGAAAACGGATAATATCTCTCACTACCTGTCATAGCAAATAGATTACCATAGGCTTGGGAAAGGATCGAAAACCTCCTCCACTAGGCGTAAGCACCTAAGATAAACTATCAAAGAGGGCTTTTAAATGGGTTATAACGTTAGGTGTAGGGAAAAGGAAAACACGGTTTTGTTGGATACGGGATATTTTACTGGTGGCTAGTTAAAGATCTTGGTCAATTACATGTACTATACAATGTTGCTAAGCCAAGACTAGACTCGATCTTAAGCTAGAAACGAAATAACAAAATAACAAAAATATAAAATAAACATAAAATAAAACGGGATGGTAGTCCGTATGTTTTTTTTCTATTTTTCATTTTCTCATTTTTTTGTGTTTTTCTTGATTTTTTTTTTTTTTTTTTTTTTTTTTTTTTTTTTTTTTTTTTTTTTTTTTTGCATACACTTTTACCCTACCATCCAAAATAATACATCATAGGGGCATTGCATCCCCTTACACTTGAATTTTTACATAACTTTACAAATACTAATCTAATGACTCGAATTAAGATAATTGAAAAACTTGGAGTACTTTTAAAACATTTAGCACATATGGGGGTAATAAATGATGTTCTTCCCCATTACTCCATTATACTAGTACTTTACCCATGAGTCCCAATCGTCCCAAAACAATATGTACAAGGATATGACTCGACTTAGCAACCATGTAATCAATTAGATAATTAACTTGGGTTTAAACAAATGTTGTAACAATAATGCACTAAAAATGAGTGCATACAAGGTAGGCTAAGGCGATTTGGGTGTACATTTTAGTGGGGTGTAACAAATTCTTCCTTTAAGTAAAATGCTTAAAGGTCGAAACGAAAAGATAGGCTCTGAGGGGTGTACTAGGGGTATCGTGTACTAAAAATGAGTACAACGCAAAGGGTGTGGGAGAATTACTTGACCAATGTAGCCAATGTAATTATAACAAAAACACAGGTGTAAAACAATGGGTTAATCCTAATGCCTCTTATCATGTAGTAAATCTAACTACACGAATGTAGTCTCACTTGTGGCCTCGGAATGGTCCTAACGCAAGTTCTAGAATCTAAGTGCTACCGGTACACACATCATAGCATAAATGCTTTTCCTACCAATTCTAGGGGCGAACCTCACATATTTGGGGTGGAAAATTTTTTAGTGGTACGGTTTTTGTGCTAGTCATATAACTCCTATCCGTGAGACGCTTATTAGAACTAAAGTTTCACTCCTATATGTTGTAAAAAATTTTAAATTTGGCACTAAAATTACCTTAACAAGTATTTATCTCAGTTTTATTACACATCTACTATCAAACAAACAAAAATCAAGCGTAATTGTATTCTCTAAAATCGTACTTTTACCCTCCCCTTACACTTAAGATGAACATTGTCCCCAATGTTCAAATAACAAGATGTAAAAGTAAAAAGTAAAAGAATGAAATCAAATACTCCCCTGATTCGCTCGTTGGATAATGAAATTACACGGTTAAATCTTCTTCCAAGGTAATGTTGAAGCTCCATGACTAATGCATTGCCATAAGCTTGATTCCATAAACATCTCCTTGTCCAAAATAACCTGTTAAACCTGAGAAAACAAACACGAAAACCTGCATAACATCGGCGGGATAAAATCTATATATAAGGATATAATGCTTGTGGAATGATAATTTTGCAGATTCCTGGAGATTATAAGTTGGAGATTTTAATAAAAACTTTTTATAAAAACAAAACTTTCAAAAATTTCTGGAAATTAAATCTGACGCCGTCAGGTTATAACCCCTGACGCCGTCAGAAATGACCTGACAAAAATTTTCGTTTTAAGTTTCCGGAAAATTTCTGGAAAAAACCTTTACCTTACTTCCTGGAAATCCTGCAAAACATCATTATGACTCGATACAAGCATTTGACTCAAACAAATACGGATATGTATGTTAATTTATTATTATTACGATTCATGTTAATTTGTGTTCTAATAAACCGATTTAGATTTCCCTTACACTTATCTTTTGCAAAATACCTTTATATGTAGTTAAGACGAAGTTAAAAACAAAATAAAGCATTTTCACAAATTACTTTTGAACATGAATCAATAATAATAAAAGTTAAACATACATACGGAAGCAAATAAAATCAAACAAACAAATAAATAAACACACAAAGCAAATAAAACAAATAAAGCTTGGGTTGCCTCCCAAGAAGCGCTTTTCTTTATTAACGAGTCTTGTAGCTAGACTCAAAGTCACGTACATTACGTGACTCCATCATCGGTCACGGTTCCTAGGCCATTCTCCTTCCCGGTTTTATATTCCGGTCCTAATTTCAAACAACCCTTGTAGAAACCGAATATCCTTTTCATAACATAGTCTACTCCTTTACTTCTATCCTCATCATTCCTATAGTAGACCGCTTGCTTGAGCTCCTTCTCAACATTTGACAAGTGTTGGAATTGTTCTATCTTATATGGCATTTGGTAGCTTACTTCATCGGTCTCATCCTTAAATCTAACTATCCCTAAGGAGGGTTCATAAGTCATTCTAGAGACCTCAACAAATGGTTTTCCAAAAACCACTTGAGTCAAGGATGCATCGACTATTGGGCGGATATCTTCTACAATTACAAAGTCGGTGACATAGGTGAAGTTTCCTACATAAACCGGTAATCCCTTAACTCTTCCCGTGAAGTTACTCATCCAACCCTTGTCAGGGAACATCCTATACCCAAGTTGATTCTTCATTATCAAGTTGTAGTGGGCTCTAGTCATGATGTTTATGGGTGATCTAAGGTCGATGTAAGCTTTCCACACATGTAGATGTCCGATGTTGCATGGTATGTTGAGATTAGAAGGGTCGCCTATTTCTATGATTGGTCTACCTAGGAAGTATGGTGTCTCGGGGTCATCGAATAAGTTTGTATGATATGCGCGCTCTTCCTTAGTGGGTAGCCTATTGAAGTAGTCCTCATCATCATCTACTTCTTCAATCTCACTTGTCCTAACTTCCTTATCAACCTCGACTTTCTTATCCTCATCCTTAGGTTCACTATTATCCTCATTCCTATCAATTGGTTTAATAGTGACAATGTTGACAAAGTGGACGTGTTTGGATGAAGAGGGGTCTTTTACTTGGGGTCCGCTATTTGTGTTCCTAGCGTCCTTATGTGGAGGTGATAGCACTTGGTTATTGAGGGCTTTCAACAAGTTGTCAATTTTGTTGGTCATCTCTGTTTGTTGTTGATTGAATTCGGATTCGAATCTAGCTATCCGAGCTTCTTGAGATGCCATAAATTGAGACATCAATCCTTCAAAGTTATTGGTACTACCATTGCCGGAAGGATTGTTGTTGAAAGTACGGTTCGAGTTGGAACCGCTTGATTGGAAACGATTAGGTGGGTTGGAAGAATTGGTTTGTTGTGAGTTTTGGTTTTGTTTCCACCTAAGGTTCGGGTGATTTTTCCATGAGGGGTTGTATGAATCACCATAATGGTTTGGCTCGGGTTTGAAAGTGTACCACTTGTCTCCCGCTCCGTCGGTACGCGAGGATGCGTAGTCCACAAAAGCTTGTTCGGGGAGTTCCATGCAATCACGAGTGTCGTGGGGACCACTACATAATTCACATGAAGAAGTGATTTTGTTCACTTGGCTTGAAGGTTTAGGAGCCTCGTAGGATTTCATGAGAAACTTGACTTGGTCTTCAAGTTCTATGATCCTACGGTCAGAAGTGCTTGAATTGTTAGAAGGCAAAGATATTGCCTTGACCGTTTTATTCAAATCACGGGGGTCACTCCAACTTTCGTTGTCATAAAGAGCAAGATCCTCTAGGAGAGCCCATGATTGTTCCGCACTTAGATCACGTAGCTTACCACCGGCCGATTGGTCAATGGTTTGCCTCGTGGAGAGATTGATATGATCATAGAAGATTTGGATTTGGAGCCAAAGTTCTATGCCATGGTGAGGGACCTTTTGGAGTAAGTCCTTGAATCGAGTCCATGCCTCGTAGAGAGTTTCGCCTTGACGTTGTTGGAACATCAAGATATCATTCCTTAGCTTGGTAGTTCTTCCGGTGGGAAAAACTGAGCAAGGAAACGAGTAGTGAGATCATCCCAAGAGGTGATGGATCCTGCGGGTTGACGTTCTAGCCACTGACTAGCTTGGTCCCGCAGAGAGAATTGGAAGAGACGCAATCGGGTCGTCTCTCGAGTGGCAACATCAAGGTCTATAGAATCAACGATTTTAAGAAAGTCCTTGAGATGTTGATTAGGATCTTCAGAACGAAGTCCATGGAATGCGCATCCGCTTTGCACCAACCGGATGGTGTCGGATCGCAAGGGTGTGATATTGGCTCCTTGAGTGAGCTCAATGGTGTTTCGATAGCCATGGTGGCTAGGACGGGAATACTCTCCTAAAGTACGGGCTCTAGGAGGTGGTGGTGGTTGTTGTGGTGGTGGGTTGTGTGGGTTAAGGATATTACCATCTTCCATGATGTCGGATGGTATGGTTACGAACAAAGACACGAAGAAAATAGATAGACTAAAGAAAACCTAGAAAAATAAAATAAAAATCTCACTAGAAAGGAATCTAGTGAGTAGACCTAATAGAAATAAAAATTCAACCTAAACAATAACTATTCCCCGGCAGCGGCGCCAAAAACTTGATGTGCGTGGTTTTGTAACCTTACAACAGGTTTTACCTCTCGAGGGATCCCAAGAGGCTTACAACCCCACCAGGCAGTGTACCTGACCGATGTAGTATAGTGTAGTGGTAAGTACGGGGGGATTGATCGTTCTCCACAGGGAATAGTGTTCGTTAGGTATGAAAGGCTACTCTAATTAGGTCTAAGGGTTGAGGAAGATTCTTTTTATGTTTTTATAGTTTTTATGAAAGCAAGTAAAATCTCGGTTTTGAAGGAGTGGGCGGAATTAGTTGCTAGTCAACTAACCCAAAATTACTACGGATGCAAATAAAATAAAATAACAAAAATGAAATGTGGTGAGAAACTTATGTGTAAAGAAATGTGTTTACTTAGATTTCCTTACTCCCTAACTATCTTTTACCGGTTAATTAGTGTGTATTAGTCGCGTGGATGACGGGTGTATTCCTTAATACCATTCGTGGGGTGGCGTACTTACTTCCCCAAACTCTACAAGCTCCTACTTCACTCCTATGTCGAGCCGGCTAGGAAGCTCCTAACATGGGATCACTATAATTCGCTTGTGCATTAAATACAACCATAAAAACCTTTAGTACGCGTTTGGTTCATGTTTCTTAAGACGTTCAAGCAAGTTACCGAATAGGAAGTTAGCCAGTTTTCTTAAGCCTAACATAGATAAACAATCATCCAATACAACTAACAACACACTAACAACCAATAATCAATAGCTAGGTTTCATTAGATCTAAGCAAACACAAGATAAAATTAGCCTAACATGTTAAACAAAAGACAAGCATAAGATAGAATCAAACAACACATAGACATATTGAATGATTAATTGATAACTTATCTTTCAATGAAACATGGAAGATCTCAAGGCAAAAAGCCCTGAAAAAGTAGCTAAAATCGTCTTAGGGTTTTATCCCAAAATTCCACACACTAAGCTCTCCTTAATGACAAAAGATTAGAAAACTATATATAGATTTTTGGATCTGACGGCGTCACCTTATGCATTGTGACGCCGTCACCTCGCCGCTTTTAGGGTTCCCGGGTGACCATCTTGACGCCGTCCCTCTTTAGCTCTTCAAAAATCCATTCTGGCTTATCAAGGCTTGACGCCGTCGGACCATGAACGTGACGCCGTCCCCTTATGATTTAAGCCGTGACGCCCTTGATTTAGTTAAAGCGTGACGCCGTCAGAATTCTCATGCTAACTCACTGGCCCGTCATGAGTAAATTTCACATCCAACTTTTCTTGCCAAGGCATGACGCCGTCAAGAGATGATTCTGACGCCGTCAAAGGTAAATTTTAGCCGATTCTTGAGACTTTGCCGTTTTCTTCACTTTAATGCTCCAAAAACGTCCAAAATGCCTCCTTTTCCAGATTTCTCCTCAAAAGTACCTAAAATGACAAAAGGAACGATTTAGGGCAATATTTGATCAAATAAATACGATTTCGGGCTTAAATGACCCCTTAAAAGCGGTACACTTTTCGCCTCATCAATTCATTGCTGCTCTTCACTGCAACAGAATTCCTCCTGAAGGTGTCAAGTTCATTCCCAACAAAGTGATCAAGCACCCTGAGTTTCGTATCTTCTTCATTGATGAGTTTGGTCAACAAGCCTTCCAGAGAGTCATTGACATACACTTGGTGGAGACAACAACCCTTCTGGCCTACAAGCTGATGGCACTCCATGTGAAGAGTCCTGAAAACGATGAGTTTATCAGACTGATGGAGAAGATGATGAGTGAGAGACCCGACAAGCAGGTGTTGGTGTCTAAGAAAGCAAAACTGGAACTCATGGGAATTAAGGAAGTCTGAGTACTTAACCTTGAGTATTTTGTCTAGATGATAGGACTGATGTAATGTTTATGAATAAGATGATGGACAATGTTTATTATATCAGTGTCCTTTAATTGCTTTATAGTATCTTCAGTGTAAGAAGAAGCCTAATTGCTCACTTACGCTGATCAAGCACTTGGCTAAATTTATATCCAAATAGGGGGAGATTGTTGGGTCCATTCAGTACCCAAGTGTCCTTAAACAAGGATTTGAATAAAAATTATCCTAAGTGTCATATAACCTTGAACGCTCTCAGGTCACTGAGTGAACAGTCACTCAGTGAGTTATCTTCAAGATGCCTAGGATGAGTCTAAGAAGAAAGATTCACCATTCAGTGAGGTGGAACTCCCTGAATGGCACCTAAGCTAAAGAAGAAGTTAATGGGTCCAGTGAGTGATGACAATAACTCACTGAACCCCAGTCTCCTCAACAACTATGAAGAATGAATACTGAAGACTGAAGACTAAAGACTGAAGAACTTGAAGACTGAAAGAAAGGCAGGACAAGGCGGGAAACGTTTGAAGAGATAAGGAGAAGTCCTTATCAGGCTGAAGTCAAACTTTCCCTGAAAGGCTTCATAACAAGAACAGTGTCATCACTGTTACTCAGAAAGCACTATTGTCCTATACCCAAAATAGGTTCTTGTAACAGTGAAAAAGTACATCAGTATTTTGTCCTGATTAGCTTAGGTCATCTTTTGTCTTGTAATTAACGGTTGCTCTTTTTTACTTGTCTATAAATAGGATCATAAGGGAGTAAAAGTGGACAAGTTTGTTCAATTAATGCTTAGACATTCACAAACCACTTTTACACCTCCAAAGAGCAACCTAATCCCTGAGATAGCTCAGTGGTTCCTTATAGTTGCCACTTATGCTTAGCTTAAGTTTAGAGAGGAGACAACACCATACTTGTCATTTCAATCCCAAGTGTTTTTTTCCGCAAACACTTGGGTATAGATTCTTTTGATTAACTTCTAATAAGAATTTAAATGTCGAAAAACTCTTGTCTTTCTCATTTACGTTTTTACGTATTTGTTTGGTTAATCAATACATTACTAAGTCATGGAACACGGTTAGCTTAACTTTGTAGTTAATTTTAATCGTGTAAGGGGAACAACAACAGGTAATTACAGCTTCTTATTTCGCCCCTTTACAATCAAAAGTATAGATTATTAAGCTAAGAAGTAAATATGGGTTATTTTTTCACAGCAAGATGAGGATTGGGGTAGATCAATACCTGGCCCTAACAAGTCTCTAAAAGTGGCAAAACAGTAAGATCTCTAGCACCCAAATTAATTTATTACTTTAATAATTATTCTCAAATATGCATGCTCTTATAATAGACAATAAATATGTATCAAATTACAGGATTGGCAAGAAAAATCTGATTGGGTGGAGAGGGGAGAAGGAATTATCAGAAATCGGATTTACCAGACAAATGGTATAAATGGGACATCAAGCAAGTGGTGCACTTGAACTATGGAACTATCCGTTGTCGCTTAGGGACATTGTGCCACAAAATGTCAACGGCACTGATCGTCCTGATCATGTCGACTTACCCTCACATGAGAGTACGTAATCATGTCATTCTATCAAAATCAAAGTCATGCTAGATTATATCTATATAGGTTTGATCTTTTATAATGGATTTTGTATACATGATGGTGCAATTTATAAGGATAGGGAAAGGAATGTAGCAAGATACAATGAGTTTCGAAGGTCACTTTTCTTGATTCCGATCTCCAAATGGGAAGATCTAACTGATGATTAAGAAGCTATTGAAACATTGCGTGAAGTATATTACGATGATGTGGAGCAGCTTGATTTATTGGTAGGAATGGCGGCTGGGAAAAAGATTAAAGGGTTCGCTTTTAGCGAAACTGCTTTTGTTATCTTTATAATCATGGCATCAAGGTAAAACTCTAAATAGCAAGAGCACTGAAGTTTGGAAACAAGCAAGCTATATTAATCTAACTTATGAATCTTGTGATTTTTTAGGAGACTCGAAGCAGATAGATTTTTCACATGTGATTTCAACGAAGAAGTTTACACAAAAAAGTGGCTGGAATGGGTGAACACAATAGAGAGTTTGAAAGATATGTTAGATCGAAATTACCCAGATATGACTAATCGATGGATGCATTGAGAAAGTACTTTTACAGCGTGGGATGCTCCATCGGCGCATATTAATCCCATACCGATATATTTCCGTGTCCCTTAATTAATATAAACAGTTAGATTTTTCTGTGACCTTTAAAGAGCCATATGAGATGAAAATCTCTTGGATTCAATATAACTTTCTCATCCTATTATCTTTTTAAATCTCTTATATGCTTCCCCTTCTATCTTGATATCTTTTATCCTCTTGTGACAGACTTTTTTAGGGTTCATGAATGGAAAGACTCCTGAAACAATATTGACACACCAAAACATGTGGCTCAAAGAAACAATTGCCATTGAAATGCCAAGGACCAAAAAAATTACTTATATAAGGTAGATTGCTTCCGTGCTAATGAATACTTTGTTATCGGACTTAGCCTACTGTTGAGGCGCAAATGTTGTCCATTCAGTAATGGTGAGTACGTGAAAGCGGGGTTAGCTGAAATAGGACATTGGTGTTACAATGCTACTGATGAGGTATTTCAAAGGTGACACTTTATTTAATATTTACTGTTTTTTCATCTTCATTTGCTAAACAAAAGGGCTGCAGTATGCACGCTCAGCTTGAGATGAACTATGGCGTATACAAGTTGCTGCTCCACTCTCAATATTCAGTTGATCAATATTGAACCATTACAAGCAAATGCTGGGGCTTTTACAACGCTATCAATGGTAAGCCTTTTTATTCTTATCTCATAATGAGGTTCATAGCTGAATAAATTTTAAAGCCCGTGGAAGTAAACACATATTGGATCGATGAATCTTTATTGCATTCTTCCTTTATTTGTTGTTGTTATCGATTTTTGTAATCTATATATTTTATGTGATACTGTAGGTACCACGTGACGAATTTCTTTGCACCTAGCAGTCATTGTGCTACTCCTGATGATCTTAAATCTATGATGGTTAAAGACCATGACTCCTATAAGTTACGCTTGATCGTTCTCATGGATATTGTTCACACGTAATTATTATTTGATTAATACGTTACAAATATTTTATGCTATTTTTATCTGCTTAATACACACTCCTTCCAGTATGGTATTTAACCGTTTCAACCCAATAACAGCCGATATACCATCCCCTTACATAGACGGAAAAAAATAATAATACAACAAACTTATAAAAAAAAAAAAAAAAAAAAAAAAAAAAAAAAAAAAAAAAAAACATATCTTCTCTTAATAAAAAAATAATAATAATAAAATATACGTCAACCTCACCTATTATTATAATTTTCTAAACTTAAACTAATACCATAAAAAAAAATACATAATATAACGTCCTTAAAAATAATTTCCAATTAAGTAACAACATAAAAATTACTTAAACTTAAAAAATAACAACACGAATATTCTTTTACGCCAACCTCACCTTCTCTAAAAAAAAATTTAAACGTCAACTAATACCATAACAAAATTAAATGAAATCGACGTCGATAAAAATAATTTTCCATTAACTGACACCATCAAAATTATAATTACAAGTCATGCCCGCCCATCGGGTGGGCTTCGACATCTAGTGTATATATATATATATATATATATATATATATATATATATATATATATATATATATATATATATATATATATATATATATCTACATTATATATAATAGGAGGCGTTACACGTAGATAATGCCACATAAGTCCACGTCATTGCCATGTAATTGTCATTAAAAGCCTTGTCATGACATTAGTGCCATGTAAGCAAGAATTTGACCAACTAAAATTCGATACAAATTAAAAAATGTGGCTTTTATAAGAATCGAACCTGGGTCTGACAATCTACAAACAAATGCTTCAACCACTGGAGCAAGCCATAAGTTGTGATAGACAAATTCAAAACAAAGATGTTATTTCTTAATCACACCACATTCTTTAGATCATTTGACTGAATAAAACAGCGGTTTTACAAAATTAAAACAATTCAATATAAACATAAACCCTAGAATATCTCCTATTCAAATCTATCCCATATTTATCTAAATTATTTATGGCATTTGATTTTCAAATTCTATACGAAAATCAATATTGATTTTAAAAACAGAATATTATCCCAAAACAAACCTACTAAATCATTCACAAAAGCCTAAATGGTGTTCTAGATCATTCACAAAAAACACAGGAAAAAAAGGCCATCCAAAAACAAAGCTACTACAATATTTCTGAAATCGGTATGTTTTTCTTTTTAATTTTTATAATCGTTTAAAACACGATTTATGTTTTTTCTCTTATTTGATTTTCTAGGACTTCATCATCTGTATCCGTTATGAAGAAATCATCCATCATGATTATTTTGTAAAGGTATTTAAATCATTTAACTACTCATTGTTATTTATTTGTTACATTGATTAATGATTATCTGTCTCTAGAAGTGGTTAACAATTAGTTGGAAATAATATGATGCAAATATAGGGCCATTATTCGAAACAGGTTCTTGGGTACTCCTCTTCCTATTTGGATTATTGTTATTTATTTGTTTCATTAATACTGCTAGCTCAAGAAAGTTAATAATGTTAGCTTTATCCGATATATTGTTAGTACTGCGAGCTTTGTCAGATATCGGACAAAGAGCATATGCTAATTGCAATCTACATTGTGAACATTTGCTAATTGCAATCTACATTGTTTTTGAACGTTCCCTCCATAAGATTGAATAAGTAAGCTTACAAGTCATTGTGAGCACCTTTTAAACAATTAGTTGTAGCAGGGTATAGAAAACTTTAGACCATGGTACGAATTAAGATTGTCTGAATATGTATTTCAAAAGTGATTATTATGAAGCCAAGAATAAGGATTGGATCATTAGATGGTTAATGTTGGGGGCAATAGCCAATAGGTATATAATTTTACATTTGTGTCGATAATCAGTTTTCGGTTTTTCCTACTTCTAGAAGCTAATTGCTTGGACAGTAAATAATCAGTAAACAAGTATTATAATTACATCTACACAAACGCTCGAAACTATTTACCTACTTCAGTATATGTTTGAAATCTATAAAGTTGAAAGGAGTAACTCATATAGCTCGTGAAACAGGGTGGCGTCGATGAAGGTGAAGAACCAAGAGCTGCAGCCATCAGGGAACTGAGAGAAGAAACAGGCATTACATCAGCATAAATTCTTATGGAGGTTTGTACCTTAAAATATCTTTCATTGCATTCTTCTTCATATCTAATAAGATGAAATAACTCGATATACTATTTTGTAGAGTCTCGAGCAATGCCAACATAAAGATGTTTCACTCAGATCACTGCTCTACAGGACACTGAGTTTCCGGAACATTACTTTAACTTCGCAACATTCAACGAGTTAGGAGCGCGCGCGAGTAACCGGGAATCAATTCTTACATGTACTTTATCATGTACTTCATACTAATGTTTTGTTAATATTTCTCACTATATGATATTCACTTGACAGATTACATAGGGTGTGTTAAGAAAGTTGGATCGATTATCAGTGGCTTACAACCTTATATTACGTCACTTTGTACCTCAGAGGATTTAAAAGAATGTGAAGCCGCAGTTTTGACTATTTCCAAAATGTGGAAGGAGTCAAATGGTGATCCTTCAGTCCACACGGTTTTAGCAACGGATACAATAGTGAATGGATTCATCGATGTACTTTCAGCTTCTTTAAGTCGGGTGATATGATTATAGAAATGGGTTAGGACATAGAACAAACAGCTTAGGATTCACAGAGGTTAGTCATCTATAATCCCTAATCGTAATAAAAAAAAGTGTAACTTACTAGCTGTTTTTTCGGGCAGATTCTGCGTGATCTTTATAATTATACATGTACTTCTTTTCTGCGACAGGATAAATATTGGTAAACACATATGCACTTCAGGTCAAATGTGCTACTGAATTGAGTTGGCTAAAACTTTTTGGACGGGAGAACACCTTCCAATTTAGTTTCGTTCATTGTTGAAAGCATTACGGTGGATGGCTGTGCTACAGGTAGTCACACTAAGCTATGGCCGAAGTTAGTTTTACCTTCCGCGTATAACGAATGTTTGTAATATGTTTTTAGAATTTACACCTGATAATATCTGCTCATGTTCAGTTCCCACATCCTTTGCAATCTCCATATTTTTTTACATGTGAATTTCTTTTTTGAGTTCAAGTTGTTATTGTTACAGTTCTTGGTATGTTTTTTTGTTAAATGTGTTATCGTTATTGGTTTTTTATATGTTATTTGTGTTAAAGTTTGGAACTTAACACAAAATTTTAATGGTACTATACAGGGGGTTACCTTATAAGCTAAAAGGCATAAGTACTTTTACATAAGATAACCATGTCGGCTTTGCTATCTGTTCGGGCAAATCCAAGCTTGGCAATGGATCCGATTCCAGAAAACCTAGCGGTGGCACTTGCTGCTAAATTGGCATAAAAAAGTGTTTACGAGGTCTGACAACATGTTTTACCTAAGGTAAGTGTTCGACTCTTTTGATGTTAGATGTGGATGTTTGGTTACAGAAAGATTTGAAAGCTTGAAACACTTGTCATCCAAGGTACTGAGTTTGTAAAAGTTCTAGTAATGTGTTTTTGGTTTTCTTCTGATCTTTGAACTCATATAATACTTACACTTTTCTGATGCCGTTTTAGGAAAAACTATTGTATAAACTTAAAAAGCTAACAATAGCCTGTTGCGTCCAACAATGGGTGAACAAAGGCTATTGTATAATCCGGGTTTTGATGGCATACTTGCCAACAATGGGTTAATACATTCTACAATTCAGGGCAAGTAAAGTTATTCATTTTTATATGACTGTGTTATTGCGTCCAAATATAGATCATGGTTTAAGTTATACTCATTTTTGGCACTGCGTTATTGTGACAGTTGTTGCTCCCATAGCCAACTCTTCTGACGTACAATCTCGCACGGGTATGGCCAACAGATTCGAACAACTGCTGGAATCTGGTGATTTTGTTCATGTTCTTGGTGATGCTCATGTCTATAGCAATCATGTTAGGCCACTGCAGGACCAGCTTCTAAAGACACCTAAACATTTTCCAGTAAGCATAATGTTTAGCTTACTAGCAAAATTATTGGAGATGGCTATTTTGACCTATTTACTTTTAAATGTGTCAATTTGGGTTGTGTTTTAAGTCTTATGCTTCATGCCAAAACAGTTAGCAAAAAGAGGAATGGGCCAGACGGATTGAAAGTGGCCTAAAGTCCTAAAGTCTATTTTTAATGCATACAATCTCCAAAGTTATTCTTTTTGAAAGGTTAGCTTAATATCCTTATGATATTGTTTTTGTAATTGATGAGGCGAAAAGTGTACCGCTTTTAAGGGGTCATTTAAGCCCGAAATCGTATTTATTTGATCAAATATTGCCCTAAATCGTTCCTTTTGTCATTTTAGGTACTTTTGAGGAGAAATCTGGAAAAGGAGGCATTTTGGACGTTTTTGGAGCATAAAAGTGAAGAAAACGGCAAAGTCTCAAAATTGTGCTGAAAGTCACCTTTGACGGCGTCAACATTAACTCCAGACGGCGTCATGCCTTGGCAAGAAAAGTTGGATGTGAAATTTACTCATGACGGGCCAGTGAGTTTGCATGAGAATTCTGACGGCGTCACGCTTTAACTAAATCAAGGGCGTCACGGCTTAAATCAAAGAGGGACGGCGTCACGTTATAGGTCCGACGGCGTCAAGCCTTGATAAGCCAGAATGGATTTTTGAAGAGCTAAAGAGGGACGGCGTCAAGAAGGTCACCCGGGAACCCTAAAAGCGGCGAGGTGACGGCGTCACAATGCATAAGGTGACGCCGTCAGATGTCAAAGTCTATATATAGTTTTCTAATTTTTTGTCATTAGGAGAGAGCTTAGTGTGTGGAATTTTGGGATAAAACCCTAAGACGATTTTAGCTACTTTTTCAGGGCTTCTTGCCTTGAGATCTTCCATGTTTCATTGAAAGATAAGTTATCAATTAATCATTCAATATGTCTATGTGTTGTTTGATTCTATCTTATGCTTGTCTTTTGTTTAACATGTTAGGCTAATTTTATCTTGTGTTTGCTTAGATCTAATGAAACCTAGCTATTGATTATTGGTTGTTAGTGTGTTGTTAGTTGTATTGGATGATTGTTAATCTATGTTAGGCTTAAGAAAACTGGCTAACTTCCTATTCGGTAACTTGCTTGAACGTCTTAAGAAACATGAACCAAACGCGTACTAAAGGTTTATATGGTTGTATTTAATGCACAAGCGAATTCTAGTGATCCCATGTTAGGAGCTTCCTAGCCGGCTCGACATAGGAGTGAAGTAGGAGCTTGTAGAGTTTGGGGAAGTAAGTACGCCACCCCACGAATGGTATTAAGGAATACACCCGTCATCCACGCGACTAATACACACTAATTAACCGGTAAAAGATAGTTAGGGAGTAAGGAAATCTAAGTAAACACATTTCTCCACACATAAGTTTCTCACCACTTTTCATTTTTGTTATTTTATTTTATTTGCATTTGTAGTAATTTGGGTTAGTTGACTAGCAACTAATTCCGCCCACTCCTTCAAAACCCGAGATTTTACTTGCTTTCATAAAAATATAAAAACATAAAAAGAATCTTCCTCAACCCTTAGACCTAATTAGAGTAGCCTTTCACACCTAACGAACACTATTCCCTGTGGAGAACGATCAATCCCCCGTACTTACCACTACACTATACTACATCGGTCAGGTACACTGCCTGGTGGGGTTGTAAGCCTCTTGAGATCCCTTGAGAGGTAAAACCTGTTGTAAGGTTGCAAAACCCACGCATCAAGTTTTTGGCGCCGCTGCCGGGGAATAGTTATTGTTTAGGTTGAATTTTTATTTCTATTAGGTCTACTCACTAGATTCCTTTCTAGTGAGATTTTTATTTTATTTTTCTAGGTTTTCTTTAGTCTATCTATTTTCTTCGTGTCTTTGTTCGTAACCATTACCGTCCGACATCATGGAAGATGGTAATATCCTTAACCCCCACAACCCACCACCACAACAACCACCACCACCTCCTAGAGCCCGTACTTTAGGAGAGTATTCCCGTCCTAGCCACCACGGCTATCGAAACACCATTGAGCTCACTCAAGGAGCCAATATCACACCCTTGCGATCCGACACCATCCGGTTGGTGCAAAGCGGATGCGCATTCCATGGACTTCGTTCTGAAGATCCTAATCAACATCTCAAGGACTTTCTTAAAATCGTTGATTCTATAGACCTTGATGTTGCCACTCGAGAGACGACCCGATTGCGTCTCTTCCAATTCTCTCTGCGGGACCAAGCTAGTCAGTGGCTAGAACGTCAACCCGCAGGATCCATCACCTCTTGGGATGATCTCACCACTCGTTTCCTTGCTCAGTTTTTCCCACCGGGAAGAACTACCAAGCTAAGGAATGATATCTTGATGTTCCAACAACGTCAAGGCGAAACTCTCTACGAGGCATGGACTCGATTCAAGGACTTACTCCAAAAAGTCCCTCACCATGGCATAGAACTTTGGCTCCAAGTCCAAATCTTCTATGACCATATCAATCTCTCCACAAGGCAAACCATTGACCAATCGGCCGGTGGCAAGCTACGTGATCTAAGTGCGGAACAATCATGGGCTCTCCTAGAGGATCTTGCTCTTTATGACAACGAAAGTTGGAGTGATCCCCGTGATTTGAATAAAACGGTCAAGGCAATATCTTTGCCTTCTAACAATTCAAGCACTTCCGACCGTAGGATCATAGAACTTGAAGACCAAGTCAAGTTTCTCATGAAATCCTACGAGGCTCCTAAACCTTCAAGCCAAGTGAACAAAATCACTTCTTCATGTGAATTATGTAGTGGTCCCCACGACACTCGTGATTGCATGGAACTCCCCGAACAAGCTTTTGCGGACTACGCATCCTCGCGTACCGACGGAGCGGGAGACAAGTGGTACACTTTCAAGCCCGAGCCAAACCATTATGGTGATTCATACAACCCCTCATGGAAAAATCACCCGAACCTTAGGTGGAAACAAAACCAAAACTCACAACAAATCAATTCTTCCAACCCACCTAATCGTTTCCAATCAAGCGGTTCCAACTCGAACCGTACTTTCAACAACAATCCTTCCGGCAATGGTAGTACCAATAACTTTGAAGGATTGATGTCTCAATTTATGGCATCTCAAGAAGCTCGTTTAGCCAAGTTTGAAGCCGATTTCAAACAAAAACAAAGCGAGATGACCAATAAGATTGACACCTTGTTGAAAGCCCTCAATGACCGAGAAATGGGAGCACTCCCTAGCAACACGGTCAAGAACCCGAAACTAAACGTCAACGCTATTTCATCGGTTTCGTCCCCTAGTTCTTGTCCACAATATTATTCGGTCAATTCCATGAGCACGTGTTTCAAACAAACCCAAGTCGTTCCAAATGACCAAGAAGTTATGACATCCAAATTGGTCAACAACATAGTTGAAACACCTCCCACTCAAAACCTTGACGAAGAATTCAAGGAGCTCCACCTTGAAAGTCCGGTTGTTGATGAGTTGGATGAAAAGAAGCTCAAGTTAGGCGAAAGAGGGACCGCCTTTGTTCAAAACAAGCTACCTAAGAAATTAGATGATCCGGGCTTATTTGTTCTACCTTGCAAGATCGGTAATTCGGAGGCTTATGACACATTAGCCGATCTTGGATCAAGCCTTAACCTACTTCCGTTACCTCTCTACACCTCTCTAAAACTTGGAAAACTTGAAGAAACCGAGGTAATAATAGGCTTAGCGGATGGAAGTGTTGCTTACCCGGTTGGAGTAGTTAAGGACGTGTTAGTGCACATTGGAAAACTAACCATTTTAGCCGATTTCCACGTCCTTGATATGGTTAGCGACCCTACATGCCCCTTGTTGATAGGTAGAGGATTTTTGGCGACCGCTAGTGCTATGATTGATTGTAAGGAATCCAAGATAGCGGTAGGAGAAGGAGATACTTGGTCTGTCTATGATGTTAAGAAACATGCCTATGATACTAGTGAGGAACCAACACCACATTGGCTAGAATCAAATAGGAGACCATCTAGATATGGACCTTGGATTGATAGAGACTTCATAGGACCCCAACGCCCATTTTACCTAGAAGAGGACTTTGTTAACCGAACGCATTCGGTGGAGCAACTCTTGGCTAGGGACACCGAATTGGATCCATTTGAAGACCCTCTAGTTTTTAGAAAGATGATTGATTTCCTAGGAGTTTTGCCAATTAACCTAGGAATGAATAAGTGGATTTGTGAGGAAGATGATCATAAGTGGAATTGGGATAAACCACCCAAAGATGGAAATGGGTCATGGCATATCAAGGTGACATTGTATGACCCGTATGGAGAGAAGTTTGAAAAGACATATCGTACTAAGCGAACCAATAGGAAACTTCAATCCAAGCTTAACCCTAAAGACGTCCTTGATGACGAGCTCACTTACATAGGGTAGCGTGACTTTGAGTCTAGCTACAAGACTCGTTAATAAAGAAAGGCGCTTCTTGGGAGGCAACCCAAGCTTTATTTGTTTTATTTGCTTTGTGTGTTCATTTGTTTGGTGTGTTTTGTTTTATTTGTTTCCGATATGTGTGTTTATTTTTTATTCTTTATTGATTTCAATGTCAAAAACTAATTTGTGAAAATGCTTATTTTGTTTTTAACTTCGTCTTAACTACATATAAAAGGTATTTTGCCAAAGAAATTGTAAGGGAAATCTAAATCGGTTTATTTAGAACACATATGAACATGAATCGTAATAATAATAAATTAACAAACTATTTCGTATTGTGTTTTGATCAAATGCTTTGTATAGATTCATAATGATGTTTGCAGATTTCCAGGAAGTAAGGTAAAGGTTTTTCCAGAAATTTTCCGGAAACTTAAAACGAAAATTTTTTGTCCAGGTCATTTTGACGGCTAGGGGTTATAACCTGACGGCGTCATATTAATTTCCAGAAATTTTTGAAAATTTGTTTTCATAAAAGTTTTATTAAATCTCCAACTTATAACTCCAGGAATCTGCAAAGTTTCATTCCACAGCTTATATCCTTATATATAGATTTTATCCCCATGTTATGCAGTTTCGTGTTTGTTTTCTCAGGTTCAACAGGTTATTTTGACAAGGAAATGTTTGAATCAAGCTTATGGCGATGCATTAGTCATGGAGCTTCAACATTCTCTTTGGAGGAAGATTTAACCGTGTAATTTCATTATCCAACGAGCGAATCAGGGGAGTATTTGATTTCATTCTTTTACTTTTTCTTTTACATCTTGTTATTTGAACATTAGGGACAATGTTCATCTTAAGTGTAAGGGGAGGGTAAAAGTACGATTTAGAGAATACAATTGCGTTTGATTTTTGTTTGTTTAATAGTAGATGTGTAATAAAACTGAGAGAAATACTTGTTAAGGTAATTTTAGTGCCAAATTTAAAATTTTTTTACAACATTTAAGAGTGAAACTTTGATCTTAATGAGCGTCTCACGGATAGGAGTTATATGACTAGCACAAAAACCGTACCACTAAAAAATTTCCCACCCCCAAATATGTGAGGTTCGCCCCTAGAATTGGTAGGAAAAGCATTTATGCTATGATGTGTGTACCGGTAGCACTTAGATTCTAGAACTTGCGTTAGGACCATTCCGAGGCCACAAGTGAGACTACATTCGTGTAGTTAGATTTACTACATGATAAGAGGCATTAGGATTAACCCATGTTTTACACCTGTGTTTTTGTTATAATTACATTGGCTACATTGGTCAAGTAATTCTCCCACACCCTTTGCGTTGTACTCATTTTTAGTACACGATACCCCTAGTACACCCCTCAGAGCCTATCTTTTCGTTTCGACCTTTAAGCATTTTACTTAAAGGAAGAATTTGTTACACCCCACTTAAATGTACACCCAAATCGCCTTAGCCTACCTTGTATGCACTCATTTTTAGTGCATTATTGTGACAACATTTGTTTAAACCCAAGTTAATTATCTAATTGATTACATGGTTGCTAAGTCGAGTCATATCCTTGTACATATTGTTTTGGGACGATTGGGACTCTTGGGTAAAGTACTAGTGTAATGGAGTAATGGGGAAGAACATCATTTATTACCCCCATATGTGCTAAATGTTTTAAAAGTACTCCAAGTTTTTCAATTATCTTAATTCGAGTCATTAGAATAGTTATTTGTAAAATTATATAAAAGTTCAAGTGTAAGGGGGATGCAATGCCCCTATGATGTATTATTTTGGATGGTAGGGTAAAAGTGTATGCAAAAAAAAAAAAAAAAAAAAAAAAAAAAAAAAAAAAATCAAAAAAAAAAAAAATCAAGAAAAATACAAAAAAAAAAAAAAAAAAAAAATGAGAAAAAGAAAAATAGAAAAAACATACGGACTACCATCCCGTTTTATTTTATGTTTATTTTATGTTTATGTTATTTTGTTTCTAGCTTAAGATCGAGTCTAGTCTTGGCTTAGCAACGTTGTATAGTACATGTGATTGATCAAGATCTTTAACTAGCCACCAGTAAAATATCCCTTATCCAACAAAACCGTGTTTTCCTTTTCCCTACACCTAACGTTATAACCCATTTAAAAGCCCTCTTTGATAGTTTATCTTAGGTGCTTACGCCTAGTGGAGGAGGTTTTCGATCCTTTCCCAAGCCTATGGTAATCTATTTGCTATGACAGGTAGTGAGAGATATTTTCCGTTTTCATTTATGAGATTTATTTTGATGACACTTGAGAGATGTGAGTATCTAAACACTACTTGTGAGGTGCTAGTATGTAATCTCCGTGCTTATTATGATTGAAGTGGAACGATTATTTGTTGTAATTACTTTTATGTTTGCATTAAATGACCCCTAACTTGTATTTTGATTAGAATAAAAGCGCATTTGCTTGAGGACAAGCAAATCTCAAGTGTAAGGGTATTTGATGAGGCGAAAAGTGTACCGCTTTTAAGGGGTCATTTAAGCCCGAAATCGTATTTATTTGATCAAATATTGCCCTAAATCGTTCCTTTTGTCATTTTAGGTACTTTTGAGGAGAAATCTGGAAAAGGAGGCATTTTGGACGTTTTTGGAGCATAAAAGTGAAGAAAACGGCAAAGTCTCAAAATTGTGCTGAAAGTCACCTTTGACGGCGTCAACATTAACTCCAGACGGCGTCATGCCTTGGCAAGAAAAGTTGGATGTGAAATTTACTCATGACGGGCCAGTGAGTTTGCATGAGAATTCTGACGGCGTCACGCTTTAACTAAATCAAGGGCGTCACGGCTTAAATCAAAGAGGGACGGCGTCACGTTATAGGTCCGACGGCGTCAAGCCTTGATAAGCCAGAATGGATTTTTGAAGAGCTAAAGAGGGACGGCGTCAAGAAGGTCACCCGGGAAACCCTAAAAGCGGCGAGGTGACGGCGTCACAATGCATAAGGTGACGCCGTCAGATGTCAAAGTCTATATATAGTTTTCTAATTTTTTGTCATTAGGAGAGAGCTTAGTGTGTGGAATTTTGGGATAAAACCCTAAGACGATTTTAGCTACTTTTTCAGGGCTTCTTGCCTTGAGATCTTCCATGTTTCATTGAAAGATAAGTTATCAATTAATCATTCAATATGTCTATGTGTTGTTTGATTCTATCTTATGCTTGTCTTTTGTTTAACATGTTAGGCTAATTTTATCTTGTGTTTGCTTAGATCTAATGAAACCTAGCTATTGATTATTGGTTGTTAGTGTGTTGTTAGTTGTATTGGATGATTGTTAATCTATGTTAGGCTTAAGAAAACTGGCTAACTTCCTATTCGGTAACTTGCTTGAACGTCTTAAGAAACATGAACCAAACGCGTACTAAAGGTTTATATGGTTGTATTTAATGCACAAGCGAATTCTAGTGATCCCATGTTAGGAGCTTCCTAGCCGGCTCGACATAGGAGTGAAGTAGGAGCTTGTAGAGTTTGGGGAAGTAAGTACGCCACCCCACGAATGGTATTAAGGAATACACCCGTCATCCACGCGACTAATACACACTAATTAACCGGTAAAAGATAGTTAGGGAGTAAGGAAATCTAAGTAAACACATTTCTCCACACATAAGTTTCTCACCACTTTTCATTTTTGTTATTTTATTTTATTTGCATTTGTAGTAATTTGGGTTAGTTGACTAGCAACTAATTCCGCCCACTCCTTCAAAACCCGAGATTTTACTTGCTTTCATAAAAATATAAAAACATAAAAAGAATCTTCCTCAACCCTTAGACCTAATTAGAGTAGCCTTTCACACCTAACGAACACTATTCCCTGTGGAGAACGATCAATCCCCCGTACTTACCACTACACTATACTACATCGGTCAGGTACACTGCCTGGTGGGGTTGTAAGCCTCTTGAGATCCCTTGAGAGGTAAAACCTGTTGTAAGGTTGCAAAACCCACGCATCAGTAATCGTAATACATAATTAGCACCTTAAGTTAAACAAATTAAAGAGACAAATAGATGTTTGTGGGTCTACATAAAATGTCCTTTTTAGAATTGTTTTAACTTTAACCAGAACTGCATCGAACCGTCAATCAACTTCTGTGACCCACACATCTTGCCACCTTCAGTAATTTTGTATTTCGTGTGGACTAATAATAGTACTTTTTTTACTTAATGTTCTGTCAGTATCTTTAGTGAGAAGAGGATGGTTACAGTTACTATTGACAAGCTTATTTAAATTTTACTCTGATTACAGATTTTGAAGATCAATTCTGAGAAGAAGGATATAGATGCTTTTGTGGCTGATGATTTTAAGCTCATTGGCTATAATCCTCACCAGAAAATAGAAATGAAAATGGCAGTATAGAGCTACATTCTATCTTCCGAATTTTTTGTAAGGACAACTATGAACTCGAGTTCCCTCTTTGCTTTCTTTGGCATTTGCATATACTGCTAATAGGGTAATTCATATTATGAAAAGCCACTGAATATTGGTTTACTGCTATTAGTGGAAACACATGATTCAGAAACGTAACTTTAAAACTTACAAGTGCGCAGAATCAAATCTTTTGACTTTCAGGTTTAAAGCCTCACTTTTAGCGTTGTAGTTCATAGTCGGCCACTTGTCTAACATGCTTTCTATGTTGAAAAAAGGATATTTTTATTTCTCTTTTACAAAGACATGGCACTAAGATATTGTTATGGGCTGCTAAAAGATTCTATAGGTGTCAATTTCTGTCCATTGACTTATAAATGAGTCGTTTCAGGGCATATCTTATAATTAACAGTGATAACTCAATAGTAGCTAAACAGGAAACATTTAAAAAAAATCATATTCTTACTGTAATAGTATTTGACACTAATTGTTTATATAAAGATAGTTTTTCATTTTTTTGTGACAGTGTTTCATGTCAACAGACCCGACCCATATGAAAGTCTCCATTTGACCCATTATATAATCCATCTGACCTGCACATTTTGCCACCTTTTGAACATACCCATCTAAAGGTATGTTTTCCTGACTTTAAAATACACATTAACAATGTTTAATTTTACATGCATGCACATTTGACGTCAATTTTTTACGTAACGACGTGGATATGCTGAACTTATTACCTACATAGTAACTTTGAATCCTTTAATTTCACAACTTTACTGGAGCTAAGGTGATTTGGTCTGCAGTTATGTTTTGCCTTCAAAAGATTATCATGTTAACCTTTATGCTATGGTAAACTTGAAACGATAGCCTATTATGCATTGTTTGAGTTGTACCTTATTCTAGAGTCATTGTACCTTTGGCCTCCTTATAGAAAAAGTAAGAACTTTGTATCCCTTAATCTATAAGGCTATGGAGTCCCATTTTATGAATCCCTTAATTTATGCTGGACATAATTAAAGCTTTATGTTTATGATAATTAAGTACCGTAAATTCAAAAATCATTGGTGTTACGTGACTACAGCTGTTGATAGCTATCTATACCATTGAAATTACTGCAACTTGCTTATGGGTCTTTTTTTTTTAAACTCAAATGGGTCAGATAAAAAAATACCTTTTACGCATTGGCTGAATTGGGTAATAAGTCACTGGAAGTCTATACTTAATGAATAAAACTTCCTAAAATGCTTTAATTTTAAGAGCCGACAAGTTTTAGGAAGTTTGTATAGGATAATATAGGTTGCACTAAGATGGGAATATATTTTTGATATCTCAGTGTGCTGCATAATTATTCTTTTCTACACAAACATGCTGTATAATTGATTAGTGAACGTTGAGGCCTATTATATTTTAGACTACAATCTATGGTTAAAGGGTAATATAAGTTAAGAAATCAGAATGCAAAGGCAATGGCACAAATAACAACAAATATCATAATCCCAACAGGTGGTTGAGGCTATTGTGACAGCACCTACAAGTGACCCTAAGTCAAGCGTATAAGAGATTGGGTTATCAGGTTTCGGGTCCAAACAGGTTGGTTTGGTTGTCGGGTTGTTAGCGATTTGCGACGAAATATGTGAATAACATGTTAGAAAAAGTGCAGCACACTTAAATCAGAATGCAAAGGCAATGGCACAAATAACTACAAATATCATAATCCCAACAGGTGGTTGAGGCTATTGTAACAGCACCTACAAGTGACCCTAAGTCAAGCGTATAAGAGATTGGGTTATCAGGTTTCGGGTCCAAACAGGTTGGTTTGGTTGTCGGGTTGTTAGCGATTTGCGACGAAATATGTGAATAACATGTTAGAAAAAGTGCAGCACACTTAAAGAAAAATGAAATAGAAGTAAGCCTATATAAAAGGTTATAGTAGTAATTGTTAGGAATTAAATGTTCAAGACTTAGTTTTGTATTAGTACTGCTGAAGATATAACGCTAACAATATTAATGGAGTTAGTACTGCTACAAGATTTTGATAATGCTTCACATAAGGTACTTTTTTTATTGTTTAGGCAACCTTAATATTGTATGTTGCCCATCAAAGCACAAACCATGTACACACATTATCTCTATTGATCATTCTAATTGTGAAAGTCGATCATCCTTCACATAAGGTAACTTTGTATTGATGAAAGTAGATTTAGTTTGATTGTAAATATGGTTATCAGAACAGACTTATCAACTAAATATGCTTATCAAGTAATTCAATTGAATGTGTTTCAATTTTTATAGGTTTTTATTTTTCTCAAAACCCTAATATCATTCATCCATCCTCCTACACAATGATCCATAATTTTTATTTGCCCTTTAATGATTTATTGTGGTCATAATTGTTGTATAACTTTTATTTTGTCGTAGATTTTTGTTGTATATTTTTGTTGTATAACTTTTTCTTCATATGCAGAAACTGATGATAAGGATATGCTATGCATATCACGTATTAATGAAATAAACAAAGTAAGCCTTATTCAACTCATAACTTTATGTTTACAGGTTAAAAAGGATGACATCATTCCTGGTTCTCCCAATAACATTATAGCATCCACTCGATCACACAAAAACTCAAACAAATTGTTCTTCAAACATAAAGATGGCATATTGATTTTTTTTAAATTATGTATTAGTGATTCTTCCTGTATTGTCAAACTCGATTTATTGGCATGATAGGGCTACATATATGTTATATAAACGGGTGATTGTTATATGAATCTGAAACCTTCTTTCTTTGATTCTTCGATCGGAATACGGATGAAATCCCATTATATTGGCGCTCATTTTTCCTTCAATCTTTTTTTTTATGTACCTGAGATTAGTGTCTCTGTAAGAGTGATTAGATGCTCAAAAATCATATGAAGACATAGATAGTAGTGTGAAAATGTGTGACTACGTAGAAAACACAAAATCAACATTGTTTGTGTGAAAGAAGTCTATAATTATCCACGTGTTAATACAAATATCGCATAAAAGTTTTATTTATATTTTACGATCTTTCTAAGTTTTGCTAATGAAAATTATAAACTTAGTTTACGCAAAGTTTAAAATAGACAAGTTTTAAACTTAAGTTTCAACTTTTCATTACATAACTAAAATGAATATGTAAGTGTGTGATAATGACTATGAACTGAGAATGTAAAGAAAAAAAGAATGTGCAGATTTGTTTGTGCAAACGATGAGTTTAAGCGAGATCAAATGGCTTCTATTTATAGCCAAAAACCTGTCAGACCTGTGGTTCCCACGGTACCCTTCGAAGGGTACCGCAAGTTCCTAACAGCTAAATCTTCATTGGATCTTGTGCAAAATTCTTTCTAAAATCTATATCAAATCTTCCTAGGATATTTTCAGATATGGCAATATTCTTGATGTGACAATATTCTTGATGTGACAACACATCAAAGTCAACTCTTGGATTATCTCACCCATGAGGTAAATATTGATTTAGAAGGGTTCAACGGGCACTAAGACAATTTTGGGACAACAAGATCGCAACTTTTCCCATACTGGATTAGTAGTTGTTTTCAGTAAACCCAAAGCTGTTATAAATCAAGTTAAACATAAACCATCTCTAAAACAAGGTGTAGGTCTTGTCAAAAAACGAGTTTAAATTCAAAACATATCAACAAAGGCTTGTTAATCCTATTCCCAAACACCCCTTCCCCAAAAGTAACTACAACAACCAACCAAACTATCACAACACAGGCTGAAATTATAACCCTCCTAGTCATTTCCAAACACCAAATTACATGCCATGTAACTCATGTCCGCCATTTCCATACATGAACCAAGTGAATGGCATGTTTAACACTAATGGACCCATGAGATATTAGGGACTAAATGTTTGAGTTGTATTGTTACTTAGGTGTGCTTAAAAGCTGGATTGGCACCGGATGAATGGATAAAATATAGCAGTTGTTCAAGGCACATGATGGGAAACAAAAATATATTCTCAACCTACCAAGCTTATGATGGAAATAATGTTACTTTCGGTAGCAACTTGAAAAGAAAAATCATAGGCAAATGTACGATTACTAATGACTCACTCTCTACTAAAAATGTTGCTCATGTTGATAACTTAGGATTCAACCTACTTAGCATTAGTCAATTATGTGATAAAAAGTGTAAGGTACTTTTTAACGAAAACGGTAGCGAAATATTAAAAGATGGTATAACCATAGAAAGAGGAATAGGAACAACAATATCTATGTTATGAAAAGGGATAAAACACCTAGAGATAAGCTTTGCTTAACCACTATAGATGATAATTCAACTCTTTGGCATAGACACTTAGGACACGCTAATATTAGACTTATACAATCTCTATCATCTAAGGAACTAGTTAGGAATTTTCCTAAGTTAAAATATGACCAACACTTTTGTGATGCTTGCAAAATTGGTAAAAAGGTTCATGCTAGTCATAAGGCTAAAAACATGGTGTCTACATCTAAGTGTTTAGAATTATTGTATATGAATTTATTTGGTCCATCCACTATACAAAGTTACGAATGAAACTTCTATACTTTGGTTATAGTAGACTATCATTCAAGGTATACTTAAGACAAAATTTTTGAAAAGTAAATATGAAGCCTTTGATCATTTTGAAATTTTAAGTAAGAAATTCCAAAACCAACAAGGTTGTGCCATTGTGTCGGTCCGTACGGATTATGGTAGGGAATTTGATAATGAGGCACAATTTGAAGCTTTTTGTGATGCCAACGGCATATCACATAACTTCTTGGCTCCTCGTTCCCCTCAATCAAATGGAGTAGTAGAACGTAAGAACCGTATACTTCAAGAGATGAGTAGAACAATGCTTAATGAAAAATCCATACCACAAAAGTTTTGGTGTAACGCAGTAGATACTTCAACTTAATTTTTAAATAGAATTCTAGCTCGACCATTTTTGGGGTAAAACACAATATAAACTATATAAAGGTAAGAAACCCACTTTAGGATACTTTAGAGTTTTTTGAAGCAAGTGCTTCATCCTAAACACTAAGGATTACCTCACCAAATTCAACCCAAAGTCTTATAAAGGTGTGTTCCTTGGATATTCACAAAATAATAAAGCATACTTTGTTTTACATAAACACACTTTAAGAGTCAAGGAATCGTTGAACGTAACTTTTGACGAAAGTCGACATCCGTCTAAGACATCATCTTTGGTATATGATGAACTAGTTGAAAGTCGAATTCTTGAAAACCAAATCGACACAAATAAAGACAAGGAAGATGGACCATTAAACAATGAAATTGTTAATGTCAAAGAGTCTAAAAATCATCCAATAGACAATCTTATAAGAAAATTAAATGAAAGGACTTTAAGGTCAAAAGCTCAAAATGAAAGTAACTACACTTGTTTCGTGTCAACAATTGAACCCAAAAATATATATAAATGACGCTATAAAGGACGAAAGTTGGGTTTTAGCTATGCAAGATGAATTAAACCAATTTGTCATTATTGAAGTGTTGACTTTAGTACCTCGACCAAAGGATCAAGCCGTAATTGGAACAAAATGGGTTTTTCATAATAAATTAGATGAAAATGTTGTCATGTCTTGAAACGAAGCTATGCTAGTTGCACAATGTTATAATCAACACGAAGTCGTTGACTATGATGAAACTTTCACTCTGGTAGCTATACTTAGTCTATTAGAATATTACTTGCATATGCATGCGCAAATGAATTTAAACTGTTTTAAATGGATTTCAAAAGTGCATTTTTGAATGGCTTTATAAATGAGAAAGTATATGTCACACAACCTCCCGGCTTCATTGATTTTGAAAAACCAAATTATGTCTATAAACTTAAAAAGGATTTGTATGGTCTTAAGAAAGAACCAAAAGCATGGTATGATCGACTTAAAGCATTCTTAATTAAACGTGAGTATACTATGGGCCTAGTAGACAACACACACTTTTACAAAGAAAAATGTTTCGCACATTATTATTGTCCAAACTTACGTAGAAGATATTATATTTGGATCGACTTGTCAAGAGTTATGCAACGATTTTTCAAAAATCATGCACGACGAGTTCGAATGAGTATGATGCATGAACTCAATTCCTTCTTAGGATTACAAATTAAGAAATTGGAAGATGACACATTTTTCAACCAATCTAAATATATACAAGAAATGCTAAAGAAATTTGTCCTAGAAGATTCCAAACAAATTAAAACTCCTATGTCCTCAGAAACTAAGCTTACTAAGGATGGCGAGGGAGAATCCGTTGATAGCACAAAATATAGACGTATGATTGGTAGTTTACTCTATATTAGGCTAGTAGACCGGATCTTATGTTTAGTGTATGTCTTTGTGCTCGTTTTTAAGAAGATCCAAAGACTACTCATCTTGAGGCGGTTAAACACATCTTTAGATACATCAATGGTACTACATACTTAGAATTATGGTATCCCAAAGTAACAAGAATAGAAACCATACTGTATGACGATTCAGATCACACTGGAGATTATGCAGATAGAAAAAGTACAAGTGGTATATGGAATTTAATCTGATGTTGTCTCACATCATGGTTCTCCAAGAAGCAAACGGCTCTCTCCATTTCAACAACTGGATCCGAATATGTATCGGCAGGAAAAGCATGACAACAAGCACTATGGATGAAACAAGTTATCGTCGACTACAATATCAAACTCAATGATATACCCATTCTATGTGATAACAAATGAGCAATCGACTTAAGTAGAAATCCTGTTCAACACTCTCGAACCAAACACATAGAAATACGCCATCACTTTCTAAGTGATAATGTCCAAAAAGGAAACATTTCTATCGAGAAAGTTTCTTCGGAGGATAATATTGCAGATATATTAACTAAACCTTTAAAACGAGAATCTTTCAATCTTCTTAGACTAGGACTAGGTTTAATGGAACATACATTGTAGGATCAACGACTTAATATGTCTTCTGAGATATCTAAGTTTGACATTGTTGTGATAATGTCATATCCTTTAAACCATAAATCAACATTTTAACATCATATGTTAAAATGTAATCTAAATGGTAATCTAAAAGGTAATCTTCCTAGGTATACACCCCAAGTGACAATGACCTTTGAGGAGTATACATAAGAAACTCGAGTGGAATCCGCTTGTCCTCACCGAGTAAATATGTTTAACCTTAAGACCAAGTATATTTACAGGCCACTAAGATAGGACTATCCGTCTTAACCTGGATCCCTTAGATCTTACCCGACATTACGTCAAAAATAAATAGTCAGATTATTTATTTTGGGTTAATAGTAGCCACGGAACCCTTCGATTAGAAGCACGGAACCCTTCAAAAGGTATGGCGGGTTTCGCATAACTGAAAACAAGTTAAATCAGTAAAATCAACCTACTATCTTTATTTTTCCCCTATCCAAACATACACTGACGAAAACTAAACCCTCAACATAATATTTTAATTAATCTCTCTAGAAATTCACCACTCAATCCTAGTCCCTAACAACATTATAAGTGATTTCATTTTCTTATCAAATCTGAGTCTAGGAATTCTATTTAGAACAAAAAACCTAAGTTGGGGTTTTTGAATTTTCATGTTTATTTTTTTAGTTTACACTTGAACAATAGATAACTAACTATGCTTCATTAGTTAGGAATTGCATCTTAGAATTAACAAAATCGATTTTGAAGAAAAACACCCCAAGTTAAATTTTTGTGAAAATTTCTCACGACTAGGACACTCATTAAAAACTATTTTTGTGCATTTATTAATACAAAGTAAAAACGTTTTTCATCATAGCACTAAGTCTCTTGAATGCTAAAGCAAATACATAACTAATATGTATTTGCGGGTACATTCAACCGAGCTATATCAAATTAGGAGTGTTAGGTTTATCTCATCGCTCATTTACTTGTTTTCCTTTTCCTTGAGTCAAGATAACCAAACCTCCACATAGTTTGCATATAGGTACACACTAGAACAACTTCAAGTTAGTCATTTTTCCTTGCTTTGATATTGAAGTCACTTTATCTTTGTCTATAAACAAACATGCCTAATGCCAATCAACATGACTACCTCCGAACCGCCATTCCACCTTTCTTCGAAGCTTAAGGAGATTTTGGAAGGTACTTGTTACGTCATGTGGTGGGTTATTTGGAAGTTTCATAATCAAGTATTGTTTGGTCCTACTCAACCGCGTTTGGAGCTTCTTTTCGTTGACATTGTTCATTTGTCGTATTCATTGTGTTTTAATAGATGTAAATTTAATTTTGATTGGAACGATTGGATGAAATGTCCTAGTTATCTTTCTTTGTAATCTCTTCTAGCTCCTTGCTAGTTTCTAATAAAATTGCCTTAAAAAAAATCACAACTTTTCTATATGTTTTTATATACTTGTTTAACCCACTGTTTTTTAAAGGCTTTTTTAGGTTAGATATGGAATTTTCTCTTTTTAATATGAAATGTTTTGTGCTTCATTTTCTATCCTTTTTACAATCCGTACAAAGCAGTAATGTTTTGACCATGATAACAAAAACTTTTCAAATTTTATATCTTAGAGAAACCAGAATCCAAAAAGCAGTATTGTTTCGACCACTTTTTGTCATCAGATCCATTAGTCGCTCACTCTATTGATAATCATCCTATAACCTCTATTTGACTCAAATCAACCACCACCTTCTTTTGGCTTAATTATAAGAATTTTAAACCAACAGTTAGCAGTCGTGTTCTTAAAAAGTGCTTAAAGACAGTTGTAAAAACAAACCCTTTTCCGATTCATTCACACCGGTAAACCAAGCGCACCCATAAATTTTTAGACAAATGTGATTCTATAGATTTTGAAAAATGTGATTCTATACTTTTAGTGGGCTATGTATATAAATTATTTGGGTCATTGGGTTGTTATCTTTCCCCTAATGAACTGTTAGTGCTTTAAGTTGGAAGTTCATTTTGTATCAGGTTCTTCAAGAAAGACGATCATTGGCCCTAAGAGCATTAGGTATGTTAACCTCAAGTGAAAGTTTCACCCACTGCCACGTTAGCGCCACGTCAGCTTTAACCTTTTCACCTTTAACTCAAAAAAACGCCCCTTATTATCACTCAACCTTAACTCAACTTTAACTTAATTATTTTCAAAATCAACCCCTAAACTAAAACTAATACTTCATTTAATAAAAAACATAACATTTAAAACACGAATTACATTAAACATTAAAGTTAAAACACGAATTACATTAAACATTAAAGTAAAAACACGAAATACATAGTACGATTAATACAAACTACGATACGATAATGAAAATAAAACTACAAATTAAGAAAAGGAATCATCTGAGTTATAACTCTCCTCACTCGAAGAAGACCTAAACTCGCCAGCTTAATACTTTGCTTCCATAATGTCAAACTAGTTCTTCCTAAGATGTTCTGCATCCCTGGCTTCCTGCTCCATATGAGCATGTTAGGAATATAAATATTCATATGAAAGACTCGGTCACCCCGAGTATCCATTAGCATTAAGTTAACTTGTAGGCTTATTAATATTAGTTTAGTTACAGTAATACTAGATTAGTTATAGTAATATTTGTGGATGTGGGTCGGGTCTTTACCCACTGTCAGCTCACTCCACAGCCCACTCGGAGCACTTAAACTTGTACTATATATATCCCTTCCTACACAAGGGAAGGGTTGGAACTCTTCTCATTTCAAGCTAATACATTTTCCTTTCTCTCTCTAAGTTTCCATCTTCTATCACTCTCTTGAATTCGATCCACACCACAAGATCCATACGTTTTCTAATTTGTTATAGCCTACACCAGAGCCCAGGTTGTGTTACTTTGTTGATTTGTTTGTGGTTCAAATCATGTTTAGAAACTGTTTATATACTATTTTTTGTATGCTGGAAAATTTTTTTCCTACTTTACTGCTAAACAGTTTTTATTCAAGAGTTATTGTATCAAAAATGGTCAAAACAAAAAAAGTCACGGATTTCATTTCAAGTTTCACACCTGTTTTTTTGTCCTTGTCCAAACAACAGTTTTTGTGTTATATACTAACAAATCTTGTGACTGTTTTGTACCATCCCGTGAAAAGTGGTCAAATAATGATCGGAATTTTTGGTCGGAATCTTGCCGGATTTCTTCGCTGCGGTTTGTGTCAAAAAGAGCAGTTTATTGTTGCGTTTTGCCTATTTCCAAAACTGATTTTTGATTGTTTACTTGAAAGGGGAAAGGGACAAACTAGTATGAAAGTGACAGCTCATTGCGGTTTGACTGGTCAACTGCGATTTGACTATGGTTGCGATTTGATCTTGCGGTTTGACAAATTGAGGACCAAATATTGCGATTTACTAAGGTGAAGTGCTGCCAAAATTTCAAGAGGTGTTGCGTTTTGCCTAAGAAGCTATGATTCACAACCAAATCCAACGACTGTCTAATAAACTTCACCTATGATCCTATAAACCATCTCACTGTATCAAGCCACTTCAAACACCGATTACAAGACCACTATACTACTCCCCTCGTCACAATCAACAACAGTTCCAACTTTCTCATACCTCAACATCACTCGAAAATGAAAAAAAATATATATATATACATGATCTTAGCTTATTTCTTTCATGTTATTCATTGTTACATCAAGATCTTTAAAGATCATAACATGAAAAAAATAAATTAAATCATCATCGATCTATAGTTGTTGAAGCCTGGCTTCTTTTAGATATCCGAACACTTAAAAGAAAAATCAACACATTAGTGATATGATCTTGCTTTTGATTCGGCTACAAGAAAACAACAAAACCTTAACCTACCCGAGACCTTTATAAGATCTTCAAGAACGAGACCATGTTCTAAGAACTTGAAGCTGAAAATCGTGCATCTTTCGTGAGATAATAAATCGATGAGAAGTTCTTGTGTGTAGTGAGAATTAGATTATAGATGATGATGAAGCTGCGATAAGATGAGATGAATCAGTCTTGACATATTCGTTTGGTGAGAGAGATATTAGGTTTTAGAAATAATACCGTGTGATTAGGGACTCTAATATAACACCTAGTATTTCATGTTTATTGGATTGGGATTGGGTTATGCTCTTTGTTGGGCTTTTGTATTGTATTTGGGCTGCTGATTGTTTCATACAATTATTTGGCCCATTGGTGAAACAATACATGGACTGACATTCAATTTAGCTATATATATTGGACTGAAAATGGATTGAGTGGTATTTTGGATTTACAAATTTTCACGGGGATACGTTTTTGAAAATGATCGGTGATTGTACTATGAGTTGGGATGGAAATTAGTGGACTATCAACAGTTGTTAATCCAAAAGTAATTTTTGGGATATACAATTTTTTATAATTATTTGGCGAAAAAGTGTGGTATTTTGGTTGTATAAAATTTCACGGGGATACTTATTCACGGCTATTTGTTATTTTTTTCAAAAATGACTACGGAGTTGATCGGCTATCACTTATTTGAGATTGAAGTTGAATTTCATGAAGGCGTCTACTAATTTTATCTTCAAATCGGGGATAGTTGGAGGCATAATTTCAATGATAACTTGCTTGGACATTGATGCGCGTGATGTGTCGTTGCGGTTTAGCAGTATTAATGCCTACTCAAGTTTTAAATTTATATTTAGCCGACTTATCAATAACACACACCCTTAACGAGCAGTGTACCCGGTCAGTATGAATATAATGGTAAGTAGAGTGTCGATCACTAAGAGTGGAACTTATTATCTAGTTATTCTAATCAATATTTTAATATCCTAAGTTAGCTATACAACCTAATCTAACGCAAGGGGGTTCAGCCTGAGAGACTGGCACGGTTTGGTTATAATTAAGTAGTAAACTAAACTAATGAGCACGAATCAGCGATTAGCACACACGTACACAGATAGATACTCGAGACAATAAGAAGACCTGTCCTGATAATTAAGTAGCTTGTCACTTGTTTTATTGCTAGTTTTATATGAAGTGTATATAATTAAACCTTTCTCGTTGGCTCTAATCTTATCGGCGAGTAAACCCTTAATGATTACTTATGTCTATCCTATTTATTTAAGCGTCTCTAATAAATAGGCGAGGAAGGGGCATGGCGACCCAAGCAAGACTCAGCTAGACACAGAGGTTATCAATGCACTAATAAAAGTCACCAAAGACATCAACATATAAACTTTAATTAATGGGAAAGCAATATTAAGGGGAGTGCATGATCTTCCGTAGTCACATGACACAAGCCCATCAATCCTGATGAATTAAAGTGTACTAAAACAATAAAACAAAACTACTTAATGAATTGAATACATGCAGGACCTTCTTACAGCTCTTGTATCTTCTTTTAGGTGTGTGTTGTGCTGCTTGGTCGTCTGAATTCGGCTCTAGGGTTATGCAAAAGGTCTCAGACTTCTAGAGCTAAGTGTCTCAAAATTCGTCTGGCCTTGAGGTATTTATAGTTTCTGTCTGAGGGATCGATGCGGCGCATTGAGTTGATAGATGCGGCGCATTGACTTAACTTCGCGTGGGGTCCAAGATTAATATATTCAGGAATATTCGTACACCGTCTTCAGATGCGGCGTATCTTGATTTTTGTATGCGGCGCATGTACTTTAGCTGTCTTGGATTGTAACTTGTGAAATCTTGATAGTGATACGCCGTATGTTAGAAGTATATTGCGGCGTATCTGGAGTAGAACGAGCTTGATCTTCTGGATTTCAGTAGGCTTTTGACATCTTGCTTGTTTTGCTCCATAATTAATCCAAAATCGCCAAGTTTCACATAATGCTTGTTTTTACCTGAGAATTACTAAAGTAAACATTAATGTATCGATTCTCATAGATAATATAATAAAACAAGTCAAATAAATAGGATAAATGATGATAATAAAATGTACTTATTTGAGTTCATCAAATATCCCCCCACTTGAACTTTACTTGTCCCCAAGTAAACCTTAGAATTAATCAAATGAAAATGTATCCTAAAAGATATAAGGATTTATTTTTATATTTAAGCACGTATTCGTTTTGTCATAATCACACAACCAAACACTTAACAAAGTAGAAACCAAAATAATTTTTAATGTAAAACAATTATAAATCGTTTAGTTGCTTAGTCGTGACGAATATTCTATCATAGGCTTGGCAAGTATACGCATCTCCCCCACTAAAGCCAAGGAGAAACAAGTCTAAAGCGGTAAAAAGGTTTGTTGGTTAAGGGTTGATCATCCTTTTTAATCTCTATCGATCTCATATTCCAGAAAAGGCGACAAAACTACAAATACATGATCGAATCCACGACCACGATACTTGCAATTGCTCAAATCCTTAACTCGAATAGGCTAAAGATAGGACCAAGTAATCTTTACCAATAATATTATATCAAAAAGGGCGAAAAAATCATAAATACATAGCCGAATCCACGACTACGATACTTAAGATTTCTCAAATCCCTAATCTCAATAAATCAAAGGTTTGGATGAAGAATGATATAGGGTATGGATAATATTTGGGATACAAATTGGTGTAAAATAAAAAATAAACAAAACAGATAAATTAAAATCCTAAGTGTGGTTAATCACTTTCCCAACCATCCCATGAATAAGACTCATATCATTGAATAACTCACGCTTTAACACTTGAAACACACGCTTTAGGTAGACACGAATTATACTCAACAAAATCTCAATCAAAGAATAACCTTAGTTGGCGTTCCCATAACGGCCAACTCCCATTCAATCCATAAATATAATATACAACAACAAATAGTGGTGATATCTCCCACTTAATACAAAACTTTACATAAGTTGGTTAAAACAAACTTTCAACTTTTCCTTTTTTTTTTTTTTTTTTTTTTTTTTTTTTTTTTAAAAAACTTTAACATATATTATGTGTAAAATTTCACAACTTTACTATCACTATTTTCCGGATAATTTTTTCATACTCTTCATACTTTCAGAAATAACTGTAATAGTGAAAGTAGCAAACACACGAAAAATAAACTAAAAGCTATACAATATTTACTTTCATACCAATTGCATTGTGCAATTTCCCGACCTAACCAAAGATAATGAATTACGCACGCGAACACAGGTAATGTAAGGAAACACACTTTGCCTAAAGCAATTAACCACGGATTTTAATCTACAGGGTAGGCTAAGGTGTAAGGGTGTATCGAAACATTATAACAAAGGTGTAAGAAACGAAAGGAATGGCTCTGAGGGTTTTTTCTAGGGGTATCTTACTCTAAAAGTGAGAGTAAACAAAGGGTTTATACGGGGGTTAACTAACCAGTGTAGTTAGTTAATATCACATAACATATAAAGGCTATTTGGGTGTAATCCTAGAAATTTACCAATTTAGACAAGTCACTCCAATTATATAGATAATACTTATTATGGTGGTCTCGAATAGTATACAAGCCAAAGTTCTAAAGTTTACAAGTCACCAGCACACTAAAGTTTTAATATTTTTGAAAGAATAGAGTTATGTGTGCGGTTATGTAATTTAGACTTTAAACAAACATGCTAAAAATTTAAATTTGATATATTAAGCGCATTTTAAGCATATTTTGAAAAAGTTTAGGACAAGTAAGTGTTCTAATTCTCCATCCCCCCACTTAAGTTAAACAACGTCCTCGTTGTTTTTGTGTCAAAGGTTAAAAACTGGAAAATAAAAGAATTAGAACAGAAAAACTCCCCTGAGATTTGCTCGGTATGATCCTCCATTATTCGTATAAGAGCAAAAATCAACTTTCTTGTGGATGAGAACGTTTAAGCTTCATAGATGATGTATCCACAAAAATTGCAGGAATCTATAATACCATTTAGACTTTAACACACCTGAGTTAAGAAGGTTCAAACTTGCATAATACATTAGTAGTTAGTAAAAATAAAACCTAAAAAAATTAAACTGTAAATCATCAGGTCAGTCGATACGCCGTATCTTATGGAAGAAGATACGCCGTATAGAGCCTGGAATAAATACGAATCAGAATAAAAGATGCGTCGCATCCTTAACCAGGGATGCACCGCATTAAATAAACTGACAGAAAGTTTTAATAGTCAAAAATAAAAATGCAGAAAATGAAATAAGATATGACCAGTGCAGGTGATGCGTCGCATCTTATGATGGAGATGCGCCGCATCTTCTGCAGGTCTGACAGACTCGACACAGAACAGAAAAGTAAAAATTTTTTCTTCCGGGTTGTCTCCCGGTCAGCACTTGTCTTTATTCCAGAGTCTTCAAGTTAGACTCACGTTCAGCTCCTTAATACCGATCACTGAAAGAGTCGGAAGCATCGCGCTCCCTCATCGCCAGTCCAGTAATATTGAACACTCCTTGCTGGTCCTTAATTTCCACGCCATTCTTCTTTAATATCTGTATAAACAAAGTTCTGTCCCTTTCGGGTAGAGATGACAAAATGATAGACGAGAAATTCTTATTATTATATAGGCATAAATATGCAAGGTGGGGTGGTAATTCAATAAACATATCATTATTCAGATTTGTATTTTCAACTATTCTCCTACGTTTGTAAATTACTTCGCAATCATACCACTCATCATCAGAATCATTAACAATATTGTGCCTAAGTTCGGTAGGTACATTAAGGTCAATAAATTACTCGAGGTTCTCATGATTAGGATTAGTTGAGTTGTTTTGAATCAATGTTTCTCCCATAAGCCTAGCTTCTAGATCGAGGTTCAAACGTTCTCTTAATCCTAGCACATAAACGCCTCTGATTATGCTCTTAGCAGGATTTTGGCAATTATAGACTAGTTTATTATTCCCTATTGATGAGTGTGTAAATACTCATCATTTTACACCCATTTAAGACATCAAAATGACCAAAAATAGCCAAATATATTGCAGATATCCTTGGTTTTGTGTTTTTATGTGTTTCAGGAACGAAGGATTGAAAACAGAGCGAAAACGGGCATTTTTGGATCGACTCGACAACAATGGTGCATATGATCAAGAAAAGTCAAAGTCTATCCCAAAAATACCAAAACAACACAAATAGTCCTTGGAAAATAAAATTCACGTTTGGCAGCCTTGGTCCCCGGATTTTCAGAATGTACAAGATTGGCCCCTAAAATTAAGCCTATTTTACTTTTTCATCCTAAACTAAAACCAAACCAAATAACCCATAATCCTATAACCCACCTAACCTAAACCCTTAGCCCAAAATACCCAAGCCCATACCCGGTTTATTTCACTTTTAGCTAAACCTAAAAACACCTCAGACAATCAGACCTCTCTTCCCTCTTTCCCCATTCCCGCCAAAAAACCCAGTACACCATCACCATCACTTTCCCTTCTCCCCATAACAATACCATGTCCTCCCCTGACAAACCCTACTTCCCCCCTCCTAGTACCCCTCACGTGATACCCATTTCCACGCTGGCAATCCTTGTGAACCATTTGGGCGCCAAAAGTCATTTAATGGCTGAGATCATCCGAAGTTTAATCCAAAGGTTGGAATTAAATCCCAAGAAGCACAGAAGCAAGTTGAAGCTGTTTTGTCTCACAAAACAAGCACAAGTGTGAAGACTCTTAGTTTTTTTAGAAATAGTATAAATAGAAGTCACATTGTAGCCTTGAAAGGCAGGTTTTAATTAGCTTAATTTAGGTATTTCTTTCTTTTCTGATTATTGTAATTTAGTTAGTTTTCAGTAATGTAATTTAATTTTTAGTTAATGAAATTTAAAGAATTGTTGTTTTTATTGTCTCAGTCAACAATAGTCAAATTTCTTATCAGCTTAATTCAGTGTTTGATTTCAGTTTAATTTCACCTATTTGTGCTTACTCATAGTTAGTTTAATATCCTAGCCCCTCTAGCTCAGCTTAGATTGGTTTTGCTTAGTTCAATTTACACAACAGTTAGTCCATAAGGACTGTTTGGGTCATGGGTTAAAATGGGTTACATGGGATTTATACTGTTCACTTGCACTTAGTTTGGTTTAGATCTGGCTTATTTCAACTCAGATTAGTTGACTGTAGGGGATTTTAATCTGTTTTGGTAAGTTTTTAATGGTAGGAACTTGTTAGTAGAAGTTGTAGGATAAGCATTTCCCCCAACTGCTCACTATAGGATTAAGCTAATTAGGTGCTAGAATTTGGTGTTTTTGATTCCCTTTTAGTGCATTAGAGTTAATTTAGAGAGTTTGATCTAATTCATTAGGCTTGGATATACTTTGGTAAAAATCTGCACAGAACACCCATTTGCAGTCTGCATTAGTTCTAGGGGCTGTTCTTATGATCATTTGTTACTATCAATGCCTGATTTTCATTGTTATAAGTAGTTGGCTAGCTATAGAATACCATGTCTAAAATTCAGAACTCTTTTCAGCTTATTGCAGCTTCTAGATAAGCCAAAAAGTCCATCAATAGCCATCCCACGGTCTGCATCAGCAGCCCATCTAGGGTCTGCAACTTTTTATTTTGAACTCCTTTTGATTCTCAGTCCTATCTGCTTATTTCTGTAGTCTTTTTGCTTATTGTTTATGATATTAGCTTATTGTGAGGATATTGGTTAACCTTGATCCCTCTTTGCTTCATTTAGCTTAAGTCTAGTTTCCACTTAGCTTATTTTAGATTAGCAGTACATTAGAGTTTAGCTTTTTCTATTCTTTAAAAGCCTCAAACTGATTAGCTTTTTCTGAGCTTATCATCACTTCTCAAAAATAATATCAGTTATAGAAATTGCTTATATCAGTATACTTATTTAGTTTTTAAAGAGAAAATCAAAAAAAAATATATATATAAAAGCAAAAAATGCAAAACTGGGGGTTCGAACCCCAGTCTCTCAGCACACAACACCAACACCTCTCCCAACTGCCCTTGGGACTTTTTCAGTTATGACTTGCACTATTTATTCTTTATCCTTTGTTCTTTTTAGCTTAATCCGTAGCTTAGTGCTTTTTTCCAGCTTATTGAAATAAGCTGGGATCATCTCCACATTTCTCCTAGCTTCTGTTTAGTATATAGTATTTTTGTGAAAAAATTTCAGATTTTTCCCTTTTCATTTAGTATTTTTAATGTATTTTTCTTTTTAAAATTAGTTTTTAATTCATAAGTAATTAAATAATTTTCAGAAAAATATAATTCTTTTTTTTGAAAATTTTCTTTTATTAATTAGAATTTAGGAAAAATAGATTTGTTCCCGTAGAGTTATTATTTCATCGTTTTGACGTTTTGGATCGGTTTTCCCGGTTTTAATTACGTTATTTGTTTTCTTTGCGTTTTGCTTATATTTGCTTTGTAAATTTATACGTTATAGGTTTCCCTGATCCTATTTATGCTTCCCGTAGTTGTAAATTTAATCCAAATCCAAATCTCTCCATTTTCATATTTCAAACACGATTCACAAACCCGATTTCACAAATTCCATTCATCCTTCATCGGGGATAACGACCCGGGTTACACATACTTCACTTGTGTTTCCTTTGGAGAAAAATATATGTGTTGATTCCATCGAATCAATTTTTGGCGCCGCTGCCGGGGAAAGTTGTAACGAATTTTAAAATCTCGTTTGTCGATTCGTGTTTTATAAACCAATCTTTGTGAAGGTTTATAGTATTTTAGTGAATATTTTCTAAAAAAAAAAAAAAAAAAAAAAAAAAAAAAAAAAAACACCGAACACTTTTCCTAAAGTGTTTACAAAACCAAAAATATAAATAATATATCCTCAATTTATTGAAAGTGTTGTAAACCAAAAAATATCCAACAAAACAAATCGTGAGTTAATTGTTTTCGGATTATCTTGAAATTACAACCTATACAAGTGGTTTAAGGATGGTTTGACATTAAATTGACAAACCGAAAGAGGCGGGTTTTTAATCAGCTTTCGAGCGGACCTTTGCTTCTCCGCCCCTCTGCGAGTAGTTTTAAGAGAAACGAATTTCGAATGATGAATCGATCCAAAAATATTGTGATTAATTTTTCTTTAATATAAAAAACCCAAAAAGATTTTCTTTTCAAAATTTATTTTTTTCCTTTTTCCTTTTTCCCTTTATGTTTGTTAAAATATTTTTAATTATAAAAATTCAAAAATATTCTTCTTATTCCTCTTAAATGTTTAATTCTTATCTTCTTACCCTCTCATTGTTTAATTCTCCGCAATGATCGGTTTTCCATCATATAATCCCCATGATCCTCGGACCATGGAGGATTTCTATCGTCCAACACTGGTCGGTAGAGGAGGACCGATCACTCCTACATTAGTTTCGGGAACCGATTTTGAACTGAAAAGTCATATGGTTCGGCTGATCCGACAAAATTGTCAATTCTACGGATTTCGAGATGAAGATGCAAACGAGCAACTAAACAAGTTCATATCTATCACTCAATCCATGAAACAGAAAGGAGTTTCTCAAGATAACATTCGTTTGAATCTTTTTCCGTTCTCTTTATCCCACCACGCTGAATCTTGGTTTTATACTCTTAGAACCCACTCAATTCATACTTGGGAAGAGATGTTCCTCAAGTTTCTTTCAAAATACTTTACACATTCTAAAATGGTGCAGCTTAGGAAAGACATTCTGAATTTCCGGCAATTGCCCATGGAGTCAGTATTTGAAGCTTGGGAACAATTCAAATCTTTGTTACGAAAATGTCCTGACCACAAAATTTTGCTTCTTGATCAAATCCTAACATTTTATAGTGGTATAACTCCGATTGATCGAGACAAAATCATGTTGGCTGCCGGAGGCAATCTCATGCGAAAGACTCCTCAAGAAGCTTATGATTTAATCGAGAATATGACACAAAATCACTATCAGCGGGATGCTGGAGCCCTTTATGACTTCACCACTGTTTTGAGTGATCATTATTCCGATTATATTCCCGTTGAGATTGCACAAATTGGGGTCCTTGGCAATCACAAAAGTTATAAAAATCAAGATTGCCAGCAAGGACCAAGTCATCCTTACACTATCCACTATTCATACTCAGATGAAAGTGATGAGGATGACCCTTTTGATGAAGAGAAATCAAATGAGGACCATTCAGATACCTTTTTAATGGGGGACAAGGAAGTCGAAATCAATCCTCTTAAGGAAATTGACGGCCTTGTTCCAATCCCAAGGGTATCCGAGGAACCTCTCAATCTTCCTGATTCTACTTCTCAAACATTTGATATGACCATCACAAATCCTTTTACTCTAAATTCAGACAATCAAAGTTTTGGTATTCATAACCAGGATGAGAGTGATAAGGATGAACCTTTAGTAGAAGACGATCAGAAATCAATTCCTCCATTGAGTGGCAATCCCACTCCCTCTTTTGATTCTGTTATTGCGTCTCTCACCTCCTTCGAGGATTGTGATCTTCTCTTAAAAGAGACCGATGCTTTTCTTGCTCTTGATGATTCAATTTCACCAGAAATTGATGATACTTATCTTGATCCGGAGGGAGATATTCTTTTACTTAATGATTTGCTAAGTGATGAGTCGGATACGGAGACATTAATGGACGAAGTGCAAACTTCTAGCACACAAAGTACAGCACATGTCCCACCTCCGTATACCCTTCCTGAGCCCAAGCTCAAAGACATACTTCATAAGAGTAATTCTCTTCTGGAGGAGTTCGCCGATGAACTCGCTCACATTTATCCCATCCCACCTGGGGATGAAGAGGGAAATTTCAATTTTGAATCTGATCTGATAGAATTGGAATTTTTGCTAAGTCATGATCAGTCAACTAATTGTGCCTCTAGTCTAGGGGAGTTTGCCGATGAACTCTCTCACATCATATCTCCGCCGGAGTATGATTACTCTAAGGACTTGGAGGGAGACGTGATCTTTAGTGAGCAATTGCTTGTTAAAGACGCAATCTTTAATCTCCCCCCTGAGGTGCTTTTAGATCATGATCTTAAGAGCTCAAATGACAAACTTGATAATGTGATTTCTCCTCTTCTTCACTCGTTCGGGAGTGAAGACACCATTTTTGACCCCGGCATCTCCATTTATCATTCTTTTAAGCCGGGTGTATCTCATCGGAGTGGAACTTTCAAGTACTTCAATGTTTATCCAAACATCTTGAATGAAAGTCCGATGGAGATTTTCTCTTCCACATGCTTCCCCAAGAACAAATGAATTCGGGGTCGAGTCAAGCTAGTGACTCGGTTAACAAAAACATTAGCATTACATGGGTGACAACCCATGTTTCTAACTTTTCTCTTATTTCTAACAACTAAGTGTGGGGGAATTCCCACTGTGCTTGTCTTTTGTGTGTTGTTTGCTCTGATTTTCAGGTTTCACTGAGATCGTGATGATTGATGCGCCTGTTTTCAATCCAGCCGCCCAATATCCGATCTTGTTGCTAACGTTTATCTAGGGATATCTTTTCAACTTTTTTTTGTGAAAAATAGAGATTTCTTTTCCACACTTGGCTATTAGTATTACCTTTTTACGTTCTAAGTGGCGGCATAATAGCCTGTACTTTGAATATTGAGGGCAATATTCAATTCTAAGTGTGGGGGGAATTCTCCCGAATTTTGTCACATATGTACCTTCTAGTGCCCTAGTACCCCCGTTTTGGCCAAAATTTTAAATTTTTTGTCATAATAAAAAAAAGTGCTTTGCACCAAAAAAAAATAAAAATGTCATCAATAAAAGTGTGTTAGTCTTGATTAGGTTAGAACAAGGGGAATCCCGACTCTGCCTGAGTGTTGATCTGGCTGCTTCCTTAACGATTAGACTAAGGTTTTACGATATGTGCAAATGAAAATGCTAAGCGTAGAGTAGTTGGTTCTCTTTAGAGCTTATACAAGTAATCTATGGCTTTTCCTCCCAGAAGATAACTAATCTGATTAAATACGTGCTGTTTTCAAACGTTTGAACGTTAAAATCATGTTGTTATGCAAAACAAATTTTTATACAATTTTGATATAGAGCCCGAGTTCAACTTTTTATTTTAATTTTTGAGAAAGCATATATGTAAATATATATATATAAGTTAAAAAAAATGAAAAAGAAAAATAAGAAAATGGAATGATATTGCAAAATGCAATAAATTTTGATGTTGTGAAAATAAAGATGTATGTGTTAATAAATGTAGGAAAATTGCTTTCTCTTAAATTTGAATCGGAAGTTGAACTTGGATTCGTCAATTTTGTATAAAGGTTAAACGGTAATTTAGTAGATTGTTGATTTCAAAGGCCTTGAAAGCTCCGGTATTATTCTCTGTGAGGTGTCAAAAGCCTGGTCACCTAAAACCAACTGGTTTGGGATGTGCCGAGAAGAAAGCCGTTACATGGAGTGATCTCGTCTTTGAGTCTCTAATCTCTAAATGATCGTTTGTTGTTATCTATTTAAGTATTTAATACTAGCGTAATGAGAATATCAAAAATCTTTGAAATCAAAATTCCGCTGATTCCGGTACTATTCTCTGTGGGGTGTCAAAAGCCTGGTCACCTAAAACCAACTGGTTTGGGATGTGCCGAGAAGAAAGCCGCTACATGGAAAAGGCCCTTTTGATCCTTAGATTTTCAAGGTTTCCGGTAAATTAGTATTTGACTTAAACGAATGGCAACCATAATAAACATCGATTTTTGCAGTCAAAATTTTGAAAATAAGCACAGTCACCTAACTTGAATAAACTGTGGGAGTGAAAATTTAAGCTTCGGCTTACATAGATTATTAGTATAAGTAGTGTTAGCATTTTACAAAAACATTTGCACATTGAGTTTAAGCTTAGTTGGGAGTATAAAAAAGAGGATGACGATTACAATTCCCTGGAGACACCCATTTTGTGTGAATCCCGTTCCATGATACCATTTTTGAAAATCAAGCATGTTATCTATTTTGTTCTAAGTTTAAATGTCTCGCATTGAATAAAGAGTCGAAACGGGGTATACTTGGTTCCTTTCATTACTTCACATGATCGGATTGCTAGGGACTAGCAATAGTTTAGTGTGGGGGATTGATGAGTGTGTAAATACTCATCATTTTACACCCATTTAAGACACAAAAATGACCAAAAACACCCAAATATATTGCAGATATCCTTGGTTTTGTGTTTTTATGTGTTTCAGGTACGAAGGATTGAAAACAGAGCGAAAACGGGCATTTTTGGATCGACTCGACAACAATGGTGCATTTGATCAAGAAAAGTCAAAGTCTACCCCAAAAATACCTAAACAACACAAATAGTCCTTGGAAAATAAAATTCACTTTTGGCAGCCTTGGTCCCCGGATTTTCAGAATGTACAAGATTGGCCCCTAAAATTAAGCCTATTTTACTTTTTCATCCTAAACTAAAACCAAACCAAATAACCCATAATCCTATAACCCACCTAACCTAAACCCTTAGCCCAAAATACCCAAGCCCATACCCGGTTTATTTCACTTTTAGCTAAACCTAAAAACACCTCAGACAATCAGACCTCTCTTCCCTCTTTCCCCATTCCCGCCAAAAAACCCAGTACACCATCACCATCACTTTCCCTTCTCCCCATAACAATACAATGTCCTCCCCTGACAAACCCTTCTTCCCCCCTCCTAGTACCCCTCACGTGATACCCATTTCCACGCTGGCAATCCTTGTGAACCATTTGGGCGCCAAAAGTCATTTAATGGTTGAGATCATCCGAAGTTTAATCCAAAGGTTGGAATTAAATCCCAAGAAGCACAGAAGCAAGTTGAAGCTGTTTTGTCTCACAAAACAAGCACAAGTGTGAAGACTCTTAGTTTTTTTTAGAAATAGTATAAATAGAAGTCACATTGTAGCCTTGAAAGGCAGGTTTTAATTAGCTTAATTTATGTATTTCTTTCTTTTCTGATTATTGTAATTTAGTTAGTTTTCAGTAATGTAATTTAATTTTTAGTTAATGAAATTTAAAGAATTGTTGTTTTTATTGTCTCAGTCAACAATAGTCAAATTTCTTATCAGCTTAATTCAGTGTTTGATTTCAGTTTAATTTCACCTATTTGTGCTTACTCATAGTTAGTTTAATATCCTAGCCCCTCTAGCTCAGCTTAGATTGGTTTTGCTTAGTTCAATTTACACAACAGTTAGTCCATAAGGACTGTTTGGGTCATGGGTTAAAATGGGTTACATGGGATTTATACTGTTCACTTACACTTAGTTTGGTTTAGATCTGGCTTATTTCAACTCAGATTAGTTGACTGTAGGGGATTTTAATATGTTTTGGTAAGTTTTTAATGGTAGGAACTTGTTAGTAGAAGTTGTAGGATAAGCATTTCCCCCAACTGCTCACTATAGGATTAAGCTAATTAGGTGCTAGAATTTGGTGTTTTTGATTCCCTTTTAGTGCATTAGAGTTAATTTAGAGAGTTTGATCTAATTCATTAGGCTTGGATATACTTTGGTAAAAATCTGCACAGAACACCCATTTGCAGTCTGCATTAGTTCTAGGGGCTGTTCTTATGATCATTTGTTACTATCAATGCCTGATTTTCATTGTTATAAGTAGTTGGCTAGCTATAGAATAACATGTCTGAAATTCAGAACTCTTTTCAGCTTATTGCAGCTTCTAGATAAGCCAAAAAGTCCATCAATAGCCATCCCACGGTCTGCATCAGCAGCCCATCTAGGGTCTGCAACTTTTTATTTTGAACTCCTTTTGATTCTCAGTCCTATCTGCTTATTTCTGTAGTCTTTTTGCTTATTGTTTATGATATTAGCTTATTGTGAGGATATTGGTTAACCTTTATCCCTCTTTGCTTCATTTAGCTTAAGTCTAGTTTCCACTTAGCTTATTTTAGATTAGCAGTACATTAGAGTTTAGCTTTTTCTATTCTTTAAAAGCCTCAAACTGATTAGCTTTTTCTGAGCTTATCATCACTTTTCAAAAATAATATCAGTTATAGAAATTGCTTATATCAGTATACTTATTTAGTTTTTAAAGAGAAAATAAAAAAAATATAAAAGCAAAAAGTGCAAAACTGGGGGTTCGAACCCCAGTCTCTCAGCACACAACACCAACACCTCTCCCAACTGCCCTTGGGACTTTTTCAGTTATGACTTGCACTATTTATTCTTTATCCCTTGTTCTTTTTAGCTTAATCCGTAGCTTAGTGCTTTTTTCCAGCTTATTGAAATAAGCTGGGATCATCTCCACATTTCTCCTAGCTTCTGTTTAGTATATAGTATTTTTGTGAAAAATTTTCAGATTTTTCCCTTCTCATTTAGTATTTTTAATGTATTTTTCTTTTTAAAATTAGTTTTTAATTCATAAGTAATTAAATAATTTTCATAAAAATATAATTCTTTTTTTTTAATTTTCTTTTATTAATTAGAATTTAGGAAAAATAGATTTGTTCCCGTAGAGTTATTATTTCATCGTTTTGACGTTTTGGATCGGTTTTCCCTGTTTTAATTACGTTATTTGTTTTCTTTGCGTTTTGCTTATATTTGCTTTGTAAATTTATACGTTATAGGTTTCCCTGATCCTATTTATGCTTCCTGTAGTTGTAAATTTAATCCAAATCCAAATCTCTCCATTTTCATATTTCAAACACGATTCACAAACCCAATTTCACAAATTCCATTCATCCTTCATCGGGGATAACGACCCGGGTTACACATACTTCACTTGTGTTTCCTTTGGAGAAAAATATATGTGTTGATTCCATCGAGTCACCTATCTTTAATTAGATTTTTCTTTTAAACACATTAATCTTAGCATGGGCGGTAGACAAGAAAGGTTTTCCAAGGATTAAAGGAATCTCAACATCCTCGGGTATATCTTATATAACAAAGTCTACGGGGAAAACAAACTTCTCAATCTTAACTAGCACATTTTCAGCAACCCCTTTGGGTCGTTTTACCGTTTTATCAACCAATTCAATAAGCAGTTTAGTTGGTGCTAATTTTCCTAGTCCTAGGGTAGTGAATGTCTTAAGGGGCATAACACTAACGCTAGCTCCTAAGTCAGCTAATACATTATTGAAAGATTTGTCATTAATTGAACAAGGTAAAGTAAAACTTCCTGGGTCCTTTTCTTTATGAAGCAAGGCACGTAAGTTGGTTGCAGAGCTCTCTTCTTTCATTGTAGCCTTGATCTCCTCTTCAATCTTTGCCTTCTCGTTGAGTAACCTCCTTAAACTGATTGAAGAATTAAAGAAAAATTCGGGTTTTGCAGCATCATTACCATTCATCAATCTTCTAGGAAAAGGTATGTTAGGTGTGACTTCTTCAGTAGTGCATATGGCCTTGACATGATCTCTTGGGTTAGTTTCAGTTGAGCTTGGTAAACTTCCGTATCCCCTTTCTTGAAGAACCTTGCTCATTTGTCCGATTTGTTGTTCCAATGCTTTGATCGAAGCTCCTTGATTTCTTGTTATAGTATCCGTTGAGGCTCGGATTTCTTTGATCATAGCGGTGTTCTCTTCATGTCTTTTAGCAGCATCGGCCATAATTTGCTTTAGAGTGTCATCCAAAGTCTGCCTCCTTTCTTGATAAGTGGGATTAAAGTTGTTCTTTTGATAGTATCCCTAATTCGTCTTTTTGAGTATATATTTTTCCAAGGGAAAAGGCAACATATGCGTTTTCCCCGGGTCGTGTCCCAACGAAGGTCGAATATCGAGTCTTTGTTTCGGTGTCGAATACGTGTGGTGAATGTGTGTGAAAAAGAGTGATTGATTGGTGATTTTACACTACGAACAATAAAAATATAAAATTAAAACAACTAATTAATGCTACAAGTACAATTATACTAAGCATACGAACCTAAAAATGAAAACTGTAGTTTAAAAACGTTACGCGACGAATTTTAAAACGTAAATAAAAATGATTTTCTAAAATTTAAAACCTACAAATATAAAAATAATTTTCCTATATTAAAACTGATAAAAGAAAATTTTTGGAAAAAGAAAAATATTTTTTTGACTTTTTAATAATTTTTTATGAATTAAAAACTAATTAAAACAATTTAAATGATTTAAAAATAGTAAAACAGCTAGGAAAAATCTGAAAATTTTTGAGTAATTTTAAAATTGAATTCTAAATCTAGGAAAAATAAATTCAAGAACTGAATTAACCCTAATAAGCAGAACAGCTGAAATAAGCAGTTTACAATAAGCCAAAATTAAGCTAAACTAAACCAGAAATTTCAAGAAGTTCAAAACCCAGCAAACACACTTTATTAAGCTCAAATCAACTTATGGAGACCAAAATAGCACTCAGATTTAGTAGAAAAGCATTTAAACAGTTTTGATGGAGAGAAAGAAAATATGGCCAAACATCCCACTTCACACCTCAATTAAGCAGTCCAATTAAGCAGAAAACTGAAACCTAATGGGGGCAAAATGAAGCTAGCACTACTGAATATCTAAAAATCACAAAAGCCCTATCACAATCTCTCAATTGATGCTCTAATTGAAGCTGAGAACAGGTTGTGTTAGATAAAGTCTGCTGATGCAGCAGATAAACAAGAGAATATGCCAAGTTGCAGGCCCTCAATAAGCTGCTTAATAAGCTGCAATCTAAAATACCAGATATTATCCTACAAGACTATCACCTAACCTATTTAAATTACAAAAACCAAGGTCTGAAACACTTTTAAAAAGCCAAAAGATAAGCCAGATCAGCAGTGCAGAAATAAGTGCAGGTCTGCACTTGTTCTGTGACAGCAGAGTCTTGTTTTGGCGCAAATCTCAAGCAAAACTAATTCAATTCAAACCAACTCTTGCACAATGACTTTAGCACACTATATTGCACTAAACTAAACCAAATATTATCACAAAATTCAAGCTCAGCTGGCAAGAGCTTATAAAGGCAGTGGTGAACTTAGATTTGCACTAATAAGCCAAAATCCTCAAAATGCAATAAAATTACTTGAAATCTTCCAATAACAACTTAGTATTCCTAACATAAGCTCAACCAAACCTATTTGAATGACCTATGAACAGTGAACTGATCTAAATCACACAACAAGTTCTTAAGCCAAACACTCCTATAAAACCAATTTTTGCAATTTTAAACTAGATACTACTGGAATAAGCTACAAATTATACTAAACTATGATTATCTAACATGAGCAGACATTAGAAAGCACTTTCTAATACTGAATAAGCCCTATTAAGCAATCAAACAAGATTAAGCTACTAATGAGAACAATTTAACTTACAAGTGAATCCTAAGATAGAACACAATTCTGAACCAAAAATCTATACCCAGGCTATTCAATAAGCCACAAAATAACCCAATAAGCTACTAGAATCAGCTTATCCTTCCAGAGGAGCTTATTTGACCAGCTTGTTGACTTTGTTTGACTTTTTTTTGGAATTTGTGAGACAACACAGTTTTGAACACAATAAAAGCTCACAATAACTAAACAGCTAATATGAGCTTATAAAATGGATAAAAACAGCTTATTGAAGCTGAGCTTTTAGATTATTTTTGGATTTTTACTTTTTGGAATTATTTTTGGATTTTCAAAAGAGTTTAACAAAAATTGAAAAGGTAAATAGAATTAAGCTAGAAAGGATTTGAAATCAACTAATAACAAATTCAATAAACTAAATTCAGATTAACAAATTAATTAAGACAGAATTTAAAGTAAAACTAAAATAAAATTTTCATTAATAAAATCATAAAGGTTACAATAGAATTTTAAAATTACAAAACAGAAAATAAATTTGGCAGAGTAACATTACATAAAAAACTAACTCCCTAACATGAAGATCGACCTCCTATTTATAGCCGAAGGTGGAGCATTCTAGACCTTCCTGACATGCTGTCAATCCGAGGGATTGTGCTTTCTCTGAGCTAATCCACACCGTACAATCCTCTCCCAATCATTGCAAATGATCTCACCCCTTCGATCAAGCTTCTATGAGGTTTTCGGACCAATGGGAGAGTGCCACGTGCCCTATTTGTGCTTCTTTTGCTTCTGAAATTACTGACATCTTCTAGAACCTCTCTTGATTGTATGAATTTGCCCTTACTTTCGGTAATTTTGGGGTACGGGAAAGTTAGGGTTCATGCCTGGGTAAAAGGGGAAGAACAATGGGCGGGTAAAAGTGAGGTGTGAGGTTATTTTATTTTAGTTTTTTGACTATTTATTTATTACCCTTTGACCGGGTATACTTGTGTGGACCGGGTTGTGGTTTAGGTTGGGTCGGGTAGAGTTAAAAGAAGTGGGCTTGTGGGATGGTGGGTAATGGGTTGTATGGTTTTAGTTAAAGTTGGGCCTTGTGTGTTGGATTAAATCCGAATAGGTTTATTGTTTAGGAGTTTGGGTTTTAGCAAATGAAATACAAGGGCCAAAGATGTAAAATCTGAAACTCTAGGGTCTTGTTCTGCTATTCTCAAAAATATTATCCAAGGGCTCAATTTGTCATTTGATGAAACTTCAAGGTTGACTTCGACTTTTTGCATCCCGGCATCGGCTAAAAATAACACTTCCATATCTCGTGCTCGGTTTCCCGGTCTTTGCTTGATTTTTGTCCTTTTCTTCGATATCCGTGCCTGCATATGTAAAAACACAAAAACACAATATATTTGGCATTTTGGTCGGTTTTTGGTCTATTTGGGTCCGGTTTTGGTCGAGAAAAGGTATGTGTTTAAGCACATACCAAATTCCCCCAGACTAAGCTATTGCAATGTCCTCATGCAATGTTATAAAAACACGTTTTTCAAAACCAAAAATTTCCAATCTCTTTTTACTAACTTTGAGAAGTAGCAAAATTTTCAAAAGAGATTAAGAAATCTTAAGTTCTAAAAACTCCCCATTTTTCCTTTTATTCTATTTTTGTAATTTTCTTTATTATTTATGTGACGGCTTTGTTGACTTTCATTATTTAACGATAACTTTTAGGGTCTTCGAGTAGGAAACACGACTCATAAAGAAGTGACCATACGGATAAAATTCGTCGTCCCTGATTTTTCACAAGTCCCCAAGCCAAGCTTAAAAACGAAATCATTGTCATTTACAAGTTAGATTGCCGACACTACCCATGGAAGCTAATTGTGTATTACTTCTTGTTCCCAGATTCCTATTTTCCTCTATTTATTTTATTTTTGGTGAGAATGAATTTCTTCAAGTTCTCGTTTAGATAATTTTTAATCCGATAAAGATACCTAGTTTAGACGCTAAGTAGTTTCCAAACCTTCCCTCGAAAACTGTTGCATACACAAATGAGGTCCACATCAAGGTCTCTGATTTAACACGATTTTGAGGATATCCCTTTTATTTGCGACCGAAACAACTCATCTACGAGTCCAGAGACAGAAGCCTTTATTAGGATACCCCCGGAGTCGAAGTTTGGCATTTTTAAACATTATTAAGCACATTAACGTATTTAATCCTTGGCCCTTTATAACAATCACAACATCGGCTGCGAACCGGCAAGATGTGATAGTCTATTATGACCTTGAAAATTTTCCTCTGCCTTTATTAGAAGTCTACAACATCGGCTGCGAACCGGCAAGATGTAGAAAACTTTTTATGGCTTTGGATTATTATTATTATTCATTATTCATTAATTATTTGTGTTGCCAAACCCCAAGTCCTACGGCTTTTATAACAATCCCAACATCGGTTGCGAGCCGGCAAGATGGAATATTCTATTACACCGTAACACTGGCAGTACCTTGATGTGTACCCAACTTTCATAAGCAAGAATTCTCTAAGGAAGAAATAAAAACTAATTATCGCCAAAACCAAAATACCTTTAATTATTCCTAGATTTCTATTTTTTTTTTTGGTGAAACAAGCTTATGGGAACAAAAAACCACAAGTAACTTTGATGAGCTCTAAAGAGATCCAACTACTCCACGTTTAGCAATCTAACTTATAAACAACTCTATCATTTCTCGTTCTTCGCAAATTTAAAATCTTAAATAATAAGATCCGCGAATGCTTAGCCAAATAATCAAGCCATGCATATATAAAGTCAATTATGGGAACTTGCAAATTCTTAAAAAGAATTCGCGTTTTATAGCTCCTTGTATAAAAGACTAGCACGAGCTTATAGATTATGAATGGTTAAGGGAACAAGCTAGGGCTCAACACGCCCGATCAAGTCAGAATTTTATTCCTACTCTCTCCAGCGGAAAGTCAACAAAAATGTCAAAATTTATTATATTTTTGCAAAAATTTTAAAATTTTTCTCATTTTTTGGATTTTTTAATTTTTGAAGGAAAAACGGGGTTGCATGAGAAAACGGCAAAAATGCAAGGCAAAAATCAAATCGACAGATTCCCCCCCCCCCCCCAGACTAAAACGAGACATTGTCCTCAATGTCTTAAAAGTAAGGGTTCTCCTACATAAACCTAAGGCCGTTTATTAATTATGCCAAAGATAAACGTAAAACGATAAGATTAAGGATATTGGATAAGCAACGAATGATGAAACTCGAGTGGAGAGAAGCAAAACCATGAGCACGAGAGTCTTCATAATTCGGGCAAATCCTGGACACATCACAGAAAACACGAAACACAAGAAATGAAAGAGGAAGCCCTCCTCACTTCACTTATTAGAAAATAGAAAAGAAGATAGATGGATAAGCATGGGGTGCCTCCCACGAAGCGCTTGTTTTTAATAACCGAGTCACATGAGCTTGACTCGACCCCGAATTTATTTGTCCTTGGGGAATAAGGGTGGGACGGGACCGGGATCGAAAATAACATCCTCACTCCTGATGGAGTGACGGATGGGAGAAAACCATGGAAAAGGTAAGAAAAGGAAGAAACATCATAATGACGATAGTGAGGTCAAAATCGTAGATATCCTCCAAAGTAAGCTCAACTTTCTCCTTATTCTTCCAATCATCAATCTTGAGTTCATCCTTCAATCTTGTCTCATCAGGATCAGGGATAGCATTATCAGAGAGAAGGATGTCGGGCTGGAGCCCATAAGAGTCCACACAAGGTGATATACCGGGTTCGAAAATCTTGTCCTCAGAGAGGAATGATAATGTAGTGTCAACCACGGTAGTATGCTCAAAAGATGATAAATCATTAAGAGATGAAAGCTCATTAAGCTCAGGAACTTCTTCGATTGTTAGTGGAAGAGGATCGATGTGAGTGAATTCTTTTAAAAACTCCTCGTGAATAGAATCAATCATATGATGTAAGTTTGTAACCTCTGGTTTCGTAACAGACTCATCACTTTCCTCCATCTGAATATCGAAAATCGGATTATGTGAAATCATAGTAAATTCTGGTTCGAAATCAAATAGCGGATTGGTGAAAGTTGTTTTGAATGCTTCGAAAACAAGGTTATCGGTTTCATCGACCTCTTCCAAGAAGAAATCACCTCCCTCAACCGGTGTGAGAGAGGGATTGGAAGAGTCGGGAATGATTGGAGGAGTTTCTTCTTCAGCATAATCGATTTCTCCACAAGATAAAGAAGTATAATCGTCATCAGAATCGGTAAATATCTCATCATGATCATCAACGGACTCAATAATTATGGACGAAGTGGAATCATCAATAACAAGTCTCGAAGAACATCTTGAAGAATCCGGAGGTGGGACAAGTGATGTGCTCTGAGAGCTAGGAATTTCCACCACTTCCGTTATGGTCTCTGGTTCTTGTTCTTGATAAACGTGAAGATAAGGCAAGTTGTTCTTTTTAGACATTGTTTTAAGCTCAGCTCGTTTGCTTGACAAACTCTTAACCGTAAATCGAGAAAGGTTAGGATCAATTTTTGACGGTTTAGGAGGAGCAATTGTAGGCTTAGATTCTTGGACAACCGTAGGTTGGACGTATTTAGCACTTCCATTGTTAGTGGAAAGTACCGGGTCCTTTGTCACCTCGGTTTCTTGTTCCATTTCCCTCACCGGAGAGGGAATAGGAATCGATGGTCCATTATCAATACGACATTTCGACATTTTTGACAAAGCTTGAAGTTGTTCAATGTGGATCTTAAAAGCCTTAAGTTCAAAGAAATCATCCTCGTAACCCTCGTTGGGTGCTTGGAGTGACTTCGAAATGGTGGGTTTGTCATTATCACACAAATTTGGCTCATATTGAGAATTTTCAAATGACTCCCCACAAGGCTCAAAACTAGGCGTATACGGTTCTTGCTCATAAGAGTTTTGAGAAGGAAGATTGAAATCATTTTGAGGATAATTATCAAAGCTCGTATCGTAAGCGTAAGACGTTTCAGCACTCGGGGGGTAGCACATACAATTTGTGTATCCACATTGATTACAAAAACATTGTCCACAAGGTACTTCTTCTTCGGAGGGATTTCCACAATTAAAACAAGTGAACGGAGGCGGCGGTGGTGTTGGAGGGTAATCGGAAATGTTTGAAGGATTGTTGAACGATCTTTGATCATATGTGTGAGAATTACAAAACCAACAAACTCCGTCACGAATATTACTACCACATTGCTCGCACGTACACCAAACACACAACCCTCCGAAGAAAGGTTCGCCACACTTAACACAAGTCGGATCCATAAGAATTAAACATAAGAGGGTGAAGAGAAAGAATTATCGGTTTAGAGGATTAGAGAAGAAGAATTAAACATTTAAGAGGATTAAAGAAGAATATTTTTGGGTTTTTAAGTTTAGAAACATAGAAAATAACAAAAGAAAAATAAATTTGAAAATAAAATCTTTTTGGATTTTTATATTAAAGGAAAGATAATTATATTTTTGGTGATCGTTTTATCAACCGTACTCGTTTCTTTCAAAACTACGCGCAGCGTGGCGGGAGAGAAGAATGGATCTCTCTTCGGTCTGCAATTTAATGTCAAGACCTCCTTAAACCCCGTGTATAGGTTGTAGTAAAGAAATAATCCAAGTAACGTTTAACTACACGATCTCTTTTGTTGTTATTCGGAATGGTTTACAACGCCCTCTCGAGAGCGAGGATTTATTATTAATGGTGAAAACACTTTAGGAAAAGTTGTTTTTTTTTTTTTTTTTTTTTTTTTTTTTTTTTTTTTTTTATTCGTCTTTTTGAGTATATATTTTTCCAAAGGAAAAGGCAACGAATGCGTTTTCCCCGGGTCGTGTCCCAACGAAGGTCGAATATCGAGTTGTCGTTAACGTTGCTGAATTGTGAAGTGAATGTAGTGTTACTCTGTCAATTTTAATTTTGCTTTGTAGTTTTATAATTTCCTTATTGTAACTTTTGAAATTTTAATCAATGAAAGTTCTTATTTAGTTTAATTTTGAACCTGTCTCTATATTATTATTGTTTTTGATCTTAGCTTATTACAGTTGATAGTAGTTTATTTCAATTCCTTTTCAGTTTATTTTAAGATTTGAATGCAAAGTTGTTTTAATAGTTCCACAAAAAAAAAAATATTGAAAAAAGAAAAAAGTTCAAAAATAAAAACAAAAAACAAAAACAATTCTAAATTCCAGCTTCAAACAAGCTGTTTTCTGAATCTGTTGAGCTTATATAAGCTTTGTAGCTTATTGTAAGATCTTATTGAGTCTGTTTTGTCCTTAATTATCAAAAGTCAAAAAGTCAAACAAGTCAACATCTGGTCAAAGTAGCAGTTCAGGTGATAAGCTGGGGTGATAAGCTGATCTGGGTGTTGTTTTTGGCTAATTGATAAGCCTGGGTTCAGATTAGTACTTGGTTCATCCCATTGCAGCCATATCACTTGTGAGTTTCGATCCGACTTATTAGCTTATTTACTACTTATTCCAGTGCTCTGCTTATATTACTGCTTTTTAGTTCTTAATTTCTGCTTTTCAGTTATTGAGTAGCTTAATTAGTGATAGTGTAGATTAGATCATAGTTTAAATTAGGTAGGTATTTTGTAAAGTACTTATTCAGCTTTATATAGAGTGTTTGGATTTAAGGCTGTTTGGAGTATTAGATACTTGTACTGAACATTGGTCAATAGGAGAAGTTTGATTGAACTCAAATTAGGACTTATAGGCTGTTTGTGATAGAAATTAAGTGGTATTGAGTTACTTTTTGGCTGTTGAGTAAAATTTTAGAATCTAGGCTGTCCTAATAAGCACAACATAAGCTGAGCTTATTGGAACCTCACTTTTGGCATTTTAAGGTAGCTTTTAAGTGTCTAAGTAGGGATTGCAATAGCTGGTTTGTTTTGGTCAAGTTTTGCACTAGTTTTGCGCCACTTTCCCATTTCTGCTGAACCAGACACTTCTGTGCAGACATTGGTTTTTGACTGCTGATCTGAGCTTTTTGGTAGCTTATTGAATTAAGCTTTGAATTTGATATTTGGTTTTAAGATAGTCAGCACAACAAGCTTGAAGCTCAATATCTGGGATTCCAATTTTTAGCTTAATAGGTAGCTTAAATCTGACTACAAAAGCCCATTAAAATCTGCTTTGTCTGCAGTGGTTCTGTTTTGTTCTTTGGTAATCTGTTCATGGTTCAAATTGACCTAGCAATTGAGATCTAGGCATAGGGCTTTTGAGATATTAGTAATCTTTGCTTGTTCAGCTTTCCAAATCTGCTTTTGTTTCTAAAATTGGTTAAGAATTGAGCTCTAGAGAAGCTGTTGAAATAAGGTGTTTGAGCTTGCTTTCTGCCTTAAGATGTTTGGCAGTTCTTGTGCTTATATGCTTATTGGCTAATCATGATCTGCTTATCTGAGTTTGAATCTGCTCATTGGTTGCTACTTTATGATTCCTGAGCATATGATGCTATTTCGAGCTTATTTGCTTAATGTTTGCTTATTTCACAATTGCTTATTGGGCTGTTTTGCTTATTTTGGCTTATTCAGTTTCTGAATTTATTTTTCTTAGATTAAGAATTTAATTTTAGATTTACTCAAAAAATTTCAGATTTTTCCTAGCTGTTTTACTATTTTTAAATCATTTAAATTGTTTTAATTAGTTTTTAATTCATAAAAAATTATTAAAAAGTCAAAAAAATATTTTTCTTTTTCCAGAAATTTTCTTTTATCAGTTTTAATATAGGAAAATTATTTTTATATTTTTAGGTTTAAAATTTTAGAAATTCACTTTTTATTTACGTTTTATTATGTATGAGGATTGATACTTAATCATTTATCCTATTAATTTTATTACTATCATTTATCCTATTAATTTGACTTGTTTTACTATATTATGTATGAGGATTGATACTTAATCATTTACTTTTGTAATTCTCAGGTAAAAACAAGCATTTGGTGAAACTTAGCGATTTTGGACTGATTATGGAGCAAAACATGCAAGAAGTTAAGAGTCTACTGAAATGAAGAAGATCAAGACTAATCTGCTCCAGATGCGCCGCATCTCACTCATTACATACGGCGCATCTCTATTAAGATATCACCAGATACGATCCAAGATACAGAGGACATGCGCCGCATCTAATCATGGAGTTACGCCGCATCTTCTGGCGGTGTACGAATATTCCTGAATATTATAATCTTGGACCCCACGCGAAGTTAAGTACATGCGCCGCATCTACTTACAAGATGCGCCGCATCTTCCCTCAGACAGAAACTATAAATACCCCAAGACCAGACGAATTCCAGAGCTTTTGTCAGACATATATCAGAACCGAAGAGCAGAACCCTAGGACGAATTCAGTCAAGGAGGCAGCACAAGACACACCAAACGAAGATACAAGAGCTGTAAGAAGGTGCTGCATGTGTTTAATTCATTAAGTAGTTTTGTTTTATTGTGTTAGCAAACTTTAATTCATCAGGATTGATGGGCTTGTGTTATGTTATCATTCACTTCAACTCCCCTTAAAATTGCTTTCCCATCGATTAAAGTTTATATGTTGATGTCTTTGGTTACTACTTATTAGTGCATTGATCACCTCTGTGTTTATTAGTGGCTTGTGTAATGTGGCAACGGAAAGGTTGCACTCCCACGGTTATTACTAAATTGATCACTTAGGAATAACTTTTAGACATAAGTCATCATTAAGGGTTTACTCGCCTATAAGCTTAGGACCAACGAGAAAGGATTAACTACATACACTTCATATAAAGCTATCAATAAAACAAGTGACAAACTACTTAATTATAAGGACAGCCCTCTTATTGTCTCGAGTATTTATCTGTGTACGTGTGTGCTACTTGCTGATTCGTGCCTATTGGTTTATTTTACTATTTAATTGCAAACAAATCGTGCCAGTCTCTCAGGCTGAAAACCCCCTTGCGTTAGGATATTAAAATACTGATTAGAATAACGAGATAATACGTTCCACTCTTAGTGATCGACACTCTACTTACCATTATATTCATACTGACCGGGTACACTGCTCGTTAAGTGTGTGTGTTATTGATAAGTCGGCTAAATATAAATTTAAAACTTGAATAGGCATTAAAACTGCTAAACCGCAACGACACAGCACCGCATCAAGTTTTTGGCGCCGCTGCCGGGGAGTGAATTGTTATTATCTGTTAATTTGATTAGTATTTTAATTAGGTTTTTCTTTTTATTAGATTAATTGCATCATTGTATTATTTTGCATATTTGTTGTATTGTGTGTTATTTGTTTGCCTTTATTTTTGTTTTTGTGTTTATTTTGTTTGTGTGTTTTTTATTTGTTTTTATTTTTCGTATTTTTTCTGTTCTGCTATCGTTGTACTGTGCTAAATCAAACGATACGGCGCATCTGATCTCTCAGATACGGCGTATTGCGTTTAATTTTTTTAAAATACAACGCGTTTAATTAATTCGATACGACGCATCTTTTCCCCAAGATACGGCGTATCTGTTTTTAATAAGAAATTTTTTTTTCTAAGCAATAAAGTAATACGACGCATCTGCTTTAGCAGATACGGCGTATCTGTTTTTGATAAAAAAAATTTTTTTTTTTCTAAACGTTAACGCCATACGACGCATCTGCTTTAGCAGATACGGCGTATCTATTATTTTAATTAAAAACAGTTTGCGAATTATTAAACAGATACGACGTATCGATCTCTGTCGATACGGCGCATCTTCTGAATCAAAAATCTTGTATTTTTAAACGTAACGAAAATACGGCGCATTAACTTTCGTTAATACGACGTATTTAATTTTAAATAAATATCGATTTTTGATTAATTAATTCGATACGGCGCATTCATAAAATTCTAAGCGGCGTATCTATTTTCTGTATAAAGTCTGATTAAATTTTAACGATTATAAGATACGGCGTATCCAACTCTTTGGATACGGCGCATCGTCTGCAGATATCAGTAACCTTAATTTTTCGTATTCCGTTTTCGTTATTAATTATCTGATATATTACTTTCTCAAGCATACCCTACTGATATTTTTGTGTTGATTTCAGGAAGTGCATGACCAGGAGTTCTACGAAGAACTTGATTCAGCCTTTCGAAGATCCTGAACGAGCCCTACATTCGCTTAAAAGGCTTTTCAACACAAGAAGCTTTGATCTTTCAAGTTCACTCGAGCTTGATTACTTTTCTGAAGAAAAAGAGGAAGTTGAAACAGAAACAATGGGCGAAAACACTACTATGGAGGAATACATGAACAGTACCCGTGTTGATTACACTTCAGGAGTTGCTAGACCTAAGTTTGATGATAAGTCAAAATTTGAATTGAAGGGTCAGTTTCTCAAGGAACTAAGAGAGAATGCTTTCAGTGGGACGGAACATGAGGATGCTAATGAGCATGTTGAAAAGGTCCTGGAGATTGCAGATTTGTTTACTTCAGAAGGAGTGACTGACGATCAAATCATGCTAAGAATCTTTCCACTCTCACTAAAAGGAGCTGCTAACAAGTGGCTAAGGAATGAACCTGCGAGTTCAATCACTACATGGGGAGATTTGAAGAGCAAATTCCTGAAGAGATATTGTCCACCTACTAAGACTGCTAAAAAGATGGAGGCTATCAATAGTTTCAAGCAAGAGCCTGATGAAACTCTTTATCAAGCTTGGGAACGATTTAAAGATTTATTGGTAAAATGTCCTCAACACTATCTAACCCCTATGCAGGAGATAATATTGTTTTATCAAGGACTGGACGTGCCTACTAGACAGATTTTGGATGCTAAGGGAGCTGTACCTCAAATGAGTGCAACTAATGCTAGGAAAGCGATCCAAGAAGCTGCTGATCATTCTCAGAAATGGCACGATGGGACCTCTACTAGATCTAAGAGCAGCACTAATTTCGACGGGATTGCTGCTATTCAAGCTCAATTGGATAAAATTAGTAGAGAAATGAAGAAGCGTGATGAAAGAGCGTATGCTGCCCAAGTTGGATGTGAAAAGTGCGAAGGACCTCACTACACTAAAGATTGCCCGAATAAGAATGAAAGTGAGACGTTTGAAGAAGCATATTACACCCAATTTGGACAACCATTCCGACCTTCGGGGAGATTTAGGGAAGCTACACCGGGATTATATCAAAGGAACAACTTCAATCCCGCTTATCAAGAAAGGAGGCAGACTTTAGATGATACTTTAAAGCAAATTATGACCGATGCTGCTAAAAGACATGAAGAGAATACTGCTATGATCAAAGAAATTCGAGCTTAAACGGACACTACTACAAGAAATCAAGGAGCTTCGATCAAAGCGTTGGAACAACAAATTGGTCAAATGAGCAAAGTTCTTCAAGATAGGGGATATGGAAGTTTACCGAGCTCAACTGAAACAAATCCAAGAGATCATGTCAAGGCCATAAGCACCACTGAAGAAGTCACTCCTAATATACCTAGAAGATCGATGAATGGTAATGATGGTGCAAGACCCGAATTTTTCTTTAATTCTTCAATCAGCTTAAGGAGACTACTAAAAGAGAAGACAAAGATTGAAGAGGAGATCAAGGCAACAATGAAAGAAGAGAGCCCTGCAACCGACTCAAATGCCTTGCCTCATAAAGAAAGAGACCCAGGAAGTTTTACTCTACCTTGTTCTATTAATAATATATCTTTCAATAATGTGTTAGCTGACTTAGGAGCTAGTGTTAGTGTTATGCCTCTTAAGACATTCGCTACCCTAGGACTAGGAAAATTAGCACCAACTAAGTTACTTATTGAATTGGCTGATAAAACGGTTAAAACGACCTGAAGGGATTGCTAATAATGTGCTAGTTAAGATTGAGCAGTTTATTTTTCCCGTAGACTTTGTTATACTAGACATGCCCGAGGATGTTAAGATTCCTTAATCCTCGGAAGACCTTTCTTGTCTACTGCCCATGCTAAGATTGATGTGTTTAAGAGAAAAATCTCATTAAGGGTAGGGAATAATAAACTAGTCTATAAGTGCCAAGATCCGGTTAAAAGCATAATTAGAGGTGTTTATGTGCTAGGATTAAGAGAGCGTATGGACCACGATCTTGAAGCTAGACTTATGGGAGAAACATTGATTCAAAACAACTCAACTAATCCTAATCATGAGAACTTTGAGGAATTCATTGACCTTAATGTACCTACCGAACTTAGACGCAATGTTGTTAATGATTCTGATGATGAGTGGTATGATTGTGTAGTAATTAATAAACGTAGGAGAATAGTTGAGAAAACGAATTTGAATAATGATGTGTTTATTGAACTACCACCCCACCTTGCTTATTTGTGCCTATATGATAATAAGAATTTCCCGTCTATCATTTTGTCATCTCTGCCCGAAAGGGACAGGACCTTGTTTTATACAGATATTAAAGAAGAACGGCGTGGAAATTAAGGACGAGCAAGGAGTGTTCAATATTACTGAATTGGCGATGAAGGAGCGCGATGTTTCCGACTCCTTCAATGATCGATATTAAAGAGCTGAACGTGAGTCTAACTTGAAGACTCTGGAATAAAGACAAGTGCTTACCGGGAGACAACCCGAGAATTTTTATTATTCTGTTTCTGTGTCGAGTCAGTCAGGCCCGCATGAGGATACGGCGCATCTCAATCCTGAGATGCGACGCATCTCCTGCAATGGTCATATCCTATTTTATTTTTCTGCATTTTTATTTCCGACTTTAAAACTTTTTATCAGTTTATTTTAATGCGGCGCATCCCTGGTTAAGGATGCGGCGCATCTTTATTCTGATCCGTATTAATTCCAGGCTCGATACGGCGTATCTTCTTCCATAAGATACGGCGCATCGACTGACCTGATGATTTTCAGTTTTAATTTTTTTTTAAGTTTTATTTTTATCTAACTACTAATGTATTATGCAAGCTTGAACCTTTCTTATCTTAGGTGTGTTTTAAAGCTTTGGTGGTATTATAGTTTCCTGGATTTCCTGTGGATACATCAAGTATGAAGCTTTAACGTTCTAATCCACAAGAAAGATGATTTTTGCTCTTATACTAATGGAGGATCATACCGAGCAAATCTCAGGGGAGTTTTTCTGTTCTAATTCTTTTATTTTCTAGTTTTTAACCTTTTATACAAACAACGAGGACGTTGTTTAACTTAAGTGGGGGGATTGGAGAATTAGAACACTTAACAATTACTTGTCCTAAACTTTTCAAAAATTATGCTTAAAATGTGCTTAATATATCAAACTTAAATTTTTTAGCATGTTTTTGTTTAAGATCTAAGTTGCATAGCTGCACACATGACGTTATTTTCAAAAATTGTGATTTTTCAAAATTCACAAATCTATGAGTGTGCCGGTGACTTATAAACTTTAGAACTTGGCTTGTATACTATTCGAGACCACCATAATGAGTATTATTTATATAATTGGAATGACTTGTCTAAATTGGTAAATTTCTAGGATTACACCCAAATAGCCTATTATATGTTATGTGTTATTAACTAACTACACTGGTTAGTTAACCCCCGTATAAACCCTTTTGTTACTCTCATTTTTAGAGTAAGATACCCCTAGAAAAACACTCAGAGCCATTCCTTTCGTTTCTTACACCTATGTTTAAAATGTTTCGTTACACCCTTACATCTTAGCCTACCCTGTAGATTAAAGTCCGTGGTTGGTTAATTGCTATAGGCAAAGTGTGTTTCCTTACATTACCTGTGTTCGTGTGCGTAATTCATTATCTTTGGTTAGGTCGGGAAATTGCACAATGCAATTGGAGTGAAAGTAAATATTGTATATCTTTGAGTTTATTTTTCGTGTGTTTACTACTTTCACTATTACCGTTATTTCTGAAGTATGAAAAGTATAAAAAAAATATCCAGAATTATCATTATAGTGATGTGGTGAAATTTTACACATCTTTACTAAAAAAAAAAAAAAAAAAAAAAAAAAAAAAAAAAAAAAAAAAAAAAAATCGAAAAAAAAATAAGAAAAGAAAAAGAAAGAGAAAAGTTGGATGTTTGTTTTTAAACCAACGATGTAAAGTTATGTAAGTGGTTCATATGGCCACTATTTGTTGTACTATATCTATGGATTGAATGGGAATTGGCAGTTATGGGAACGCCAATTAAGGTTTATTCTTTGATTAAGATCTTGTTGAGTATAATTCGTGTCTACCTAAAGCGTGTGTTTCAAGTGTTAAAGCGTGAGTTATTCAATGATATGAGTCTTATTCATGGGATGGTTGGGATAGTGATTAACCACACTTAGGATTTTAATTTATTTGTTTTGTTTATTTTTATTTTTACACCAATTTATATCCCAAATATTATCCATACCCTATATTATTCTTTATCCAACCAAACATTTGATTTATTGAGATTAGGGGTTTGAGCAATCTTAAGTATCGTAGTCGTAGATTCGGCTATGTATTTATGATTTTGTCGCCCTTTTTGATATATTATTATTGGTGAAGTTTGGACCTATCTTTAGCCTATTCGAGTTAAGGATTTGAGCAATTGCAAGTATCGTGTTCGTGGATTCGATCATGTATTTGTGATTTTGTCGCCTTTTCTGGAATTTGAGATCGATAGTGAAAAGAGAATAATTAACCCTTAAGCCTAAAAACCCTTTTTACCGCTTTAGACTTGTTATTCCCTTGGCTTTAGTGGGGGAGATGTGTATACTTGCCAAGCTTATGATAGAATATTCGTCGCGACTGGACAGTTTTAAAAGATTAGATTTGCTTTTATCAAATTATTTTATTATACTTCTAATTCGTTAAAGTGTTTAGTTGTGTGATTTGTTTTTTAAAACGAATAATGCTTGAAATTTTAAAAAAAAATCCTAATTTTTTTGGATACATTTTCATAAAAGAAATTCTAAGGTTTACTTGGGGACAAATAAAAATTCAAGTGGGGGGGGTATTTGAGAACTCAAATAAGTACTTTTATTCTTCATTTATCCATTAAATTTTATTATTTTACTAATTAGTAGAGGATTGATACTTAATCATTTACTTTTGTAATTCTCAGGGAAAAAAAACATTTGGTGAAAAATTTGCGTTTTGGATGTTATGGAGCAAAAAAAATGCAAGAAGTTAAGGTCTACTGAAAAAGAAGAAGATCAAGACTAATCGCTCCCAATGGCCCCCATCTCACTCATTACATACGGGCATCCTTTTTAAGATAACCCCGATACGATCCAAGATACAGAGGACATGGCCGATCTAAACATGGAGTTACGCCGCATCTTCTGGCGGTGTACGAATATTCCTGAAAATTATAATCTTGGACCCCACGCGAAGTTAAGTACATGGCCAATCTACTTACAAAATGCGCCGCACTTCCCCCCGACAGAAACTATAAAAACCCAAGACCCGCGAATTCCAGAGCTTTTTTTCAGACATTTTTTCAAACCGAAAAGGAGAACCCCAGGCGAATTCAGTCAAGGAAGAGCACAAGCACCCAAACGAAGAAAAAGAGTGTAAGAAGGTTTCTGCATTGTTTAATTCATTAAGTAGTTTGTTTTATTGTGTTAGCAAAAAAATTTAATTTATCAGGGTTAGGCTTGTGTTTGTTTTCATCACTTCAAATCCCTTAAAAATTTCTTTCCATCGATTAAAGTTTATTTTTGTTTTT